>CM046955.1:108789239-110041378 GCA_025698515.1 Gossypium sturtianum
GAGTTGAAAGAGTTGAAGATACTGATTGCAAGAGTTACAGACAAAGGCTTTGCAAGGTCAAGTTGTTCTCCCCGGGTGCTCCGGTTTTATTTGTGAAAAGAAGGATGGCACTATGAGATTGTGCATAGATTACCGTCACCTTAATAAAGTGACGAAGAAAGAACAAGTATCCATTGCCAAGGATCGATGATTTGTTCGATCAATTGAAAGGAGCCACCGTGTTCTCTAAGATAGACTTAAGATCGGGGTATTACCGTTAAGAGTAAAGTAGTCGATGTATCCAAGATCGCCGAACAAGGTATGGGCATTATGAATTTTTAGTCATGCCTTTTGGTTTGACCAATGCTCTTGCGGTATTCATGGACTTAATGAACCGCATCTTTAGACCATACCTCGACAAGTTTGTAGTCATTTTTATTGACGACATACCGATTTATTCCCAAGATGAGAATGAGCATCTTCGAGCACCTACGGATAGTTTTCTGATTCTTCGAGAAAATCAGGTTGTATGCCAAGTTCAAGAAAAGTGAGTTTTGGCTCAATGAAGTAGGATTTCGGGGCATATTGTCTCGGGAGAAGGGGTTCGAGTAGACCCAAGTAAGATCTCGGCTATTACGGATTGGAAACCACCAAGGAATATCTCCGAGGTTAGAAGTTTCCTAGGCCTAGCCGGCTATTATAGACTATTTGTCAAGGGTTCTCCATGATTGCAACCCCGATGATGACGGTTGTTGAAAAAAATGAAGTTAGTGGGCAATTATGCCAACAAAGTTTCAAAAATTGAAAGCATTATTGATGTGAGCTCCAATTTTAGTACAACCTGAGACGGGGAAAGAGTTCATAGTTTACAGCGATGCATCCTTAAATGGATTAGGCTGTGTACTTATGCAAGAAGGCAAAGTGATTGCTTATGCCTCAAGACAGTTAAAGCCTCATGAGAAGAATTATCCGACGCACGACCTAGAATTAGCTGCCATAGTCTTCGCATTGAAGATATGCAGACATCATCTATATGGTGAGAGATGTCGGATCTTCACCGATCACAAAAGTCTGAAGTACTTGATGACACAGAAAGAGTTGAATTTAAGGCAAAGGAGATGGTTAGAGTTGATAAAAGACTATGAGTTAGTCATTGACTACCATCCAGGAAAGGCGAATGTTGTCGCCGATGCTTTAAGCAGAAAGTCCTTATTTGCATTAAGAGCAATGAATTCACAGATAATTTTATCTGATGATGGTTCCATTATAGCTGAGTTGAGAGCTAGACCAGTATTCCTCTAAGAGATTTCTGAGGCTCAGAAAGAAGATAGCGAATTACAAGTCAAAAGAGCTCGGTCATGAAGTCGGATGTTGAATCCGACTTTCGGATTAATTCTGGAGGATATTTGATGTTTAAAGGTAGAATTTGTGTATCGAGAAAATAGGAGCTTATTCGAAGAATTTTGCATGAGGCACATAACGGGTGTTTGTCTGTACATCCGGGTAGTACTAAAATGTATAATGATTTGAAGCAACATGAGATTGGTGGTCGAAAATGAAGAGAGACATTTTGGAATTTGTTTCAAATGTATGATTTGTCGCAAGTAAATTTGAACACCAAGTACCTTCGGGTTTGCTTCAACCAATTATGATACCCGAGTGGAAATGGGACCGTATCACTATGGATTTTTTGACCGGTTTACCGTTATCACCGAGTAAGAAAGATGCTGTATGGGTTGTAATTGACAGACTCACTAAATCAGCTCATTTTATACCTGTACGAGTGGATTACTCACTTGACAAGTTGGCAGACTTGTACGTTTCAGAAATAGTAAGACTTCACAGAGTTCCTGTATCAATCATATCAGATAGAGATCCGAGATTCACATCCAGATTTTGGAAGAAGTTGCAAGAGGCCCTAGGTACAAAGTTGAACTTTAGTACGGCCTATCACCCTCAAACTGACGGTCAGTCAGAGAGGTTAATACAAGTACTAAAGGATATGCTTCGGTGTTGTGTTCTAGAGTTCCGAGGCAATTGGGAAAAGTTCCTCCCATTGGTATAATTTGCCTACAATAATAGTTTTCAGTCGAGCTTGAGGATGGCGCCTTATGAGGCTTTATATGGGCGTAAGTGCAGAACGCCTTTATTTTGGACTGAACTCAAAGAAAACCAAATTCACGGGGTTGATTTAGTTAGAGAAGCTGAAGAGAAAGTAAGAGTGATACGAGAGTGCTTAAAAGTCGCTTTAGATGCATGTAAATCCTACTCGGATTTAAAAAAAAAGAGATAGAGTATCAAGTTGGAGATAAAGTTTTCTTGAAAGTGTCACCTTGGAGAAAAGTTCTCAGATTTGGCCAAAAAGGCAAGTTGAGTCCATGTTTTATTGGACCGTATAAGATTATTGAGAAAGTTGGGCCTGTAGCTTATAGATTGGCTTTGCCATCAGAGTTAGAAAAGATACATGATGTGTTTCACGTGTTAATGTTAAGATGCTACCGATCAGACCCTTCGCATATAATTCCCCAGTCAGAGGTAGAGATTCATCCCGACATGACTTATGGTGAAGAACTAGTCAAGATATTAGCTCGGAAAGTGAAGCAGCTAAGAAAGAAAAGTATTGCCTTAGTGAAAGTATTGTGGCAAAGACATGGAATAGAAGAAGCCACATGAGAACCAGAAAGAGAGATGAGAAACCAGTATCCAAACCTTTTTCACGGGTCGATTTTTGAGGACGAAAATCCCTAAGGGGGAGAATAATAAATGACTGATTTAGGGCCTAGTCAGAATAGTGGTGCGAGACCACGAATCCAAGGTGAATTTATGAGTTTTTAAGGTTTATGCCATGTTTGCATGTTAGTGTGAAAGTTTCATGAAGCAATTTTGCTAAATTGAAGTTGAATGGTCAAAAAGGACTAAATTGCAAAAGTTGCAAAATATGAGTTTCTAGAAGCTTTTTGTATGAAATAGCTTTAGAATATTAATTATGAGTCCTTAAATAGCAATTTGCCCAAATTATAAATTTTGGACAAAAATGGACATGAGTTAGTAAAATAGAAATTTTTAAAGAGAAGGGCATTTTGGTCATTTGTCTAATAAGTGATTAAAATAGGAAAAAAGATGATAAAATTTCATTCATCTTCTTCCTTACCTTGCCAAAATTTTGAAGACTCCATAGCTAGGGTTCTTCATTTTTTTCAAGCTTGCTAGTAAGTTCATCTTAGCCCCGTTTTTAATATTTTTCGTGTTTTTGAAGTCCTCGTATTATGAATTAGCTATTTTTAGCTATAAAATAAGCTAAGATGCATGTTCAAAAATTCATCTATGAATGACATGCTTGTTAAATGATGTTTTATGGAAGATTATGAGAGTTTGATGTTACATAAACATCTTTTCCTTAATGAATTTCATGAAATATGATAGTATGGACTAGTTTGTAAAAGTTTTGAAATTAGTCATACCTATTAGAAATAATGAGAATTGATAATGGCTATAGTAGAGAAAATGAATCAGCTAAGCTTGTAGTCTAAGAAAGTCGAATGAAAATTATTTTACGAGCCTTGGGGCAAAAGTGCAAATATGAGAAAGTATAGAGGCAAAATAGTAATTTTGCCCAAGTATGAGTAAAGGGTCAATTTAGTCAATGTGATTATTAAATGATCTATTTATGACTATAGATCAAGAAAAAACGAAGCCCGGATCGAAACCGAGGCAAGAACAAGGTTGAGGACTAAATTGCATACCTAGCTACATTTTGTATATTGAGGTAAGTTTGTATGATTTCTAAGCTTTATGATTTTTAACATTGAATTGCTTAGTATAATATACAATGTTATTATGAAAAATGTTTAATGTTATGTTAAACAAAGAAATTAATGAGATCAAGCATGAGAAAGCCCCGATTGAAGTTGAATAACTTAGGATACTCGATCTACCATATGAAACAAGAAAGTCCGTATAAGACCAAGCCGAGGCATGGCATCGGCAAGCAAGCAAGATATCATGTAAGTCCAAGGCAAGCTTGGCATTGAGTAAGTTATCATGTAAGTCCAAGGCAAGCTTGGCATTGAGTAAGTTATCATGTAAGTCCAAGGTGTAACACCCCAAACCCGGTCAATACGCCACGACCGAATCTGGTATGTCACTAAGGAAAATATTTTTGAAAGAATCGAATTAACAACTAAATTTTGTGAAAAACTCTTTGAAATTCTTTATTTGTCGAAAATAAGTTTAAAACTGAGATTTACTTTGAATTACATAAAACTTTAAAACATAGTTGATAAATCATAGGATAGAAAACATTTATATCTTTTTAAGAAAATTTGAAATATCACTTTGAAAATCCGTTTGCAATTGAGTATAGAAACCTGAATTTTGGAAATCACTTAATTTGTTGAAAACACTTAACTTGTAAGTTTTTCTATCGAACTATTCATATTACCCGATGGTAAGATTTTTAAAACCATTGCGAGTTTTTAGTTTAGAAAACTTTGAGCTCAATTATTAGATTAACCAAGTAATTTATAAGCCATATTTTAAATATATTCAAAACATAAAAATAATCCAAAACATAATTAAACATGAGCCTTATTACAAATCCATAAAATATGAAAACCAAATTAAAATAAAGTACCCAAATGGAAGTTCATGTAAAACCAAACTTTATTGCATGGCCTCCTCGAGTCCATCCGGCTCCATATCCGTGATCTCGCGAATCACCTGAAAATATAAGGGAGAAGGTGAGTCACCAAGACTCAGTGCATATTCCCTCTCCTGGTAAATACCACATACTTACACAAATTATAACAAAGCAACATATATGTATAATGCACCCAACCTAGCCATCCATAACTCCTTTTCTACCCGTGTGGTACCAAACCACCGGTGGTGCCTAAACCACCGGTGACCGAAGTCACGATATAAATGTGATACCAAATCACTTTGGTGACCAAAGTCACAAATAATCCATCTGTGGGGCCAACCCACGTGTGATACCAAATCACCGCGCACGATCCCATATCTCAAAAGTGGGGCCAACCCACGGTGGAGTTAATCCACGAGGACGAGTCGCTATGAGGTGCCAAACCTCCGTGTCGAAGACACGAATGTGATACCAAATCACTTTGGTGGTGCCAAACCACGGTGTCCGAAGACACGAATCATCAAGTTGTGGGGCCAACCCACGTGTGATACCAAATCACCGCGGACGATCCCATATCTCAAAAGTGGGGCCAACCCACGGTGGAGTTAATCCACAGGGACGAGTCGCTATGAGGTGCCAAACCTCCTGTGTCCGAAGACACGAATGTGATACCAAATCACTGGAGGTACCAAACCTCTGGTGTCCGAAGACACGATATCAATCTTCCCCCTCCTCTCATATTGCCCATACCAATGCAATAGATAGACAAATCATGTCAATAAACTTTGATATGTATCTCATAACGAATATATCATAAATCGTAGATCATGATTTCAATCCACATGTATTAACAACATATTAAAACGGACTTACCCGAATCCTCATTCATACCATCATGGTATCATATCCAGATCTCATCGATTTACCCACTTTCATAATATGATTAGTTGTATAACACACAGATATACATATATAAACCAAGTAATAAAGTGTGTAAGATACACACCTTTCACCAAAGCAATACTAAAATCTGATGATCCGATCTACCGCACTAGATCACTTTGTCCTACAATCGGCCATATCACAATATTTTAATGAAAACCATTCGGCCAACAACATATCTTAATCCAAATCACCTTAGGCTTCCTCAACCAACTTTAAGTGTATAGAATCCTTACCACTTGACTTACCAACTTCGATTTGCTAAAGGAATGGCTTAAATCGATTGCTTCCGAAATCCCAATGAGCCTAAGAGAATAATCGAATCCTAAAAAAATGGTTAGAACCTTGCAAAACAATGCCCAAAGGTTCGGCCTTTGTCCACAAGAAAACATCATAGAAACGAAAGAAAAGAAAGAAAAACGTCCATGAACACTTACCCTTTTTATCCAAAATCGATAGAAGAAAACCAAGGAGAGTCTACCCTTGAATATTCGGCCAAAAATAATACTAAAAGGAAGTAGAAGATTCGGCTATGGTGAAGAAAAGAAAAATAGAATGGAAGTAGATGTTTTATCTTTGAACAAATGAAAAAGAAATGGTATTTGAGATGGAGAAATATTAGGCCAAAAGAGTGTAAAAGAAAATGTGATTATGAACAAATGTCAAAAAGAAAAGAAAAGAGAGATGTGGGAGAGATGAGATTCGGCCAACACCTATTTTGCCTAAAAGAAAAGTGCAAAAATACCAAAATGAAGTTTTGGTTTCAAAAGCAAAGATGAAAGAAAGGAAATAGCATTTTTGGTTCAACAAAATAAGAGCTAAAACAAAAGCTACATTTGCACAAAATGCACAATGACATTCGGCCAAAGAAAGAGTTTTTGGAGAGGGAAAACAAAAATGCAAAAGATGTTCAAATGACAAAAATTGGCCAATATCCCCCAAACTACCTATTACATTCTGGCCACCCCTAGCCATACATGCCGTCCACATACATGCACTAAAGCCTTGAATAAAGTTTCCAAAACATCCTCCATATTCCATGCCTTTTGTCCCCTCATAATACCATAACTTTAAGATAACCTTCCATAACCTTAAGATTCTTATCCCCAATTTCAAGCTTTCCTTAAACCAAAATTCAACTTACCAAAATTAAGAGTCCAACCTATCATAAACAAAGGTTGACCGTCCATAATTGCTAGGATTCAAAAATAAAGTCTTCAAAATGTTAATCATGCTACTCGAACCTCTAACCTCAAGCAACTAACCAAGCATCATAACCACCTTGCCACTAACTCCTCATGTGCTTTAATTAACACTTAAATTAACTTAAGTGCTAAGCTCACTTAATCCACTTCATTAAATAAACCATACTAAAATTTATTCTAGCTTCCTAAATAAAATCAAGCCTTCATAAGACTATGCTAACACACAAAATTCATACCCAAGCCAACACAACAGATACTCAAATTTTAGGATATTACAATTCTACCCTCCTAAAAAAAATTTCGTCCTCGAAATTACCTGCTCAAAAGAGTTGAGGGTACTGCTGCCTCATCGCATCCTCTGGTTCCCACGTAGCTTCTTCCACGCCATGATTCCTCCATAAAACCTTCACTAAAGGAACGGACTTCCTACGCAAAACTTTCACATCTCGATCTAGAATGCGCATGAGTTCTTCTTCTCTTTGTCGATCTGGACTCACCTCTATTTCCTCTCTCGCCACAACATGCAATGGATCGAACGATAGCGTCTAAGCATGGAGACATGGAACACATCGTGAATCGACTCGGCTCACGATGGCAACTCGAGATGATAGGCTACTGGTCCCACTCGTCTCAACACCTTATACGGTCCAATGAACTTTGGACTTAACTTGCCTTTTCTCCCAAATCTTAACACTTTCTTCCATGGTGAGACCTTGAGAAAAACTTTGTCACCCACGGCAAACTCTATATCCTCCGCTTGAGATCGGCATATGACTTCGCCTATCAAGCTTCCTTCGCAGACGAGCCTGAATCATCTTAACCTTATCCTCGGTCCCGCAACCAACTCTGGTCCTAACATCCGACGCCACCCAACTCGGTCCGGCAAGATGTAGGTGTGCGACACCTCCTACCATACAACGCCTCATACGGTGCCATCTTAATGCTTGTCCGGTAACTATTGTTGTATGCGAACTCAGCTAATGGTAAAAACTCTTCCCACCCTCAAGTCCAATACATAACCTCTCAACATATCCTCTAAAATCTGTATAACTCTTTCCCATTGCCCGTTAGGATTGTGGATGAAATGTCAGACTAAAATCCAACCGCGTACCCAAAGCTTTGATGTAACGCTCTCCAAAACCTCGACGTAAATCTAGGATCTCTGCATCGAGATGATCGCCACTTTGGTACACCGTGCAACCTCACTATCTCCGCTACATACAACTTAGCTAACTTACAGGCGAATAATCCATCTCACGGAATGAAATGAGTCGACTTAGTCGACGATCCACAATCACCCAAATCGAATCCTTCTTACTAGGCATAAGAGGTAATCCGCGACAAAGTCCATAGTGATCCTTTCCCACTTCCACTGTGGAATCTTCACGGTTGAAGTAACCTGACGCAGAATCGATGCTCGCTTGACCTGGCGACACGTCGGACATTTACCCACAAACTCGGTTACCTCACGCCTGGACTTGGCCACCAAAACTGCTCTCTTAAATCCCGATACATCGTGCTTCCTCCAGGATGCATAGCATATGGGCTGTTATGTGCATCCCGAAGAATCCTTTGCCTCAACTCAACATCCTTCGGCATACAAGCTCTCCCTTTAAAACACGAGACTCCATCATTTGGACAAACTATATTCCTCTAAACCTCCATTCGAACCCGCAACCTCCGATCATTTAAACCATCATCCTCTAACTGCTTCTCCTTGATTTGCTCTAACCAAGTCGGCTTGACTTGCAGTTCAGCCAAAAGACTCTCATCGTCATATAAGCTAAGACGAGCAAACATCGATCTTAAATCTGATACAACCTTACGGCTCAACGCGTCTGCCACCACGTTAGCCTTGCCCGGATGATACTCAATCGAACAGTCGTAGTCCTTCAACAACTCAATCCATCTACGCTGCCTTAAGTTCAAATCCTTCTGAGTCAAAAGATACTTAAGACTCTTGTGATCCGTATAGACTATCGACTTCTCTCCGTACAAATAGTGTCTCCATATCTTCAAACCAAAAACCACAGCAGCTAATTCCAAGTCATGCGTCGGATAATTAACCTCATGTGGTCTCAACTGTCGAGATGCATAAGACACTACCTTCCCTTCCTGCATCAGCACACATCCCAAACCAGTATGTGATGCATCACAGTAAACCGTGAATTCCTTGCCTGCCTCAGGTTGAATCAACACCGAAGCTTCAGTCAGAATCTTCTTCAACTTGTCGAAACTTCCTTGCTGCTTCTCGGTCCACACAAATGGAACTCCTTTCCTCAATAACTTGGTCATAGGTGCTACTATCAAAGAAAATCCCTCTACAAATCTTCGGTAATACCCCGCCAGACCTAGAAAACTCCGAATCTCAGCCACTAACTTAGGCGGCTTCCAATCCAACACTGCCTCAATCTTCCGAGGATCCACTCTAATCCCCTCAGCTGATACTACGTGACCCAAGAAAGTCACCTCCCTAAGCCAGAACTCACACTTACTAAATTTGGCGTACAACTGCTTTTCCCTCAGAATCTGCAACACTACTCGCAAATGCGCATCATGCTCCTCCTCTGACTTTGAGTATACCAAAATATCGTCTATAAATACCACAAAAACCGATCCAAAAGCTGGCTGGAATACCCGATTCATCATGTCCATGAATGTCGCGCGGGTTAGTCAACCCAAACGGCATTACCAAAAACTCGTAGTGCCCATACCGAGTGCGAAATGTCGTCTTATGGATATCAGCCTCTTTCACCTTCAGCTGATGATATCCAGACCTTAAATCAATCTTGGAGAAAATCGCTGCCCCCTTAAGCTGATCAAACAAGTCATCTATCCTCGGCAAAGGATATTTGTTTTTGATCGTGAGCTTATTCAACTGGCGGTAGTCTATACACATCCGCATCGTACCATCTTTCTTCTTGACAAAAAGTACCGGCGCTCCCCATGGTGAAACACTTGGTCGAATGAAACCTCAATCCAACAACTCCTGAATCTGATCCTTTAATTCCATCAATTCCTTCGGTGCCATCCTATACGGAGCTATAGACACTGGCGCCATTCTGGGTAATAGATCTATACCAAATTCAACTTCACGGTCCGGAGGTAGTCCCGGAAGTTCTTCAGGAAATACGTCAACATATTCCTTTACCGTACGGACATTCCCCACATTAGACTCCTTAGCCTCCAACGCACACACATGGACCACGAATGCTTCACAGCCCTTCCTAACCAACTTCACAGCTTTCAACGCAGATACCACGTTGGATAGATAATCTCTTCTATTACCTATCATGACCACCTACGCCTCAAGCGACTTCAAAACCATGCGCTTAGCGGCAATAATCCAAACTTGCTCGGTGCCAGCCCCGGTCCATCCCAAGTATCGATCGAACTCCTCAAATGGCAATTCCATCGGATCGCTACTGAACGCTACCCCTTGGAGTTCTAGGGGCACATCTCTATCTGACTTATTTACTTCTACAGAGTGACCCAGAGGGCTGGCATCGTCATCGTCCTAGAAGTAGTCTCGAGTCTAGATTCATAGTCTCTACTATGTTACGGCAACATACGAATGTGTCGAACCCACATCTATCAAAGCAAGATATGGTTCACCAAAGATTAAGAACGTCTCAGGTTATGACGTCCGGCATCGCCCTCCTCTCGACGTCTCTCGTGCATACACCAAACCAGCCGTCTTGCCTCGGTGTTGCCAGCACCTCCGCCAGATGCTCCGCGGCCTCGACGAACCATTACCTCCTCTACCATTACCACAACCTCTGCGCGGTGGCGTCCCTCATTTCGAATCGAGCACGACCTTGACCCTCGGGATCGATTCTGGCTAGCTTGCATGGGCGGTCTCTCACACGATGATCCAATGAGCCACACTCGAAACATCCTTTCCCTCCGGTCCAACATTCGCCCCAATGATATTTCCCATATCGGTTACACCGTGTTTGGTCTTTGATTATCGATAACAGGCCTCCCAGACTGATTCGGCCCACTTTGCCTAGCCCTCTTTTGAGAATTACCGGTGATCCCGATGATCCGTAACCTCTCTTATGCTTGTTCGGTCGTAACTGAACGCGCTTTGCAGATTCCTTGATTCCTTCCGGCTATCTTAGCCTTTTCAACCAAAGCAAGACAAACTCGCTCTCGATGTGGAGCAATCAACAATCACGACTCGTCCCTCAAACCATCTTCGAATCGAACACATCGCTCGTGCTCGATGCCACAATACCTCCAAAGATACCGGCTCGGTCTTAAAAATTGCGCCTCATATTCGACACGGACTTACTACCTTGGATCAAACTCGTAAATGCCTTACGCCGCACATCAATGTAATTAGACCCAACGTATTTACGCGTCACGCCTTCAAATAATCCCAAGTGAGATCCTCCATTTGCAACACCATTCTGCATCGTGAGCCACCACCGATATGACTCATCCCGAAGAAGCGACACGATCCCTTTCGGCTTTTCCTCGGCATTGGATCCAAATCATCCATGATTCGCCGCGCCTCTAGCCAATATTCACCGCACTAGAGCCACGCTGAAACACCTCGAAATACCTCGGCTCCATTGGCTCAAGTCGCTCGGACACGGATTTTTGAATTCCTGCACCTCCACCTATTCCAGCTACCCTCTCAAGAACTCGCAGCATCGCCTGAGACACTGCGTCATCCCCGTTTGATCCTGTTGCTCAACTCCAATCGCTTTGGTGGTGGGGTAGTGGTACCTCATTTTCGGATCCTTGGACCGGACCTCCGGCTCGCACACGACCATCCTACCCGACCAGCGTCCACAAATCATACGACCTCGACCACGAGTACTCATGTCTAAAGTCTCGACTTATCTGATTAAAAAGCGTTATGCATTAGTCATTATTCCAATTTCTTAAAACATAGTTTTATGAATAATTTTAATAAGAAATTGTTTCGTGAGTACATTCAACCTATAGTTTGGGTCTCTAGAGTAGTTCCTACTACTATACAGTCATGCCAACATCATCATATCATATCATCAAAATCAACAATTTGATGTACTTACCAGGGCGGATTGATGTCGGAGACTCGAGGCCATGCCTTTTCAACCACATAATTTCAACAAAACATTTTAAAATCCATTCTTTAAAACATTTTGGGCCTCGGGCCCACAACCGAGCTTTTGAACTTGGCTCGATACCAATTTGTAACACCCCAAACCCCGGCCAATACGCCACGACCGAACGGTATGTCACTAAGGAAAATATTTTTGAAAGAATCGAATTAACAATTAAATTTTGTGAAAAACTCTTTGAAATTCTTTATTTGTCGAAAATAAGTTTAAAATCGAGATTTACTTTGAATTACATAAAACTTTAAAACTTAGTTGATAAATCATAGGATAGAAAACATTTATATCTTTTTAAGAAAATTTGAAATATCACTTTGAAAATCCGTTTGCAATTGAGTATAGAAACTCGAATTTTGGAAATCACTTAATTTGTTGAAAACACTTAACTTGTAATTTTTCTATCGAACTATTCATATTACCCGATGGTAAGATTTTTAAAACCATTGCGAGTTTTTAGTTTAGAAAACTTTGAGCTCAATTATTAGATTAACCAAGTAATTTATAAGCCATATTTTAAATATATTCAAAACATAAAAATAATCCAAAACATAATTAAACAGCCTTATTACAAATCCATAAAATATGAAAACCAAATTAAAATAAAGTACCCAAATGGAAGTTCATGTAAAACCAAACTTTATTGCATGGCCTCCTCAAGTCCATCCGGCTCCATATCCGCGATCTCACGAATCACCTGAAAATATAAGGGAGAAGGTGAGTCACCAAGACTCAATGCATATTCCCTCTCCCGGGTAAATACCACATACTTACACAAATTATAACAAAGCAACATATATGTATAATGCACCCAACCTAGCCATCCATAACTCCTTTTCTACCCCGTGTGGTACTAAACCACTGGTGGTGCCAAACCACTGGTGACCGAAGTCACGATATAAATGTGATACCAAATCACTGGTGACCAAAGTCACAAATAATCCATCTGTGGGGCCAACCCATGTGTGATACCAAATCACTGGCAGACGATCCCATATCTCAAAAGTGGGGCCAACCCACGGTGGAGTTAATCCACAGGGACGAGTCGCTATGATGTGCCAAACCACTGGTGTCCGAAGACACGAATCATCAAGTTGTGGGGCCAACCCACGTGTGATACCAAATCACTGGTAGACGATCCCATATCTCAAAAGTGGGGCCAACCCACGGTGGAGTTAATCCACAGGGACGAGTCGCTATGAGGTGCCAAACCTCTGGTGTCCGAACACACGAATGTGATACCAAATCACTTTGGAGGTACCAAACCTCACGGTGTCCAGAAGACACGATATCAATCTTCCCCCTCCTCTCATATTGCCCATACCAATGCAATAGATAGACAAATCATGTCAATAAACTTTGATATGTATCTCATAACGAATATATCATAAATCGTAGATCATGATTTCAATCCACATGTATTAACAACATATTGAAACGGACTTACCCGAATCCTCATTCATACCATCATGGTATCATATCCAGATCTCATCGATTTACCCACTTTCATAATATGATTAGTTATATAACACAATGATATACATATATAAACCAAGTTATAAAGTGTGTAAGATACACACCTTTCACCAAAGCAATACTAAAATACGATGATCCGATCTACCGCACTAGATCACTTTGTCCTACAATCGGCCATATCACAATATTTTAATGAAAACCATTCGGCCAACAACATATCTTAATCCAAATAACCTTAGGCTTCCTCAACCAACTTTAAGAGTATAGAATCCTTACCACTTGACTTACCAACTTCGATTTGCTAAAGGAATGGCTTAAATCGATTGCTTCCGAAATCCCAATGAGCCTAAGAGAATAATCGAATCCTAAAAAAAATGGTTAGAACCTTGCAAAACAATGCCCAAAGGTTCAGCCTTTGTCCACAAGAAAACATCATAGAAACGAGAAAGAAAAGAAAGAAAAACGTCCATGAACACTTACCCCTTTTTATCCAAAACCGATAGAAGAAAACTAAGGAGAGTCTACCCTTGAATATTCGGCCAAAAATAATACTAAAAGGAAGTAGAAGATCCGGCTATGGTGAAGAAGAGAAAAATAGAATGGAAGTAGATGTTTTATCTTTGAACAAATGAAAAAGAAATGGTATTTGAGATGGAGAAATATTCGGCCAAGAGAGTGTAAAAGAAAATTTGATTATGAACAAATGTCAAAAAGAAAAGAAAAGAGAGATGTGGGAGAGATGAGATTCGGCCAACACCTATTTTGCCTAAAAGAAAAGTGCAAAAATACCAAAATGAAGTTTTGGTTTCAAAAGCAAAGATGAAAGAAAGGAAATAGCATTTTTGGTTCAACAAAATAAGAGCTAAAACAAAAGCTACATTTGCACAAAATGCACAATGACATTCGGCCAAAGAAAGAGTTTTTGGAGAGGGAAAACAAAAATGCAAAAGATGTTCAAATGACAAAAATTGGCCAATATCCCCCCAAACTACCTATTACATTCGGCCACCCCTAGCCATACATGCCGTCCACATACATGCACTAAAGCCTTGAATAAAGTTTCCAAAACATCCTCTATATTCCATGCCTTTTGTCCCCTCATAATACCATAACTTTAAGATAACCTTCCATAACCTTAAGATTCTTATCCCCAATTTCAAGCTTTCCTTAAACCAAAATTCAACTTACCAAAATTAAGAGTCCAACCTATCATAAACAAAGGTTGACCGTCCATAATTGTTAGGATTCAAAAATAAAGTCTTCAAAATGTTAATCATGCTACTCGAACCTCTAACCTCAAGCAACTAACCAAGCATCATAACCACCTTGCCACTAACTCCTCATGTGCTTTAATTAACACTTAAATTAACTTAAGTGCTAAGCTCACTTAATCCACTTCATTAAATAAACCATACTAAAATTTATTCTAGCTTCCTAAATAAAATCAAGCCTTCATAAGACTATGCTAACACACAAAATTCATACCCAAGCCAACACAACAGATACTCAAATTTTAGGATATTACACAAGGCAAGCTTGGCATTGAATAAGATATCATGTAAGTCCAAGGCAAGCTTGGCATTGAGTAAGTTATCATGTAAGTCCAAGGCAAGCTTGGCATTGAGTAAGTTATCATGTAAGTCCAAGGCAAGCTTGGCATTGAATAAGATATCATGTAAGTCCAAGGCAAGCTTGGCATTGAGTAAGTTATCATGTAAGTCCAAGGCAAGCTTGGCATTGAATAAGATATCATGTAAGTCCAAGGCAAGCTTGGCATTGAATAATTTATCATGTAAGCCCAAGGCAAGCTTGGCATTGAATAAGTTATCATGTAAGTCCAAGGCAAGCTTGGCATTGAATAAGTTATCATGTAAGTCCAAGGCAAGCTTGGCATTGAGTAAGTTATCATGTAAGTCCAAGGCAAGCTTGGCATTGAACAAGTTATCATGTAAGTCTAAGGCAAGCTTGGCATTAAACAAGTTATCATGTAAGACCAAGGCAAGCTTGGCATTGAAAAGTTATCAAGAGAAAGAGATCCCATATAAGTCCAAGTTAAGGCATGAACAAGAAAGACTTCGTATAAGTCCATGTTAAGTCATGGCCTCAAAATTTAGATGAGATTTAGTATCCTCGGTTATTCATATAAATTCATCGGGAAAACGAGCTAAGCTCAAATGAGATAACAAGAAAGCTAAGTAAGCAAAGTTATTATCAAGTGAAATGAGTATTATTCATGTTATGAATGATGAATCAGAGATTATGATTATTATGTTAAAGTATGCTGATCAATGTGATCAAGTGATACAGGTACCTTGTTTACCTCTCAAGTATGAGACTAGTAAGTTTCATGAGATATGTAAGAATCAAGTATGAGTAAGTAAGCTTTATAGCTGAAATTTATGATTCCATTGTTTATGTCAAATGGTTTATATTAAGCAAGTATGTTGCTATGTGCATTATGCAAACTTACTAAGCTAAATGCTTACGTCTTTTATTATTTCTTTCTATGTAGTCCCGCCAAGCAAACTTATGGATCGTTGAAGTCGGAGCTCGAATCACACTATCAACTGCTATTTTGGTATAGCCAAGTTGTTTTTATTAAGTATGGCATGTATAGGAAACATTTCATTTTGAGTATATGTCTTAGAAAGGGGCAAATCATGGGCTATCAAGTTTATTATTATTCTTTTGTCAATGGCTAAATGATTGGCCAAGATTGACTAAGTATGTATGTCATTGATATCAATAGAGCATGTTATATTGTTCAATAAATTTGTAGTGATTTGAGTTGTTGAGATAGTATGGATTTGCTCTTGATTTCAGGGTGGCAATTGGCTTGGTAAATAGCCTCTAAGTGCCCACACGGTCGGACACACGGGCGTGTGTCTAAGCCGTGTGTACCCTGCACCATTGCACCTTAAGTTAGAATATCAAGTTGTGGTACACGGTCTAAGTCCACGGGCGTGCCATGGCCGTGTGTTATAAGTCAGAATGTTAAGGTTTTTCACACGGGCCAGGACCACGGGCGTGCCATGGCCCGTGTGAAGTTTGGCGAAGCTCGAGTTTTAAGCACGGTTAGGAGACATGGGCGTGTCTCGTGTTTACACGGCGTGTCCCAACTCACATGGGCGTGTGACCCCTGTTTCAATGAAAAGTTTTCGATTGAGTTCCGAAAGTTTACGGACATGAGTTTAAGGCCTCGTAGGCCCATAAAAAGTACAAGTTGATTAAGAAAGATAGGTTCTTAATTCGAAACAAAATTTTATAGCCCGTAAGTACTTGATTAAGCAAGTTCAAGCATAGTAACTTCTCGTATCTGGTCTAAGCCTCGGACTCAGGTATGGGGTGTTACACCTGGTACACCCTAGTTAATAATACTAGGTTTTCTGCCCCTCTCTAGTTAATGAAGGGATTTTGGGCCTCTCATGTATTAGGTCTAATTATATGTGATTCCTAAACTTTTGACCTAACACTTTATAATTTAAACCAACCCAATATTTGTTTTATCTTTCCCAATATAAATATTATTTATTAAACTAATCTAATTAATTAAATAACCAAATTAACTTCCTAACTAAACAATTTTTCCAATCCAATTCTAAATCCATTAAAGTCCTGGCAACTTTACTGTAAAAGGATCTATGAGGAACTATATTTAATTTCCAAATTCAAAGTATTTATAATGACCAAATAATTTAATTCCATTTTCGAACTCCAATTATTTAAGTATAATTAATTAAATAATAATTCAAAAACTTAAATTAATTCTCAAGTCATTTCTATACTAAGTGAGAAACTGCATTCATTTGTGAATGTGATCCATTTCTCTGACTTCATCATTTCCATTCATTTATGTTTATTTGGTTCTAAATGCAATTTATTTCTGGTTTCAACAAGCTAGCAAAGGGATCGATTGAAGATGTATAATTAGTGCTCAAAGAATTTATAATTAGGTTCCAACTTTTTGCCTATTAATTATAAACTTATTTAGTCACGAAGTCATTCCACTATAGTATAGCGATTGAGCTCTCCCTAATTAAATATCATTACGAAAGCTACTTAATAAATGATCTGTAACATCCTGAAATTCGGGAATTTATGTTTTACATTATACCATGCGATAGGCTAGTCAATAGTGTTAATTGTGTATGTTTAGGGGTTCTAAGAAGGCTCGGGGTTGAGTTGGGCCTTAGCAAAATTTTTGTGTTTAAGCACTTTAAGGAGAGAAGGTAAGTGGCATCAAGACTTAAGGAAATAAGTGTGCATTTTGCTAGCACAAAGAGTTTATTGGTAAAAGTGGAAAGTGGCGTGTGGAGTGTACTAATGGTCTGAGGTTCGAATCCCATCTATTGCAAAATTTTGGATTTATTTTTTTGTGTTCCTATTCCAAGTGTCGGCCATGGCTCTAATTATGGTATGGGAGACTTTTTATTTATGGAAATATGGCTAAGAAATAAGGGAAGGAGGAAAACAAGGGAAAATGAAGGAAAGAATTAAAGGAAAGGAGTAAGAAGGGGGATATGTTGGCCGATTTTGTGGAAGGTGTTTAGGAAAGAATATTTTTGGTCAACCATCATCTTTTGAGTGTTATGGGCACACGGTTTTGGGAGGGGGACATGGTAGCCGAATATCCTTTAGGCATTTGGCAAATTTTGGTGTATGAAAGGCTTGTTTCTTTTTAGAAATTTTTGGTGTTTCTTTTCCAATTCTTTCCCTTTGCTTGCCGAAATTCTAAAGCCATTTGTTCACCTCATTTTCTCTTGTTTTTGGCCGAAACACTCTAGCCATTGTTCATCTTGTTCCCTTGTTGTGCCGTAACCCTCAATCCATCTTTGTTCAATCTTTATCCTTTGTTTCCGAAACACATAATGACCAAAACACTCAATCCATTTTGGTTTATTTTCTTTTGGTGATAGCCAAACCTCTCTAATAATCCTTTGTCCATCATTTCTTTTCTTTATTTTTATCATTTTCTTAACCATTCTCCTTTTCTCTTAAAATCGACACTACTTTGTGGCTGAACCTTCTTTGTTTCTTTCTCTTCAATATCCGAATCTTTATCATCATCTCTCCTCTCCATTTTGCGTGTTGGGCATTTCTTCTTTGGTTGAATCGGGTAAGTGGCTTCGTTCTTTTTCATTCATTTTCTTTTCTTCCTAGCCGAATGTGTGTCCATCACTATTTGATTGTTTGACTTTGTTCTAAACTGAAATATTATTCCCTTCCAAACTCTCAAATCTTGATCATTTTCTTCTTATAGTATTCTAGTGGGTTGGCCGAATATCACATCCTTGCCGATCCATCTCTAGTCTTAAGTCAATCGGTGGAATTCAAATCTACTATGGTTAAGGTAAGGAGTTTCTTTATGGATTATTTCAATCTCTCAATACTTGGTTATTCCGCTAAAACGAAATGATAGATTTGACTAAACAATTATTATAGAGGTTAAATCAGTCATTTTCTCTACACGTTGGTTCTTCGGAAGTAGAGGTAAGCCGAATCCATCCCTAAACAACTACTTTCTCTCATAATATCTTACTGACCGGGACTTTTCAATGGAGGCAAGTGGTAGCGATTTGAAAGGAAAAGCGATAGGAGAACACAAAAGGAGTGGATTTGTAATTCCTACTCCTAAGTTCAAACGTAGGGCGGTATCGGCGGTTCGGGATTTTCCACCGGGTTGTGGACCATCATCCGGTGAAAATAGACAAATCGCAGTTGTTCACGATACTAAGGGTAAGCGTTTCATTAGATCGTCTGATTTAGATATTAGATTAATAAAATCTCGTCCATTGGTTAATCAAGTGTAATGGTGATTTAGGTGCCGACGATCAAGAAGGTTTAGTCCTTACTGTAATCAGGTGTGTAATCTCACACCGAAATCCCGTAGATTTGTGATTCGATGTCATGTTGGAAAATATATCGTTATTATTTACAAGGCTAGAAATTGTAATATGGCATAGATCGAGTAACTTGCTTAAATTACATTATTTCTAAGATCTGTTAAAATCGGTATAAAATTTGTAAAATTACCAATATACCCCTATGGGCCGATCTACCAAAATGCCCTTATGGGCCGATTTACCAAAATGCCCCGATGGGTCAATTTACCAAAATGCCCCTATGGATCGATTTGATAGAATGCCTTAGCTGGCCGAATTATTAAAATGCTTTATTGGGCTGGATCTCCAAAATTGTTCAATAGAATAATGGTTGTTATTTATATGTGAATACTTTATGTTATTATGTATGTTGCATTTTCTTTTACATTTTGCATGGGATGGGAAAATTGTATGAAGAGCAGTGTAGCCTGGTGGCATTGCCAGAAATTGTGTATTATTGAGCCTAAATTATGTTTTCAGTGGTTTGACCACAAAAATAAAATGCTATAGCAGTTTGACTGCAATTTTGGTGTGAGCGGCAGGGTGGGTTGACTTGATCCCCACAGGTGTGATTGGCTGGTCGGGGGTGTGATGGATGGATGGGTTGGGTTGCATGCATTCACTTCATTTTAATATTGTTATGTTAATAGGCTTCGGTCCAAGATGATGCTATACGGGTTTAGGCCCAGTGGATGACGGTAAGGGAATTATGCACTGAATTCTTGTAACTCAACCCTCATTTCTTTTTCTTAATCCCCTCAGGTAATGCTCAGTGACGAGGACTTGGGGCCATGGATGACCCAGTGGAGGCCATACTTTAGAAAATGGTGTTTTCAAACTTAGTAAATTCCTTTTTCGTTTATTTTCGTTACTTTTACTATATTGGGTTAAAGTTGTAATAAGGCCTCTGGGATTTTAAATTTGGATTTTATGTTTGACTATTTATTTTCTATCATGGTTTGATTTAAACGGGAATTTTTCTGAAAATCATAAACAAAGGTTTTTCATAAAATTTATCAACAAACGGATTTCATAACAAATATGTTCAAATAATTTAACTTGGACTTTCCTTCGAAATATCAATATTATTTTCAAAAAAATTACGGATTTAAAAGATCACTAATTCAATTATCGACTCTTCAATTAACCTTTCAAGAATTGTAGTATTTCTATTAAATATTTCTGATCCAAATTTGTTTTCTTAAACTAAATTCTAATCTTTAGTAAGAAGCATAAGTTCTTTACTCGTTTTCTTCATGTGACATGTCAGATCTGGTCATACCGCATAGGCCGGGTTTGGGGTGTTACATTTTATGGTATCAGAGCCAGGTTGCAAAACTCGGCTGTGGTTTGGGTTCAAAAGCGTTTTACAAAGCTGTTTAAAATTTTTAATTATAAATGCATGATCTAAAGGAAGTATGGCACCACGTGTATCCGGCACCAAGTCAAGTAAGTTTATGTTTTCATTTTTTTTATTATTGTGGTATGACTGTAGAAATACTCTAGAACTTTTAGCTTTAGGAGCTGAAACTATAGAGATTGAGATATTAGGATACGTTTTACGAAAATGACTTTACTTCCTATACTTCATAAAACATTTGTTTAATAAACATTGAATAGTATAATGATTCATAAGGCTTTTAATCAGATTAAATCGACTTAGCAAACATGAGCGCTAGAGGACGTGGACGCGGTAGACGTGGCCGTGGTAGACGCTGAGGTGCTAGAGTTGTATCTGCGGCATCGGGACATATGCCGGAGATGGACGCACCTACATCACCTGTGACTGAAGCTGGGTCACATGATCGAATGAGAGAGGACGACGCTCTGTCCCAAGCGATGTTGTGAGTTCTGAAAAGGGTTGCTAGGGCAAGAATTGGGTCGATAGCTCATGGGTCGATATCGGAGCGACTCAGATCGAATGGGGCTGAGGTCTTTAGGGGTATTTCGGGTGTAGCCCCTAATGTAGCGGCGTACTGGCTTGAAGCGGTGGAGCGGATTATGGATGACCTGGATTGCACTGCCGAGCAGAAACTGAAGGGGGTGGTGTCATTACTGAGAGACGAGGCGAATCAATGGTGGCTCACTATTCGGAAAGGCACTCAGGCTAATCGTATTACGTGGGAATTCTTTAAGACAGCATTCCAAGGAAAGTATGTCGGGGCTAGCTATGTGGATGCCCGAAGGAAGGAATTTCTGAATCTGGTCCAAGGAGGTAAATCTGTGGCAGCTTATGAGGCAAAATTTTTACGTCACGAGTCGGTATGGTAGGGAATAGTCTTGGATCGATTATGAACGCAGCGTATGCGTTTTGAGGAGGGTTGCGTGATGAATTGCGGGTACTGATAGCCCCACAGAAGGAGAAGAATTTTTCCATACTTGTGGAAAAAGCTAAAATAGCTGAGGAGGTTAAACACTTAGAATGGCAAAATCGAGACAAGGATAGGGGTAGGAACAAGAGAGACTCTAGGTACTCAGGTTCTGCTAGAAGGTTTTAGAAAAGGCCCAGGGATGAGGAGCCAGCTCGAGTAAGAGTTCAAGCTAATACCAATCGATTCTGACCTTGCGTGGATTGTGGGAAACTTCACTCGGGTGAATGCTGGAAGAGAACTGGTGGTTGTTTCAGATGCGGATCCAAGGACCATCGGTTTAGGGATTTCCCTCGAAAGCTTGATCAAACTCAGGCAGTTCATAACAGATTTGCGCAGCCAGCAGGAGGTACTCAGCAGCCGCAGAGAGGTCGTGGGCCAGGTCGAGGTGGTAATGGTGTAGGACAAGGTCGGGTGCCTTTGGATAGAGAGTACCGTGCGTGAATGGGGGTATCTGAGGGCGAGACGGCCGGGGTTGGTCTATGCGATCGGCGTCGAGAGGATGGCGATGCCGGATGTCATAACCGGTACGTTCTTCATATCTGATGTACCCGTTATTGCTTTGATAGATATTGGATCCACCCATTCGTATGTTGCATGTGCTGTGTCTGGAACTCTGAATATTAGATCTGAGATTACTGCTAGAGAAATAACTGTAATTAGTCTTTTAGGACAGTCGGTGATAGTAAATAAGTTGTTTAGAGATGTGCCCTTAGAAGTTCAGGGGGAGGTATTTCTAGCGGATTTGATGGAACTGCCATTCGGGGAGTTCGATCTTATTTTGGGCATGGACTGGTTGGTGAAGCATCGTGCGAATTTGGGTATCTTTGCCGCAGCGAGATGGTATTAAGAACTTCAGAGGATAAGGAAGTGATGATGATAGGTGAAACAAGAAACTATCTGTCTAATGTGGTATCTGCTTTAAAGGTAGAGAAGTTGGTGCGGAAGGGGTGTAGAGCGTTCTTAGCCTTTATCATTGCTTTGGATGCCAAAGAGTTGTCCGTTGAGAGTGTAAGAGCGGTGAAAGAATTTTCAGACGTCTTTCCCGAGGAGCTTCCAGGATTGCCTCTGGATCAGGAAGTGGAATTTGGCATTAAGCTGTTGCCAGGAATGGCTCCGGTGTCCATTGCCCCTTACAGAATGGCGCCGAAAGAGCTTGTGGAACTTAAGGCTCAAATTCAGGAGTTGATGGATCGTGGATTTATTCGACCAAGTATGTCACCATGGGGAGCGCCGGTTTTATTCGTTAAGAAAAAGGATGGGTCGATGCGTATGTGCATCGATTACAGGCAATTGAATAAGTTGACGATTAAGAATAAGTATCTATTACCGAGGATCGATGATCTATTCGATCAGCTGCGAGGAGCTTCGGTTTTCTCGAAAATAGACTTGAGATTGGGATATCACCAGCTTAAAGTCAAGGAGGTGGATATTCATAAGACTGGGTTTTGAACTCGTTATGGGCATTACGAGTTCTTAGTGATGCCGTTCAGGTTAACTAATGCACTAGCTGCATTTATGGACATGATGAATCGAGTCTTCCAACCCTATCTAGACCGGTTTGTGGTGGTATTCATAGATGACATCCTGGTGTACTCAAAGACTGAAGAAGAGCATGATTCGCATCTACGGATAGTATTGCAGATTTTGAGGGAGAAGCATTTGTATGCCAAATTCGAGTAAGTGTGAATTTTGGTTGAAGGAGGTGACCTTTTGGGGCATGTTGTGTGCCGAAGGAATTAGAGTTGATCCTGGAAGGTCGAGGTGTATTGGATTGGAAGCCACCAAGTCGATGGCGAGAAATTGAGTTTTCTAGGTTTGTTTGGATATTACAGCGCGTTTCGTTGAGGGTTTTCGTTGATTCTTTGCACCCCTAACTAAGCACATTGCGTAAGGGAGTACCGTTTTGTGGTCGGATAAGTAGCAAGAGAACTTTGAGAAATTGAAGAAGATTCGGTGAAGCGCGAGTATTGATTCAACCTGAGGTTGGTAAGGATTTTATCGTTTATTGTGATACGTCACACGGGCTTGGGTTGTGTCTTTGATGCAAGGGGAAAAGTGGTGGCTTATGCATCTCGTCAATTAAGGCCGCATGAGATAAATTATCCCACTCATGATTTGGAGTTAGCTGCAGTGGTGTTTGCTCTGAAGATTTGGAGACACTATCTGTACGGGGAGAATTCGATTATCTATACGGATCATAAGAGTCTGAAATACCTCCTTACCCAGAAGGAGTTGAACTTAAGACAGCGGAGGTGGACAGAACTGTTGAAAGATTATGACTTCTCAACCGAGTATCATCCAGGAAAAGCTAACGTAGTGGCAGATGCGTTGAGTCGTAAAGTGATATCGGATTTGAGAGCAATGTTCGCTCATCTCAGCCTTTATGAAGATGGTAGTCTATTAGCCGAACTTCAAGTGAAGCCGGTATGGGTAAGCCAGAATAAGGAAAAGCAGTTGTTAGATGAAAGGTTGGGTTTTCGACTTCAACAAGTGGAAGGTGGTGAGATAGGGGATTTTGGGTTGAATAGTGATGGAGTATTGTGTTTCCGCGGAAGAGTTTGTATGCCTAGGGATTCAGAATTGAGACAAATGATTCTGCGTGAGGCGCATAGTAGCCCATATGCTATGCACCCCGGAGGAAACAAAATGTACCGAGACCTCCGTGAGCGATATTGGTGGCGGGGTTGAAAGCGAGAGGTTCCGACTTCGTGAGTAAGTGCTTGACATGTCGCCAGTGAAGGCGGAACATCAAGCTGCTTTGTCGGGGTTGCTCTGATGGTGAAAATTCCACTTTGGAAATGGGAAAGGATAACGATGGACTTTGTTAGTGGGTTACCCTTAACGCCTACTAAGAAAGATTCGATGCAGGTCATAGTGGATCGGTTAACGAAGATCGCTCATTTCCTACTGTTAAATCACGGATTATTCGTTGCGAAGTTAACCAAGTTGTATGTAGCGAAGTCGTGAGGTTACATGGGGTACCGTGTCTATCATATCGACGAGGATCCTAGGTTTACATCACGGTTTTGGAAGGCTCTGCATGAAGCTTTGGGAACAAGACTAAATTTCAAAGACGGCATTTCATCCAAGTAGGCGATGGCGATCGAAAGAGTAATCCAGATTCTAGAAGACATGCTAAGAGGTCGTGTGATCAATTTCTGGGGGTAGTTGGGAAGATTTCCTACCGTTGGCGAGTTTGCATACAACAACGACTATCAATCCGGTATCCAGATGGCACCCTACGAGGCGTTGTATGGTCGTAGGTGTCGTACTCCTACTTGATTGACTAAATTAGGGGAGCGACAGTTATTGGGTCCAGAGTTGATCTCGGAGACAGAGGAAAAAGTTAAGGTACTTCGGGCACGGTTAAAAGAAGCTTCGAACAGACAGAAATGGTACGTTGATCTGAAGCGGAAGGAGATAGAGTTCTCTGTGGGTGATCAGGTCTTTTTGAAGGTCTCACCTTGGAAAATGATCTTAAGATTTGGACGGAAGGGCAAGTTGAGCCCTAGGTTCATCGGACCATACCGTGTATTGAAGCGTGTTGGGCCAGTGGCTTATCAGCTTGAGTTACCTCCGGAGTTAAGTCAGATACATAGCGTATTCCATGTCTCGATGTTAAGGCGTTATTGCTCGGATCCATCTCATATCGTACCAGTGGAGGAAGTTGAGATAAGACCTGACTTGTCTTTTGAAGAGGAGCCAGTACAAATTTTAGATCGGGATATTAAGGTGTTAAGAAAGAAGTCGGTTCCGTTAGTCAAAGTTTTATGGCGTAATCACGGATCAGAGGAAGCTACATGGGAGCCAGAGGACACGATTCGGTAGTAATATCCTCATCTCTTCTAATCAGGTAAATTTCGAGGCCGAAATTTCTTTAAGGGGGTAGAATTGTAACATCCTGAAATTCGGGAATTTATGTTTTACATTATACCATGCGATAGGCTAGTCAATAGTGTTAATTGTGTATGTTTAGGGGTTCTAAGAAGGCTCAGGGTTGAGTTGGACCTTAGCAAAATTTTGGTGTTTAAGCACTTTAAGGAGAGAAGGTAAGTGGCATCAAGACTTAAGGAAATAAGGGTGCATTTTGCTAGCACAAGGAGTCTATTGGTAAAAGTGGAAAGTGGAGTGTGGAGTGTACTTATGGTCTGAGGTTCGAATCCCATCTATTGCAAAATTTTGGATTTATTTTTTTGTGTTCCTATTCCAAGTGTCAGCCGTGGCTCTAATTATGGTATGGGAGACTTTTTATTTATGGAAAGATGGCTAAGAAATAAGGGAAGGAGGAAAACAAGGGAAAATGAAGGAAAGAATTAAAGGAAAGGAGCAAGAAGGGGGATATGTTGGCCGATTTTGTGGAAGGTGTTTAGGAAAGAATATTTTTGGTCAACCATCATCTTTTGAGTGTTATGGGCACACGGTTTTGGGAGGGGGACTTGGTAGCCGAATTTCCTTTAGGCATTTGGCAAATTTTAGTGCATGAAAGGCTTGTTTCTTTTTAGAAATTTTTGGTGTTTCTTTTCCAATTCTTTCCCTTTGCTTGCCGAAATTCTAAAGCCATTTGTTCACCTCATTTTCTCTTGTTTTTGGCCGAAACACTCTAGCCATTGTTCATCTTGTTCTCTTGTTGTGCCGTAACCCTCAATCCATCTTTGTTCAATCTTTTTCCTTTGTTGCCGAAACACATAATGACCAAAACACTCAATCCATTTTGGTTCATTTTCTTTTAGTGATAGCCGAACCTCTCTAATACTCCTTTGTCCATCATTTCTTTTCTTTATTTTTATCATTTCCTCAACCATTCTCCTTTTCTCTTAAAATCGACACTACTTTGTGGCCGAACCTTCTTTATTTCTTTCTCTTCAATAGCCGAATCTTTATCATCATCTCTCCTCTCCATTTTGCGTGTTGGGCATTTCTTCTTTGGTTGAATCGGGTAAGTGGCTTCGTTCTTTTTCTTTCATTTTCTTTTTTTCCTAGCCGAATGTGTGTCCATCACTATTCGGTTGTTTCACTTTGTTCTGAACTGAAATATTATTCCCTTCCAAACTCTCAAATCTTAATCATTTTCTTCTTATAGTATTCTAGTGGGTTGGCCGAATATCACATCCTTGCCGATCCATCTCTAGTCTTAAGTCAATCGGTGGAAGTCGGATCTACTATCGTTAAGGTAAGGAGTTTCTTTATGGATTATTTCGATCTCTCAATACTTGGTTATTCCGTTAAAACGGAATGATAGATTTGACTAAACGATTGTTATAGGGGTTAAATCAGTCGTTTTCTCTACACATTGGTTCTTCGGAAGTAGAGGTAAGCCGAATCCATCCCTAAACAACTACTTTCTCTCATAATATCTTACTGACCGGGACTTTTCAATGGAGGCAAGTGGTAGCGATTTGAAAGGAAAAGCGATAGGAGAACACAAAAGGAGTGGATTTGTAATTCCTACTCCTAAGTTCAAACGTAGGGCGGTATCGGCGGTTCAGGATTTTCCACCGGGTTGTGGACCATCATCCGGTGAAAATAGAAAAATCGTGATTGTTCACGATACTAAGGGTAAGCGTTTCATTAGATCGTCTGATTTAGATATTAGATTAATAAAATCTCATTTATTGGTTAATTGAGTGTAATGGTGATTTAGGTGCCGACGATCAAGAAGGTTTAGTCCTTACCGTAATCAGGTGTGTAATCTCACATTGAAATCTCGTAGATTTGTGATTCGTTGTCATGTTGGAAAATAGATCGTTATTATTTACAAGGCTAGAAATCGTAATATGGCATAGATCGAGTAACTTGCTTAAATTACATTATTTCTAAAATCTGTTAAAATCGGTATAAAATTTGTAAAATTACCAATATGCCCCTATGGGCCGATCTACCAAAATGCTCCTATGGGCCGATTTACCAAAATGTCCCTATGGGCCGATTTACCAAAATACCCCTATGGGTCGATTTGCTAGAATGCCTTAGCGGGCCGAATTATTAAAATGCTTTATTGGGTTAGATCTCCAAAATTGTTCAATAGAATAATGGTTGTTATTTATATGTGAATACTTTATGTTATTATGTATGTTGCATTTTCTTTTACATTTTGCATGGGATGGGAAAATTGTATGAAGAGCAGTGTAGCCTAGTGGCATTGCCAGAAATTGTGTATTATTGAGCCTAAATTATTTTTTCAGTGGTTTGACCACAAAAATAAAATGCTATAGCAGTTTGACTGCAAATTTGGTGTGAGCGGCGGGGTGGGTTGACTTGATCCTCACAGGTGTGATTGGCTAGTCGGGGGTGTGATGGATGGATGGGTTGGGTTGCATGCATTCACTTCATTTTAATATTGTTATGTTAATGGGCTTCGGTCCAAGATGATGCTATACGGGTTCAGGCCTAGTGGATGACGGTAAGGGGATTATGCACTGAGTTCTTGTAACTCACCCCTCCTTTCTTTTTCTTAATCCCCTTAGGTAATGCTCAGTGACGAGGACTTGGGGCCATGGATGACCCGGTGGAGACCATACTTTAGAAAATGGTGTTTTCGAACTTAGTAAATTCCTTTTTCGTTTATTTTTGTTACTTTTACTATATTGGGTTAAAGTTGTAATAAGGCCTATGGGACTTTAAATTTTGATTTTATGTTTGACTATTTATTTTCTATCATGGTTTGATTTAAACGGGGATTTTTCTGAAAATCATAAACAACGGTTTTTCATAAAATTTATCAACAAACAGATTTCATAACAAATATGTTCGAATAATTTAACTTGGACTTTCCTTCGAAATATCAATATTATTTTCAAAAAAATTACGGATTTAAAAGATCACTAATTCAATTATCGACTCTTCAATTAACCTTTCAAGAATTGTAGTATTTCTATTAAATATTTCTGATCCAGATTTGTTTTCTTAAACTAAATTCTAATCTTTAGTAAGAAGCATAAGTTCTTTACTCGTTTTCTTCATGTGACATGTCAGATCCGGTCATACTGCATAGGCCGGGTTTAGGGTGTTACATGACCGCCCAATGAGCTTTTCATAAGTGTGTTACCCTCATAGGATATCCATAATCTCTTTGGGATAAATTTGTTCTCCTAATATGGTCCAACTTTATTTCATGTTAACTATTACATCTTTCTTCATGAAAAATCAATTACTATAAGATAGTAATTAATTCATTTATCATAAAGACAAATGACTAGTGGCTACATTTAATTTTCATCTATTGTGTAATGTCATTGAGAGGATATCGTTTCCCCATTAGTCGGGTTATGAATTCCATTATTGTAAATAATGTTACGTACTGCAGGAGTCGAATACCCCACGCATCTACTTTCGGTTCATTATCTCTTTGAACTTAGGCTTTTACTTACATCAAAGTATACGAGTCATGCATACATGTGCTCCTTCTCTGTTCGAGATTTGGCAATAATGTCATCAACATACACTTCGATCTCTTTATGCATCATGTCATGGAATAAGGTTACCATGGCCCTCTGATATGTTGCTCCTGCATTCTTTAGCCCAAATGACATCACCTTATAACAAAAAGTACCCCACAATGTTATAAAGGTAGTTTTCCCCATATCCTCAGGGTGCATCATGATCTGATTATATCCTGAAAAGCCGTCCATGAAAGAAAATAGTGAGTATCCCGCCTTATTATCCACCAATATGTCGATATGCGGCAAAGGGAAATTGTCCTTTGGGCTAGCTTTATTTAAGTCCCTATAGTCCACACACATCCGGACCTTTCTGTCCTTCTTAGGGATAGGAACAATGTTGGCAACCCACTTTGAGTACTTGACCACTTGCAGAAAGCCAGCATTAAACTGTTTCTGGACCTCTTCTTTTATTTTCAACACTATATCAGGCCTCATCCTTCGTAGCTTTTGCTGAACTGGCTAGCACTCCTCTCTTATGGGAAGATGATGTACTACAATGTCGGTACTTAGCCCAGGCATATCTTGGTACGACCATGTAAAGACATCTTTGAATTCCCGTAGTAACTCAACAAGGTCTTATTTTGTCTCCTCAGCTATGCACGTCCCAATTTTCACAACCTTTCCTTCCTCCAAGGCTATGTTCTCTACCTCCTCCTCATGGGGTAAGATCTGTTTCTCCTCTTGCTTTACCATTCTTAACAAATCTGGAGATAAGTCACAGTCTCTGTCACCTTCAAAATCCTGAGATTCCTCTAAACACATGTCTTGCTCAAAATGGACCTCTAGATATGTAGTATCATTGCTCATTTCATTGATATTTAGGGACCTGTGATGAGTACCAAAGAATGTACAAAGAACAAATGAATTTGAGGACAACTATTCACCTGATATGAATGAGAAATAAAAAAAATTTGGAATGAAATTAAAAAGTCAAAAGAATGAAATGAAAGAATATTTGCTCAAGTTAATTATCAAAAATGTATTTTATTAAAACAACAATTTCTGAACATGAGCCTATTTCACAAAAGAAATCTTATTGTTCCTAGGCTAAAAAACAACAAGAGCGTTCTGAACATTACTCTGTGCAATCTCTAAAAACTACAGGAAGTTCCTCTGAAGTCCAATTGTTCAAAACGCTTCCAGGTTCATAAGGACGAATGCCCAACAGGTTTCTTTGTTCAACTTCTTCCCCGTGTATAGCATTGATGTGAGGACTTTCCAATAACCCTTTCTCAGGGTGAATTATTCCTCCGGATACAAAGGTCTGGGATATGTGGGGGAATGTCATCGATTCCCACTTGACTTCTTCCCCGTTTAGCCGTGCCTTTCTTCTCTCTTTCTTTTTCTCGATTTCTTTTCTCCTCTGCCTGGCATCTGGCCTAAAACCCAAGCCAAAATGGTCTCTTTTCTCTTTCAGCAATGGCACTTGAACCTCTCCTTGGAGATGTCTTCCCAATCCTTTTCCTGGTAGGGCTCCCTTCCCCACCATCATTTGTAAGCCCATCCTCATGGTCTTGGATATCTTAGGCACCGGAACTTCATTTCCTTCCAAAATGAATGTGGCGTTGACGAACTCTAAAGATCAGAAAGAACACTCAATGGCCTCCTCATTTGCCTCTACATATGGCGCGTCATTAGTAACAGTTTCTATGATGTCTTCCTCTGCGTTTATGGTAACCAACCGACCATCCGTCACCAGTTTCAGTATTTGATGAAGGGATAAGGGCACTGCCCCTGCCGAATGAATCCAGGGCCTTCCCAGGAAGCAATTGTACGAGGGCTTGATATCCATCACCAGAAAATCCACTTCATACGTGTTTGGCCCAATCTGCAATGGTATATCGATTCTTCCCATCACTTTTCTCTCGGTGCCATCAAACGCTCTCACTATGTTCTGGCATGTCTTCATGTGAGAACTGTCTATCGGCAATCTTTTTAGAGCCGAAAACGGTAAGACATTCAAGGCTAACCCATTATCTATTAGCACGCTCGGAAGAGTATATCCCTTACAACGAGTAGTTATGTGTAGGGCCTTGGTTGATCCCATACCTCCAGGTGGAATTTCATCGTCACTGAAGGAAATAAAGTTATCAGCACTTATGTTACTAACCAATCGGACAAGTTTATTGACAGATATATCTTTAGTCACGTAAGTCTCATTCAACACTTTCATCAATGCCTCACGATGTACTTCCAAACTTAAGAGTAAGGCTAGCACCGATATGCGAGCCGGTTGCTTGTGCAGCTGTTCTACCACACTGTATTCACTATGCTTTAAGAATTTTAAAAATTCTTTAGCCTCTTCCTCCTTCACAGATTCGTTGATAAGGGCGCCAGGTCCTTTCCCTGGTTCAATTGCCACAGTCTTTGATCTTACGGGTTCTGTTCTAACGTTTACCGAGTCGTAACGCCTCCCACTTTGTGTGTAGAATCCCTCACTTTGGACCTCCTTGGAAGTGCTAGCTGAGTTTTCCACTCCCGGCGTCGTCACGTTACAATTGTAATCCCATGGTACCATCTTGTTATCCTTGTAAGGAAAGGGCACAGGTTTCTGGATTACAACTTTAGGCGCGATTTGTGCTCCGCCTTCTGTGTTTCTTGGTCGGGAAATAATGACCCTCAAATAATTGACTTTTTGGTTTGTCAACTCTCCTTCGGTTGTATGTATGTTTCCTCCCTCTGCGCCTTCTTCGTAAAACTCCAGTTCCTTATTGTCCATAAGGCTCTGTACCAATAGTCTGAACTCAGTACATTTTTGGATCTCATGTCCTTTAGCTTTGTGGAACTCGCAGTAGTTCCTTAGTCCTTCACATCTTTTCAAAGAATCGGATAATATCATTCCTCTTCTTACCATTTCTTTCCACACCATTCTCAATGGAGTTTTCACCTCTGACATATCCCCCTTTGTCCTTCTCATGACACTCTCTCCAATCGCGTTTATTCCCTTATCTCCATGATTGGGTAATGGGTTCTCCGCACTGGTTGTATCATCAAACTTGATAATCCCCAACTTGATGAGCCTCTCAACTACCTTCTTGAAGGCCATGCAATTTTCTATTGAATGCCCCGATATTCCCACGTGGTAATCACAGTGAGCGTTGGAGTCATACCATTTAGGATATAGGGGTTGTAATGGCTGTAGATAATATGGGGACACTAGGCGCGCATCGAATAAACTTTGATATAGCTCCTTATACGTCATTCGGATTGGCGTAAATTGGAGCTTTTTAGAATTTTGTCTTGGGCCTGATTCTTGTCTTGTCGACCCTTGTTGCCCGGCAGTAACCACTTTTGTAACAGCCCAATTTAGGGCCTAGTCGGAATAGTGGTGCGAGACCACAAATCTGAGGTGAATTTATGAGTTTTTAATGTTCATGCCATGTTTGCATGTTAGTGTGAAAGTTTCATGAAGCAATTTTGCTAAATTGAAGTTGAATGGTCAAAAAGGACCAAATTGCAAAAGTTGTAAAATATGAGTTTCTAGAAGCATTTTGTATGAAATAGCTCTAGAATAGCAATTATAAGTCCTTAAATAGAAATTTTCCCAAATCATAATTTTTGGACAAAATTGGACATGAGTTAGTAAATGGTGATATTTTTAAGAGAAGGGCATTTTGGTCATTTACCTATTAAATGATTAATAAAGGAAAAAGATGACAAAAATCATTATCATCTTCTTCCTCATTGCCGAAATTTTCAAAGAAATCATAGCTAGGGTTTGCTCATTTTTCAAGCTTGCTAGTAAGTTCATCTTAGTCTCGATTTTAATATTCTTCGTGTTTTTGAAGTCCTCGTATTATGAATTAGCTATTTTTAGCTATAAAATGAGCTAAGATGCATGTTCAAAAATCTACCCATGAATTACATGCATGCTAAATGATGTTTTATGGAAGTTTATGAGAGTTTGATGTTAGATAAACATCTTTTTCTAAGTGAATTTCATGAAAAATGAGCATAGGGACTAGTTTGTAAAAGTTTTGAAATTATTCATACCTATTAGAAATAATGAGAATTGATAATGGCTATAGTAGAGAAAATGAATCAGCTAAGCATGTAGTCTAAGAAAGTTGAATGAAAATTATTTTACGAGCCTTGGGGCAAAAGTGCAAATATGAGAAAGTATAGGGGCAAAATAGTAATTTTGCCAAAGTATGAGTTAAGAGTTAATTTAGTCAATGTGAGTATTAAATGATCTATTTATGACTATAGATCAAGAAAAACGAAGCCCAGATCGAAACGGAGACAAGGACAAAATCGAGGACTAAATTGCATATCTACATACATTTTGTATATTGAGGTAAGTTTGTATGATTTCTAAGCTTTATGATTTATATCATTAAATTGCTTAGTATAATGTACAATGTTATTATGAAAAATGTTCAATGTTATGTTAAACAAAGAAATTAATGAGATCAAGCATGAGAAAGCCCCGATTGAAGTTGAGTAACTTAGGATACTCGATCTACCACATAAAACAAGAAAGTCCGTATAAGACCAAGCCGAGGCATGGCATCGGAAAGCAAGCAAGCTATCATGTAAGTCCAAGGCAAGCTTGGCATTGAATAATTTATCATGTAAGCCCAAGGCAAGCTTGGCATTGAATAAGTTATCATGTAAGTCCAAGGCAAGCTTGGCATTGAGTAAGTTATCATGTAAGTCCAAGGCAAGCTTGGCATTGAGTAAATTATCATGTAAGTCCAAGGCAAGCTTGGCATTGAACAAGTTATCATGTAAGTCTAAGGCAAGCTTGGCATTAAACAAGTTATCATGTAAGACCAAGGCAAGCTTGGCATTGAAAAGTTATCAAGAGAAAGAGATCCCATATAAGTCCAAGTTAAGGCATGGCATTGGTGAGAACAAGAAAGACTTCGTATAACTCCATGTTAAGTCATTGCCTTGAAATTTAGATGAGATTTAGTATCCTTGGTTATTCATATAAATTCATCGGGCAAACGAGTTAAGCTCAAATGAAATAACAAGAAAGCTAAGTAAGCAAAGTTATTATCAAGTGAAAATGAGTATTATTCATGTTATGAATGATGAATCAGAGATTATGATTATTATGTTAAGGTATGCTGATCAATGTGATCAAGTGATACAGGTACCTTGTTTACCTCTCAAGTATGAGACTAGTAAGTTTCATGAGATATGTAAGAATCAAGTATGAGTAAGTAAGCTTTATAGCTAAAATTTATGATGCCATTGTTTATGTCAAATGGTTTATATTAAGCAAGTATGTTGCTATGTGCATTATGCAAACTTACTAAGCTAAATGCTTACGTCTTTTATTATTTCTTTCTATGTAGTCCCGCCAAGCTAACTTGTGGATCGTTGAAGTCGGAGATCGAATCACACTATCAACCGCTATTTTGGTATAGCCAAGTTGTTTTTATTAAGTATGGAATGTATAGGAAACATTTCATTTTGAGTATATATCTTAGAAAAGGGCAAAAGCATGGGCTATCAAGTTTATTATTATTCTTTTGTAAATGGCTAAATGATTGGCCAAGATTGACTAAGTATGTATGTTATTGATATCAATGGAGCATGTTATATTGTTCATTAAAGTTGTAGTGATTTGAGTTGTTGAGATAGTATGAATTTGCTCTTGATTTCAGGGTGGCAATTGGCTTGGTAAATAGCCTCTAAGTGCCCACACGGTCGGACACACGGGCGTGTGTCTAAGCCGTGTGTACCTTGCACCATTGCACCTTAAGTCAGAATATCAAGTTGTAGTACACGGTCTAAGTCCACGGGCGTGCCATAGCCGTGTGTTATAAGTCAGAATGCTAAGGTTTTTCACACGGGCCAGGACCACGGGCGTGCCATGGCCGTGTGAAGTTTGGCAGTAAGCTCGAGTTCTAAGCACGGTTAAGAGACATGGGTGTGTCTCAGGTTTACATGGGCGTGTCCCAACTCACATGGGCGTGTGACCCCTGTTTCAATGAAAAGTTTTTGATTGAGTTCCGAAAGTTTACGGACATGAGTTTAAGGCCTAGTAGGCCCATGAAAAGTACAAGTTGATTAAGAAAGATAAGTTCTTAATTCGAAACGAAATTTTATAGCCCGTAAGTACTTGATTAAGCAAGTTCAAGCATAGTAACTTCTCGTATCCTGTCTAAGCCTCGAACTCGGGTATGGGGTGTTACAACTTTTGGCTGGCTGACAGTAACTGTCTTTGAGTACCCTTTGTTGTATGTACTCGTATTGTTCACCTCGTTGTCCTTTTTTTAGGAGCAGATCTTCTAGTACTTTCTCCTTCTTCAATCTTACCACCCCTTATGGCATTTTCTATCATTTCACCTGCCATCACTATATCTGCGAAACTTTTGGTGGTGCTTCCTATCATATGGGTGATAAAAGGTGCCTTTAAAGTATTGATAAATAGCATGGTGGTTTCCTTCTCTAGGAGAGGTGGTTGTAATTGCATGGCAACTTCCCTCCATCTTTGCGCGTATTTCCTGAAGCTTTCATTCGATTTCTTTTCCATGTTTTGCAACATGATTCTATTAGGCGTCATGTCTGTAACATGATTATACTGCTTCATGAAGCCTTGAGCCAAGTCTCTCTAGGAGCTAATGTTAACGCGACTGAGTTGATTGTACCACCTGGATACTGCCCCCACTAAACTGTCTTGGAAACAATGAATCAAAAGTTGATCATTGTTCACGTAACCAGTCATGCGTCTACAGAACATAGTGATGTGGGCTTCAGGGCAACTAGTCCCATTGTACTTCTCAAATTCTGGCATCTTGAATTTATGAGGAAGCACCAGATCTGGGACCAAACTCAAATCCTTTGCGTCAATACCATGGTGATGGTCGGCATTTTCCAAAGCCCTGAATTTTTCTTCTAACCATCTACAACGATCTTCCAACTGTCTTGAAGATTCAGTTATGATCCCCTCTCTCTTTGCCATGTCCAGATCAAGAATAACAGGATTAGCGGGGTTATCCCCTGGGTTGGATCCTATGCCAACTTGAAAATTCATGGGCACTCCAGTGTCAACTTGCCCTTGCTGAGGCCTAATTGTGACAGGTGGCCTTTTGGGATATTCCTCATGTTGTGTTTGCACGTGTGGTGGAGTGAACCCCCTAGAAAAATCCTCATTGTCTTCAGCATTAACTATGGGACCCTTTCCCTTGTCCATTACCCCACTCAGCATTTGGGCCATTTGGGTCATCATATTCTTTTGAGCCTCCAACATCTAGTCCCTCATCTCTTGTTGGAGTTTTGTCATTTGCTCTTGCATCTGGTCTTGCATATCTCTTTGGAATTGTTCCAATCTTTGATCCATTTTCTTTGATTTGGCACGTGTACCGTAGTGGTGTTCAGCTTCCAGATTTTCTTCTTCTTCTTCTTCTTCTCTCTCTCTCTCTCTCTCTCTCTCTGTGATAATTTCAACTAATTAGGCTCTCTCTAAAGACTTAAATACATATGATATGATGTAATGCAAATGCATGAATGCAAAGAAGTATCAATTCTAATTCAACTTCGTCTTAGAAAACTTTATTAGAAAACAAAATCCTTTACATAAAACGGACTACAAATATGCTTTCGCCCTAAGTCCTAAAGTTTTGATTTTCCCAAGCAATGAAGCCAGCTCTTGACTACGATCGGACTGTAGCTCATACTTCATGCTCAACATATCAGCCTGTGATGCCAAAGTCTGTAGGTGGTCAGCTACTTCCCAAATCTGAATTATTGCTTCACCCATGAGATGATCACGATTTCTAACTTGATCATGCAAGTGGTGTAGCTCTTCCTTCCAATGCCCCTCTCTTGCTTCAAGTTGCTCGATCCAGAGATCACAATTCTGCAACGCCAATTCTAATCTCTCGATCTTGCCCTTCATTTCCTCAATCTTGTTCAGACTTGACTTCAACTCAATTGAAGTATTACGACTTCGATGGAGGTGAAGAGATCGTCCCAGTTCGGCGACTTTAGCCTTCAATCCACTTTTCTCTTTTTGGCTTTCGGCCAAACTCCTTTCTAGAGCCTCATTCCGCATCTGCATCTCTAAGAACTTCTTCTCCCAATGGTCAGCCTTGTCTTTTTCCTCTTGTACCTCTTGTTGCCACTGTTGTGAAGTCTTCCCCAATCCAGCATTTTTAGTAATGAGACGCAGCCTTTTATATTCCGTCTTTAGATCACTCAGATCTTCCTCGACCCTTTTCTTCCCTTTTCTCAACTTTTCGACCTCTGATTTCTGAACATCCACGTCTAACCTCAGATACGTCTTTTCTTCTTCCAACTTTTCTATCCTCTTTCCCAGCTCTGAACTCTTCTTTTCGAAATCTTGCTTCACAATTTCTAACTCTGATGGAACCACTTGCAAGCATTCTTCTCTTGATCGGGCATCTTCTGGATTCGGCTCGGGGATGTTATCATTAATCCTTCTAATCCTCCATCCAATGTATTCTGGGGTCATCATTGGGCCTGGGGATAACCTCTTCATCCTACGAATCTGATTCCAAGCTCCAGAAATCTCCTTAACCCTCTTCTTATAATTTTCCTCTCTGTAGGAGAACTCACACTGAGCCAGCCCATATGTCGTTGGTACGAACTGTCTTGACCCATATTGCCTCAGTACAATCAAAGGAGCATATCCAACGGCTCCCCAAACTCCAAGTAAAGGAACCCAGTCAAAACTCCCACATCGATAAAGAATTTCATCTGGAATCATCCAAGAGGCCCTCCACTCAATGTCTTCTTCTTGAAGGTTTTGAAGAAGCGCCATCCAACTTTCCTCAGACACGTCCTCTCTCCTCGGTGTAGCCACTATCTCTTTTAATGGAGAATAGTTCTCAGAAAAAACTCGATAGGATACTTTCTCCACCTTCTAGAAATGACTATGAAACCAAGCTAACAGCAACTGCACACATCCAATGAATCTACCTTCACCTGCTCTCCGACATGCGTTTAAAGATCTGAACATCTCGGCTAAGATCGCAAGTACTGGCGTGACCCTTTTGTCAAGTCGATTGAATAACTCTGTGACTGCTTCATCTACATGTCTTAGAGCCTTTGGGAAGACTACCAACCCATATATACACAAGGCAAAGACGTCAACCTTTTTCTTTGGGTCTGGATGGGCTAAGATCAAGTCCCTCAAGCTAACCCAAGGAATGCATTTGCCCTCACCTTTCTTCCGAATTCTGGCTATGACCCACTGCTCACTCATCCCCGTGATATTCATTAACCTCTTCACGAAATTGGGACGTTAGCAGCCTTAGAATAAGCTTTGTCGACTTGGACCCTTGGACATCGAAGCAAGGTTGTATATTCCTCCACCGTGGGCACCAAATCTACTTTCCCGAAAGTGAAATAGCTATAGGCAGAGTTCCAAAACTGAGTCATGGCCCAGAACAGATGCTTATCTACCTTGATGTCGATTAAATAGGGTAGATCTCCATAATTATGATAAAATAGCTGCTTAGCCTCATCATCCCATTGAGCCCATATTTCTTTCAATTCTTGGAACTCATTTTGTGTAATACTAATACGATGAAAATCCCATAGTTCAGATACGTACTCGTCAACTAAGCTATTCCCTTTCTCCAATTGCCTTTTGCTCTGACCATATACGGACGGCGGCATTGTCTTCCACTTTATCAAGGAATTCGTTCTCCATAACCAGCTTTCTAACTTCAGAAACTGACAGTGAATCGATACCTCTTTAAATATGAAATGATATGCACAAGAATGAAACACAACAAGTTAGTTCCACATAATAAAATATAAAGCAAGTAAAACGAACACTTATCTGGGTAACTACTAAAGTTTGGCATAGCTCTACCTAAGGTGAGTTCTTAGGGTTTACTATATGCGGTTTAGCTCTAAAGTTGAGGTACCCAAACCAGCAGATTCCTCGATCCTCACCCATTATAGGCTCATATAGACCGAGTTCAGTTCAGGGGAATACATTTCCCTATGGCCATGCGAAAGTGAAAACTTCACGAAGACATAGGTACAGATGTATTCCGGAAGCAGTCCACTAGCCCATGCGGAGGTGAAAACCTCACGAAGGCATAGCTTCTCGTTCCCACTTAAGGGTGCGACCACGACGGTCATGCAGTGTAATGCAGAGAGATATATTTAAAATTAGAACCAAATGCAATAAGAGGATCGTATTTTTAAAACCAAAATTTTAAATTCAGACAAAAGGACATGAAATTATCGGTTTTACGGCTTGGCTCTGTTATTGTCCCCAGCGGAGTCGCCAAGCTGTCGAAACCATTTTAAAAGTTTGATTTAAAAACAGCGATCGACTTTTAAAAACGAAAAATAGGAGTCGCCACCAATCCCTTTTTACTTAGGTGTGATTGGATCACCTTGAAAATTGTTTATTTCAAAATACTTATTTTGGTCCACGAAAAATAAGAAAAATGGGTTCGGGAGTCGATTACGTATGAGGAAGGGTTAGCACCCTCATAACGCCCAAAAATTGGTACCCAATCGATAAAATCATGTCCTAACATTGAAACTTTAAAAATTTTAGAAAATAGTCCTTTTATTTGAAGAAAAACTTAGACTTACCTATCTCAAAGAAATAAAACGCCATACCCAGTAAGTTAGGATATAGCATCTCATGACTTCAAAACTAGGCACGTCTTTATTTTAGAAAATTCCTACCTCGAGACTCAAAACATCATAACCAGTAAGTTAGGGCACAACGTTTTGAATTCCCAAGAATAGGTTTTTTTATTTGAAGTTTGTAAATTTTTGTTTTAAAAGAGGAGGGATATCTAATATCTTAAGTTCTACGAGAAAAATCGAAGCCCAGTAAGTTAGGGCACAATTCTTCTCGAAGTCCCCAAATATCACATATCACCGTATTATTTTTTAAAAAAACCATTTGAAAGAGGCGTTTTTATAAAACAATGGTTTGAGCAAGACATTATAGCATACATATCAATTGCAATTCTACATAACTACAAATTTTATTAACAATAAATAATAAAAGAATAATATATCATGAATAAATAAAGCATTATATTAAGCAATAATAAACAATTAAAATAACATAAATAAATAAACATGTGATGTAAAATAAATAGCAATTAATAAGACTTTCACGAAATAAAAAAATCAAACGAAAAAAGGAATAATATATTTAAACATTTAATAAAAAAAATGTAATGATTTTTAAAATGATTTAATATATATATATAATAACAAAAATTAAAAGTAAAAAAAACTTATAATATATAATTTAATAATTTAACATATGTATAAATGATAAAAATAATTAGTAAATAGTATAAAGTATTTTTATATACTAATCATAAAATTACATATATAATATAAACAATATAAACAAAATATATTATATAAATAAATTTTATATAAAATAAGATTTTAGAGATAATATATAATATTATAATAATAAAATTTAAAAATATATATAGCATATAAATAATATACAAATTAACATATATTATATAAATAATGAAATAATATATAGTATAAAAAAATATATATATATATACTTAATTTATAGTATATAAATATATATATATATATATATATGAATTTATACTATTAATAGATTAATATACAAATAATAATAAAAATATAGAAATTTTAATATAATAAAATATTTCAAGATAATGTTAAAATAATTTGAAATTAAATAAAATAAAAAGGTTTTAAAAAAGACAGATTAAATAACAATTAAAATAAATATAAATGGACTAATTTAAAACGCGCGTTACACTGTAGGGATTCATTAGGCAATTATGCCTTCTTCCCAAAACAACACCATTCTATTCTTGTCCTTTAAGTAGCCCGAGGACTTAATTGAAACAAAATGCAAAGTTTAGGGCTAATTTAATAAAAATGCGAATTGGACTGAATTAAAATTAATTAAATTGCAGAAGGACCGAAATGGCAATTAGACCATTAAACAAAAACACGCGGATCCTCCCCGGGTTTTCGGGTCAACGCGCGGGTCGTCTTTTGAAACGACGTCGTTTTAGGCTTATTAAATTAAACCAAAACGGCGTCGTTTCCAGTTAACTACATAAGCCAATTTCGGCCTAAAAAATTTCATTTTAACGCAGAATTTAAAAAAAAAAAACAAACAGAGGCCTTAAAAATCGCTGCGCCTCTCCGGTCATCGACTCCGGCCATCATCAAGACGCGCCTCACGCGCATTGCGCCTACTACGTGGCGCAAAGGTGAGAATCTTCGTCGTTTGTTTTTTTATTATTTACATACTATTTGGTCAATCAAACATGCGCGAAACAAAAATAAAAATAACCAGAAAACCGAATATAAATCACCTTTGTATTGCAAAAGATTCGTTCCTTTTTTATTTCTGTATCTTTTTCTATGTATTCTGTATATGTGTCTCTCCGTGTCCAAATTACAGATTTTACATGGGGTTTTATAACCCGAAAAAACAAAAGAAAAGGGAAATATATATTTTCCATATTTGTTTCTTTCCCCTTTTGCTGCGTTTTTCCTTTTCTGTGCAGGTCGGGCGAGGAATGCGGCGATGAGGCGCATTGATGGCGACGTGACTTGCGGACTGAGGCGCGATCGAAGGCTGGTGGCTGCGGCGCTTGAGCTGGACTCTTGCTTGCGACACCTAGGGTTTCCAGAAACCCTAGGCTTCTGCTGAGACTGCTTAATTTTTTGGGCCTTTTTGGGCCGTGTAATTTGGGTTTGATTAAGTCTGGGTAGTCTGTTTGGTTTTGGATAGTGGGTCTGTTTGGGTTAATCAGACAGTGGGTCTGTTTGGGGTATTGGAACTGGGTAGGCAGTTTAGGTGTTGGGCTTAATGAAACGGGCCAGGGTATAACGATTTTAGGCTTGTTTAATTTATTGGGCTTTGTAAAAGGACTGTAAAAGGGACATTTTTGGTATTTATTTTTTACTATTATTTTTTACTCTGGTTTTCATAGGCCGGGCAAAATGGCCTTATTACAATGCTAATTGTTGTTTAGCTTATATTATGATGCTTAATTGTTTATGTGTAAACTCACTAAGCTCAAAGCTTACTCCCTTTCTTTTCCCTTGTCTTATAGAGTGATAGAGTTGAATCGAGATACGTGGATCAATTGGAAGACCGCCCACACTATCAGCACACTCTGGTACATTGGATTAAACGTTTTGTATATGGCATGTATAGGGGCTAGACAAGTTAGTGATTTTTGATTGTAAATGGCTAAGTTATGTTGGCCTTTAGATGGATAATCTATTTTTCATAATGCCATAGTTGTTGGCTATTTTATTATATGAAAAGATATAGTTATCCATGTAAGATTGTGTTTCAAATTGAGTTGATTATGGATGTGTTGAATGAGTACATGTTGTGTATGCTAGAGGGGTGAGAAAGGGCATGACAAATAGCTTTGTTCTTGTCCATGTGGGTAGACACACGGGCGTGTGTCTAGACCATGTGTGACACATGGTCAGCCCATGGGCGTGTGACTTGGCCGTGTGTCCCCTGCATGTTAGTATTTTAAGTCAGATTAGACCACGGACTAGTCACACAGGTGTGTGCCTAGGACATGTGAGTTATTCAGTGTTGGCCACGGGCTAGCCACACGGGCGTATGTCTAGACTTTAAGACCGTGTGAAGTAGTCAGTGTGTACCACGGATGGTGAACACGGGCGTATGACCTAGCCGTGGGACTTTGGCAGAATGGTTGAGTTTTGTGCACGGGTTGTGGACATGGGTGTGTGTGACTACACACGGGCGTGTATCATCTAGCACGGGCGTGTAGTCCCTGTCTAGATGGAGAAAATTTTTAAGATAGTAAGAGTTTTCGATATGGTCTCGAGATCCCTCGTGTGTTTGAGTAAGGCCTCATAACTCGCAAATGAGGCTGTCGTGGTGACTTAAGGAGAGTAGTCACGTTGAGCCTAAGTGGCGATCAAGTAGTTTTAATCCGGTAACGCCTCAGACCCGGTTTTGACGGGGATTACGGGTGAGGGGTGTTACATTTAGTGGTATCAGAGCTATGGATTAGTCGGTTCTAGGACTACCGTAGCGGGTGTAAGAGTCTTGCTATACATGCCATAAGTGTACAATGATAGTGTGGTGGTTTCTGATGATTTTAAACCTTGTTTTATATAGTATATGGATCCCGATCAATCGACTGCTGATGAAGCAGCTAATAATGCGTCGGCTCCTGTGCAAGGAATCGCGCCTGTAGAGAGTGGACCCGAGGTTAAGGGTCAAGGGGAAGAGGCTCGGGAAGCCTTTCTCTAGATGATGAGTAATTGGTACTCGGATTATGTTCGAGCAAACCCTAATGCTAAACCTCCTCCACCTCCTCCTATGCCTCAGCCAAATCCAGTGACTCCTCAAGGTAATGATGTAGTGAGGATATCGAAACCCCCGGTGGATAAGATTAGGAAACATGGGGCTGAGGAGTTTAGATCTAAGGTAGATGATGACCCTGAAAGAGCAGAGTTCTGGCTAGAGAACTCAATGAGAGTGTTTGATGAACTTTCATGTACACCTGAAGAGAGCTTGAAATGTGCTGTGTCTTTGATGAGAGACTCGGCATACCGTTGGTGGAAGACGTTGATGTCAGTAGTCCCGAGAGAGCGGGTGACGTGGGACTTCTTTCTGGAAGAGTTCCGAAAGAAGTACATAAGCCAACGATTTACTGGATCAAAAAGGAAGGAATTCCTTGAGTTGAAGCAAGGAAGAATGTCAGTAGCAGAATATGAGCGTGAGTTTGTTAGGCTTAGCAAATACGCCCAAGAATGTGTGTCGACGGAGACCATTCTGTGTAAGAGGTTCGAAGATGGACTGAATGAGGATATCAAACTCCTAGTTGGTATCTTGGAGTTGAAAGAGTTTGTTGTGTTGGTCGAGAGGGCAAGTAAGGCCGAAGAGTTGGGTAAAGAAAAGAGAAGGGCTATGAGTGAAGCTCGAGATGCGAGAAAGAGGCCAATGGGCTACCAAGCCCAGTCAAAAAGATCCAGGGAAGTGAATCCTCGGACGACAGCATCAGTGGGATATTCACATCGAGACTTGGACCACACTCGTCCGGGTTCGAGAGTCCAAGCTACCTCGATGGAAAGTGTGGGCAATACGAAAAACAAATTGGAGTGTCCAAATTGTGGTAGATATCACACCGGAGAGTGTTGGGGAAACAGCCGAAAATGTTATAAGTGTGGTTCCCCTGACCACTTTATCCGAAATTGCCCTGAGAGGGATGATAAGGAAGAGAAACAAGAGATGAGACCTAGTGATGTGTCTGCAAGGGGTAGACCACCAAGGAACCCGAGAGGTGGGAATAGTGGTAGAGGTGTGTCCAGAGACTCTGCTGTGAGACCGGAGGGTCGGGCACCTGCGAGGACTTATACCATTCGCGCCCGCGAAGAGGCATTATCCCCAGATGTGATAATGGGTACTTTTTCTCTCTATGACACCTTTGTTATTGCTTTAATTGATCCAGGATCTACTCACTCTTATATTTGTATGAGATTAGCATCTAGTTTGAGTATGACCGTTGAGTCTACGGACATTGTGGTTAAGGTGTCAAACCCGTTAGGAAAATACGTGTTAGTGGAGAAGGTGTGTAAGAATTGTCCTTTGTTGATTAAGAGTCATTGCTTTCCAAGCAAACCTTATGTTGTTGCCGTTTGATGAGTTTGACTTAATCCTTGGCATGGATTGGTTGACTACCCATAGTGTCTTAGTGAACTCGTTGTAAATGCATCGAATTTGACCCTAATCGAATGGTGGTTTGAGACCACGAATCTGAGTCCGAGAAATATTTTAATATTATATTTTGTGTTTATTATATGTGAATTAATATGTGTGAAAGTTTCAGTAGAAAAATTTCATCGTTTGGGTGCTTAATTTGATAAAAAGGATTTAATCGCAGAAATTTTAAAAGTCTCAAGCTATAGTGAAAAGTGCCTATTTGATGATGGCTTTTTAAAGTGGAGTATTAAAAAGGTAAATAACCCATTTTTGAGTTAGTGGGTGGCTTATGTCAAGAATAACCTTAAGTTATATGTTAGTTTTATTTTATTTTAAAGGTTAAATTAGTAATTGAATAATTACTTATAATATATGTTAAAATAACATAAACAAAGCCATCATCTTTTTCACTCTCTCATGGCCGAATATTGAAGGATGAAATAAGCTTTGGGGTTCTTTGATTTTTGGCACTTCTAGGCTAAAATTCAAGGTGAGTTTTTAGTCGGTTTGTGTTAATTTTGACGTTTTTGAGATCGTTGCTTCGAACGGTAGCTTACCCATGTTGAAATTTTTGAATCTAAGCATGTTTGATATTCGGCCATTGATGTGTTCATGTATTTTTTGATGTTTGATACTTTTATTTTAAAGATATGTTAAAGATTAGTATATTTTGTATTGGAAATTTTAGTGAAATTGAGTATTTTGAACTAAATTGAAAAAAATAAATTTTAGAGGGGCTTATTTGCGAAATAAATGAAAGAAATGGACTTTTGTAGTCCCTATACATATTCGGCCCTTAAGTAGTGTTGAGAAATTTTGTGTATTTTGTGTTTTATGCAAATAGGACTAAATTGTGAAAATGTGAAATAGTAGGGGTAAAATGGTAAATTGCCTAATTATATGCTTAGGGACTAAATTGAGATGAAATGTACTTGAATGAGCTAAATTTTAATGTGTTTAGATCAAGAACAAAGAAAAACGGATTTAGATCGGAGGAAGACAAAGGTTCTCGAATAGCCGGTCTATGCGATCCGTCGACAGTCGAGGTAAGTTCTTAAGTTAAAGTTCATTAAGTTGATAATTAAAAATGTATGAAATCAAATTATGTGATTAATTTGGGTAAATAGAATGTGATAGCCGAATGTGTATGTTTAATTTTGGAATGAATATGTTTTTAAATACAATGTGAATTAGTATATTTGACATGACAGGTGAATTGATTTTGTGAATACGATTTGATAGTAATGTATGTGTTAAGAAATGTGAGTTGATGAATTGAGTTGATAAACATTTCGGGCTTTAAGCTTCATGAGCCTTGTGCGGTGTTATACATTAGGCTTTGTGCCTAGCGTGCCTTGTGCCGTTGTTATATATCGAGCTTTGTGCCCAGCGTGCCTTGTGCCGGTGTTGTATATCGTGCTCGTGCTCAGCACGCTTTGTGCCGGTGTTACATTTTGGGCTCTGTGGCTCAGTGTGCTTTGTGCCTTGGTGTTACATTTCGGCTCTCGTGCCTAGCGTGCTTTGTGCCGTTGTTACATTTCAGCTTTGATGCCTAGCGAGCTTGATGCCGTGACGCGTTTTTAAATGGAGAAACCTTAAATTACTCAAGGTAAAACGCAGTTAATGTATCGAGTAAATGCTCGGATAAACGTAAGTCCCTTTTTAATTTACCGAGAGTAAGGTAAGTTATGTTTAATATTAATTGAATTTGAATAATACGGTAGAAATGGTATTATGTGAAATTGAGCTTATGATCAAAGAGTATGAGTAGTATGTGATTGAAATTGAGATTAAATACAATACTTTGGTAGATTCGATTATGAATAGAAATGTCTAATGTAATATGATTTTGATTGGGATAACATAGACAATGTGAATGGTGGATTTATATGATTCGAAATAATGTGATTAATGTAATACATATACCTTGTATTTTGATAAAATATAAGTTTAAGGTAAAGAAGTGAAACAATTAGGTTAATGAACTATGGTATTCGGCCTTATATGAATTTGTGTATTGAATTGTTTATTTTTCATTGTTATTGGTAACTATTATAGATGTATAAGTGTTTGGACGTTGTATTACCATTAGCTTAAAACTTACTAAGCTAGTGAGCTTACTCTATATATGTTTGTCTTTCTGTTTTATAGATCGTTGATTCAGCTACGGACTCAGAGGATCATCAAGAAAGTCGACCACACTATCACTCTCTTTGGTATAAATGTTTACTTTTCGAATCAAAGGCATGTATAGGCTGAATTATGACTTGAATGAATGAGGTTCGGTTTTGTAAATGTATATATGTATATATGGCCTTGCGAATAAGGCTATTACTTTTGGTTAAGTATCGTTTGTATGTTTGATATAATGGTTTGTTTTAATCTTTGATATAAGATGTGTGCATATTATGCTTGGAAGTTAAATGTGGTTATATAGTAATAATCATTTATATGTATTATATATATATGTATGAGTATGCATATTAGGTCGTGTGAATTTTTCTACTTAGATTATTATGTGCTTGGTTATAATTTAAAGATGATCATGAAAATGTTTATAATTATGTTTTGGGTTGATCATTAGAGTTTTAAATTGAGGACCGAATATATGGTCAATGAATTGGTTGTATTTATATTTTTTGTTCTTTGGACTAGTTACATATCATATGTGTGTTTGGTAGGTTATTCAATAATCTTGTGTCCATTAATTAATAAGGTAGGATGAATTGATAATTATGGTTTGACATGGCTTTTGTTTTAGGGACATTGCGCATATTACAATAGCATGATGTGTATGATTGGTTATGCTATAAGGTTCAAATGTCACATATGTGAATGAAAAGCAAATAGAGTATCATGGATCTATTCAGTTTTATTATGCATATTTGTATAAGGTATAAAAAGATATGTTGATATTCGACTAATGAAATAGATGTATTTATATCTGTTTAACATATGAAATTTGGTGTTGTTATGTGGAAGCTTGATTCGAAACTTGTATAGATTATGAGTAATGATATGTTGCATTATGAAACCTGGTTTGTAATGTAAGTCTTGAACATTATTTGTTGATATGGAAAATTTTAAATATGCGTATTGGGTTTATTCCATAAATGATTGTGCTAAACTGTGTTTAGTTCGGTAATGCCTCATAACCGTAGTTCAGCGATGGATATGGGTTAAGGGGTGTTACATTTTATTGGTATCAGAGCTACGGTTTAGTCGATTCTAGGACTACTGTAGTGTGTATGAGTCTAGCTATACATGCCTTTGAATTGTATATATGATAGTGTGGTGACTTCTGACAATTTCAATTGTATTTTATATAGTAAATGGATCCCGATCCTGATAGAGCCGTAGCTGATGATGTGGAGAGTGTTGCGCCTGGTCTCGCAAATGGATCGGTGCCGTTAGACTCTTGACCAGTTTCGCGTAGCCATGAGGGGGAGGCTAAACAAGCCTTCTATCAGATGATAAACGAATGGTTTACCCAGTTTATTCAGACTAATCCGGCTGTACAACAACCTCCACCCCCGAATAATCCAACTCCGGTACCTTTAGCACCCCCGATGATAGATCCGATGAGATCTAGCAGGCCTCCCGTTGATAAAATTTGAAAATATGGGGCCGAGGAATTCAAGGCCAATGATGATGATGACGCAGAGCGAGCCGAGATGTGGCTTGATAACACTATTCGGGTACTTGATGAGCTATCCTGCATACACGGATGAATGCCTAAAGTGTGCTATATCTCTACTTCGTGACATCGCTTATCATCGGTGGGAACACATCGGTATCTCGTGGTTCCAAAAGAAAAAGTAACTTGGGACTTCTTCCAAATTGAGTTCCGTAAGAAATATATCAGTCAGAGATTCATCAATCAGAAACGAAAAGAATTTCTGGAATTAAAACAGGGTCGCATGATTGTGACAGAATATGAGCGGAAGTTTGTCAGATTGAGCCGTTACGCTCGGGAGTGTATATCTACCGAAGCCATTATGTGTAAAAGATTTGAAGACGGCCTGAATGAAGACATAAAGTTACTTGTTGGCATTCTTGAAATCAAAGAGTTTGTGACATTAGTCGAGCGAGCTTGTAAAGCCGAAGAGCTCGGAACGGAGAAAAGAAAAGCTGAAGTAGAAGCTAGAGACACTCGGAAAAGATCATCAAGTAAAAGTTTCCATTCCGTGCACAAGAAGTTCAGAGATGACCCCAGTCGACATAAAGCCACTTCAGACTTTCCTAGACGTGATCGACCTCTAGTGAGTTCCCGAGCCACTTCGGTAGCTAGCGTTGGTAATGTTCCACAGAACCGGGCTGAGTGTAAACATTGTGGGAAATGGCATCCTGGAAGTTGTAGAGTTCGTGATCGGTCCTGCTTTAAATGTGGATCGTCAGATGATTTTATTAGAGAGTGTCCGATGTTAGCCGAGCAAAATGTGACTCAGAACACTAGACCGAGCAGTGTGCCAGCACTGGGTAGGCCACTCAGACATTCAGGCAATGTAGGTGGCAGTCAGAGAGGGACGAAAGACACCACAATACGATCAGAGGCTAGAGCTCCAGCTAGAGCTTATGCTACACGAGCCAGAGAGGATGCTTCCTCCCCTGATGTCATTACCGGTACTTTCACCCTTTATGATACTACTGTGATTGCATTGATTGATCCTAGTTCGACTCATTCATATGTGTGTGAAACTCTAGTATTGATGAAGACTCGCCGATTGAGTCTCATCGAGTTTTTGATTCGTGTGTCCAACCCTTTGGGTAGATGTGTACTTGTTAATAAAGTGTGTAAAGGTTGCCCGTTGATCATTCGGGATTCTTGTTTCTCGGCCGATTTAATGTTGTTGCCCTTCGATGAGTTCGATATAATTTTAGGAATGGATTGGTTAACTTCGCACGATGCAGTGGTGAATTGCAAAAGAAAGCTTATTGATTTGAGATGTCAGAATGGTGAGATCATCAGAATTGAATCCAGTGATTTAAGTGGGTTTCCTACAGTAATATCCTCGATGTTAGCCCGGAAGTATGTGAGAAAAGGGTGCGAAGCTTATTTGGCTTATGTACTGGATAATAAAGTGTCTGAAAAGCAGATTGAATCTGTACCGGTTGTGTGTGAATACCCAGACGTGTTTCCTGAAGAGCTACCGGTTTACCACCAGTACGAGAGATTGAGTTCGGCATTGAATTAGTACAGGAACGACTGATTTCGATAGCCCCGTGATCGGATGGCACCCATCGAAAGTTAAAGAGTTGAAAGCACGGTTGCAAGAGTTAACAGATAGGGGCTTTGCACCGACCGAAGTTTCTCTCCTTGGGTGCACCAGTTCTTTTTGTGAAAAGAAAGATGGAACGATGCGAATGTGCATTGATTATCGGCTGAATCTGAATAAGGTAACTATAAAGAATAAGTACCCGCTACCTCGGATTGATGATTTGTTTGATCAGTTGAAAGGGGCTTTGGTATTTTCGAAAATAGATTTGAGATCAGGTTATTATCAGTTGCGAGTCAGAGATACAGATGTACCAAAGACTACATTCCGGACGAGGTACGAACATTTTGAGTTTTTGGTTACGCCTTTTGGACTCACTAATGCACCTGCTATTTTTATGGACTTAATGAATCGAGTTTTTAGATAGTTTTTGGATCGGTTTGTAGTAGTGTTTATTGATGATATACTGATCTACTCTAAAGATGAAACCGAACACGCTGAACACTTGAGATTAGTATTACAGACTTTACGGGATCAGCAGTTGTATGCAAAGTTCAGTAAGTGTGAGTTCTGGATGAAGGAAGTCAGCTTTTTGGGTCATGTTGTTTCAGCTTCAGGTATTTGGATTGATCCGAACAAAATATCGGCTATACTTGATTGGAAACCACCGAAGAATGTCTCTGAAATTCGGAGCTTTTTGGGACTTGCGGGATACTACAGACGATTCGTCAAAGGCTTTTCCATGATAGCTACACCTTTGACAAGGCTACTACAGAAAGATGTCAAGTTTGAGTGGTCGGAAAAGTGTCAGGAAAGTTTCGAGCAGCTGAAAGCCCTTTTGACCGAAGCTCTAGTGTTAGTTCAGCCTGAACCGGGTAAAGAATTTGTTGTTTTTAGTGATGCTTCTTTGAATGGGTTGGGTTGTGTTTTGATGCAGGAAGGCAAAGTTATAGCCTACGCTTCGAGACAGTTGAAGCCGCACGAAAGAAATTACCCGACTCACGATCTGGAATTAGCAGCCATTGTTTTCGCATTGAAAATTTGGCGTCATTACTTATTCGGTGAGAAATGTCACGTTTATTCGGATCATAAAAGTCTAAAGTATTTGATGACTCAGAAAGATCTGAACTTGAGACAACGCAGATGGTTAGAACTGTTGAAAGACTATGAGTTGGTGATTGACTACCATCCGGGAAAAGCTAATGTTGTTGCAGATGCGTTAAGTCAGAAATCATTATTTGATCTTCGTGCGATGAACGCACAGATGGTTATGTCTAGTGATGGTTCGATCATAGCTGAGTTACAAGCAAGATCGATGTTTATTCAAACAAATTTGTGATGATGCGTAAAGTTGACAAAGATTTGATTGCTAGGACTAATTCGGTGTGAAAAAGGTGTGGAATCGAGTTTCAAATTGATGCAAATGACAGTTTAAACTTTAAAAGCCGAATGTGTGTTCCAAAGAACTCAAATTTGATTCAGATGATTCTAAGTGAGGCTCATAGTGGTCAATTATCAATACATCCAGGTAGCACGAAAATGTATAATGATTTGAAACAGTTTTATTGGTGGCACGGCATGAAACGGGATATATCCGAATTTGTGTCAAAGTGCTTAATTTGTCGCAAGTAAAAGCCGAGCATCAAGTGCCTTTCAGGTTGCTTCACCGATCATGATACTCGAATGGAAATGGGATAGAATCACTATGGATTTTGTATCCGGGTTGCCGATGACACCGAGCAAGAAAGATGCGATTTGGGTTATAGTAGATAGATCGACCAAATCAGCTCATTTTGTACCTGTTCGCATGTGATTATTCACTCGATAAACTTGCTGAGTTGTATATATCTCAAATTGTGAGATTACATGGTGTGCCGAGTTTTATTATCTCAAACAGAGACCCGAGATTCACACGCGATTGTGGAAGAAGTTGCAGGATGCTTTAGGTACTAAACTCCATTTTAGCACCGCCTTTCACCCGCAGACAGACGGTCAGTCTGAGCGAACTATTCAAACACTTGAGGACATGTTGAGATGTTGCGTTCTCGAGTTTGAAGGTACTCGGGAAAGGTACTTACCTTTGATTGAATTTGCTTATAATAACAGTTTTCAATCAAGTATCAAAATGGCACCCTATGAAGCTCTATATGGCCGCAAGTGTCGTACGCCTTTGTACTGGATCGAGCTCAGTGAGAATAAGATACTAGGGGTCGATTTGATTAAAGAGACTGAACAGAAAGTGGCTATAATCAAAGATAGTTTGAAAGCTGCATCAGATCGTCAAAAGTCTTACGCTGATTTGAAATGTAAAGATATAGAATTTCAATTAGGAGATCGGGTATTCTTGAAAGTATCTCCGTGGAAGAAAGTACTTCATTTTGGTCGGAAAGGCAAACTGAGTCCGAGATTTATCGGACCGTATGAAATCATCGAACGATTGGGCACGTTGCCTATAGATTGAAGTTACCTTACGAAGTTAGAAAAGATACACGATGTATTTCACGTTTCGATGCTTCGTAGATACAGATCAGATCCATCACATGTGATAACCCCGTCTGAGATAGAAATCCGACCTGATATGACGTATGAGGAAGAACCGATCCGTATCTTAGCTCGGGAAATAAAAGAGTTAAGAAACAAAAGGATTCCATTAGTGAAAGTACTATGGAATCGGCATGGAGTTGAAGAGGCTACATGGGAGCCTGAGGACTCAATGAGGCAACAATATCCGACGTTGTTTAACAGTAAGATTTTTTGGGACGAAAATCCTTAAGGGGGGAGAGTTGTAACAGACCGAAATTGACCCTAATCGAAATGGTGGTTTCGGGACCACGAATCCGAGTCTGAGAAATATTTTAATATTATATTTTGTGTTTATTATATGTGAATTAATATGTGTGAAAGTTTCGTAGAAAAATTTCATCGTTTGGGTGCTTAATTTGATAAAAAGGATTTAATCGCGTAAATTTTAAAAGTCTCAAGCTATAGTGAAAAGTGCCTATTTGATGATGGCTTTTTAAAGTGGAGTATTAAAAAGGTAAATAACCCATTTTTGAGTTAGTGGGTGGCTTATGTCAAGAATAACCTTAAGTTATATGTTAGTTTTATTTTATTTTAAAGGTTAAATTAGTAATTGAATAATTACTTATAATATATGTAAAAATAACATAAACAAAGCCATCATCTTTTTCACTCTCTCATGGCCGAATATTGAAGGATGAAATAAGCTTTGGGGTTCTTTGATTTTCGGCACTTCTAGGCTAAAATTCAAGGTGAGTTTTTAGTCGGTTTTGTTAATTTTGACGTTTTTGATATCGTTGTTTGAACGGTAGCTTACCCATGTTGAAATTTTTGAATCTAAGCATGTTTGATATTCGCCATTGATGTGTTCATGTAGTTTTTGATGTTTGATAATTTTATTTTAAAGATATGTTAAAGATTAGTATATTTTGTATTGGAAATTTTAGTGAATTTGAGTATTTTGAACTAAATTGAAAAAATAAATTTTAGAGGGCTTATTTATGAAATAAATGAAAGAAATGGACTTGTATAGTCCTTATACATATTCGGCCCTTAAGTAGTGTTGAGAATTTTTTGTATTTTGTGTTTTATGCAAATAGGACTAAATTGTGAAAATGTGAAATAGTAGGGTAAAATGGTAAATTGCCTAATTATATGCTTAGGAACTAAATTGAGATGAAATGTACTTGAATGAGCTAAATTTTAATCTGTTTAGATCAAGAACAAAGAAAACGGATTTAGATCGGGGAAGACAAAGGTTCTCGAATAGCCGGTCTCACGCGATCCGTCGACAATCGAGGTAAGTTCTTAAGTTAAAGTTCATTAAGTTGATAATTAAAAATGTATGAAATCAAATTATGTGATTAATTTGGGTAAATAGCATGTGATAGCCGAATGTGTATGTTTAATTTTGGAATGAATATGTTTTTAAATACAATGTGAATTAGTATATTTGACATGACAGTGAATTGATTTTGTGAATACGATTTGATAGTAATGTATGTGTTAAGAAATGTGAGTTGATGAATTGAGTTGATAAACATTTCGGCTTTAAGCCTAGCAGCCTTGTGCCGGTGTTATATATCGAGCTTTGTGCCAGCGTGCCTTGTCTTGGTGTTGTATATCGAGCTTTGTGCCTAGCGAGCCTTGTGCTTGGTGTTGTATATCGTGCTCTATGCCTAGCGAGCTTTGTGCCGGTGTTACATTCGGGCTCTGTGCCTAGCGGTGCTTTGTGCTTGGTGTTACATTTCGAGCTCTGTGCCTAGCGAGCTTTGTGCCGGTGTTACATTTGGGCTTTGATGCCTAGCGTGGCTTGATGCGGTGACGGCGCGTTTTTAAATGGAGAAACCTTAAATTACTCATGGTGAAACGCAGATTAATGTATCGAGTAAACTTTCGGGTAAACGTAAGTCCCTTTTTCATTTAATTGAGAGTAAGGTAAGTTATGTTTAATATTAATTGAATTTGAATAATACGGTAGAAATGGTATTATGTGAAATTGAGCTTATGATCAAAGAGTATGTGTAGTATGTGATTGAAATTGAGATTGAATACAATACTTTGGTAGATTCGATTATGAATACAAATGTCTAATGTAATATTTTTTTGATTGGGATAACATAGACAATGTGAATGGTGGATTTATATGATTCGAAACAATGTGATTAATGTAATACATATACCTTGTATTTTGATAAAATATAAGTTTAAGGTAAAGAAGTGAAACAATTAGGTTAATGAACTATGGTATTCGGCCTTATATGAATTTGTGTATTGAATTGTTTATTTTTCATTGTTATTGGTAACTATTATAGATGTATAAGTGTTTGGACGTTGTATTACCATTAACTTAAAACTTACTAAGCTAGTGAGCTTACTCTGTATATGTTTGTCTTTCTGTTTTATAGATCGTTGATTTGACTACGGACTCAGAGGATCATCAAGAAAGTCGACCACACTATCACTCTCTTTGGTATAAATGTTTACTTTTCGAATCAAAGGCATGTATAGGTGAAGTATGACTTGAATGAATGAGGTTCGGTTTTGTAAATGTATATATGTATATATGGCCTTGCGAATAAGGCTATTACTTTTGGTTAAGTATCGTTTGTATGTTTGATATAATGGTTTGTTTTAATCTTTGATATAAGATGTGTGCATATTATGCTTGGAAGTTAAATGTGGTTATATAGTAATAATCATTTATATGTATTATATATATATGTATGAGTATGCATATTAGGTCGTGTGAATTTTTCTACTTAGATTATTATGTGCTTGGTTATAATTTAAAGATGATCATGAAAATGTTTATAATTATGTTTTGGGTTGATCATTAGAGTTTTAAATTGAGGACCGAATATATGGTCAATGAATTGGTTGTATTTATATATTTTTTTTTTCTTTGGACTAGTTACATATCATATGTGTGTTTGGTAGGTTATTCAATAATCTTGTGTCCATTAATTAATAAGGTAGGATGAATTGATAATTATGGTTTGACATGGCTTTTGTTTTAGGGACATGGCGCATATTACAATAGCATGATGTGTATGATTGGTTATGCTATAAGGTTCAAATGTCACATATGTGAATGAAAAGCAAATAGAGTATCATGGATCTATTCGTTTTTATTATGCATATTTGTATAAGGTATAAAAAGATATGTTAATGTTTGAGAAAAGGGTGTGAGTCCTATCTCGCCTTTATTTTGAATACTCAAGAGGTTGGAGTAAAGTTTGATACAGTGCCGGTGGTATATGAGTATCCGGATGTATTTTCAGAAGAGTTACCCGGATTACCTCCAGAGAGAGAGGTCGAGTGTCACACCCCTTACCCGGGTTCTACGCCGGAACCAGGCTTGAGGCGTTACCATAATAAAAACCTCAAGATCGCCACTTAGGCTTATTGTGACTACTCTCTTAAGTTACCTAAACAACCTCATTCTCAACTTACAAGGCTTCACTCATACTCACGAGGGCTCTCGAGACCATATCGAAACTTCTACGATTTTTAAAACTTTTCCATCTATACAGGGCTCACACGCCCGTGTAAGATTTGGCACGCCCGTAGAGGTCACACACGCCCATGGTCACAACCCGTGCATGAAAACTCAAGCATTCTGCCAATGCCCCACGGTTAGGGCACACGCCCGTGCTCTCCACCCGTGGTGCACACTGACTACCTTAACACGGCCTAGAGTCTAGACACACGCCCGTGTGGCTAGCCCGTGGCCAACACTGATTAACACACACGTTCTAGGCACACGCCCGTGTGACTAGGCCGTGGTCTATTCTGACTTAAAATACTAACATGCAGGGGACACACGGCCAAGCCACGCGCCTATGGGCTGACCGTGTGTCACACATGGCCTAGACACACGCCCGTGTGTCTACCCACATGGACAAGAACAAAGCTATTTGTCAAGTTCTTTTCACTCCTCAATCATACACAACAAGTACTCATTCAACACATCCATAACCAACTCATAATCTTACAATCTCACATGGATAACTACATCTTTTCATATAATAAAGTAGCCAACAACTATGGCATTATACAAAATAGATTATCCATCTAAAAGCCAACACGTCTTAGCCATTTACAACAAAATTTACTAACTCGTCTAGCCCCTATACATGCCACTTACAAAACATTGAGTCTCATATACCAGAGTGTGCTGATAATATGGGTGATCTTCCATTTGATCCACGTATCTCGATTCAACACTTTTGCTCTATAAGACAAGGGAAAAGAAGGGGAGTAAGCTTTGAGCTTAGTAAGTTTACACATAAAAAATTAAGCATCAAAGTATAAGCTAAACAACAATTAGCATTATACTAACATATAATGTACAACTATGCTTACTCTTTCTATCCCTTACCACCTTTTCAACACATCATGAGTCACATACTCATAACCATTGACATGCATCCCTGCATTCAATATCACATTTACACAATATACAACATATCATTATTTCTCGATAATACATCCACATAGCTAATCCACACAGCTAATATCTCGATGGTTTCGCACTTAGCCCACCACAATCAAATAATAAGGTAGTATCGCACTTAGCCTACCACAAAGGTAATCGTAGTGGTTTTGCACATAGCCCACTAGACAATATACTTAATGATAGCATCGCACCTAGCCAGCTGATCGTCCTTATGCCTTAGGATGGTATCACACTTAGCCCACCATTTAGCTTTATCACTACACATCCACATATCTACTTACTCAATCATACATCCATTCCCAATTTATACCACATTCATTCCACATAGGTTCTTAATCATTCTCAATCATGCTACACACTAGCTAGCATTAACAAAATTGTAAGTATGAATGCATTGTTTACGCATAAACTTACCTCGGCACTCAAAAGTATAGAGATGTGCAATTTAGTCCACCACCTTGCTCATGCCTCGGTTTCGATCCGGGCTTCGTCTTTCTTGATCTATAATGAATAAATCAACTTATTCAATACACACTTTCACTAAATTGACCCTTATCTCATACTTTAGAAAAATTACTATTTTGCCCCTAACTTTCTCATATTCACACTTTTGCCCCAAGGCTCGTAAAGTGATTTTTATTCAACTTTCTAGCCTTTCATGCTTAGTCGAACCATTTACTCAACTAAAGCTATCATCAATTCTCACTAAATCATACATGTATGACCAATCTCAAGACTTTCACACACAAGTCCCTACATGCATTTTCATGAAAAATCACTTAGCAAAAGATGTTTCTACTACATCAAGCTTTCATATTCTTCCATAAAACATCAAAATACATGCATGTCATACATGGGTACATTTTTGAACATCCATCTTAGCTCAACATATAGCTAAAAATAGCTTTCTCATGCTACTAGGACTTCAAAAATACGAAAAATATCAAAAAACGGGGCTTGGTTGCACTTACAAGCAAGATTGAAAAATTTGAAGAACCCTAACAATGGCTCCTTGAATTTTTTTGCATGACCTTGGAGAAGAAGATGAATGAATTTTGTCATCTTTTCTCCTATTTTAATCATTTAATTGTTAAATGACCAAAATGCCCTTTTTGACAAACTTTCTATTTTAACTCATCCATGCCCAATTTTGTCCAAAAATTAGAAATTGGGAAAATTGCTATTTAAGGACCTCTAATTAATATTCTAAAGCTATTTCACACAAATAGCTTCTAGAATCTCACATTTTGCAACTTTTGCAATTTAGTCCTTTTGGACAATTCAACCACAATTTCACAAAATTGCTTCATGAAACTTTTACACTAGCATGCAAACATAGCATAAACTTCAAAAACTCATTCATAAACCTCGGATTTGTGGTCTCGCACCACTATTCTGACTAGGCCCTAAATCAATATGTTACATCGAGTTTAGGATTGAGTTAGTTCCGGGAACGGCACCTATTTTAATTGCTCCGTATAGAATGGCACCTTTAGAGTTGAAAGAACTGAAGGTTTAGTTGCAAGAGTTAACAGATAAGGGTTTTGCAAGACCGAGCTACTCACCTTGGGGTGCTCCGGTACTATTTGTGAAAAAGAAAGATGGGTCTATGAGGTTGTGTATAGACTATAGGCAACTTAACAAAGTGACAGTGAAGAATAAGTATCCTTTACCAAGGATTGATGATCTTTTTGATCAACTGAAAGGAGCTACAGTATTCTCCAAGATCGACCTTAGGTCTGGTTATTACCAGTTGAGAGTGAAAGAGCAAGATGTGTTGAAAACTGCATTTCGAACAAGGTATGGCCATTATGAGTTTTTGGTCATGCCGTTTGGTTTAACGAATGCACCTGCAATTTTTATGGATTTGATGAACCGTGTCTTTCGACCGTATGTGGAGAAGTTTGTGGTTGTCTTCATTGACGACATATTGATCTATTCTCGGGATGAGAACGATCATGAGGAACATTTGAGAATTGTCTTGCAAACTTTAAGAGATGAGCAATTGTATGCTAAGTTTAGCAAGAGTGAGTTTTGGCTCCGAGAGGTTGGACTTTTAGGACACGTTGTGTCGGGTGATGGTATTCGAGTCGACCCGAGTAAGATTTCAGCTATTGTAGATTGGAAACAGCCGAGGAATGTGTCAGAAGCTAGAAGCTTCTTGGGACTAGCGGGATATTACAGACGTTTCGTAAAGGGGTTCTCAATGATTGCTACCCCGATGACGAAATTGTTGCATAAGGATGTCAAGTATGATTGGACGGAGGCATGTCAACAGAGTTTTGAGAGAATGAAAACATTGTTGACTGAAGCGCCGGTTTTGGTTCAACCAGAATCGGGGAAAGAGTTTGTGGTTTTCAGTGACGCATCATTTAATGGTCTCAGTTGCGTGTTGATGCAAGAGGGTAAGGTAGTCGCTTACGCCTCGAGACAACTAAAACCGCACGAGAAGAATTATCCGACTCATGATTTGGAGTTGGCTGCGATTGTTTTCGCGTTAAAGATTTGGCGACATTACTTATATGGTGAAAAGTGCCGAATCTTTACGGATCACAAGAGTTTGAAGTATTTGATGGATCAAAAGGATTTAAATTTACGACAGAGGCGGTGGCTCGAGTTATTGAAAGACTATGATTAGTCATTGATTACCATCCCGGAAAAGCAAATGTGGTTGCGGATGCCTTGAGTAGGAAATCCTTGTATGCTCTAAGAGTTATAAGCACAAGTTTAGCATTGTTTGATGATGGTGCTATATTGGCAGAGTTGAGAGCTAAGCCACTGTTTGTTCAACAAATATGTGAGGCACAAGAAAATGATAGTGAGATGCAAACTAAGAGAAATAAGTGTGGATCAGAAAGTGACTCTGATTTTCGAGTGAGTTCGGATGGTTGTTTGTTATACCATGACAAAATTTGTGTACCTAGAGATGAAGAATTGATCCGAAAGGTTTTGCATGAGGCACATAGTGGTTATTTATCAGTACACCCGGGCAGTACGAAAATGTACAATGACTTGAGGAAATTTTATTGGTGGCCGGGTATGAAAAGAGATATCTTTGAGTTCGTGACAAAGTGTCTGATTTTTCAACAAGTGAAAGCTGAACATCAAGTGCCTTCGGGATTGCTTCGGCCAGTGATGGTTCCCGAGTGGAAATGGGATCGGATTACCATGGATTTTGTGACGGGGTTACCTATGACTCCGAAAAAAAAAGATGCTGTGTGGGTTGTTGTGGATAGATTGACAAAGTTGGCTCATTTTATTCCAGTACGTGTGGATTATTCACTGGACAAGTTAGCTGAATTGTATGTTGCAGAGATAGTGAGGTTACATGGTGTGCCTATGTCTATAATATCAGATAGAGATCTGAGGTTTACTTCGAGGTTTTGGAAGAAGTTGCAAGAGGCCATGGGTACGAGGTTAAATTTTAGTGTTGCGTTCCATCCACAAACTGATGGTCAGTCTGAAAGAGTGCTTCAAGTTCTTGAAGATATGCTTCGATACTGTGTGTTAGAATTCGAAGGTAGTTGGGAAAGATATCTACCTTTGGTCGAATTTACTTACAACAACAGTTATTAGTCAAGTATATGGATGGCTCCGTATGAGGTCTTGTATGGTCGTAAGTGTTGGACTCCATTTTATTGGATCGAGCTTAGTGAAAAGTGGATCCATGGGGTCGATCTAGTGAAAGAAATCGAAGAGAAAGTGAAAGTAATCCGTAATAGTCTGAAAGCTACTTCGGACCGACAGAAGTCGTACGCGAATTTGAAAAGAAAAGAGATTGAGTTTGAAGTGGGTGACAAAGTGTTTTTAAAAGTGTCCTCATGGAAGAAAATCATGAGATTTGGACGAAAAGGGAAATTGAGTCCAAGGTTCATAGGGCCATATGAGATTACAGATAGAGTTGGGCCAGTAGCATACCGGTTGGCTTTGCCGGTAGAATTGGAAAAGATTCATAATGTGTTCCATGTGTCGATGTTGCGACGGTATCGCTTCGATCATTCACATGTGATTCATTCAACGTAAATTGAGATAAGACCGGATATGTCTTATGAAGAGGAGCCGATTAAGTTCTTGGCTCGAGAAGTGAAACAGTTGAGGAATAAGAACATAGCACTAGTGAAAGTGTTACGGCAGAAACACGGTGTGGAAGAAGCTACGTGGGAAACGTAAGAGGCTATGAGAGAGCAACATCCAAACCTCTTTAATGGTAAGATTTTTCGGGGGCAAAAATCTCTAAAAGGGGGGAGAGTTGTAACATCCCGATTTAGGGCCTAGTCGGAATAGTGGTGCGAGACCACAAATCTGAGGCATAAGTATGAGTTTTTTAGGTCTATGCCATGTTTTTATGCTAGTGTGAAAGTTTCATGAAGCAAATTTGTTAAATTGCGGTTGAACTGTCCAAAAGGACTAAATTGCAAAAGTTGCAAAATGTGAGATTCTAGAAGCTATTTGTGTGAAATTGCTTTAGAATATCAATTAGAAGTCCTTAATGAGTAATTTTCACATTTTCTAATTTTTGGACAAATTTGGGCATGGATGAGTTAAATCAGGAAGTTTGTCAAAAAGGGTATTTTGGTCATTTGAAAATTAAATGATTAAAATAGGAGAAAAGATGACAAAATTCATTCATCTTCTTCTCCAAGGTCTGTAGAAAATTTGAGAGAAGCCATTGTTAGGGCTCTTCAACTTTTCAAGCTAGCTAGTAAGTGTATTCTAGCCCGTTTTTGATATTCTTCGTATTTTTGAAGTCCTAGTAGCATGAGTAAGCTATTTTTAGCTATTTGATGAGCTAAAATGGATGTTCAAAAATGTACCCATGTATGACATGCATGTATTTTGATGTTTTATGGAAGAATATGAAAGCTTGATGTTGTAGAAACATCTTTTACTAAGTGAATTCCATGAAAAATGCATGTAGAGACTAGTTTGTGAAAGTCTTGAGTTTGGTCATACATGTAAGAATTAGTGAGAATTGATGATAGCTTTAGTTGAGTAAGTGATTCGGCTAAGCATGAAAGGCTAGAAAGTTGAATAAAAATCACTTTACGGGCCTTAGGGCAAAAGTGTAAATATGAGAAAGATTAGGGGCAAAATGGGGATTTTGCTAAAGTATGAGATAAAGGTCAATTTAGTCAATGTGTGTATTGAATATGTTGATTTGTCATTATAGATCAAGAAAAAGAAGCTTCGGATCGAAACCGAGGCAAGGGCAAGGTCGTGGACTAAATTGCACATCTCCATACTTTTTGAGTACCGAGGTAAGTTTACGTATAAACGATGCATTATGCGTATACTTTGTAAATGCTAGCTAGAGTATAGCATGGTTGAGAACCTATATGGTTCATGTGGAATGAATGAGTTAGTTACAGTGAACGAATGAATGAATGAACTACAAAGTAGATATGTGAATGTGTAGTGATAATGCTTGATGGTAAGCTGAGTGCGATGCTACCCCAATACTTAGCAACGATGAGCTGGGCTATGTGCGATGCTATCGCTAAGTATATTGTTTAGTGGGCTAAGTGCGAGACCACTATGATTACCTTATTGGTAGGCTAAGTGTGATACTATCTTATTGTATCGATTGTGGTAGGCTAAGTGTGAAACCACCGAGAGAGTAGCGGTGTGGATGTATTAGTGAGTAGTGTAGATGTGTGGATGTGTTATTGTGAAATAATGATGTGTTGTATATTGTGTAAATGCGATATTGAATGCAGGGGTGCATGTCAATGGTTATGAGTATGTGACTCATGATGTGTTGGAAATGTGGTAAGGGATAGAAAGAGTAAGCATAGTTGTGAATTACTTATGTTAGTATAATGCTAATTGTTGTTTAGCTTATATTATGATGCTTAATTGTTTATGTGTAAACTCACTAAGCTCAAAGCTTACTCCCTTTCTTTACCCTTGTCTTATAGAGTGATAGAGTTGAATCGAGATACGTGGATCAATTGGAAGATCGCCCATACTATCAGCACACTCTGGTACATTGGATTAAACGTTTTGTATATGGCATGTATAGGGGCTAGACAAGTTAGTGATTTTTGGTTGTAAATGGCTAAGTTATGTTGGCATTTAGATGGATAATATATTTTGTATAATGTCATAGTTGTTGGCTATTTTATTATATGAAAAGATGTAGTTATCCATGTAAGATTGTGTTTCAAATTGAGTTGATTATGGATGTGTTGAGTGAGTACATGTTGTGTATGCTAGAGGGGTGAGAAAGGGCATGACAAATAGCTTTGTTCTTGTCCATGTGGGTAGACACACGGGCGTGTGTCTAGACCATGTGTGACACACGGTCAGCCCATGGGCGTGTGACTTGGTCGTGTGTCCCCTGCATGTTAGTATTTTAAGTCAGATTAGACCACGGACTAGTCACACGGGCGTGTGCCTAAGACGTGTGAGTTATTTAGTGTTGGCCACGGGCTAGCCACACGGGCGTATGTCTAGACTTTAAGGCCGTGTGAAGTAGTCAGCGTGTACCACGGGTGGTGAACACGGGCGTGTGACCTAGCCGTGGGACTTTGGCAGAATGGTTGAGTTTTGTGCACAGGTTGTGGACATGGGCGTGTGTGACTACACACGGGCGTGTATCATCTAGCACGGGCGTGTAGTCCCTGTCTAGATGGAGAAAATTTTTAAGATAGTAAGAGTTTCCGATATGGTCTCGAGAGCCCTCGTGTGTTTGAGTAAGGCCTCATAACTCGCAAATGAGGTTGTTGTGGTGACTTAAGGAGAGTAGTCACGTTGAGCCTAAGTGGCGATCAAGTAGTTTTAATATGGTAACGCCTCGGACCCAGTTCTGACGGGGATTACGGGTGAGGGGTGTTACAGATTCTATCCCAATTAACCGCGTCGGGTACTCCACAATAGAATGGTGTGGCAAAGAGAAGGAATCGAAGGTTGTTAAACATGGTACGATCGATGTTAAGTTATTCGAAGCTGTTATTTTCTTTTTGGAGATATGTGGTACAAACGGTTTGCTATATTCCGAATAACGTGTCTACTAAGGTAGCATCGAAAACTCTATACGAATTGTGGCATGACAGGAAGCCAAGTCTAAAACATTTAAAGATTTGGGGATGCCCACCCCACGTATTGGATAAAGATGCGAGGAAGTTGATCTCACAGACAAAATTTTGCATGTTTGCAATATATCCAAAGGGAACAAAGGATAGCTTGTTTTATAACCCGAAAGAGCAAACTGTTAGAAATAGAGGCAGATACTGCAAACATGTATAAAAATATGTATATACATATATTAACAATTTAAATCATGAGATTTCACATTTAGATAAAATGTGGATGCAATCATAAATATATGTCAAAGTTTTTCTTTGGGATATACTAAGATATACTAACAAAATTATAATAATGCTTCAAATTTAACTTTATTTTTGTAGTTAAATGTCTATTAAAATTGTTTGTTATATTTGGATATACAAAACAAACTAGCATAGCATATATATAACCAAAATTCATGTTGATTATTATAAAAGTGATTTTAATCAATATTTGGGTGATTAGTAATGTCCTATAATAAGAATTTTAATTTCCCGTAAAATAATAAGTAAATTGTCGTAGAAGTATCAAAATTTTATGGATAATTAGAACTTATTATTTAATTAGATATTTACCTTAAAGATTTGAATCTATCATAAAATTTCAAACTATACACTAACAAATCATTATTAAAATTATTGTACTTCAAAATTCGTCCACTTTATGGACCAAGAAATCTCTTAATATCAATTGTAAAATTTTTACGAAAAGTAAACATAAAATTAGAGGTCATCATGGATCAGTGGGTTTGGGTTTTAACATAATTTTAAGCACAGGCTCGATTCAACCTAAAAAATATGTCTATATTTTTATTCAAGTCTGGCTTGGATAAAAATATTAAAACTCAAATTCGGCTCGACTTGACCGTATTAATTTATTATTTTATTATTTTTATATAAAAATAAATTTAAAAAATATAATACGTCAAATACAATAAAAACATTAAAAAATGTTTCTCAATAAATTAAAAATAAATTTTAAAAAGTATTTAATATTTATGCTTAAATAACACTAAGATAATTGCAACTTAACAAGTAAATGTCTCTAAAATAGTAGCAAAATTAATAATAAAACAAGACTTATACAATATTCAAACAATAACAATAAAATACTAGCAATATAATAGCGAAATGACAGCAAAATAATAACAAAACAACACCAAAATAATGGAAACAACAACAGGTTTTGTTTTTTTTTGCAAATACGGGCTCTAGCCAAAAAAAAAGCTTACCTGAGGCCAAACTCGTTTAGAAAATGGGCCTAATTTTTTTTTTTTTGCCCAAATACATTTTTCGGACCTATATTTTTTCCAAACCATCCCACTTTTTAGACAAACCTTTAAGTTGGATTGAGTAACCTAACACATAATCAAATCTACATAAAACTGTAATACAATATATAATGTGTTATTAGTACATTATCCCTTTATTCCTTCAATTAATGATATGTATATAAAGTTATCATAGGAAGACTACATCCTTACAAAAATATATACTCAAGAAATTTATAGACCATTATTCTGTAGTAAATATATATAATTTCAATTCTTATAAGGTACGAACAATACTTTGCAAACATTATAAGCATGTGATTAATACTCAACAAGCTCTATTAGTTATTTTATATAAACACTTATTTCTATAAATTAATCATTAAAAATAAATAATGAAATAGAATAAAAAATTAAGGTATCATAAATGACAGACTAATAATTGTGAAAGGAAAAGCATGAATTCTTTAACCATGCTTTGATGTCAAATGTAAATTAATATGTTTATTCATAAAAATAAAAATAAAAACATGATATTAAAATTTTATAATATTTACATTCAATTCAAGAGAAGTTTACCTTTGTCCATGATACTTTTTGAGGAAGAAGAATACCACTTTTGTTAAAGAAATTGAAATTTTAATTTCTCTCACTTAATCTCTAAAATTTCGATAATACAATACTGATAGAGAATGTGTATCTTTTCATAATGAGATATAGAGGTGTAGGTTTATTATTTATAGAACACTAATAGGTGTCTTTCCATCAACACACATCTTCATAACTTATCCTTTTTGTAACACCCCTTACCCGTATTCAATGCCGGAATATGTTACGAGGCATTACTAAACTTATACGCAAACAATCATACAATACTGAGATCTGACTTTCCACTCCAAATTAAAACTTTTTATAACGCCTCTTAAACAAGCCTACGAGGCTTAAATCACACTTTAAGAATGGTTCGGGATCAAATCGAACTCTTTAAGAGATCCCTAAAAGACTTAGAAAAATTTTCATTAAACAGTCCACACCCCCGTGTGGAGGAAAGGACACACCCGTGGGGCATATCACATGCCCGTGTTCCACGCCCGTGTGGATTTATTTCTCAATTCGAACCTACAAGGGTTTTCATATGGCCAGACATACGCCCGTGCCCATGGCCCATGTCCCTCACACGGCCTCGACACGGCCGTGTCTTCACCCGTGTGTGAAAACCTTGACATTCTATTTATGACATCATCATCTCTATAAGATCACATGGCCAAGGCACACGCCCGTGTCCTCAGACCATGTGTCAGATTAAATTCCTAATTTTAGGTGTAGACTTCACACGGCCTGGGCACACGCCCATGAGGTTGACCATGTGTCACACACGGCCTAAACACATGCCTGTGTGTCTAACCGTGTGGACAAGAACAAGGCTATTTTCCAAGCCCTTTCTACCACCTCAACTCATACAAACATAATTCACATCAAACCTTCAACCCATTCATGCATATTTAAACTAGGCAAACCAATCATGCATCTTGCACATTCATGAATAACCTCATCTTTTCATAGATTAATAAGAAAGAGCCACCAACTATGGCCTTATACAAAAGTGTCCATCTTTGAATGAGCCAACACATTTGGCCAAAGCAATATGACATTCAACTAAGTCTAGTCCTTATACATGCCATACTCAAATGCTAAGTCTAACTATACCCAAATGAGCTGATAGTGTGGGTGATCCTTTGCTTATCTCCGTATCTCGAGCTGGCTCTTCAACACTATAAAACAAGGGAAAAGAGAAGGGAGTAAGCTTTAAGCTTAGTAAGTCTATATGTAAACAATAAGCATCATACTACATAATAATCAGTCAGACATTACATGCTATGTAAAAGCAATTCATATCCTTATAATCATGCTTACTCATTTCAAGCCTTACCACATCTCAAACACATATCATACACATTACTCACATTTACTTGCACATATGCCCTGCACTTATCACCACAAAGCCACATGAAATTTACACTTAAACAAGTTTCTCGATGAACCCTTCGGAATGATACAAGATAACCAGTGGTTTCGCACACAGCCCACCATTAATCAATAATAAGGTGGTATCGCACACAGCCCACCAACAATGATAATTACGGTGGTATCGCACATAGCCCACCAAAATAATAACAAATACGATGGTATCGCACATAGCCCATTGTTAATAAATAAGAAGGTGGTATCGCACACAGCCCACCACTAATTACGTATTTACGGATATCTATCCGTACTCATATTTCTATTCCGAAGGTTCATTCAAGATTCTCCCCATTACATATCATTTTCAATAAATCTTACCAATAATAATTTACATCCACTCAATGCATTAATTGGTAAAAACATACATAATAAGGATGTATCGTTTACACATAAACTTACCTCGATACAAAATATGTCAATTTGCAGTTTAGTCCGAAACCTTGCCTTTTCTCTGGTCAACTTCTTGATCTATAATAATAAAATTTACTCATTTAATCACTACATAAATCGAGACACTTCAAAATTTCTACTTTGACAAAAATTACCATTTTGCCCTTATACTTTGGCAAAATTATGATTTTGCCCCTAAGCTCGTAAATCGTTTTTCATCAAATTTCCTAATTTAACAAGCCTACCTAAACATTTATTACTCTTATAACAATTCACAATACCAATCATTTCATGCATTTACTACTCAATTTACAAATTTTACAAATAGGTCTTTTTAGGTGTTTTCATGGAAACACCTTTCACAAAAGTTGTTCTTTAACCCACTAACATTCATTTTTTGTAACAGTCCAGTTTAGACCCTAGTCGAAAAAATGGTTTCGGGACCACAAATCCGAGTCAGAAAAATATTTTAATATCATTTTTCGTGCCTATGATATGTGATTAAGCATGTGTGAAATTTCTGTGAATTAATTTGTCCGTTTGTGTGCTTAATTTGACATAAGGATTAAATTGTGAAAGATGCAAAATTTGCATGCTTTATGAAAAGATACCTATTTGACATGACTTTATAAATATGGGGTCCTTATAATGCAATTGGACCATTTAAAATGGATGGACATTAATGCCATAAGTTAGTGGGAATTTATAATGTTATATTAAAGGTTAAAATATGTAAATTAATAATATATGTTAATATAATAAAACAAATGAAGCATGAAAGTGGGATGTTCATCTTTTCCATCGAATATTGAAAGAAAAGAAAGAGCTTGAGCTTTGTTTCATTCGGCCATGGTCTAAGCATAAATCGGGTATGTGTTTTTGATCGATTTTTGATAATTTCTACGTTTTTGTAATCGTTGCTTCGTGTTCTTCAAAACCCATGTTTCAATTTTGTGAATTGATGAGGATTTTGAAAAGGCCATTGATGAATTTATGAGCTTTGAAATGTTTGATGATGAAATATGAAATATATGTGTTAGATTAACATGTTTTGTCTTTGGAGTTTTAGTGATTTTGAGTAATTTGGACTTAATTGATAAAATAATATTTTGAGGGACTAAATTGTGAAATAGATGAAATGTGTGGACTTGTATGAGCATGGGTAATATTCAGCTAAGCATGAGTATAAGCAAATTATGCAAATTTTGTGATTTTGTGAAATAAGGACTAAAATGTCAAAATGTGAAAATGTGAGGGCTAAATTATGAATTACCCTAAATATGTGTTTTTGGATTGAATTGAATGATTTGGTGAATAAATGGGTTAAATTTGAATATGTATAGATCAAGAACCGAAGAAAACGAACTTAGATCGAGGGAAGTCAAAAGTAATTGAATAGTCGTTTGTTCCGTTCTTCCCGTACGAGATAAGTCGATATACAAATAAATGTATTTGAATTGAGTTATTTATGCATCTATAATATTTAGATTGCAATGATTAATGATCAAGATGTATGTACATGAAATCCGAGGAAGTATCGACAAAGTAACAACGTCCGAGAAGTCCCGTATGAACCTAGGAATAGATAGGATTATATATGTCATGACATAGGTATCTGATATGGAATATCGTGTAAGACCACGTCTGGGATGTTGGCATCGAAATGAGACATCGTATAAGACCACGTTTGGGGCGTTGGCTTCGATTTGAGACTTACGTGTAAGACCATGTCTGGGACATTGGCATCGTATTTGATTCGAGTAAGACCCTGTCTGGGACAGTGGCATCGATATCTGAGTACATGTAAGACCTCGTCTGGGATATTGGCATTGTACGACTATTCCAAGCATTCTGAGTATCCTATTAAATTCCAAACGGTTCAACGAGCAAGTTTGAGATGTGAATGGCTGAGTGAAATGTATAATGATTCAGGTATGTTTGAAAAGTACACTATCTATGTGTACAAAAGGTAAGTATATATATGAACTTACTAAGGTGAATATGTGTATTGAAATGATGAGATAATATGTGATATATGCTTGAATGAGTTATGAGTAAAGTGATATTATGAGCAGTGATATTATGAGCTATGAAATGTGGGTGAGTAATGGCTAAACAAATGAACCAAAGGATATGAGATGAATTTGCTATGAGTAACATTAATGTCCTTGTATAAATATGGCTATATGCATTTTATGCTAAGTTTATTTGTATATGGCTTACTAAGCTTTTGAAAGCTTACTTTGTGTGTGTTTGCTCTGTTTTATAGATCGTCTAAGCTCATCAAGGCTCTCCTGGGACCGTCGAGGATCGTCATCACACTACTCAATATTATTTTGGTACCTTTTGAAAATGTATATACTAAGTATGGCATGTATAGTCTAGTCACTTAGAATTATGTTTGAGATATGTATATAGCCATGTGATATGGCTAGGTAAATGGTTGTGATGTGTATGAGTAGTCAAGCTATATGATGTTTAGTTTGGTATGGTTTGATAGCAAATGAAATGGTCATATGAATGGTAAGCTTATTGATGCATAGTTAGCATATTATTGATGGTAAGTTTGTGATGGATTATACTTTGAAATGCTTGTGGTTATATTGAGTTAAATGGCTTATAATTTGTTGTGATGAAATGCTCTTGAATGAGTTGAGAATGATGATCAATTTGGTATGTATTGGTTGCCTTTGATTCTTGGATTGATGCCTAATTGTGATTGTAGGTGAGACCCAAAGTGTGGGTAGCAATTTGGCCTTGTAAATGGCCTATAATTGCCTACACGGTTGAGCACACGGGCGTGTGGCTCGACCGTGTCCCTCATGGTTGCTTTTCAAAAACAAGTCAGACTCGACCACGGGCTGGACACACGGGCGCAGGATCGCCATGTGGTGCAAGTCGCTCGACCACGGGTGAGGCACACGGGCGTGTCCACGGCCGTGTGGACAAGTTAGTATGTATGCCCTGTTTTGACACGGCTTAGACACACGGGCGTGTCTGAGGCCGTGGGAGGCACACGGGCGTGTGACCTCTGTAACTTAGAAAAAATTTTATAATTTTTGAAAATTCTGTATGTATTCGATTTAGTCCCGGCCCTATTCTAAAGCATGTTAAAGGTGTCGTAGACCTAATTAAGGGACACTTTGATTTGATTCGTCGAATAATATTATGAAATGTTAGTAAAAGTTTTTCGATTGTTCGGTAATGCCTCTTAACCCAAGTCCGGCGACGGATACGGGTTAGAGGTGTTACATTTTCTTCCATAAAAACTCAGCAAACAACATAAGCACTCTCATGGCAAATCCCTCAACTTTCAACCATTTTGCAAAATAGTCCCCTCTTTAGCTAGCTTAAGCTTTAGGGGTTCCAAAAGTACAAAAATTATCAATAAAAACCACCAAGATCACTTACTTGTATAGATTGAAGTGGCTGAAAATTTTCAAGCTTCTAAACCCCTCTTCTTGCTGAAATTTTCGGTGGTAGGGAGAATGAGAAAAAAAATGATATCTTTTCTTTATTTATTTTTCTCTTATTTTATTCATTAATCACCTAACCCTACCAACCTTGACTAAATTAAGCTTCTTGTCCCCCATGGCCGGCTATTGTCCTTAAAAATGCCTAATTGCACATGTAAAACCTCCAATTAAAAATCTATAGCTATATGACACCTCTAGCTTGTAAAATGAAAGTTTCGCACTTTATGCGATTTAGTCCTTTTTCGCAATTAAGCATGCAATCACCAACATTAATGCACCAAAATTTTCATGCACTCATATAATTATGCCATAACACATAAAATAATATTAAAACTAATTTATCTGACCTCGAATTAGTAGTTCCGAAACTACTATTCCGACTATCCCCAAAATCGGGTTGTTACACTTTTGAAGAGTTTTAATTATTCAAATAGACACAATTCTAATAATATAACTATTCAAAAATCTTTTCAACTGATGAATTAAATTTAAATTTAAATAAATTATTGATTATTAGATAACAAACAATAATATTTAATAAATATCATATGGGACACATAAATTCTTACCATACATACACACTAAGTATTGATATACATTTATTCTAGAAATGACAAAATCAATATTTTAAAGATGCATAATGTGTTTGGATGATGATTAAATGTTTATATATAAGCAATATGATTTAGATTAAGCCTAATGAAGTGTATGAAGTGAATTAGAAAATTGAATGATGTTTGTGGACATCAAATGTAACATCACTTATTTTATTTTGTTATCGGATCGGATAAAGGGTATTATAAATATTATTATTAAATATAAATTCCTCAGCTTCGCTTAGGAAATTTTTTTATATTTTTTTCTTATCTCTTATAAAAGATAATTACCATTAATAAATTTCTTTCAAACACATTTACTATCTTAATTCGTTTTCGGTAAATTTATAATCAATTATATCAATTAATTTAATTTAATTTAAAATATTTTTTATAAAAATCAAATTTTTTTATTAATTTAAATTATAAATTATTGTATTAGGCATATATTATTTTAGATCAAATTATGGTTGTGGTTACTCTAATATGTTTAAATTTAATATTTAATATCTATAATATTGTATAATTTGATTCCTCTATATAATATCGAAATAGTTGATAACCTTAATTATTATGGTCAAAATGTTGAGGTTGAATTCTTTCTAAAAAATACCCATTCCACCTTCATGCTGAAATATATATATATATATATATATATATATATATATTTGTGTAAGAAAGGTGTTTTTAAGAGAATTGACATAATCATTTTAATCAAAATAATTAAGATTATTAAGTATTTGAATTAACTAATGTCGTTATGGAATAGATGACCAAATTATGTCAAATTAAAATATAAAGACTAAATCTCAAATGTAAACATAATAGAGAGTTCGAAACTACAATTATATCATTATTTTATAATGATTAGAAAAAGAGTTGTGTCATTATTTACTCCAAATAATTAGGACTGTTAATAATTTCGATAGTTGATGTGATTGTAGAAAAACACACACATATTCTAACTCATTATGCCAAAATAATTAAAAAATTGTTAAAATGATATTTTTTTAAAAAATTATGAAATTTTTTTTAATCAAAATAGTTATAGATGTTAACTATTTAGACTTACGAATGTTTTTGTAAATAAAGAATCAAATTATATCAAATTAAAGTATAAATATTAAATTTCAAATATAAACATAATATAAGGACTAAAATTGAAAATTTACTATTATATATAATCTCAGGAAAAAGAGTGACACGAGTCAGATAAATAAGCCTTTGGACCTTCTTTTAATCTATAGTTATATAGATTTATATAAACTATTAACGGAGGGACAAATTATGTCAAATCAAAGTAAAAAAAAAGTAATTACAAATTTTAATATAGTAGAAGGACTAAACCTAGAATTAGACGATTTTAATTTTATGAACTTTCCTTTCACGTTCACTGTCAACACAGCTGTGCAAAGATGAAAGATGGCGAACCAGCAGAGGCTCTCGATGTGAATAAGGGAACAAACTGCTTCAAAGAAAAAAATATATAGGTGACTTGGAGCTCAATTAAAAAGGAGGTTTACCCATCAAATCAATATAATCTCCAACTTCAATGAGAAACCAGCTCCTTCCTCTTCGCCTTCGGCTCCACAATTCGAGCTGCCAAATGGCAATCCAATTCTCTAACACCATTTAACACCAAATGAACCTTTCTTATGTCTTTCGTTTTTGTCCAAATGAAAATTGTCCCAACAATTACCAAAATTAGGCATGGAGCCAATGGAGAAAACTGATTAGCCTAAGCCTAGCCTCTGTAGGTGAGCCAAGTTGTTTAAACATTAAAAAGTTTTATGTTAAAAGGAAACTTAAGCATGCAGACAAGCAAACACGTCTTAGCAAAGTATTCAACAAGGAAACCACGTAGCATCTATCAATAAAATTGACTCTTGAACTAAACGAAAGCAAACAAAAGGAACGTGAAAACGAAAGTTAGAACTAAAGAGCTGAGAAATCCAAAGGATAGACTGGTAATAGGCCAAATGCGTCTTCAAAGGCAAACTAGAGGCTAAACAAAGCCGGTGTTCAGGGGGGGGGGGATTGAGGGGGCCGCAGGGTACCGGCACCTCTAAAATAATTTTTTTTATTTAGGTCTATTATAATTTATAAAATTTTAAATTAATAATAGTAAAAATTATACTTTGATTCCCTAAAATGATAAAAATTAATTTAATTCTCTAAAAATTATAAAGATATAGGCTATTAAAATAGTAAAATTGTATTTTACTATTATAAAAATATATAATTTAATTTCGACCCAAAAAAATTTTCTGATTTCACTTCTACCCATAAGTCGTATTTCTGGATCCGCCAATGTCGATATTTCCTTCTATATATAGAAAATAAACATACCATTTTTTGTTTCACACTTTTCACATTTCTTCTTCTTTTATATATATCACACCTCTTTTTATTAGTCCCTCACAAAAACAATACAAAACGCTCTATTTCGAACATCTTCCGACTAAAATTTCAAAGAAATCAGCCTACAAAACTAGCTTCATCACCTATTTAATTATGCCTTGTTTCAAACTCCCCTTGTTTCTCTTCCTTTCTTCTCTCTTCCTCCCTGCTTCTCTAGGTGTGCAAATGAAAACATCTCTTGTTTTTATTTATATAGTTTCATGCATCAAACGTGTCTTTTAACATTCATGTAAATTTATGCAGCTGAAATTATTTGCGAAGATTTGCCCAACGATGTTTGCGCGTTTGCAATAGCATCTTCGGGGAAGAGATGCTTGTTGGAAACGGGGCTGGAGAAAAATGAAAAGGAGGAGTACCAATGCCGGACATCGGAGGTGATGGTGGAGAGAATGGCGGAGTATATCGAGAACGACAACTGTGTGCGGGCTTGTGGGGTTGACAGAAACTCAATTGGCATTTCATCCGATTCCCTTCTTGAGCCACAATTCACTGCCAAGCTTTGCGCCCCTGCTTGCTGCCACAAATGCCCCAACATTGTCGACCTTTTCTTCAATTTGGCCGCCGGTGAAGGTAATGAATTTGCCACCTTATCATTCTTCCATTTAATAAATCAATAACTATAAAGTAGGAACCAATTAAAGATAGGTTTTTAAAACTGGATCAGTGGTCGAGTCGGTCAAATCACCGGTTCTCAATTCGATCTATTTCATCGTGTCGATTGGTTCTTTAATTTTGTTAAATAAATATTAAAATTTATAAAAATTAAAAAAAAATAGTTCAACTAAATTTTATCTTCTCCCGAGAATGTAATGTATTTTACCATTGAATCCAACATTTGTCGGTGAATATATATTTTAAAATTAACATATAAAACTTGGTTAAAATATATTATAAATGTCTTTGTGTGGTGAGATGCCAATTAACTTTTACATTAGAATTAGACATAAATTTACATTTTTTTCTCAATTTGATCATTGTTCTCTTTTAAAGTTAATTTTAGCCATTGATCTTTTAAAAAAGAAAGTCAGTTCCCTTTTTTTAACAAAACTACTGACTAAAACATCAATTTTTTTAAAAGTGAATTGACTTTTTTTTAAAAAAAATGTCAATGGCCAAAGTTAACTTTAAAAGAGAACAATGATCAAATTGACAAAAAATGTAAACTTATGTCTGATATAAATGTATTAAAAATACACGTGGATAAATATTTTAAAAAAAAGTTCGTGCAACTTGTCATATTTAAAAATTTCATCAAAGTGTTTTTTTTTTAAAAAAAAAAGCATGAAATACAAGTAGATTGTCGTGCTATTTGTTATATTTAAAAATTTAACGTTTTAATCAATATGTTTATTAAAAAACAATCATCCGACTTCTTTTTAAAAGTTGATGATCAAATTCGATTATTTTTAAAAAGTTAAGGATAAAATTTAGTTAAATAATAATGATTAAATTAGGAAAATATAAATGATTTATGATTAGGCGTTAGAATTAAATACAATGGAACTTATCTTGTGATTCAATGAAATCTGCGGGTTCCTCCAAGAGACCAAGCTAAGTGTTAAATGAGGAATAAAATCTAATGATATATTATCCAATGCTTGGTTGCAGGAGTATTTTTACCAGATTTGTGTGAGGCTCAACGCATCAACCCAAGACGTTCAATGGTGGAGTTGATGTCTAGCTCTGGGGCAGCCCTTGGCCCTATTTCAAGTGAAGCTTCAGCTTTAGCTCCAAGCCCAACTCCTCCTATTACTAGTGAAGTTCCTGATTCAAATGAAGCTTTAGCTTCAATCCTAAGCCCATCTTCTATTCCTAGTGAAGCTTCAACTATTTCTAGTGAAGCTTCATCTTCAACTTCGTCTCCAGGCCCAACTCCTCTGCTAGGATGATCAAATTCCTTTGTCATTTTTGTTATTATTTGATAATTGGTTTCATCAAACTTATTTTGATTCGAGATGTAAATTGATTTGAGGAATAAATACGGAGTATGGGGTTTGTTTTTATGAGTGGAGTTTTAGCATACAGGACAACCGATTTTTCCTTTCTGTCTTCTTTTTCAAACAAACATAGAAATTGTTTTCAATTTCATTCATTATAAATTAAAACAACTATTCCGGGTATCCAAAGATTTTCTTTGCCTCACTCTCATTTTTGTCTTGGTTTTGGTTAGAACTTGTTAACCAATAAGATTAAAAATGGAAGAAGATTGATACGGAATTCGAAAGCGAATTGTAAAGTTTGTTAAAGTCGCGGATTTGACTTAGGGCTTTAAACGTTGGGAAAGAAACTTGAATTTTGACACAATCTTAAACGCAATCAAATCTAAGTTAGATAAAACAATTAAAATAAATAACTAAGATAATTAAAATAGAATAATAAATCTATGATTAGAACAATAAAAAATAAAAAAGATAGAAGGAAAGATAGAACGTGATATGTAGAAGTCCTAAGAAGCTTTGGAAACACGAAAAATCCACAACCCTCTTCAAGCGACTCTAATTTCCCCCCAAAGACAGACACTTGGTAAGAATAAGTTTGAAGATGATCCCCACAGTCTGAAAAGATTGTTAAACTGTTCTAGAAGAAAACTCAAGAGAAATTCTTGAAAGAAAAACTCAGAGAATTTATTAACTCCAAAAAGAAGTTGAATAATAATGAATTGTATCATTTGTGTACAATTCAAATGTCTATATATAGGCTAGCTGTAACACCCCTAACCCGTATCTGTTACCGAAACAGGGTTTCAGAGCGTTACTAGAATTTACAGATCATTTAACAAAAATTCCACTTCATATAATATTCTCACCTGAAATCAATCAAATTTAATCATAATGTCCCTTATGTGAGTCATCGAGGCCCAAAATATATATTGGGACTAAACCGGAAACTCAGAAAATTTTTCGGAAATATTTAAAATTTTTCAACACTGTAGGGGTCACACGGCTGTGTGGCCAGGCCGTGTGAGCCACACGGCCAAGAGACACGCCCGTGTCTTAGGCCGTGTGGACGAAATAGGCCATTTTTTTCCTAGCCTCATTTCTTACTCAACTTGTCATCAAACTAACCAAACATTTTAGAACATTAACATTATAAAGCAAATTGTACATATACCAATATACTAAAACACATGTAGGCGAATATTTAATCAAAATAACCTATACATGCCATTATAACCAAAATCAGATTATCCAAAATAACCAATAGAACCGATGGATAGTGTGATATAGCTCTGACAAGCTTCCAACCCATTCGAGCTTCCAATAATCTGTAAGGTAAATGAAAACAAATACATAAGCAATAAATGCTTAGTAGGCTCGTATAATCTTTGATCATAATACTTCTTTTCATACATGAAATTTATACATATCAAGAATAATCCATTATTGATGCCACAATACTCATGAAGCTATGTTCATTAACTCACAAGGTGAATAAATCCACAACATCACTTATACATATTATCCCAAGCTTAGTAAAATTTTATATGTCTTTAACTTTTCCAAGTTTCTTTATTTTCATTTGCATTTCTTTACTTTCCATACTTATTCCATATGCATGACACACAAGTCATAAACATATCACTCAACCATACAGCAGTACACACAAAATGCACTCCAGTAGTGCATTTAGCCAAAGCCTTTTTTCGAATTAATCACATGATAAGTCATTTCAAAAGAAATTGCATAATTTAAACCTTACCACTCTTTCATGAGCGCTAGCATATTTTCACTTAAATACTTACCGATTCAATGCATCATATAAAGAAACATATTACCATTCAATCAATATCTTGGCACTTGCCTAAGCATCAAACAACAACACTTGTTAGTGTACTTGCACATATTTCATATAAATTCAACATTGATATACTTATTTTCTCGACATGTCACACTTAAGTTTAATACTCGTCTTAACTTACATAATTTCCTTATATCAACATATTAAAGATAATCATATATGTACATGTCATGATGCATATCATTCTCTTACCGTTTCTTCATAAGCATATATCATTCATTTCATTATATCAATATTTCATGTACCATAATTTCCATGTATTTCATGTATATTTATTCCGGTAATAGTTCATATCGAATTTAACATTAATCAAATTCCATGTACATATACTTTCCACACCATGTGTCCATATAACATGTACAATTCATTATATATATACTTCAGGCATATACGGTAATAATTCATTTTGCACTCATATTGTTTCATATCAAAATTTTACCCATTAAATCAATTAAAATATCGATGATTACACGGGTAGTACACTCAAGGTGTACAAATTTATAATCATAGATGAACATATTCATCAAACAAATTTCATGTACATATAGCATTATTTCATACTTCTATATATCATGTATCATCATTTTCATGTATTTCAGGAATATTCGAGATATAAATTCACTTAAACTCATATTTCTCATTTCGAGAGTCTATATCCGTTGAATTATTGAAATTTCGATGGATACTCCAGTAGTACACACAAAATGTACAAATCATTAACCCGTCAATTCCTTTTCAAAGGTACCCGTTAGGGAACTTATTCCAAGAGCACATTTCCGAGCCACATATCATACAACAAGATTACCAGTCCAGGCTAAATCTTGTCTGTAACGTACACTCTCAAGCCACATATCATACAGCAGGATTACCAGTCCAGGCTAAATCCTGTCTGTAACATATGCTCTAAGAGTTTTGTCAGGATTACCAGTCCAAGCTAAATCCTTTCTATGACAAATAATCTAAAGAGCTTAATCTGGATTACCAGTCCAGGCTAAATCCTAATTGCAACATATGCTCGAGAGGCTTGTATCAGGATTACCCGTCCGGGCTAAATCCTTTCGATATTAAGGTCAATAGTATTACTCATCCGAGCTAAATCCATTCTGCAACAAATGCAGGACCTCACTCCATTTGGGAAATCACCTTTATCCATCGAAATCCAATATTCATACGGAATTTAACCCTTTTCAACTATTTCCGAGCATGTGTTCATTTCTTGCATTCATATAATTCATGTTATATACATGTACTAGTATTCCACATTCTAACTAATACAACATTCAATCTTAACATATTTACATGATCAATTAAGTTACATGAACTTACCTGACTAAATTGTAGAAATACTAAGATTTAGGGGCATTTTGGTAATTTTTCATTTTCCCCGATTTTCACACGATCTTGATCTAAATTAATAGTTTTATTCAATTTATTAATTTAGACAATAAAACAATTCATTTCCTTCAATTTGGTCATTTTTTATATTTTTACAAAATTTCCCCTAAAGTTTTACTTTTATTCAATTTAGTCCTTGAGCTTAAAACATGCAAATTATCCATTTTTAATGTAAACCCTTGCTAGCTGAATATTCATATATTTATTTATTTTCCTCCTCCTCCTCTCCATTCCACATCCTTAATATACATAATTCCACTATGTACTTATATGTTTATATCAAGCTGTCCACTTGAGTCATAGTCACTAAATTATTTATATCTTGAGATAAAGAATTCTAAATTAAGATCCTCTTGATGTTTTCAAAACTAGACTCAAATATATTTCTACCATAAAAAATTCATAATTTATAATTTATCCAATAAGTATAGTAAAATCTTCAAATTTATCCTTGTTCTGCTGTCTGACAGCTTCAACCTTTCTTTACTAAAAATTAATCATCTCTTAGTACGAGATTTGAATGATGTTCCCGTTTGTTTATATTTAAAATAGACTCATTAATAATTCAAAAATTTAAATTTAAACCCCCAAGTATTTTTATACAATTTTTAATGATTTTCCAAAGTCAGAATAGGGGAACCCGAAATCATTCTGACCTTGTCTCACAAAATTCATTATATATCATAATTTAAAATTCCATTTCTTACACCGTTTCTTCTATGAAAAACTAGACTTAATAAAATTTAATTTCATATTTTATTCAACCTCTAATTCAATTTCCACAATTTTTGGTGATTTTTCAAAGTTAGACTACTGTTGCTGTCCAAAAACTGTTTTAGTGCAAAATGTTGATTACCAAGTTTATAACACCCTTATTCCCTTTCTCTATAATATTTCTCATCACTTTCTCTTATTTTCCTTCAGTAATATATCAAGAACATAGAGGCTTATATAAAAAAACTCTACTATAACATCATTTTCCTGCTTTTTCAATAATATCAAACTTAAAAATATATTGAAATCTTGATGTTCTTACCTTGTCTTATTAATTTTAATCTTTAACCTGATTTTCTCTCTCCTCCAGCTTCTATTTCTTGAATATAACTTGAGATTCTAGCTCCCCATAGTCTCATTGTTATTTTTCTCTCTTGATGGATATGGAAATTCTTTTGATTTTTAAGTGAAAATGGTGAATTTTTGGTGAAAGGACAAAATTATAAGGAAAAGAAAACTTCTTTTCTTTCTCTTCTTCTCACGTTGGTTTCATGGGAAAGATGAAGAGAATTCTTCATATTTCTTTCCTTATATATTAAATGAAATAATAATAAAATATTAAAAAATCAAATTAAAATATTAATAAACTAATATTTATTTAATTAATCTAAAATATCTCCAACATCATCATTGCCTTCTAGATTTCTCTCTCATTCTAATTGACCATTTTACCCTTTATGATCTTTTAAAATTCCATCCTTGAATCATCATTTAATTTGGTAAAATTACAATTTAGTCCTTCGTAATTCTTCACCTATTTAATTTGGTCCTAATTCATCCATTTTCCTTAGTTTCTAGATCATTCTATCGTTAAAATATTTGCACTATTGGTCCTTCAACTTTTTCATATTTATACTTTAACCCCTCAAGTTTTGAGTATTTACTCTTAGGCAACAAAACTTTTCTTACTTTTACAATTTAGTCCTTTCTTGAATTAATATATCATAATATACTTCCCAATGTTGTCATAACTCAAAATTTCCCTTTTTGTCACTTTATTTCCTTATTTTACTATATCAAAGATAATATCTTATTGTAGAAATTTTCGGGGTATTACACTAGCTAAATAAATATAAATAAAACTTTTACGTATGCTAGAACTCTAATTAATCTAAACAAGAAGTAGTTTTAAACTAAACTTTCTTGTTGACATAAAACTCCTAAATAACTTAAACTACTTAATAATTATTAAAAATTCAGAATAATAAAATAATAAAATAATAAGAGCTGATAAATACAATATTGGGCTCATATATAATAAAAATTAAGCCCAAAACTCAAACACAATATGATTTAAACTCGAATTAAAAGCCCAAAACTCATTATTTTCGTCATAATCCCGTCCAGTAATTCTGCTTGCGTAGTCTTCACTAAAACTGTCATAACTTGAGCTCCCAAACTCAAAATCGAGTGATTTAAAGCATGTTTTGAAGATAAGAGATAGACCTTCGAACTCTATGAAGACATCTCACCTAAAAATGTCAAGATCTTATCCAAAAAGTCATCGTAAGTCTGTTGATTACCCAAGCTTGAAAATTGGCAGCTTCGGTGAATGGAATTTAATAAATTTCACCCAATCCGTGCATATATCATTCCCCCTTTCCTCGAAAAGATTCGTCCTCGAATATTTTATTTGATTGAATCTTAGTTTTATTTGCTTGGCCTTTTACATTGTTGTTGCGCCTTGAGGTAAAGTGAGCCCATCACATCTATGGGTTTAAAATTGGGCCCTAAGACTCGCATCATTCCTCCTTCCTCAAGAAGATTCGTCCCCAAATCTTTAGCTGCACTAAAAGAAAATGGATTAGAAAAAATAACAATAAAATGAAAAAAAATACTTACCTAAACTTTCTTGTGCACCAAAACTATATCCAGGATCAAAGATATGATTTTAATCTCTCAAATGAGCATGGATCAAGTATCTCTGTTTCAAAAATAAACCATCAACACTAAACAAAGAAATATTAGGCACATGAGTGTTCAAGTAAAAAATAACCTGTAACTTTCTTTGAATATACATGGTAATCCATAAGAATTTCCAACAATGAGTCAAGAATTTCACATAATTATAAAAACCAAGAATGTTAAGATTATGTAAAAATTCATCATTAAAGGTCAAGATAGAAAAATTTGTTGCAAGAGAAAATATATAAAATGCTTTAATAAACCTATCTAGTGCAACAAAATTACTATTTTTAAACTTTAAAAATTTAGATAAACCCATAAAATCAATTGAACTTTCAAACCAAGGTTTAATGAAATTTGACCAACGAGAAAGCATGTTGTAAGGAAAAACAAAATCAGTAGCATACTTATCAAAAACATTTATTGTATGCCTTCTTAAATCAATTTCTACTGTTTCCTTAACTTTCTTACCTTGTAGCACTTTTTGAGAATTATTAATGTTCAACTTACCTCTCTCTTACAAGTAAAAGTGTCGATCGATGGTAGAGTAATGTAATTGGAAGTTCGTCAATGGATCCTTAAAATTCTGTAAGAATGAAACATCACTACAGAAATTCGAGTTATGGTTAGTTAAAACATAATCATTTTTCACTTTTGCATGAATATTTTCTTGTTTTTCATTTTCTTTTCCCACTTGAGAACTCTCTAATTTTACCTCATATGTATTTTCACTCACCAAAAGTGGACTATCAAGTAGACTTTTAACACTCAAGGTCTCTTTTCTCTCTGCCTTTTCAAATTTTTTTCCTCACTTCCCATATCTCCCTCACAAGTATTATGAATATTCAATTCAGTACAATATATCTCAGTAGGCGAACACGACGTTTCTATCTCATCTAACTCCGTAGATTTGAGGAAAAATTCTCACTATCATCTTTTTTTATCAACAAAATTTGGCACAATCATGATTATAGTGCCCACACCCTTTGCACGTAAAACATTCAATGTCACGAGCTCTTTGTTGTTTTGGTGAAACATTAGTAGAAGTGGGCTACTTAGAAGATGTAGAAGAATGTTTTATAGGAGCCCTCATTTTCCACTCAAAAGGTTTAGTCTCATCACATTTTGGCAGCAACTTACTAGTAGCATAAGGAGGTTTTGAATTCTTGAAAGTAGAATTAGCTAGTACCTCTAATATTGTGAAGCACCAATTAAACGAGATTGGCGTTGTTGAAATTGCTGCTCTATCTCAACCGCCTTGTGTACTGCCTCCTCAAGATTAATGTAGGTTTAAAGATCAAGAGCATTGGCTATCGAAGCGTTCAAGCCATCTACAAACCATACCATGGTAGTCTCTTCATCTTCTCATACATTTGCTCTTTGCACAGGTATCTCCATATCCTTAAAGTACTTATCAACAGATCGATTACCTTGAACAAGACGTCAAAATTTTGTTTTGACCACCATGTAGTAATGAGAAGGAACATAACGCTTTCGCATCACTTGCTTCAACTTGTCTCATGTTTCAATTACCCTTTCGCGGTTTCTTTGACAATTAATTTCAAGTTGAATCCACCAACTCAATGCATAATCTAAAAATCCATGGGTCGCCAATGGAACTTTCTCCTCTTCCCGACATTTATAGTAACCAAACATAAGTTCAATTTTTGATTCCCACTCACAATATGCTTTGGGATCATAATTCCCTCGGAATGGTGGAATGTTGAATTTTGGTTTAGCTAAAAAATGTTGCCACAGTCATTATTAACCAAAGTCTCATCATTTGCACGAGAGACACATCAAGCATTATTTGTACGAAGACGAGTTTGATCAACCTTATCTCTCCAATTACGATTCCGACACTCAATTTTGGTACTTAGACATTCCAAATTTTTATTGATCGTGTCTAGAATAATGTCACGTTGATGATCTTGAGCATTTCGAACCTCTTGATCCCTTTGCAACTTCCCAACCATAGTACTGCAAATCATTATGAAAGCCTAAAAAGAACACAACACTTAAGAAAAGAAAAACTAAGCAAACATCACTGTTATGCACTCAAAAATAAAAATAAAATTCTCAATGAGGTAAGAATTAATCTTGTGAGACTCGTAAAACTGTTTATATCAACAAATCAGAATGTATTAGAATCAAACCAGCAAAGACAACCTAGTGACACTAGGAATCCAAAATCGGCTAGACACCAAAGAGTTGTCTTGCAAGGAGGTAGGAATGTGCAACATGCTTTAACTGTAGCAACCCATTTTTAGCCAAATCAGAATAGTGGTTTCGGAACCACAAATCTGAGGTTAAAATAACTATTTTATTATTATTTTAATTTTTATAGCATGATAGTATGTTTGTGTGAAATTTTCGTAAAGAAATTTTATCGTTTGAATAGTTAATTTGAAAAAAGGACTAAATCGCATAAAGTGCAAAAGTAGTGTTCTATTAGCTAAAGGTGTTTAATAGCTATAGAACCTTAAAGTAAAGGTCCTTAAGGGGTAATTAACCAATTTGAGAGTTAGTGGATGTTAGTGACATGGCATTTGGATTAATTATTAAGTATTTTAAAGGTTAATTTTGTAATTTGGTAAATAAAGGCTAATTAAATAAAACAAAAGCCATTAATTTCATTCATCTTCTTCCTTAGCCATTTCTAACATAAAGAATAGCCATTTTTAGGGCTTGATATTCGGCCAAGCTTTATATGCTCAATTAGTATATCGAAGCTAGCTCGGATCCGGGGATCGTCAGAGACTTCATCGCACTATCAGACATCTATTTTGGTACTTTTGAAGTTGTGTATATATGGTATATGGCATGTATAGGCTTTGGTCATTTTGGTATATTTGATGGAAATTTATTTTGGCCATTTGAGGTAGCTTATAAATGTTATGTGGTTTGTTGTAAATATTGCCATGTGATATGGTATGACTTGTACATTGGTTGATGATATTTGGTTGCATATTTGTGTCTTGAAATGGTACCATTTGAACTTGTATAGGTATGAGCAATTTGGGTGGCAAATTGGCTTGGTAAATAGCCTATTTTTGTCCACACAGGCAGAGACACGGGCATGTGTCTCATCCGTGTGCGACACACAGTCATGTTACACGGTCGTGTGTCCTCTGGTGTTGAATTTGAAACCAAGTCAGTATGCTCCACACGGCCTCACACATGGGCATGTGACTTGGCCGTGTGGCATAAGTCAGTATACCCTACAGGATTGACACGGCCTAGTACACGGCCTGGCACACGGGCGTGTGTGTTGGCTGTGTGACCCAAGTCAGAGAGTTACACGGGGTCGGACACGGGCTGGGACATGGCCATGTGATCCCATTTCGAATGTGCACACGACATGAGACACCGGCGTGTCTCTTGGCCGTGTGAGTGACACGGCCGGGGCACACGGGCGTGTGACCCCTGCAATTTGAAAAATTTTATAAGTTTCGTAAAAGTTTCATATGTTATCGGTTTAGTCCCGAACCACTTCCAAAGCATGTTTAAGCCTCGTAAGCCCGTAATAGGGACATTATGATTGATGTTGAATGACGATTGAATAAAATTTAAAAATGTATGAGAAAATGTATGTGTAATCGTGTTATAAGTCCAGTAATACTCTGAAACCCTATTCTGGCGTTGAATATGGGTGAGGGGTGTTACATTTATTGGTATTAGAGCTACGATTTAGTCGATTGTAGGACTAACGTAGCATGTGTGAGAGTTTAGCAATATATGCCATATATAATCTGCGATAGTGTGATGTCTCCTGACAATTTAAAATGTGTTTTCGTATAGTAAATGGATCCCGATCGAGCTGTAGCTGATGATGTTGAGAGTAATGCGCCAGCTCCCGCTTAAGGGACAGTGCCTTCTGAATCTATACCCGTATCGGGTAGTCAGGGAGGAGAGGCTAAACAAGCTTTCTTCCAAATGATGAATGAGTGGTTCACGGAGTTCGCTCAAACGAATCCGGCTGCTCAACAACCTCCACCCTCGCCAATTCCTAAACCAATCCCCGTGTTCCTCAGGTTATTGATCCTATACGATTGAACAAGCCGCCAGTTGATAAAATTCATAAGTATGGGGCTGAAGTGTAACACCCCTTACCCGTATCTGACGCCGAAATAGGGTACGAGGCATTACCAAAATACATACACTTGTAAACGTATTAAACCGAGTCATAAAATTTTGTCCAAATTAAAAATTTTCAAATTTTTATCTTTGAGTCCCTAAATAGGTCCTACGAGGCCCAATACATACCTTGGAAGTGGTCCAGGACTAAACCGAGAACTTTTGAAAGCACTGAAAAATTTCTTGAAAAACAGGGGCACACGCCCGTGTCCAAGGCCATGTCCTTCACACAGTCGAGATACACGCTCGTGTGTTAGGCCTTGTGGCATTTCGAATTTCCAAAAATCAAGTGCAGACTTCACACACCCTGGGTACATGGCCGTGTGGCTGCCCGTGTGGCCACAAGTAAGATTATTTACCAAGCCCTTTGCCTCCCCAAAACACTTATACACTTATACAAATTTATCATCACACAACATGGTATTATTAGGCATTCAAACACCCACACTAAGACATTCACATACCATTTACAAACCACATTCATCATGCATAATCACACACACACACTTAACCATTCACATCATGCAACTTACACAACCAATCACATTTACTACTCATAATTATTACACATTTACTCATCCAACACATGCAAGCATACACATTCTTGAAATGCATCATCATAGATTTATAACATAACAATTATTAGCCACATTAAACGACCTTATACAACAATAACCTTCTAATAACATAGGCCAACATTCTAGGCCAACTCATATTAACATATACACACATAATCAAGTCCCTATACATGCCATAGACTTAAAAATACTTGAAAACCGTTGATACAATACCAATCAATAACTTGTTAGTGTGATAGAATCTCCGACGACCTCCAACTCGAGCTAGCATCTGTGACACTATAGGAAAAAAGGAAAGGAAGGGGGGTAAGCATTATATCTTAGTAAGTAGGTATGTAAATAATAATTAATTTATTAACATGCTTTTATAAGTCTTCACAATATGTTCTCAAGATAATACAATCATAATTGCACATAGTTCCACTATTTACTCATGTTCATCTCAAGCTGTCTACTCGAGTCACAGTCACTAAATTATTTATATCTTGAGTTACGGAACACCAAATTAATATCTATTAATTTTTCCTAAAACTAGACTCACATATCTTATTACCATAAATTTTTTAGAATTTTTGGTTTAGCCAATAAGTACAGTTTATTCATCAAAGTCACCCCTGTTCCGTTGTCTGACAGTTCCGACCCCTCTTCACTAAAAAATATTTATCTCCTCATACGGGATTAGGATGATGTTACCATTTATTTATTTTGAAAATATACTAATTTAATATTTTAATCATGTAAATTATAACCCATAATTATTTTTGTACAATTTTTAACTATTTTCCCAAGTCAGAACAGGGGATTCCGAAATCATTCTAACACTGTCTCACAAAAATTCAAATATCTCAAAATATGAAATTCGTTTTCTTACACCATTTCTTTTAAGTAAAAACAGACTTAATAAGATTTAATTTCATATCTTATTCAACCTCTAATTCGATTTCCACCATTTTTGGTGATTTTTCAAAGTGATACAACTGCTGCTGTCCAAACTATTTTATTGCTAATTTTACTCTATCATGTTTTCTTTGTATTAATTCTCATTTACACACATATAACACTAAAGTATATCCATAGTTAGCCATGCCAATAGCTAGTTATCATCAAATATTTACAAATCTTCATTGTAACACTTACTCCGTATCAACCTTACCAAAGTTCGATCACATATCGAGCACATTGCTCATGAATATATATACACATGTACCTGCACTTGTTCATCACATAATCACATTCAATTACACTTAGTCATTTTCCCTTGAACACATCGGAATATTATTGGATACATTGGAAGTTTGCACATAAGTGCCACACTTGTAGCCAAAGCTACTTCACATCACTTTTCACATAAAGGCTCGTTCTCGAGCTATTCACTTTCACGTCTGCTCACACAAGAGGTCTCGTCATTCGTTACTACTCAGTGCTGCTCACACAAGCTGTCAAGTATCCGCAACACATGCCGGTATACCCAGCCACTGGTAGAACTTAAGACCAGCACCTGAATTCACTTAGTCACAATTTCACATAGATTTCACATAGGTCACTAGTGACATGTCACTTGTATCCTATTCTATTCCTAAGGTTCAACCGGGAAATTTCTCACATTTCGATACTTTGTCAATTTCGTTCAATATTCAGCCACATCTCATAAAATATATCAAAACATAAAAACGTAAGTAAAAATGATGCATTATTTACATACAAACTTACTTCGAAAGCAAAACCGGTGAAAAGGACTTATTCGTTAATTACTTATTTTTCCCCGATCTAGATCTGAACCTTGTTTTTCTTGATCTAAAACATCACATTTAACTTATTTAATCATTATACTAATCAACTCAGCCCAAAAATCATATTTGGAAAAATTACATTTTTGCCCCTAAACTTTGTCATTTTACATTTTTGCCCCTAGGCTCGTAAAATGATTTTCATTCAACTTCTTTGTACTTTAAGCCTAGCCGAAACATTTTCATAACTATAAAAGGCCACAATTTCCATTAAAACACACTTTTATGACACATTTTATAACTTTTACAAATTAGTCCTTTTAGGCATTTTCACTGAAAATCACTTAGTAAAAGTCATTTCTCTAACCATAAACATGCATTTTCTACCATTAAACACAAAAATGCACACATATTCATCATGGGTCAAAACCCTATATTTTAACCATATCTCAAATTAGTGGTAGAAATAGATAGATCTTGTTACGAGGATTTCAAAAACGTAAAAATCATTAAAAAACGGGGCTAGAATGGACTTACAATCGAGCTTGGAAGCTTGAAAAACCCTAGCCATGGTTTCTCCTTGTGAAATTCGGCCATGGGGTTGAAGATGGACAAAAATTGGCTTTTAATTTTGTTTATTTAATCATTTAATCACTAAATGACCAAAATGCCACTAACTTAAAAATATTCTATTTCACCTATCTCATGTCCATTTTTGTCAAACAAATTAACCAATGGTATAATTCCCATTTAAGGACCTCCAATTTAAAATTTCATAACAATTGGACACCTCTAACATGTAGAACTCAACTTTTTCACTTTTTACAATTTAGTCCTTTTGACTAAATTGAGTGCCCAAACGTTGAAATTTTTGAACGAAATTTTCACGAAATCATTCCGTGAAATTGTAGACCATAAAAATATAATAAAAATAAATTTTTCCTCGTCGGATTTGTGGTCCCGAAACCACTGTTCCAACTAGGCCCAAGTTCAGGCTGTTACATGAAGAGTTCAGGGCTACAGTTGACAATGATCCCGAGAGAGCTGAATTCTGGCTTGAAAACACAATCAGAGTATTCGATGAATTGTCGTGTAGACCCTAAGAATGCATTAAATGTGTTGTATCCTTATTGAGAGACACTGCGTATCAATGGTGGAATACTCTGACATCAGTGGTACCGAAAGAACGGGTTACGTGGGATTTCTTTCAATCTGAGTTCAAAAAGAAATATATTAGCCATAGGTTCATTGATCAGAAATGCAAAGAGTTTCTAGAATTAAAATAGGGTCGTATGTCCGTGACAGAATATGAACGAAAATTCGTGAGGCTCAGTAAATATGCCTAGAAATGTGTTTCAACGGAAGCTATTATGTGCAAAATATTTGAAGACGGATTGAATGAAGATATCAGATTTCTAGTCAGAATTCTAGAGTTGAAAGAGTTTGTGGTACTCCCGATCGTGCTTACAAAGCTGAAGAACTGGGCAAAGAAAAGAGAAAGACTGATTCTGAAGCTAGAGATTTGAGAAAGAGATTGATGAATAAACCCTATCACTCTTTATCCAAGAAATCATGAGATGTTTATAGTCGATCAAATGCATCAGTGGAGTACTCTAATAGAGATCGTGGGAAGCAATTTATGAGTTCAAAAACTCCAGCTACGTCAATGGCGAGTGTGGGTAATGCTAGACCAAATAAACCTGAATGAGGATGATGTGGAAAACGACATTTTGGAGAGTGTAGAATGAATGACAAAGCCTGTTTTAGATGTGGCTCGCATGAACATTTCATTCGAGATTGTCCTGAGTTAGATGAGAAAGATAAATCTCAGAATGCAAGACTAAGCAACACGACTGCGAGAGGAAGACCACCCCGTAATGTTAGAAATGTGAGTGGTAGTAGAGGTGCAACACAAGATACTACTGTGAGATCCGAGGCTAGAGCACCTGCCAGAGCCTACGCTATTCGCGCTTGCGAAGAAGCGTCATCCCCAGATGTTATTACCGGTATATTCTCTCTTTATGACACTGATGTAGTTGCATTGATAGACCCCGGATCAACTCATTCATATATATGTGTGAATTTAGTGTCTAGTAAGAATTTACTTGTTGATTCTACTGAGTTTGTTATAAAAGTGTCGAACCACTTAGGCAAATATGTCCTGGTTGACAAAAATTGCAAGATCTGTCCGTTAATGACTCGGGGTGTAACACCTCTAACCCGTATCCATCACCGAAATGGGTTACGAAGCATTAGCGGAAAAGATTCAACTTTCATACATTCAAATAAATCACTCATATCACATTCGAAGGCAAACATTTGTCTAACATTATAAAATATCTAAGCCAAATATAAACATGCTAATATCACTTTTCTTGCAATGTAACATTTATTCAACTTAAATACTTGTATTTATAACCTAAATGACCATTCCATAATTAATGACTCAATAAGCATTTTTATCAATTCAATTAACCACATGTCAATAACAAATCAATAAACAATTATCACATTACACATAATAATCTATTTTAATCTCATTTGTCGAATTCACTAATTCTTGATATTAAGTATCTCTCATGCATATCATAAATATTTAACAACTGAATTACAAATGCAAATCATACAATCATTGCAATTCAAAATTTAGATCACATTAATGATTATAACTTAATCAAATATCAAACGGATTTATAATACCATGCACAAATACCTATCAACCATATTATAAGCTCATATATTTATACATATGGCCGAAACTCATAGCATTTTCGCAAACATCATATATTTAATTACTCTTTCATTATAGGCTCAATCCAAGACCGAACACACATATATATATAGCATAACCGATTCCTTTATACCACATCCGAAATCAACAACCAACCTCAAAATATAATCACATAACACAACTATAATCAACCATGGCATACCACATGATCAAGCCATTTCCATAAATATAGCATTTATCACATAGACCATTCATGCAAAATATATATAGCATTATAAGCAAAAATGAGCTCAAACCATAACCAAAGCATAACAGAAATTAACATGGAGATTAAGCCATTTTCGCATTGCTCAAATTATACAAACCAAAATTCCATTGACTCAAAACATATTCCAGCCTATACATGCCATAATTCGAGTTTGATTATTTAAATACCGAAGACAGTCGATAGTGTGAAAGACTTTGCTGATGATCCCCGAGCTTGTAACTTGAATCCAAAATCTATAAAACAGAGTAAACAAAAACACACATAAAGTAAGCTAACTTAACTTAGTAAGCAAATTAAACAATTAATGCATAATATCATCTCAATACTAAATTATTTAAATCAAATAATTCAACTTGTACATTTGAAATCACATTTAATTTCAAACTTTTAATTCCATACAAATATAACGTATAATTTCATAGAACAATTCCTCCTTGGCCAAATGCTCATATTATCAAAACATTTAATTATCATCCAACCTTCAAAATCAAGATGTAAGCATATAACCAAGTGTATATACAATCATATACTCAAGCTCAAAAATCGTAAAATAACATCTCATACACAAACTATCCATATGGCCGAATATACATGGTCTTGTATACACATATTAAAAGACCAAATCCACAATATTCATATCATTCGATCATAAGACTGAATACACATACCATAATCATATATATATATACTTCATTTACATCACACATGATTTGTAACAAATAACCAAGTTACTTACTTACCTTATTTTAAGTAGGTAACAAGTTAATCCATACCTGGCCATTTAGCTTGTTTAACATATTCAAATACCACATCAGCATGAAATCTTTTAGGCATGAACTTATATGTAATCACCGGCATAAAGCCTGCTAGGCATGAGCCTGTATCATACACATGCACAAGGCCTGCTAGACTTAAAGTCTGATTTTTATACACCGGCAATAAGCCTGCTAGGCATAAAGCCCGATTTAATTCACCAGCACAAGGCTTGCTAGGCTCAAAGCCCAAATATCATTATTATAGAGCTGACTCATAAAAAAAATTAATACATCGAACATTTCAGATATTCCATATAGTTTATACGGATTTTCAAACATTATACCTCAATCGGATTAAACTCAAACACATTATTTCTATGCTTATTCACATTCGGCTAACTCAACAATAATTCCACAAATTCCAAATCAGCATATTACTAAGTTACATTCAAAATTAACGATGTTTAATTACTTAAAGACTTACCTCGGATATCGACGAACGATGTAAATCGACTATTCGACTATTTTTGTTTTTCCCCGATCCAAGTCCAATTTCTTTTGTTCTTGATCTAAACATATTCTAATTAAGCTCATTCAAAGATATTTTCATTCAATTTAGTCCAAAAACACATAAATGGACAAATTACCATTTTACCCCTGACATTTACAATTTTTACAATTTAGGCCCTATTGCACAAAACACAAAATATACAAAATTTCAAAACACTCATGTTTGGCCGAATCTTACCCATTACCATACAAGTCCATATATTTCATTTATTTTGCATTTTAGCCCCTCAATTTATTATTTTTGCAATTTAGTCCTAATTACTCAAAATCATCAAAAACTCCAATACAAAACATGTTAATCTAAAACATATCTTAAATATTTCATCATCAAACATCACAAAACACAAATATTCATCAATGGCATAACTCAAAATATGTATCAAAATAAAAAATTATAGCATGGGTCGGATAGTATTTGAAGTAAAGATCTTAAAAACGTAAAAATTATCAAAAACCGAAACATAAACATACCTTAATCAAGCTTTTAAAATGCCGAACCCTTAAACCTTTTGTTTCTTTTCTTTCTTACAACATTCGACCATTTCAAATAATGAATGCATGGCTTTTTATTTATTTATTATGATATATGTTATATTATAATGATTTATAATATTAGTTTATTAAAGTAACCTTAATAAATTTATATCAAAACATTATAATATAAACCTCTTACCGTCCACTTAACAAATTAATGGCTAATTGCAACATAAAGACTTCTATTTTAAAAGCCAATGGCATTTTGGCCCTTTATACATTAAACTACCCAATTTTTAATCTACGTGATTAGGCCCTTTTTTATTTAATCGGATATCCAAACGATAAAATTTTAAAATGAAAATTTAATAAACACAAATTCACACATTATAAACACCAAAAATAATTTTAAAATATTTTTCTGACTCAGATTCGTGGTCCCAAAACCACCATTCCGATTAGGGTCTAAATCAAACTGTCACAACTCTCCCCCCTTAGGGATTTTCGTCCCCGAAAGTCTTACCGGTGAATAGGTTTGGATAACGTTCTTTCATTGTATTCTCTGTCTCCCAAGTTGCTTCCTCAACCCCGTGCTTTTTCCACAATACTTTGACCAATGGAATTTTCTTATTTCTCAATTCCTTTATCTCACGAGCTAGAATACAAATCGGTTCCTCTTCATATGTCGTATCAGGCTGAATTTAGACCTCTGTTGGATTAATCACATGTGAAAGATCAGATCGGTATCTACGAAGCATTGAAACAGGAAATACATTATGGATCTTTTTTAGCTCCGGTGGCAACTGCAATCTATAAGCAACCGGCCTAATACGCTCTGTGATTTCATACAGCCCAATGAATCTCGGACTCAACTTGCCTTTATGACCGAATCTGAGTACTTTCTTCCACGGTGAAACTTTCAAAAACACTTGATCTCCGATCTGGAACTCAATATCTTTACGTTTGAAATCTGCATATGACTTCTGACGATCCGATGCTGTTTTCAGACTATCACGAATCACTTTCACTTTCTGTTCAGTCTCTTTGATCAAGTCGACCCCATGTATCTTATTTTCACTGAGCTCAGTCCAATACAATTGTGTACGACATTTACGACCATACAAAGCCTCGTAGGGTGCCATCTTGATACTAGATTGAAAGCCATTATTATAAGCAAATTCAATCAGAGGTAAGTATCGTTCCCACGTACCTTCGAACTCAAGAATGCAACATCTCAACATATCCTTAAGTATCTGAATAATTCGCTCGGACTGACTGTCTGTCTGGGGATGAAAGGCAGTACTAAAATGCAGTTTAGTACCTAATGCATCTTGCAGTTTCTTCCAAAACTGCGACGTAAACCTCGGATCTCTATATGAAACAATAGATATAGGCACACCATGTAACCTCACGATCTGAGAAACATACAATTTAGCCCGTTTATCAAGCGAGTAATCTGTACGAACCAGAACAAAGTGAGCAGATTTAGTCAATCTATCTTCAATAACCCAGATTACATCTTTCTTGCTCGGTGTCAATGGTAAACCGGATACAAAATCCATCGTGACTCTGTCCCATTTCCATTCAGGTATCATGATCGGCTGAAGTAATCCAGAAGGTACCTGATGCTCGGCTTTTACTTACTGACAGACTAAACATTTCGATACAAAGTCAGAAATGTCTCATTTCATACCTTGCCACCAATAGTGTTATTTTAGATCATTATACATCTTTGTACTACCCGGATGAACAGATAGTCGACTGTTGTGAGCTTAATTCAAGATCATCTGAATCAACTCTGTATTTCTCGGAACACATATTCGGTTTCTGAATCTCAAACAGTCATCAACATCAACTCGAAACTCTGAATCCGCATTTGTATCACATTGAACCCGTTTTACTATCAAATCATTGTCGATTTTTTGAGCTTCACAAATCTACTGAATAAATAACGGTCTTGCTTTTAACTCAGCTGTAATCGGACCATCATCTGACATAGCCATATGCGCATTCATTGCACGCAAAGCAAATAGTGATTTTCGGCTTAAAACATCAGCAACAACATTAGCCTTTCCTGGGTGATAGTCAATCACTAACTCGTAATCTTTTAACAACTCTAACCATCGACGCTGTCTTAAATTCAGATCTTTCTAAGTCATCAAGCACTTCAAACTTTTATGATCAGAATAAACATGACATTTTTCACCGAACAAATAGTGGCGCCAAATTTTTAATGCAAACACAATAGCTGCCAATTCTAGGTCGTGCGTCGGATAGTTCTTTTCATGCGGCTTTAACTGTCTCGAGGCATAAGCTATAACTTTGCCTTCTTGCGTCAAAACTCGGCCCAAACCATTTAAAGATGCATCACTATATATAACAAATTCTTTACCTGATTCTGGCTGAACTAACACTGGAGCTTCGGTCAAAAGGGCTTTCAACTGATCAAAGCTTTTCTAGCACTTATCTGACCACTCATACTTAACATCGTTCTGCAACAGCTTCGTCATCGGGGTTGCAATCATAGAGAAACCTTTCACAAACCGTCTATAGTAACCAGCAAGTCCCAGAAAACTTCTGACTTTAGAAATGTTTCTCGGAGGTTTCCAGTCAAGTATTGCTAAAATTTTGCTCGGATCAACCCGAATACCTGATGCTGAAACAACATGTCCCAGAAAGATAACTTTGTGTAACCAGAACTCACATTTACTAAACTTCGCATACAGCTGTTTTTCTCGCAAAGTCTATAACACAAGTCTCAAATGCTCGGCATGTTCAGTTTCATTACGGGAGTAGATCAGTATATCATCAATGAACACAACCACAAACCGATCTAAATACTGTCTGAAAATCTGATTCATCAAATCCATAAAAATAGCAGGTGCATTAGTAAGTCCGAACGGCATAACTAGAAACTCATAATGTCCGTACCTCGTTTGAAAAGCAATTTTTGGCACATTGGAGTCTCTGACTCGCAACTGATAATAACCTGATCTTGAATCTATCTTCGAAAACACTGAGGCCCCTTTCAACTGATCGAACAGATCGTCAATCCGTGGCAATGGATATTTATAGTCACCTTATTAGTTGGCAGTAATCAATACACGTTCTCATAGTTCCGTCTTTCATTTTCACAAACAGAACTGGTGCGCCCCAAGGAGAAAAACTCGGTCGTGCAAAACCTCTATCTGTCAATTCTTGCAACTGTGCTTTCAATTCTTTTAATTATGTAGGTGCCATTCTGTACAGAGCTATAGAAATCAGAGTCGTCCCTTGTACTAACTCAATACCAAACTTTACCTCTCGGATAGGTGGCAAACCCGACAATTCTTCAGGAAACACATCCAAATACTCGCACACAACTGGCACAGATTCAATTTTCTTTTCAGTCACTTTACTATCAAGCACATAAGAAAAGTAAGCTTCATAACCTTTTCTCACATACTTCAGAGCTAACATCAAAGATATTACTGCTAGTAAACCATTAAGATCATTAGATTCAATTCGAATAATCTTATTGTTCTGACATCTCAAATTAATGGTCTTTCTTTTACAATTAACAACGGCATCGTGCAAAGTCAACCAATCCATACCCAAAATTATATCAAACTCGTCGAAAGGTAACAACATCAAATCGGCTGGAAAGCATGAATCTCGAATCATCAACGGGCAATTTTTACATACTTTGTCAATCAAAACACACAGGCCCAGGGGGTTTGATACTCGAATCACAAACTCAGTAGACTCAACAGGCAAAGTCTTACTGGATACTAATGTTTTACACACATAAGAATGAGTCGAACCAGGATCAATCAATGCAATAACACTAGTATCATAAAGAGTAAAAGTACCGGTAATAACATTTGGGGAAGAAGCATCCTCACGAGCGCGTATAGCATATGCTCTAGCAGGTGCACGAGCTTCAGATCGAACCGCTGTATCTTTCATCCCTCTCTGACTGCCACCTACATTACCCGAATGCCTGGGTGGTCTGCCTCGCTCTGACATGTTGCTCGGTCTCGCATTCTGAACAGTGTTTTGTTCTGCTAACATTGGGCAATCTCGGATAAAATGATCCTTCGATCCACATTTAAAACAAGACTCATCATGTAATCTAAAATCTCCAGAATGCCATTTACCACAATGCTTGCACTCGACTCTATTCTGTCGAACATTGCCAACACTAGCTATCGAAGTGGCTCATGAACTCACAGGAGGTCGGTCTCGATCTCGTCTAGTAAAGTCCGAAGTAGCTTTAGATCGACTAGAATCATCTCTGAACTTCTTCGATGCTGAGTGAAAAGTCTTACTCGATGATCTTTTACGGAAATCTCTAGCTTCAAAATCAGCTTTTCTTTTTTCTTTCCCGAGTTCTTCGGCTTTGCAAGCTCGTTCAATAAGTACCACGAACTCTTTGATTTCAAGTATACCAACCAACAATTTAATGTCTTCATTCAAACCGTCTTCGAATCTTTTACACATGATAGCTTCGGTTGAAACACATTCACGAGCATATCGACTTAGTCTCACAAATTTCCGTTCATACTCAGTTACGGTCATACGACCCTGTTTCAATTCCATAAATTCTTTGCGTTTCTGATCGATAAATCTCTGGCTGATGTATTTCTTATGGAACCCAGTCTAAAAGAATTCCCAGGTGACTCTCTCTTTCGGGACCACCGATACTAGTGTATTCCACCAATGATATGCGGTGTCTCGTAATAAAGATATGGCACACTTTAAACATTCATCCGGAGTACAAGATAGCTCGTCGAACACACGGATAGTATTATCAAGCCACAACTCAGCCCGCTCAGCATCATCATCATCATCATTAGCTTTAAACTCTTCGGCCCCGTGTTTTCTGATTTTATCTACATGAGGCTTATTAAATCTCATTGGATCAATCAGAGGAGGTACCACAGGTATCGGAGATGGATTATTCGGGGGTGGAGGTTATTGTGCAGCCGGATTAGTCCGGATATATTGAGTAAACCAATCATTCATCATTTGGTAGAAGGCTTGTTTAACCTCCCCCTCATGGTTACTCGAGACAAGTCAAGATTCAACTGGCGCTGTCCCATGTGCGGGAGCAGGCGCTACACTCTCGACATCATCAGCTACAGCTCTGTCGGGATCCATTTACTATACGAAAGCACATTTTCAAATGTCAGAAGTCATCACACTATCGTAGTAAATATTATGGCATGTATAGCTAGACTCACACACGCTACGTTAGTCCTAGAACCGACTAAACTGTAGCTCTGATACCAATAAAAGGTAACACCTCTACCCCGTGTCCATCACTGGAATGGGTTACGAAGCATTGCCGGAAAAGATTCAACTTTCATACATTCAAATAAATCACTCATATCACATTCGAAGGCAAACATTCGTCTAACATTATAAAATATCTAAGCCAAATATAAACATGCTAATATCACTTTTCTTGCAATGTAACATTTATTCAACTTAAATACTTGTATTTATAACCTAAATGACCATTCCATAATTAATGACTCATTAAGCATTTTTATCAATTCAATTAACCACATGTCAATAACAAATCAATAAACAATTATCACATTACACATAATAATCTGTTTTAATCTCATTTGTCGAATTCACTAATTCTTGATATTAAGTATATCTCATGCATATCATAAATATTTAACAACTGAATTACAAATGCAAATCATACAATCATTGCAATTCAAAATTTAGATCACATTAATGATTATAACTTAATCAAATATCAAACGGATTTATAATACCATGCATAGATACCTATCAACCATATTATAAGCTCATATATTTATACATATGGCCGAAACTCATAGCATTTTCGCAAACATCATATATTTAATTACTCTTTCATTATAGGCTCAATCCAAGACCAAACACACATATATATATGGCATAACCGATTCCTTTATACCACATCCGAAATCAACAACCAACCACAAAATATAATCACATAACACAACTATAATCAACCATGGCATACCACATGATCAAACCATTTCCATACATATAGCATTTATCACATGGATCATTCATGCAAAATATATATAGCATTATAAGAAAAAATGAGCTCAAACCATAACCAAAGCATAACAGAAATTAACATGGAGATTAAGCCATTTTCGCATGGCTCAAATTATACAAACCAAAATTCCATTGACTCAAAACATATTCCAGCCTATACATGCCATAATTCGAGTTTGATTATTTAAATACCGAAGACAGTCGATAGTGTGAAAGACTTTGCTGATGATCCCCGAGCTTGTAACTTGAATCCCAAATCTATAAAACAGAGTAAACAAAAACACACATAAAGTAAGCTAACTTAGCTTAGTAAGCATTAAGCAAATTAAACAATTAATGCATAATATCATCTCAATACTAAATTATTTAAATCAAATAATTCAACTTGTACATTTGTAATCACATTTAATTTCAAACTTTTAATTCCATACATATATAACGTATAATTTCATAGAACAATTCCTCCTTGACCAAATGCTCATATTATCAAAACATTTAATTATCATCCAACCTTCAAAATCAAGATGTAAGCATATAACCATGTGTATATACAATCATATACTCAAGCTCAAAAATCGTAAAATAACATCTCATACGAAAACTATCCATATGGCCGAATATACATGGTCTTGTATACACATATTAAAAGACCAAATCCACAATATTCATATCATTCGATCATAAGACTAAATACACATACCATAATCATATATATACATACTTCATTTACATCACACATGATTTGTAACAAATAACCAAGTTACTTACTTACCTTATTTTAACTAGGTAACAAGTTAATCCATACCTGGCCATTTAGCTTGTTTAACATATTCAAATACCACATCAGCATGAAATCTTTTAGGCATGAACTTATATGTAATCACCGGCATAAAGCCTGCTAGGCATAAGCCTGTATCATACACATGCACAAGGCCTGCTAGACTTAAAGTCTGATTTTTATACACCTAAGCAATAAGCTCTGCTAGGCATAAAGCCCGATTTAATTCACCAAAGACAAGGCTTGCTAGGCTCAAAGCCCAAATATCATTATTATAGAGCTGACTCATAAAAAAAATTAATACATCGAACATTTCAGATATTCCATATAGTTTATACGGGTTTTCAAACATTATACCTCAATCGGATTAAACTCAAACACAATATTTCTATGCTTATTCACATTCGGCTAACTCAACAATAATTCCACAAATTCCAAATCAGCATATTACTAAGTTACATTCAAAATTAATGATGTTTAATTGCTTAAAGACTTACCTCGGATATCGACGAACGATGTAAATCGGCTATTCGACTATTTTTGTTTTTCCCCGATCCAAGTCCGATTTCATTGGTTCTTGATCTAAACATATTCAAATTAAGCTCATTCAAAGATATTTCATTCAATTTAGTCCAAAAACACATAAACGGGCAAATTACCATTTTACCCCTGACATTTACAATTTTTACAATTTAGGCCCTATTGCACAAAACACAAAATATACAAAATTTCAAAACACTCATGTTTGGCCGAATCTTACCCATTACCATACAAGTCCATATATTTCATTTATTTTGCATTTTAGCCCCTCAATTTATTATTTTTGTAATTTAGTCCTAATTACTCAAAATCATCAAAAACTCCAATACAAAACATGTTAATCTAAAACATATCTTAAATATTTCATCATCAAACATCACAAAACACAAATATTCATCAATGGCATAACTCAAAATATGCATCAAAATAAAAAAATTATAGCATGGGTCGGATAGTATTCGAAGCAACGATATTAAAAACGTAAAAATTATCAAAAACTGAAACATAAACATACCTTAATCAAGCTTCTAAAATGCCGAACCCTTAAACCTTTTGTTTCTTTTCTTTCTTACAACATTCGACCATTTCAAAGAATGAATGCATGTCTTATTATTATTATTATTATGATATATGTTATATTATAATGATTTATAATATTAGTTTATTAAAGTAACCTTAATAAATTTATATCAAAACATTATAATATAAACCTTTTACCGTCCACTTAACAAATTAATGGCTAATTACAACATAAAGACTTCTATTTTAAAAGCCAATGGCCTTTTGGCCCTTTATACATTAAACTACCCAATTTTTAATCTACGCGATTAAGCCCTTTTTATTTAATCGGATATCCAAATGATAAAATTTTAAAACGAAAATTTAATATACACAAATTCACACATTATAAACACCAAAAATAATTTTAAAATATTTTCTAACTCGGGTTCGTGGTCTCGAAACCACCATTCTGATTAGGGTCTAAATCGGACTGTCACACGGGGTTACTATTTTTTGGCCGATTTGATGTTGTTGCTGTTTGATGAGTTTGATGTAATTCTGGGTATGGATTGGTTGACATGATGCAGTAGTAAATTATAGACGAAAGAAAATTGAGTAAAAATGTCAGAATAATAAGACTCTCCAAGTCGAATCAAATGATCTGAGTGGTTTACCAGCTGTAATTTCGTCGATGTTAGCTCAGAAACATGTGAAAAAGGGATGCGACGCATGTCTTACATATGTACTTGATACAAAAGTGTCAGAATCAAAGATTGAATCAGTACCAGTTGTTTGCGAGTATCCAAATTGTTTCCAAAAGAGCTACCGGGTTTGCCACCGATCAGAGAGGTTGAGTTTGCTATTGATTTAGTACCAGGAACTTCACCGATATTGATAACTCCGTACCGAATGGCTCCGACAGATTTAAAAGAGTTAAAACCTCAGTTGCAAGAATTAACCAATAGAGGATTAGCACGACTGAGTTTCTCGCCCTGGGGTGCACCAGCGTTTTTTGTAAAGAAGAAAGATGGTTCTATGAGAATGTGTTTAGACTATCGACAGCTCAACAAAGTGACAATCAAGAATAAATATCCTCTACCGAGAATTGATGATTTGTTTGATCAGTTAAAAGGGGCTACAGTGTTTTCTAAGATTGATTTGAAATTTGGATATTATCAGTTGCGAGTTAAAGATGCTGATGTGCCGAAGACAGCATTTAGAACTAGGTACGGACATTATGAATTCCTTGTTATGCCTTTTGGATTAACTAACGCTCCTGCAATCTTTATGGAATTGATTAATTGAATCTTTAGACAGTATTTAGATAGATTCACTGTTGTGTTTATTGACAATATTCTGATCTATTCTCGTGAAGAATCCAAGCATGCCGAGCATTTGAAAATAGTGTTACAGACTTTGAGAGACAAGCAATTGTTTGCAAAGTTTAGCAAATGTGAGTTTTGGCTCCGATAGGTTGGATTTCTGGGGCATATCATTTTTAACGAAGGTATTAGAGTTGACCCGAGCAAGATTTCTGCAATTATAGATTGGAAACCTCCGAGAAATGTATCTGAAGTCTGAAGTTTCCTAGGACTAGCTGGCTATTATCGACGTTTTGTGAAAGGATTCTCTATGATTGCAACACCGCTGACTCGATTACTTCAGAAACATGTAAAGTTCGAATGGTCTGAGAAGTGTCAGCAGAGTTTCGAACAGTTGAAAGCATTATTGACAAAGGCACCAGTTTTAGTACAGCCTGAGTCGGGTAATGTAACACCCCTTACCCGGGTTCTACACAGGGAACTGGGCCCGAGGCAATACCGAACTCAAACCGCTTAATCGCCACTTAGGCTCAACGTTATTACTCGCTATAACCTCATTCTCGACTTACGAGGCCTCACTCATACACATGAGGACTCTCGAGACTAATCCGAAACTTTTACGATCCTTAAAATTTTTCTCTTTTATACAGGTCTCACACGCCCGTGCAAGAGCACACACGCCCATGTCCCCAGACCATGCCTAAAAACCCCAGCATTCTGTCAAATGCCCCACGGCCATGGCACGCCCGTGCTCCCCAACCGTGGTGAACATTGACTTCCCTCGCATGGCCTAGAGTCTAGACACACGCCCGTGTTGCTAGCCCGTGGCCAACATTGATTAATCCCACACGCCCTAGGCACACGCCCGTGTGACTAGTCCGAGGTCTATTCTGTTTTCAAATATTAACATGCAGGGGATGCACGGCCACAGCACACGCTCGTGGGCTGACCGTGTGTCACACATGGTCTAGACACACGCCCGTGTGTCTACCCACATGGTCAAGAACAAGACTAAGTGTCAAGTTCTTTTCACCCTTTTAACATACACAACATATAATCATCTAACACCATCATAATCAACTCAAATTGAAGTGCATTCTCACATAGAAAACTACATCTTTCTTTCATATAATGTAATAGCCAACAACCATGGCATTATACAAAATAAGCTATCCATCTATAGGCCAACACATCTTAGCCATTTACAACAAAATTTACTAACTTATCTAGCCCCTATACATGCCATATACAAAACATTAAGTTTCATGTACCAAAGTGTGCTGATATGTGGGCTATCTTTTGATGATCCTCGTATCTCGATTCAAAGCTTTAATCTATAAGACAAGGGAAAAGAAAGAGAGTAAGCTTTGAGCTTAGTAAGTTTACACATAAACAAATAAGCAACATAGTATAAGCTAAGCAACTATTAGCATTATACCAACAAGTAATTCACAATTATACTTACTCTTCTATCCCTTACCACATTTCCAACACATCATGAGTCACATACTCATAACCATTGAAATGCACCCCTGCATTCAATATCACATTTACGTAATATACAACACATCATTATTTATCATAATACATCCACACAGTCAATCCACATAACTTATCCACACAACTCATCCACACGGCTAGTTTCCATAACTAATCCACACTAATCATCCACACAGTTAATACACACAGTCAATCCACACAGCCAATATCTCGGTGGTTTCGCACTTAGCACACCACATTTGATTAATAAGGTGGTATCGCACTTAGCCTACCACAATGGTATTCGTAGTGATTCAGCACATAGCTCACTAGATGATATACCTCACGATAGCATCGCACATAGCTAGCTCATCGTCAGTATGCATTAGGATGGTATCGCACTTAGCCTACCATCTGGCATTATCACAACACATGCACAAGTCTACTTAAACCACATAGATTCCCAATCATTCTCGATCATACATTCATTCACCATTTCTACTACATTCATTCTACTTGAACCACATAGGTTCTAAATCAATCTCGAATTAGCTACACACTAGCTATCATCAACAAATTGTAAGTATGAATGCATTGTTTATGCATAGACTTACCTCGATACTCAAAAGTATTGAAATGTGCAATTTAGTCCACCACCTTGCTTTTGCCTCGGTTTCGATCGGGCTCCGTCTTTCTTGATCTATAATGAATAAATCAGCTTATTCAATACACACATTGACTAAATTGACCCACATCTCATACTTTAGAAAAATTACTATTTTGCCCCTAAACTTTCTCATATTTACACTTTAGTCCCAAAGGCTCGTAAAGTGATTTTTATTCAACTTTCTACTCTTTCATGCTTAATGAACCACTTACTCAACTAAAGCATTCATCAAATCTCACTAAATCACCCATGCATGACCAAACTTAAGATTTTCACAACTAAGTCCCTACATGCATTTTCATGGAAAATCACTTAGCAAAAGATGTTTCTACTACATCAAGCCTTCATATTCTTCCATAAAACATCAAAATACATGCATGTCATACATATGTACATTTTTGAACATCCATGATAGCTCACCAAATAGCTATAAATAGCTTACTCATGCTACCGGGACTTCAAAAATACGAAGAATATAAAAAATCGGGCTTAGTAGCACTTACTAACCGGGCTTAGTAGCACTTACTAACAAGCTTGAAAAATTGAAAGAACCCTAACAATGGCTTCTCAAATTTTCAGCAGCTGTGGAAAGAATATGAATGAATTTCTATCATCTTTTCACCTATTTTAATCACTTAATTGATAAATGACCAAAATGCCCTTTTTGATAAACTTTCAATTTTAACTCATCCATGCCCATTTTTGTCCAAAAATTAGAATTTGGATAAATTGCTATTTAAGGACCTCTAATTAATAATCTAAAGATATTTCACACATACAGCTTCTAGAAACACACATTTTGCAACTTTTGCAATTTAGTCCTTTTGGACAATTCAACCACAATTTCACAAAATTGCTTCATGAAACTTTCACACTAGCATGCATACATATTATAAGCCTCAAAAACTCATTCATGACCCTCGGATTTGTGGTCTCGAACCACTATTCCTACTAGGCCCTAAATTGGGATGTTACAACTCTCCCCCCTTTAGAGATTTTCGTTCCCGAAAATCTTACCAGAAAAGAGGTTTGGATGTTGCTCTCTCATAGCTTCTTCCGTTTCCCACGTAGCCTATTCCATGCCATGTTTCTGCCATAACACTTTCACTAGTGTTATGCTCTTATTTCTCAACTGTTTCACTTCTCGAGCCAAGATCTTAATCGGCTCCTCTTCATAAGACATATCCGATCTTATCTTAATTTCCGTTGAAGGAATCACATATGAAGGATCGGAGCGATACCATCGCAACATCGACACATGAAACACGTTATGTATCTTTTCTAACTCTCTGCAAAGCCAACCAGGTAAGCTACTGAGTGCCCAAGTGCATGCTGTAATCTCATACGGCCCTATGAACCTTGGACTCAATTTCCCTTTCCGTCCAAATCTCATAATCTTCTTCCACGGCGATACTTTCAAAAATACTTTGTTGCCTATCTCAAACTCAATTTCTTTTCTTTTCAAATTCGTATACGACTTCTGTCGGTCCGAAGCAGCTATCAGACTCTTACGGATTACTTTCACTTTCTCTTCGGTCTCTTTTACTAGATCGACCCCATGGATTCGTTTCTCGCTAAGCTCGGTCCAATACAAAGGAGTCCAACACTTACGGCCATACAAAGCCTCATACGGTGCCATCTGTATACTCGACTGATAACTATTGTTATAGGCAAATTCGACCAAAGGTAGATATCTCTCCCAACTACCTTCGAATTCTAGGACACAGCATCGAAGCATATCTTCAAGAACTTGAATCACTCTTTCAGACTGACCATCGGATTGCGAATGGAACGCAGTACTGAAATTCAATCTCGTACCCATGGCCTCTTGCAACTTCTTCTAAAATCTCGAAGTAAACCTCGGATCTCTATTCGATATAATAAACACAGGTACACCATGCAATCTCACTATCTCTTCTACGTACAACTCAGCTAACTTATCCAGTGAATAATCAACACGTACTGGAATAAAGTGAGCCGACTTCGTCAATCTATCCACAACAACCCACACAACATCTCTCTTTCTCGGAGTCATCGGCAACCCCGTCACAAAATCCATGGTAACCCGATCCCACTTCCATTCGGGAACCATCACTGGCTGAAGAAATCCCGAAGGCACTTGATGCTCAGCTTTCACTTGTTGGCAAATCAGACACTTAGTCACAAACTCTGAAATATCTCTTTTCATACCCGGCCACCAATACAACTTTCTCAAATCGTTGTACATTTCGTCATCGCCTGGATGCACCGACAAGCATCCACTTTGTGGGCCTCATGCAAAACCTTTCGAATCAACTCCTCATTTTTAGGAACACAAATTTCGTCACGATACATCAGACAACCATTCAAATTCATTCAAAAATCGAATCACTTTACGATCCGCACTTAGCTATCTTAGCTTTGCATCTCATTGTCATTTCTCGAGCTTCACATATTTGTTGAACAAATAGTGGCTTAGCTCTCTACTCGCCAAAATAGCACCATCATCGAGACAATGCTAAACTAACTCTCATAACTCTTCTTAGAGCGCATGGATTTCCTACTCAAGGCATCCGCAACCACATTCGCTTTTCTCGGGTGGTAATCAATGACTAACTCATAGTCTTTCAACAACTCAAGCCACCGTCTCTGTCTCAGATTTAGATCCTTCTGATCCATCAAATACTTTAAACTCTTGTGATCCGTAAAGATTCGGCACTTTTCGCCATACAAATAATGTCGCCAAATCTTTAACACAAACACAATCGCAGCCAACTCCAAATCGTGAGTCGGATAATTCTTCTCGTGCGGTTTTAACTGCCTCGAGGCATAAGCGACTACCTTACCCTCTTACATCAACACGCAACCGAGACCATTAAACAACGCATCACTATATACCACGAACTCCTTCCCCGATTCTGGTTGAACCAAAACTGGTACCTCAGTCAACATTGTTTTCAGTCTCTCGAAGCTCGTTGACATGTCTCATCCATTCAAACTTGACATCTTTATGCAATACCGTCATCGGGTAGCAATCACAGAGAACCCCTTTACGAAACGTCTGTAATATCCCGCTAATCCCAAGAAACTTCTGATTTCTGACACGTTCCTTGGCGGTTTCAATCCATAACAGTCGATATCTTACTCGGGTCAACTCTGACACCATCACCTGACACCATGTGTCCTAGGAATCCGACCTCTCGGAGCCAAAACTCACTCTTGCTAAACTTAGCATACAACTGCTTGTCTCTCAAAGTTTGCAAGACAATTCTCAAGTGCTCTTCATGATCATTTTCATCCTGAGAATAGATCAATATCTCGTCAATAAAGACAAGCATAAACTTGTAAACATATGGTCTGAAAATACGGTTCATCAGATCCATAAAAATCGCAGGTGCATTCGTCAAGTCAAACGGCATAACCAAAAACTCATAATGGTCATACCTTGTCCGAAATGCAGTTTTCAACACATCTTGCTCTTTAACTCTGAGCTGATAATAACCAGACCTCAAGTCTATCTTGGAGAACACTATAGCTCCCTTCAGTTGATCGAAAAGATCATCAATCCTTGGTAAATGATACTTATTCTTAATCGTAACCTTGTTCAGTTGTCTATAGTCTATACACAACCTCATAGACCCATCTTTCTTCTTCACAAACAATACCAGAGCACCCCACGGCGAGTAGCTCGGTCTTGCAAAACCCTTATCTGTCAACTCTTGTAACTGAACCTTTAGTTCTTTCAACTCTATAGGTGACATTCTGTACGGGGCAATTGAAATAGGTGCCGTTCCCGGAACCAACTCAATTCCAAACTCGACCTCTCTCACTGGAGGTAATCCGGGTAACTCTTCCAGAAACACATCTGGGTACTCACATACCACTGGCAATGTTTCAAACCCTACTCCAACCTCTTGAGTATTCAACACAAACGCAAGATACGACTCACACCCTTTTCTTAAACATTTCTCGGCCACTAAGGAAGAAATCATCATGGGTAGACTGTCCGATCCACCTGGTTCAATTCAAACTACATCCCCACTCTCACATTTCAGTTCAATAAACTTACTACCACAGTTCACTAAGACACATGCCTAGGATTAAATCAAACTCATCAAACGTCAATAACATAAGGTTTGCCAAAAAAAAATGATTCTCAATCAACAAAGGAAAATTCTTACACACTTTGTCCACTAACGCATGCTTTCCTAACGGGTTTGACACCTTAATCATAATGTCTGTAGACTCAACGGTTATACTCAAACTAGATGCTAATCTCATGCGAATATAAGAGTGAGTAGACCCTGGATCTATTAAAGCAATAACAGAGGTGTCAAAGAGAGAAAAAGTACCCGTTATCACATCAGGGGAGGATGCCTCTTTACGAGTGCGAATGGCGTACGTCCTCGCAGGTGCCCGACCCTCTGGTCTCAGAGCAGAGTCCCTGGACGCACCTCTACCACTAGCCCCACCTCTTGGGTTCCTTGGTGGTCTACCCCTCGTAGACACATCACTAAGTCTCACTTCTTGCCTCTCTTCCTTATCATTCCTCTCAGGACAGTTACGAATAAAGTGGTCAGGGGAACCACATTTGTAACATTTCCGACTGTTTCCCCAACACTCTCCGGTGTGATACCTACCACAACTAGGACACTCCGGTTTACTCTTTGTATTGCCCACACTTTCCATCGAGGGGAGCTCGGACTCTCGAACCCTGACGAGTATTATCCAAGTCTCGATGTGAATACCCCACTGAGGCTGACATCCGAGGATTCACTTTCTTGGATCTTTTCGACTGGGCTTGATACGACTTGCCCATCGGTCTCTTTCTCGCATCTCGGGCTTCACTCACAGCCCTTCTCTTTTCTGAACTCAATTCCTCGGCCTTACTTGCCCTCTCAACTAGCACCACAAATTCTTTCAACTCTAAAATGCCCACTAGGAGTTTGATATCCTCATTTAGCCCATATTCGAACCTCTTGCACAAGATGGTCTCTGTCGACACACATTCTTGAGCGTATTTGCTAAGCCTAACAAACTCACGCTCGTACTCAGCTACTGTCATCCTTCCTTGCTTCAGCTCAAGGAATTCTTTCCTTTTTCGGTCAGTAAACCTCTGGCTTATATACTTCTTCCGAAACTCTTCCAGAAAGAAGTCCCACGTCACCCGCTCTTTTGGGACCACTAACGTCAGCGTCTTCCACCAGTGGTATGCCAAATCTCTCAGCAATGATACGACACACTTCAAACTCTCTTCAGGTGTACATGAGAGCTCATCGAACACCCTCATCGAGTTCCCTAACCAGAACTCCGCCCTCTCTGGGTCATCATCTACCTTAGCTCTAACCTCCTCAGCCCCGTGTTTCCTAATCTTATCCAACGGGGGTTTCGATATCCTCACTACATCCATACCTTGAGGAGCCACAGGATTTGGCTGAGGTATGGGAAGAGGTGGAGGAGGTTGAGCGTTAGGGTTCGCTCGAACGTAGTCTGAGTACCAATCACTCATCATATGGAGAAAGGCTTCTCGTGCCTCTTTCCCTTGACCCCTCGCCTCGGGTCCACTTTGCACCGGAAAGATTCCTTGCGCAGGAGCCGGCGCATTACTAGCTGTTTCATCAGCAGTCAATGGATCGGAATCCATATTCTATATAAAACAAGATTTAAAATCATCAGAAACCACCACACTATCATCGTACACTTATGGCATGTATAGCTAGACTCTTACACCCGCTACGGTAGTCCTAGAACCGACTAAACCATAGCTCTGATACCATTAAATGTAACACCCCTTACCCGGGTTCTATGCCGGGAACCGGGCCCGAGGCGTTACCAAACTCAAACTGCTTAATCGCCACTTAGGCTCAACGTCATTACTCACTATAACCTCATTCTCGACTTACGAGGCCTCACTCATACACATGAGGACTCTCGAGACTGATCCGGAACTTTTACGATCCTTAAAATTTTTCTCTTTTATACAGGTCTCACACGCCCGTGCAAGATTAGACACGCCCGTGCATGAGCACACACGCCCATGTCCCCAGACCATGCCTAAAAATCCCAGCATTCTGTCAAATGCCCCACGGCCATGGCACACCCGTACTCCCTAACCGTGGTGAACACTGACTTCCCTCGCACGGCCTAGAGTCTAGACACACGCCCGTGTGGCTAGCCCGTGGCCAACACTGATTAATCCCACACGCCCTAGGCACACGCCCGTGTGACTAGTCCGGGGTCTATTTTATTTTCAAATATTAACATGCAGGGACGACGGCCACAAAGACACGCCCGTGGGCTGACCGTGTGTCACACATGGTCTAGACACACGCCCGTGTGTCTACCCACATGGTCAAGAATAAGACTAAGTGTCAAGTTTTTTTCACTCTTTTAACATACACAACATATACTCATCTAACACCATCATAATCAACTCAAATTGAAGTGCATTCTCACATATAAAACTACATCTTTCTTTCATATAATGTAATAGCCAACAACAATGGCATTATACAAAATAAGCTATCCAGCTATAGGCCAACACATCTTAGCCATTTACAACAAAATTTACTAACTTATCTAGGCCCTATACATGCCATATACAAAACATTAAGTTTCATGTACCAAAGTGTGATGATATGTGGGCTATCTTCTGATGATCCTCGTATCTCGATTCAACGCTTTAATTTATAAGACAAGGGAAAAGAAAGAGAGTAAGCTTTGAGCTTAGTAAGTTTACACATAAACAAATAAGCAACATAGTATAAGCTAAGCAACTATTAGCATTATACCGACAAGTAATTCACAACTATGCTTACTCTTCTATCCCTTACCATATTTCCAACACACCATGAGTCACATACTCATAACCATTGAAATGCACCCCTGCATTCAATATCACATTTACGTAATATATAACACATCATTATTTATCGTAATACATCCACACATGTCAATCCACATAACTTATCCACACTACTCATCCATACAGTTAATACACACAGTCAATCCAGACAGCCAATATCTCGGTGGTTTCGCACTTAGCACACCACATTTGATTAATAAGGTGGTATCGCACTTAGCCTACCACAATGGTATTTGTAGTGATTCAGCACATAACTCACTAGATGATATACCTCACGATAGCATCGCACATAGCTAGCTCATCGTCAATATGCATTAGGATGGTATCGCACTTAGCCTACCATCTAGCATTATCACAATACATGCACAAGTCTACCTAAACCACATAGATTCCCAATCATTCTCGATCATACATTCATTCACCATTTCTACTACATTCATTTTGTTTGAACCACATAGGTTCTAAATCAATCTCGAATTAGCTACACACTAGCTATCATCAACAAATTGTAAGTATGAATGCATTGTTTATGCATAGACTTACCTCGATACTCAAAAGTATTGAAATGTACAATTTGTTCCACCACCTTACTTTTGCCTCGATTTCGATCCGGGCTTCGTCTTTCTTGATCTATAATGAATAAATCAGCTTATTCAATACACACATTGACTAAATTGACCCACATCTCATACTTTAGAAAAATTACTATTTTGCCCCTAAACTTTCTCATATTTACACTTTAGTCCCAAAGGCTCGTAAAGTGATTTTTATTCAACTTTCTACTCTTTCATGCTTAGCCGAACCACTTACTCAACTAAAGCATTCATCAAATCTCACTAAATCACCCATGTATGACCAAACTTAAGATTTTCACAACTAAGTCCCTACATGCATTTTCATGGAAAATCACTTAGCAAAAGATGTTTCTACTACATCAAGCCTTCATATTCTTCCATAAAACATCAATATACATGCATGTCATACATATGTACATTTTTGAACATCCATGATAGCTCACCAAATAGCTATAAATAGCTTAGTCATGCTACCGGGACTTCAAAAATACGAAGAATATCAAAAATTGGGCTTAGGAGCACTTACTAGCAAGCTTGAAATATTGAAAGAACCCTAAAAATGGCTTCTGAAATTTTTTGGCAGCTATGGGAAGAAGATGAATGAATTTCTATCATCTTTTCACCTATTTTAATCACTTAATTGATAAATGACCAAAATACCCTTTTTGATAAACTTTCAATTTTAACTCATCCATGCCCATTTTTGTCCAAAAATTAGAATTTGGATAAATTGCTATTTAAGGACCTCTAATTAATAATCTAAAGCTATTTCACACATATAGCTTCTAGAAACACACATTTTGCAACTTTTGCAATTTAGTCCTTTTGGACAATTCAACCACAATTTCACAAAATTGCTTCATGAAACTTTCACACTAGCACGAATACATATTATAAGCCTCAAAAACACATTCATGACCCTCAGATTTGTGGTCTCGAACCACTATTATGACTAGGCCCTAAATCGGGATGTTACAGGTAAAGAATTCATAATTTTTAGTGATGCGTCGTTGAATGGTCTGGGTTGTGTATTGATGCAGGAAGGCAAAGTAATAGGTTATGCTTCTAGACAGTTGAAGCCGTATGAAAAGAATTATCCCATGCACGATTTAGAGTTGGCTGCGATTGTGTTCGCATTAAAGATTTGGTGACATCACTTATTTGGTGAGAAATGCCACATCTATATTGATCACAAGAACTTGAAATATTTAATGACTCAGAAAGACTTGAACTTGCGACAACGAAGATGGCTTGAATTACTGAAAGACTATGAGCTAGTAATTGATTATCACCCAAGGAAAGCGAACGTAGTTGCTGACGCTCTAAGCAGAAAGTCATTTTTTGCTTTGCGTGCGATGAACACACAGTTAGCTTTGTCTGATGACGGTTCGATTGTAGCTGAGTTGAAAGCGAGACCATTATTTCTTTAGCAAATCTGTGAAGTCTAGAAATGCGATAATGAATTACAAGTTAAACGAGTTTAGTGTGAGTCAACTTCTGATTTGGAGTTTCAAATTAAATCTGATGATTATTTGATGTTTCGAGGTAGAATCTGTGTACCGAGAAATCTCGAGCTTATTCAGAAGATTCTAAATGAAGCACACAGTGGTTATTTATCCGTACATCCGGGAAGCACTAAAATGTACAACGACTTGAAACAGTTATATTGGTGGTCTGGCATGAAGCAAGATATCTCAGAGTTTGTTTCGAAATGTTTAATTTGCCAACAAGTCAAAGCTGAACATCAAGTATTGTCGGGATTACTACAGCCTGTGATGATACTCGAGTGGAAATAGGATAGAGTGACTATGGATTTCCTATCGGGTTTGTCCTTGTCTCCGAAAAAGAAAGATGATGTCTGGATTGTTGTTGATAAATTGACGAAATCAGTACATTTTATACTGGTACGTACAGACTTTTCGCTTGATAGACTCGTTGAGTTGTATATCTCTAAGATTGTTAGATTGCACGGGGTGCCTGTGTCTATTGTTTCAGACAGATATCTGAGGTTTACGTCGCGGTTTTGGAAGAAACTGCAAGAAGATTTGGGTACAAAGCTGCATTTCAGTACAGTGTTTCATCCTCAGATTGACGGTCAATCTGAGAGAGTTATTCAGATTCTAGAAGATATGTTGCGCTGTTGCACATTAGAGTTTGAAGGTAGCTGGGAGAAATACTTACCGTTAATTGAATTTGCTTATAACAACAGCTTTCAATCGAGTATTAAAATGGCACCGTACGAAGCTCTATACGGTCGTAACTGTCAAACACCGTTGTACTGGACTGAACTTAGCGAGAAAAATATTCACGGGGTTGATCTCATCAAAGAGACTGAAGAGAAAGTGAAAGTAATTCGTGATATCAGCGACTTCGATCGATGTAAGTCGTATGCAGATTTCAAATGAAAAGATATTGAGTTTCAGATCGGAGATAAAGTATTCTTGAAAGTGTCGCCTTGGAAAAATATACTTCGATTCGGTCGAAAAGGGAAATTGAGCCCGCGATTCATCAGACCGTATGAGATTATCGAGCGAATCGGGCCAGTGGCATATCGATTAGAATTACCGTCTGAGTTAGAAAAGATTCATATTGTATTGCACGTATCGATGTTACGACGATACCGATCAGACCCTTCGCATATCATTTCTCCAACCAAAGTAGAGATTCAGTTAGGTATGACGTACAGTGAAAAATTGATCCGAATTTTAGTTCGAGAGATCAAAGAGCTGAGAAATAAAAGAATAGCGTTAGTGAAAGTATTGTGGCATTGGCACAAAGTTTAAGAAGCGACATAAGAACCCAAAGATGCTATGAGAAAATAGTACCCTAACTTATTCACTGGTAAGATTTTCGGGGACGAAAATCCCTAAGGGGGGAGAGTTGTAACAGCCCATTTTTAGCCAAATCGGAACAATGGTTTCAGAACCACAAATCTAAGGTTGAAATAATTATTTTATTATTATTTTAATGTTTATAGCATGATAGTATGTTTGTGTGAAATTTTCGTGAAGAAATTTTATCGTTTGAATAGTCAATTTGATAAAAAGGACTAAATCGCGTAAAGTGCAAAAGTAGTGTTCTATTAGCTAAAGGTGTTTAATAGCTATAAAACCTTAAAGTAAAGGTCCTTAAGCGGTAATTAACCCATTTGAGAGTTAGTGGATGTTAGTGGCATGGCATTTGGAGTAATTATTAAGTATTTTAAAGGTTAATTTTGTAATTTGGTAAATAAAGGCTAATTAAATAAAACAAAAGCCATTAATTTCATTCATCTTCTTCCTTAGTTGTTTCTAGCATGAAGAATAGCCATTATTAGGGCTTGATATTCGGCCAGGCTTTATATGCTCAATTAGTATTTTGAAGCTAGCTCAGATTTGGGGATCGTCAGAGACTTCATCGCACTATCGGACATCTATTTTGGTACTTTTGAAGTTGTGTATATATGGTATATGGCATGTATAGGCTTTGGTCATTTTGGTATGTTTGATGGAAATGTATTTTGGCCATTTGAGGTAGCTTATAAATGTTATGTGGTTTGTTGTAAATATTGCCATGTGATATGGTATGATTTGTACACTGGTTGATGATATTTGGCTGCATATTTGTGTCTTGAAATGGTACCATTTGAGCTTGTATATGTATGCGCAATTTGGGTGGCAAATTGGCTTGGTAAATAGCCTATTTTTGTCCACACGGGCAGAGACACGGGCGTGTTTCTCAGCCGTGTGCGACACACGGTCATGTTACACGGCCGTGTGTCCCCTGGTGTTGAATTTGAAACTAAGTCAGTATGCTCCACACGGCCACGGCCTCACACATGGGCGTGTGACTTGGCCGTGTGTCATAAGTCAGTATACCCTACAGGATTGACACGGCCTAGTACACGGCCTAGCACACGGGCGCGTATGACCATTGTTAAGGCACACGGGCGTATGTGTTGGCCGTGTGACCCAAGTCAGAGAGTTACACGGGGTCGGACACGGGCTGAGACACGACCATGTGATCCCATTTCGAATGTCCACACGGGCGTGTCTCTTGGCCATGTGAGTGACACGGTTGGGGCACACAGGCGTGTGACCCCTGCAGTTTGAAAAATTTTATAAGTTTCGTAAAAGTTTTATATGTTATCGATTTAGTCCCGAACCACTTCCAAAACATGTTTGAGCCTCGTAAGCTCGTAATAGGGACATTATGATTGATGTTGAATGATGATTGAATGAAATTTAAAAATGTATGAGAAAATATATGTGTAATCGTGTTATAAGCCCGGTAATGCTTCGAAACCCTATTTTGGCGTTGAATACGGGTGAGGGGTGTTACATTAATCTACTAACACAAGAAACAATAAAGCAACAATAATAAGAAAAAATAAAGGAAAACCTAAGGCTAAGAGTCAATGAAAATTGTTGAAACCTGAAAACCCGAAAAATTACGAAGTAACTTGGAAAACTTCGTTCGAGGTGTTACCGATTTCCAAAAATCACGAAATTTAAACTGGAGCCTTCTCAAAGTGTAGATCTAGTCTATAAAGTTTCGGCACAAAATTCAACCCACAGAATATTTTTTTCCTTTTTTTTGTATTTTCTATTTTTCTGTACTTTTTCGATCACTTTTTTTGTGGGAAATATTTTTTTATACTCTAAAATAGTGCCAAGAAAAAATATGTAAAATTTCAGATTGTTTGAAAAACGTTTACCCACTAAAAAAGATTTTTTTTTCCGAAAACTATCTAGGTAAAAAAAATTATTTTGAAGCTGTTTGCTAGAAATAAATTTTATAAGAACACAAAGAAAACCTAAAACTCCCAAATCTGATACCAAATGATACGAAATGAGATGGATGAATCTGAAAGTGAATCGTAAAGTTTGTTCAAGTCACGGATTTGACTTAGGGCTTTAGATGTCGAGAAAGAAACTTGAATTTTGACATAATCTGAAACGCAATCAAATCCAAGTTAGATAAAATAATTAAAATAAATAACTAAGATAATTAAAATAGAACAATAATTCTACAATTAGAATAATAAGGAAGAAAATAAAGAAGATAGATGGAAAGATAGAACATGGTATGTGGAAGTCTTAAGAAGCCTTGGAGACACGAATAATCCACAAGCCCCTTCAAGCGGCTCTAATTTCCCCTCAAAGATAGACACTTGGTAAAAAAAAAAAAGTTATCCCCACAATCTAAAAAATATTGTTAAAACTCTTCTAGAAAAAAACTCAAGAGAAATTCTTGAAAGAAAAACTAAAAGAGAATTTATTAACTCAAAAGAGAAGTTGAATAATAATGAATTGTATCATTTGTGTACAATCCAAAGGCTTATATATAGACTAGCTAAATAAATCTAAGTAAAACTCTTAAGTATACTAGAACTCTAATTAATCTAAACAAGAAGTAGCTTTAAACTAAACTTTCTTGTTGACATAAAACTCCTAAATAACTTAAACTACTTAATAATTATTAAAAATTCGGAATAATAAAATAATAAAATAATAAGAGTTGATAAATACAATATTGGGCTCATATATAGTAAAAATTAAGCCCAAAACTCAAACCCAATATGATTTAAACTCGATTTAAAAGCCTAAAACTCGTAATTTCTGTCATAATCCCATCCAGAAATTCTGCTCGCACAGTCTTCATTAAAATAATCATAACTTGAGCTCCCGAACTCAAAATTGAGTAATTCAAAGTGCGTTTTGAAGCTAAAAGAGACTTGAACTCCATGAAGACATATAAACTTAGAAATGCTAGGATCCGATCCAAAAAGTCATCGCAAGTACGCTGACTTCCCAAGCTTGAAAATTGGCAGCTTCGATGAATGGAATTTAATAAATTTCACTCCAAGCATAAGCTATCACTTTTCCCTCTTGCATCAAAACACATCCCAAACCATTCAATGACGCGTAGCTGAAAATCACAAACTCTTTACCCGACTCAGGTTGAACCAAAACTGGTGCCTCAGTTAACAATGTTTTCAACTATTCAAAACTCTGTTGACATTTCTCAGACCACTCGAATTTCACATCTTTCTGTAACAAACGAGTCATCGGTGTAGCAATCATCGAGAATCCTTTTACAAAATGTCGATAGTAGCCAGCTAATCCCAGAAAGCTTCTGACTTCAAATGCATTTCTTGGTGGTTTCCATTCAACAATTGCTGAAATCTTACTCGGATCAACTCGTATACCTTCCGCTGAAACAATATGCCCCAAAAATCTAACCTCTCGAAGCCAAAACTCGCATTTTTCGAATTTAGCAAACAATTTCTTATCTCTCAATGTTTGTAGCACAATTCTCAGATGTTCAGCATGCTCAGACTCATCTCAGGAATAGATCAGAATGTCATCAATGAATACAACAACAAATATCTCCAAATACGGTCTAAAGATTCGAGTCATCAAATCCATAAAAAATGCAGGAGCGTTAGTTAATCCGAAAGGCATAACAATAAATTCATAATGCTCGTACCTTGTTCTGAACGCAGTCTTCGGCACATCTGAAACTTTAACTCGCAACTGATAATAGCCAGATCTCAAATCAATCTTCGAAAACACTGTTGCTCCTTTCAATTGATCAAACAAATCATCAACTCTCGGTAAAGGATATTTGTTCTTAATCGTAACCTTGTTGAGTTGTCGATAGTCAATACACAGTCTCATCGATCCATCTTTCTTCTTTACAAACAACAGTGGTGCACCCCAGGGCGAAAAACTAGGTTGTCCAAAACCTCTATCGATTAACTCTTGCAACTGAGACTTCGACCTCCTTTGGGACACCGTTTAACGCCAGTGAGGTGCAGTTGAGCTACCAACCTCACCGGAAACCTGTTTGGTAGAGCATTTCAGGTGAGGTGCAATTGAGAATTTCACCACTCTGGTATCTCAAAAGCCAATCGAGTCGAAAGCTCCAAGTGAGTTCACTGGTGCATCAGCGACCAAATTTCTGGCGATAAGGGGAAAGAATGTAACATCCTAGATTAGGGGTTATGCGTTTGGAACATAACCCAAGTGCTAGTGGGTTTTAAGGGTATTTGGAGATGTTTTAAGAGTTTTTAGAACTTTATAATGAGGGTGAAAGCTTTGGAAAAATTTTGGATTTAAGTGTAAAAAGAGGAAATTAGGGTCGTGAGGAGGCTTTAAGAATAATTTGTGGGCGTTTTGGGTCACGAAAGGGGCTTGGTAAAGTGGCTTAAGGACGCCACTTAAGGCCTGGGAATGACGCCAACAAGGGTCTGGAGTTCGAGTAGCGTGGAAAGCAAATGGGTGTTTTAATTTTGCTTTTAGCGTTAAGAGGGGAGCAAGATAAAGAGGCTTTAAAATTAGTTGTGGCGAGTTTATGTCATAAAAATGCCACGGCAGAGTGGCTTGGAGCACTATATGCGGCTTATGCAACAAGGGCCTTGGTTCGAATCCCGTTGGCGGCATGGGCGTGTTTTTATTTTGCTTTGGCGTTAGGAAAGGGGGAGCTAGGGAAAGAGGTGTTAAAAGGAGTTGGGGTGAACTATATCACGATCGCGCCTTGGCAAAGTGGTAGGGACGTTACTGCGGTTGAGGGTTCCAACAGGTCCCGGGTTCAAGGCACGGGAGCAAAGCAGTTGGGTGTTTTAATTTTGGCTTTTGGCGTCAAGAGAGAGAGAAGCATTGGGACGGCAATTAGACTTTTAATTGAAAGTGGATTAAGCTTTTTATCCTTTTGAAATTCATTTGGAGTAAGGATAAGTGTTGGATTTATTTTATTTGTTTATTTTGAATAGGTAGAGATAATGGTTGTATTATTTATTTTAGATAATAGAGGTGTTATTTTATTTACTTTAAATGTGGATAAGAGATAAAGAGGAGATAAAGCTTTTATTTTATCTTATTTGTTTTTGAAGAGGTGATAAGAGATGATTTAGGAGTTTGATAAAGGATTAATGATGGATAATTTTTATTCTATTAATTAAGGTGGATTTATTTTAAGTTGATAAATAGAAGATTAGTATAGATTTATTTTATATATTTTGAATATGTGTTCAAGAGTTATTATAGGAGAAGGAAGTGGAATTTGAGAGGAGGTAGGAGTGCCAAAATTGAGTAGTATAAATAGGGGTGCCGAATTTAGTTTCTTTTCCCCATTAGTGCCCTTTTTCCCTTATGCAAAGCCGCTTATGTTTCATTCCTCTTTTCTATTTGTTCTTGGCCGAATCTATATCCCTTTCCCAATCCCTTTCTTTTATTTTTGTTAGCCGAATCTTCCCTTTGCCACTGTTGCCGTATTGCTCAACTCCTTCTTCTCTTCCTTTCTTTAAGAATTCTTTCAAAAGCCGAAATACTTTGGTGAACCATAGCCGAATCCTCTAGGCAGTAAACTCCCTCTACTTTTGTGTTTTCTTCTTCACCATAAAAGAGCCGACCTATTCTCATTTAGTCTTCACAAGCAACAATAGTGCCAGCATTAAGGAGTCTTAGAAGAGCCTCTTGGATTCGACTACTCAAGGTGAGTTAATGTGGTATTCGGCCATAGGCCATTTTATAAGTTTAGGTATGACCGATTGTGTATTATGATTTTTAGGGGCTAATCGACAAGTAAGCAGTATCGGGATTCTAGATCGTGTTAGATTCGAGTAGTTCGAATTTCGCTAGAAAGTCGGTGTGTGATTAACCCACCGTTTTAGGGTATATGATATGTATGTGAAATGTGTATGTATTATGAATGTGATAACTAGTGCAGTGGAAATTGTGAGATGGATACCCTCAAGGGGTATGTCGATAATCCGTAAGTACCAAACCCGATGATATGTGATTATTAGTATGAATATGTGTTATGACTATGCTTGATGAACATGCTCATGCATCATTATATTATATCATTATTTATGTTACATGTGCATGGGTGGGATATGATATGAAAGAAGGACGAGGGTGTACTTGAGTACGTGGTTTGATGTTAGCCTTGAGCTACATCATGGATTGACGTTGGATCGAGGTCACGTTGTGGATTATTTGCGATTAAGTTCGCGTGGTTTGATGAGTGGCTATGTGCCTCATCGTGGTTGATATCGGCTATGTGCCATATCGTGGTTGATGAGTGACTATGTGTCCCATCGTGGTTTTGGTGTTAGCTACGGCTACATCGTGGATTGGCGCCGATCGAGGTCGCGTTGTGGATTATTGTGCTTAATTGCACGTGGATCGGCAGATGATTGCCTTTAGAGTAAAAAGGAGAGGGTGATTTGATAATCCTCGGTGTGTGGTAGGGTGGATACGGGGTGTGTAGAGGATGGACCCTAGGTTTGGGTTGGGTGCATTTTGCATAATTGTATATGATGTGTGGATTAATGTGATATGAGTATTTAATGTGGAAGTGGGCCAAGCCCAGTTGATATGTGGATCAAGTGTGGAAATGGGCTAAGCCCAAGATGTGGAAATTTTATGGGTAACTACCCTATTGGATGAATGTGTTATGAATATGGGCCAAGCCGTAATGTGTTAATATGTGAGTATGCTATTTTGTTATCCGATAAATGGGTTAATACGTGGTTAACATGTGGGTGGAATTCAGTGGATTAATTACACACTCGAGTCCGTGTGACTCACCCAAATATTTTATCAAACATCGCGGTGATATGATGATCGAGCCGGGTTGGAGTGGATACGAGGTGGCCCATGCGAGAAGATAATTTAATTAATTAAGTATTTATAGTTTTTCGTATTTTGATTAAGTCTTTATTGTAATAAGGCCCATTAAAGTATTTAAGGTTGTTTAAGTATTTTTCATTAAGTTTAATTATTATATTTATTATGGATTGACAATTTAAATATTGATTACAAATGATTTTATTTTCTCAAGTGTGTATAATAAAGTTTTGAATCCGGTGTTTTCATAATAATTTAATTTTTTTTACCTAGAATATTTTAAGTCACGAAAAGGTTTTATTAAAGGGAACAAATTTTTAACGATTTTTACTCTTAAGTAAGAATATTTTCGAACGTGTTCCGCAGTGGCATTTCAAATTCGGTCGTAGTGAATGGGCCGGGTTTGGGGTGTTACAAATTGGTATCAGAGCCAGGTTCAAAACTCAGCTTTTTGGATTTTGGGTCCAAAAACGTTTTCAAAAATGGGCTTTTCAAAATATGGGCTTTTATTTCAGGTTTTTCTGGCATGGCACCTGTACCTCCGGCCCGAAGTCCACCAGGTAAGTACCTCTGACTTCTGAAGTGAAATAAACATGTGAACTGTATGGGCTTTTATGGGAACGTAGATTAGCAGATTAGGGCTATTGAACCCTAGGACTAGGCTACTCAAACACAAGTGCATAAGACTTAAGGACCATTAAACAAACCTGTGAACTAAGTCGCCGAGCTAGGGTGTGGCAACCATTGTGCGCATGTCTAGGATTGGATCCGGAAGAGCCTGGTACTTAAGCAGTCCTAGTGACTCACCTCCTCTTCGCTGGAATCCTACCTGGTGCGTAGCTACGGTTCACCCTAACCAAGAGGACTTATTCACGGGTTAAACCAATCATTAAAACCCGAAAGGGACTAGCCATGCAGTTTTATAAAATCCCTAGTTTTAAAATCCCTAAATTACCTTTTTAATTGTAGTAAAAGATTATTGTGAAATTTTTTCCAAAATATCTCCGATTTACAAAATTACAAAAATGCCCCTGTATTGTAAATTACTAAAATACCCTTAGTTTTTAAGATTTTCAAAAATTTTAAGATTTTCAAAAATACCCTCGACGTTTTTTAAAATATTTCTACTTTACAGAAATACCAGAAAATTCTATTTTTGCAAAATGTTAAGATACCTAGATTTGGAAATTTACTAAAATACCCTGACTTCCGAAATTACCAAAATAACCCAGATTTTTGAAATTTCCGCAATACTTTTGATTTGGAAATTTTCAAAATACCCTTAAGTTTTGAAAATTTTGAAGTAACCTTTGATTTGTAAAGATTTTGAATTGATCCTGATTTATTACCAAAATACCCCTGTAGGACAAATGACGGAAATACCCCTAGGATAGAAACGGGCAGAAATGTCCAGTGAATGTGTGTGGTGGATACCACTGAATGAATGTGTTCTTGTTGATGAATGAATGTGCCTCTATTGAGGAATGAATGTGACTCTCTGAATTAGAGTAGTGAACTTGAACTGAAACTTTGTTCGATCGAAAGAACCACTTCTAGAAATTCTTTTCATAAAATTGTTCGCGGTTAAACAAATGGAACAAATACTAATGCATAAAACTTTTTAATCAGATTAAATTGCAACGTTAGAAATGAGTTCTAGGGGATGTGTTAGATTTGTTAAGATCGGAGTGCGCGACATAAGCGCATGCGGTGAGTTAGGATGTACGATTATTCGTTAGTAAGTAATTTCGAGGACTAAATTATTTTTAAGGAGGGTAGAAACTGTAACATCCTAGATTAGAGGTTATGCGTTTGGAGCATAACCCAAGTGCTAGTGGGTTTTAAGGGTATTTGGAGATGTTTTAAGAGTTTTTAGAACTTTAGAATGAGGGTGAAAGCTTTGGAAAAATTTTGGATTTAAGTGTAAAAGAGGAAATTAGGTGAGGAGGCCTTAAGAATAATTTGTGGGCGTTTTGGGTCACGAAAGGGGGCTTGGTAAAGTGGCTTAAGGACGCCACTTAAGGCCTGGAAATGACGCCAACAAGGGTCTGGAGTTCGAGTAGCGTGGAAAGCAAATGGGTGTTTTAATTTTGCTTTTAGCGTTAAGAGGGGAGCAAGATAAAGAGGCTTTAAAATTAGTTGTGGCGAGTTTATGTCATAAAAAACGCCACGGCAGAGTGGCTTGGAGTGCTATATGCGGCTTGCGGCAACAAGGGCCTTGGTTCGAATCCCGTTGGCGGCATGGGCGTGTTTTTATTTTGCTTTGGCGTTAGGAAAGGGGGAGCTAGGGAAAGAGGTGTTAAAAGGAGTTCAGGGTGAACTATATCACGATCAGCGCCTTGGCAAAGTGGCAGGACGTTACTGCGATTGAGGGTTCCAACAGTCCGGGTTCAAGGCACAGGAGCAGTTAGATTGGGTGTTTTAATTTTGGCTTTTGGCGTCAAGAGAAAGAGAAGCATTGGACGGCAATTAGACTTTTTAATTGAAAGTGGATTAAGCTTTTTATCCTTTTGAAATTCATTTGGAGTAAGGATAAGTGTTGGATTTATTTTATTTGTTTATTTTGAATAGGTAGAGATAATGGTTGTATTATTTATTTTAGATAATAGAGGTGTTATTTTATTTACTTTAAATGTGGATAAGAGATAAAGAGGAGATAAAGCTTTTATTTTATCTTATTTGTTTTTGAAGAGGTGATAAGAGATGATTTAGGAGTTTGATAAGGGATTAATGATGGATAATTTTGATTCTATTAATTAAGGTGGATTTATTTTAAGTTGATAAATAGAAGATTAGTATAGATTTATTTTATATATTTTGAATATGTGTTCAAGAGTTATTATAGGAGAAGGAAGTGGAATTTGAGAGGAGGTAGGAGTGCTTAGAAATTGAGTAGTATAAATAGGGGTGCGAATTTAGTTTCTTTTCCCCATTAGTGCCCTTTTTCCCTTGTGCAAAGCCGCTTATGTTTCATTCCTCTTTTCTATTTGTTCTTGGCCGAATCTATATCCCTTTCCCAATTCCTTTCTTTTATTTTTGTTAGCCGAATCTTCCCTTTGCCACCGTTCTTTGTATTGCTCAACTCCTTCTTCTCTTCCTTTCTTTAAGAATTCTTTTAAAAGCCAAAATACTTTGGTGAACCATAGCCAGAATCCTCTAGGCAAGTAAACTCCCTCTACTTTTGTGTTTTCTTCTTCACCATAAAAGAGCCGACCTATTCTCATTTAGTCTTCACAAGCAACAATAGTGCAGCGTTAAGGAGTCTTAGAAGAGCCTCTTGGATTCGACTACTCAAGGTGAGTTAATGTGGTATTCGGCCATAGGCCATTTTATAAGTTTAGGTATGACCGATTGTGTATTATGATTTTTAGGGGCTAATCGACAAGTAAGCAGAGTATCAGGATTCTAGATCGTGTTAGATTCAAGTAGTTCGGAATTTCGCTAGAAAGTCAGGTGTGTGATTAACCCACCGTTTTCCGGGTATATGATATGTATGTGAAATGTGTATGTATTATGAATGTGCTAACTAGTGCAATGGAAATTGTGAGATGGATACCCTCAAGGGGTATGTCGATAATCCGGTAAGTACCAAACCTGATGATATGTGATTATTAGTATGAATATGTGTTATGACTATGCTTGATGAACATGCTCATGCATCATTATATTATATCATTATTTATGTTACATGTGCATGGGTGGGATATGATATGAAAGAAGGACAGGGTGTACTTCGAGTACGTGGTTTGATGTTAGCCTTGAGCTACATCGTGGATTGACGTTGACTGAGGTCACGTTGTGGATTATTTGCGATTAAGTTCGCGTGGTTTGATGAGTGGCTATGTGCCTCATCGTGGTTGATATCGGCTATGTGCCATATCGTGGTTGATGAGTGACTATGTGTCCCATCGTGGTTTTGGTGTTAGCTACGGCTACATCGTGGATTGGCGCTGACTGAGGTTGCGTTGTGGATTATTGTGCTTAATTGCACGTGGGCAGCGATGATTGCCTTTGGAGTAAAAAAAGGAGAGGGTGATTTGATAATCCCCGGTGTGTGGTAGGTGGATACGGGGTATGTAGAGGATGGACCCTAGGTTTGGGTTGGGTGCATTTTGCATAATTGTATATGATGTGTGGATTAATGTGATATGAGTATTTAATGTGGAAGTGGGCCAAGCCCAGTTGATATGTGGATCAGTGTGGAAATGGGCTAAGCCCAGTATGTGGAAATTTTGTGGGTAACTACCCTATTGGATGAATGTGATATGAATATGGGCCAAGCACAGAATGTGTTAATATGTGAGTATGCTATTTTGTTATCTGATAAATGGGTTAATACGTGGTTAACATGTGGGTGGAATTCAAGTGGATTAATTACACACTCGAGTCCGTGTGACTCACCCAAATATTTTATCAAACATCGCAGGTGATATGATGATCGGACCGGGTTGGAGTGGATACTAGGTGGCCCATGCAGAAGATAATTTAATTAATTAAGTATTTATAGTTTCCGTATTTTGATTAAGTCTTTATTGTAATAAGGCCCATTAAAGTATTTAAGGTTGTTTAAGTATTTTTCATTAAGTTTAATTATTATATTTATTATGGATTGACAATTTAAATATTGATTGCAAATGATTTTATTTTCTCAAGTGTGTATAATAAAGTTTTGAATCCGGTGTTTTCATAATAATTTAATTTTTTTACCTAGAATATTTTAAGTCACGAAAAGGTTTTATTAAAGGGAACAAATTTTTAACGATTTTTACTCTTAAGTAAGAATATTTTCGAACGTGTTTCGCAGTGGCATTTCAAATTCGGTCGTAGTGAATGGGCCGGGTTTGGGGTGTTACAAAGAAACACCTCTGCTGCAAGCTGTGTCAACTCCTCCTATAATGTCACAGAAAGAAACACAAAAGAAAGGGGAAAAGGAGGGGCTAGAAAACAAGTACTGGAGAAGAAACGAGGAGAATCGCTGTAACACCCCAAACCCGGCCCAATTCCTACGACCGGATCTGGTATGTCACTAAGAAAATTTTTGTCAAACATGTCGTATTTTTTAGAAAAGCCCAAATATATTTCATATAGAATATTCCTTTGTAAAATAAAACCAAACTTAATTACATGCCTTAGTTTAATTAAGATAAAAAAAATTAAATAACTAAAAGTAATTAAAGCCCAAAATAAAACAAAATATAAACTAGTGGCCCATGGCCTTATTACAACGAAATTTTAAAATCCACCAATTAAAAATATAAAATAATAACTTGAGTCTTTTTGCTAAATCCACATATTTTTCTCGCATGGCCACCTTGGGTTCCTCTCCGGCCCGGTCAGAAGCACTAGGTATCACCGAAATGTTAATTAAAAGGGTGAGTCATGAGACTCAGTGTGCAACCCTCATGCACCACTAGATTTTGGGCCTTAAGCCCGTTAAACAAAGTAAACAGTTTAATACTCATAATAGAAATTAATAACAAATAATATGCAAGGCCCAACCCGTTTGCCTAGGTTTCCATCCGCTACACGCCCCCGTACCAACCGTACACACCATTGGGGATTTCTACAATCGACCCCACACCGCTACACACCATGATGGCAGTCATGCTGCTCATCCACATATGATGGCCGAAGCCCTTATAACATATAATGGCCGAAGCCCGTATAACATTTAATGGCCGAAGCCCGTATAACAGTTCACGGTATTAGCCGCTACATCAGATCACGGTAAAACCGCTACACATATAACGTATAACTTCCTCCTTTCATCAACCCAACCCATGCAATCACATACAAGCATTTTACTTATAACATATAAACAGATTACTTACCAACCTGGTGAACCGCTTTTACCCTCCTTGGGCTTTCATCAATAAACCAAGATGTTGGCAATTATCAAAACATATAAATCTTATGATCATGCATTTTATGATTAGATCTAGATGGTGGGGAAGTATTACACACCTGATTAATGTAGATACCCTTGCTAAACCGATCTACGCTTTGCTTCAAAAAGCTGGAAAGATGTGAAAATAGGCTTCTCCTATATTCGGCCATAGTTAGTATTCTACCCGATTTTATATATATGAATAAACAAATCCTTTTACCTTGAAATCCCGAATGTAACATGATTCTATAACTTAGAGATCTATGAGTTTCGGTTTCTAGGAAAAATCTCGGAAAGATGATCTATCACGCTTTCGGCTTTTGAAAGAACTAAAAATTGAAAAGATGGCTAAGGGAGATTCGGCCAATGAATATTAAGGAGAAGAATAGGTGTAGTTTCGGCTTTTGAATCAAAGTGAAGATGAGGGAATAGGCTTAGAGATTTCGGCTTTTGCAGAGAATGAAGAAGAAGGTGGAACTTTAGGAGTTTTCGGCTTTTACTCAGAGAAAAAGAGAAAAGAATGAGAGAAAAACCCAAATGCTGAAATTGAAGAGATATTCCCCCTATTTATAGAAATTTCGGCACTTACCTAACCTTGTAGATAAATCCTATCTTTTCTCCTTTATCTTAATCTACTAGCTCATCTAAAAGAGACTTAATTATCTCTAACTCCTCCCTCCTTTATTAGCATATTATCCATATATTTTAATCATTAAAATCTCTAAATTTTAGCCTTTATCTGCTTATTATCCATATAAAATAAATTCCTAAATAATAGCCTTTATCTGCTTATTATCCATATATTTTAAACATTAAAACCCCTAAATTTTAGCCTTGTTGCCATCCACTCCACCTAATCCTAATGCCCAAAATTTAGCTAACTTAAATTAAAAGAATTGGGCTCCATGAAACTTAAATTTGGGCCCCTTACTCCCTTGTGTGGCGTCACCTCCTAAGATTGGGCCACAAGCCCACTTTGGTATTTTAAACATAGATACTACCTTTTAAACCCTATAATGCCCAAATAGATAATTTTAATTAAGGCCTCTACCTAAGCCTGAGCCCAATTTGGACCCCTAACACTTAAATTAATACATTAAACATATCCACCCATTAAACGCATAGGCCCAAAAATTCAGGATGTTACAGTTCTACCCCCCTTAAAGAAATTTCGTCATCGAAATTTCCAACTAACTATTAATCGTACTACCCAAGTCTCACCACTATGCTTTCGCTGCGCACTTCGATTCTAAAGCCAAAAGAAACACTTAGTATATTATGGTAGAGTACGCACCAGTGTTAGCATCTAGAGCGTCCTCGTCCCCTTGTGCTCATTTTACCGATTCGCGTTTATCTGTTTAGAAACTTTATGAATTATTAGTTTTCTTTCACTAGTTAACCACTAACAGTCTTATGAATAATAGTTTTAAGAGTGGTTCTTTCGAATTCGCATTCACAATACAATCTCAAGTTTGTAACCTCTAACTAAAATAAAACACATACATCATACAAAAATCATCCAAGCACTTACATTCTTCAGGTAAAGGTGTTTTCGTTGATTCACTACCCATGGGTATTTTCGTAATTTCATCCTACAGGGGTATTTTCGTAATTTTTCATAATAAAGTTCCTTGTTGATTTCGTGAAGTGGGGGTATTCTGGTAATTTTACAATCCGGGGGTATTTCGGTAATTTTGAAATCTGGGGGTATTTCGGTAATTTTGAAATCAGGGGCAATTTAGTAATTTTGCAAATTAGGGGTAATTTGGTAATTGTACAAGCCAGGGGTATTTTGGTCATTTGACAAAACGATGGTAGGTTGGTAATTTTTCAAACTTTGATGTTGTTGTGGTTGTTGTTGTTTTTTTTTTAAATAGGGGTACTTTGGGAAAAAATCTAGTTTCATGGTCCGGGTTACTCTTATAAACATGAGATTTTCGGGTAAATTTTCAAAACATAGGTATTTTACAAGTTCATGGTTGGTTGGTAGTTTTCACAAATCAAACGTATTTTGAAAATTTTGCAAAACTTGAGAAATTTTTTTTTTAAAACAGGGTGGCATTTGGTCCCTTTCGGGTTTTAATTATAAGGTTTAGCCCATCAACAAGTCCTCGTAACTAGGGTGAATAGTCACCACGCACTGTAGGATTCTAGTGAAGAGGAGGTGAGTCGCTAGGATCGCTTAAGTACCAAGCTCTCCCGAATCCACTCCTAGACATGCGTATGCCCATTGCCACACCCTAACTTGGCTAAGGTGAACAGTCACTACGCACTGTAGGATTCCAGCAAGAGGAGGTGAGTCACTAGGGGACCGCTTAAATACTGTGCTCTCTTAGGATCCAATCCTAGACATGCGTATGCTGTTACCACACCCTAGTCTTGCGGCTCGTTCACGGGTTTGTTTAGTGAAGTTAAGTCTTATGAGATATTAAGAGTTGTTTCAGCTAGGCCTAAAGTCCATCAAGTTCTAATCTAACTAATCTACGTCCCATAAAGCCCATCAAGCCCACATATATTATATCACGCAATGGTTCAGAATACTTACCTGGCGGACTTGGGTCGGAGACGCAGGTGCCATGCCGAGCTAACAGACCTGATATCACTTAAAAACATCCATATTTCAAAAGCCTATCTTTAGAAAATGTTTTGAGCCCAAAAACCCCCAGAGTCGAGTTTTGAACCGAGCTCTGATACCAATTTGTAACACCCCAAACCCGGCCCAATTGCTACGACCGAATCTGGTATGTCACTAAGAAAATTTTTGTCAAACATGTCGTATTTTTCAGAAAAGCCCAAATATATTTCATATAGAATATTCATTTGTAAAATAAAACCAAACTTAATTACATGCCTTAGTTTAATTAAGATAAAAAAATTAAATAACTAAAAGTAATTAAAGCCCAAAATAAAACAAAATATAAACTAGTGGCCCATGGCCTTATTACAACGAAATTTTAAAATCCACCAATTAAAAATATAAAATAATAACTTGAGTCTTTTTGCTAAATCCACATATTTTTCTGCATGGCCACCTTGCGTTCCTCTCCACCTGGTCCAAGCACTAGGTATCACCGAAATGTTAATTAAAAGGGTGAGTCGCGAGACTCGTGTGTGCAACCTCATGCACCACTAGATTTTGGGCCTTAAGCCCGTTAAACAAAGTAAACAGTTTAATACTCATAATAGAAATTAATAACAAATAATATGCAAGGCCCAACCCGTTTGCCTAGGTTTCCATCCGCTACACGCCCCCGTACCAACCGTACACACCATTCGGGATTTCTACAATCGACCCACACCGCTACACACCATGATGGCAGTCATGCTGCTCATCCATATATGATGGCCGAAGCCCTTATAACATATAATGGCCGAACAGATAATTTTAATCAAGGCCTCTACCTAAGCCTGAGCCCAATTTGGACCCCTAACACTTAAATTAATACATTAAACATATCTACCCATTAAACGTATAGGCCCAAAATTCAGGATGTTACAATCGCGACGGCGAGAGACAGAGCGATCAGATTGGCACTGAACGTTGGCGGAGCGATCCTCGTCGTTGAAGTTGGTGAGTTCAGCATTGGTATTGAAGGAGCGAGCCACGGTGGGAGTAGCCACCAAACGGTACGTCTTTGGTGAAAGATTGGGCAATTTTCGAAAACAGAGTCGATACAGGACTCTTCTTAAAGCGATCAAATATGCCATTGCTTCAAACAAGTGGAAGGTTCTTCTCTGTATTGGATTTTGGCAATGTTTTGTAATAGTGGATTTGGGTATAGTGGGGGTTTATAAAGGAAACTTCTAGTTTTTGCTTTGTTCTTTTCTAGTTTTTCTTAAACACAAACAAAAGGTTGATGGGGAGAGGTTGTAGGAGGATGATAGCAGGAATTTGGATCCGTAAAGAACAAGAAGTGGTGGGTTGAGAACCAAGCAAGTGGCGAGGCTTTTGCAGAGGAAGCTAGCTTTATTTTCTTTCCTTTTTATGAATGTGAGATATTATAAAGACTCAGATTATCCCTCTTTGTATTTATAATTTTGTAATTTCAATTTTATTATTTATCTTTATGGTATTTTAAAATTAAAATTTCATTTATAATTTATTATTTAAAACTTGATATTAATTTTATAATTTAATAAATTATTTAAATAATATTTATTAAAGGAATTATTAATTTAAATATATTTTTTATTTATTTTCATAACTATCGTTAATTTTATTTTTAAAATATTTAGTTTCATTTTAGTAATTTTTAATTATGATAAATATATTTTTAATTATTAAAAAGATATATAAATATTTAACCTTAACAAAAATATGATTTTAATTTTTTAAAATTAATATTTTATTAAATAATTTTAAAAAATTTTAGTATATATAATTTGTACTCTAATGTCCTTAAAAGTTATTTTCTATTCTCACCTCACCGCTACACCTGCGTTTGAATCCAAACACACACTCCACCGCTGTTTCTAATCTCACCGCTACAATATCCAATCTCACCGCTACAGTAACTAATCTCACCGCCACCGCTGTTTTTAACCTCACCGAAGGTAAACACACTTCCCATCCAAACTAGTCCTTCAACTCTTTCAATTCTGTCGGAGCCATTCTGTACGGAGCTATCGATATCGGTGATGTTCCCGGTACTAATTCAATAGCAAACTCAACCTCTCTGATCGGTGGCAACACATGTAACTCTTCTAGAAGCACATCTGGATACTCACAAACCACTAGCACTGATTCAATCTTCGATTCAGACACTTTTGTATCCAATACATACGCAAGATAAGCATCATAAATTTTTCTCACATAATTCTGAGCTAACATAAATGATATCACAACAGGCAACTCACTAGACTCATCAGATTCAATTCAAAGGATTTTACTATTCTAACATTTCAATTCAATAGTCTTTCGTCTACAGTTCACAACAGCATCATGTAGAGTCAACCAATCCATACCCAGAATCACATTGAATTCATCAAACGGTAAAAGCATCAAATTAGCTAGAAAATTGTAACCCCGAGTCATCAGAGGACAATTCTTGGCAAACTTTATCAACTAGGACATACTTGCCTAAGGGGTTCGATACTTTAATCACAAATTCGGTAGACTCAACAAGCAAATTCTTACTAGACACTAAATTCATACAGACATATGAATGAGTAGATTCAGGATCAATCAAGGCAATTACATTAGTGTCATAGAGAGAAAATATACCGGTGATAACATCTGGTGATGACGCATCTTCACGAGCGCGAATAGCTTAAGCTCTGGCTGGTGCTCTAGCCTCAGATCTTATAGCAGAGTCCTTTGTCGTTCCTTTGCTACTGGTCACATTTCTCGCATTTCTAGGTGGTCTCCCTCTAGCAGCTGTATTACTCGATCTTGCATTTTGATATCTATCTTTCTCGGGTAACTCAGGACAATCCCGAATGAAGTGATCTTGCGAGCCACATTTGAAACAAGCTTTATTATTCATCCAGCAATCTCCAAAATGTCATCTTCCACACTGTTGACACTCAAGTTTGTTGTTTCTCACACTACCAATGCTCGATACTGAAGTGGCTTGAGCTTTAGGACTCGAGTATTACTTTCCACGATCTCTATTTGGATATCTGATTGAAGCGTTCGAATGAGTATACAAATATCGTGATTTCTTTGATGAAGATTGATATGGTTTACTCATCGATCTCTTTCTCGAATCTCTAGCCTCGAAATCAGCTTTTTTCTTTTCTTTACCAAGTTCTTCGGCTTTATAAGCTCTGTCGACTAGCACCACAAATTATTTCAATTCCAAAATCCCGACTAACAATCTGATGTCTTTATTCAACCCGTCTTCGAATCTTTTACACATATTTTCCTCAGTTAAAACACATTCTCGAGCATACTTACTGAGTCTCATAAACTCTTTTTCATACTCGGTCACAGACATTCGACCCTGTTTCAACTCCAGAAACTCTTTTCGCTTTTGATTGATAAACCGCTGGCTGATGTATTTCTTTCTGAACTCGGTTTGAAAGAATTCCCATGTGACCCGTTCTCTCGGCACCACAGATATCAAATTATTCCACCATTGATATGCAGTGTTTCTCAGAAGTGATACAGCACATTTTACACATTCAGCTGGTGTGCAAGATAGTTCATCAAATACTCTGATCGTATTCTCAAGCCAAAACTCGACTCTCTCAGGATCATTGTCAACTATAGCTCTAAACTCTTTAGCCCCATGCTTTCGGATTTTATCAACTGGTGGCTTACTCAATCGTAAAGGTTCCAAAACTTGAGGAGCTACGGGGACCGGTTGGGGAATAGGTGGGGGTAGAGGTTGCTGAGCAGTCGGATTTGTTCGAACAAACTCCGTGAACCACTCATTCATCATTTGGAAGAAGGCTTCTTTGGCCTCTCCTCCCTGACTACCCAATACGGGTCTCGACTTAGACTGCGCTACTCCGTGAACGGAGCCTGGCGCGTTACTCTCAACATCATTAGCCACAGCTCAATTGGGATCCATTTACTATATGAAAACACGATTTAAAACTATCAGGATATATCAAACTATCACAGGTTATATATGGCATGTATAGCTAGACTTTCACATACGCTACGTTAGTCCTAGAATCGACTAAACCGTAGCTCTGATACCAATAAATGTAACACCCCTCATCCGTATTCAACGCCAAAATAGGGTTACGAAACATTACCGGACTTATTATACAATTAAACATACATTTCACATACATACTCAAATTTCATGTAATCATCATTTAACATCATTCACATTGTCCCTAATACGAGCCTACGAGGCCCAAAACATGCATTCGGGGTGGTTCGGGACTAAACCGATAACACAGGAAATTTTTGGAAAACTTAGAAAATTTTGTAAAATACAGGGGACGCACGCTCGTGTGGCCCGGCCATGTGTCTCACACGGCCAAATACACGCCTGTGTCACAGGCCGTGTGGACATTCGAAATGGGATTACATGGTCGTGTCCCAGCCCGTGTCTGACCCTGTGTAACTCCCTGACTTGGGTCACACGGCCAACCACACGCCCGTGTGCCCTTCGAAATGGACTCACATGCCCGTGTGCTAGGCCGTGCTAAACCAGTAGGATATACTGACTTATGCCACATGGCCAAGTCACACGCCCGTGTGCTGGGCCGTGTGGAGCATACTGACTTGATTTCTAATTACACACCAGGGGACACACGGTCGTGTAACCTGACTGTGTGTCACACACGGCTGAGACACACGCTCGTGTCTCTTCCCGTGTGGACAAAAATAGGCTATTTACCAAGCCATTTTGCCACCCAAATTGCATACACCTACACCAAACCAATTGGCACCAAAACATGACATAAATAGGCATTCATCCAATCTCAAATAAGCTTAATTCATGCTATATCAATATCAACAATACAAGGTACAAAAATACCACAATATGCCATTCAATTTCATACCAAACTCATAATCTCAAATCATCAATAAGACCACATTCATTTAAGCATCATCTTGCCTAAAATAAAAAATTTACCAATCTCAAATGTCAACCATTTAATACTCCAACTATCAATTCACAACAAGCATATAAATGGCAATTATAAACAACATTTCAAAAGGCGATTTTCACATATATACAACCATCACTAAACATACCAAATTAAGCCAACTCACATGGCTATACACAAAACCAAACACTTAACATTTACAATACCAAATCAATTGGCTAAATCCATTACTATCATATATACCAAAATGACCATACTCCTATACAAGCCATATAACCAAATACATAGATTCAAAAGTACCAAAGTGATAGCTTGATAGTGTGATGAGATCTTCGACGACTCCCAAATCCAAGCTAGCTTTGATTTCACTATAAAACACGGAAAAATAAACAATGTAAGCTATAAAGCTTAGTAAGCTCGTATGAATTAATAAGTATGCTCACCATTCAATTACCATTCAAGAATATGGACATAACATACTACAAAACATTTAATCACAATGTTAACATATATTAAATCTCATAATTAACCATGAACTCACAACTTCCATAGATTCAATGCTTATATAGTTTCCGTACATACCTGTACTGATACGTTACTATTTCTCACCATTTCATATCTTCGATATACCCGTTGAACCATTTGGAATACTATCGGATACTCAGGAATCACGCACCCTAAGTGCCACATATATAGTCGAAGCTATCTCAATCTCATATCACATATATTGCTCACTCTCGAGCTATCAACGTGTCTGCTCACACAAGCTGACGGTCATGACAAAACTACATGGTGCTGCTCACACAAGCTGACGAGAATCCGCAACACATGCTAGATAACTTAGCCACCGGTAGGACGTACGGATTAGCACCCAAATCACATAACCCCTAATGACATGTCATTTGTATCCTAATCTATTCCTAAAGTTTAACCAGAATTTCACATTTGCCGAATCATCGTCGAATATATCTGCAAGGTCGTATTCATAATTTATGCAATATTAAAGCATTTAAAACACAATTATAACAATGCTTATTATATACGAACTTACCTTGATAGCTAAAACGATGGAATGGATCGACTAGTCGAAAACCTTGTTTTTCCCTCGATCTAAATCAGAATTTCACTTTTCTTGATCTATATGTAATCAAATTTAACTAATTCAATCATCATTCTATTCAATTTAGTTCAAAATACACATTAAGGAAACTTTACACTTTTGCCCCTAATATTTTAACATTTTTACAATTTAGTCCTTATCTCATAAAAACACAAATTTATGCAACTAGGTCCCTACCCATGCTAGCCGAATTCCTCTTATTACCATAGCAGCCCATATTTTTCATTTATTTCACAATTTAACCACAAAATTTCAACATTTCTCAATTTAATCCCTAAATGCCAATTTTGTCAAAAATCAATTTACAAATGTTGTTTATCTAACAACAAGCATACATTTTCTATCATCAAACATCAAAATACACATAGATTCATCAATGGAAAAACCCTAAACCTTTAACATTTTTGCAAATTAGTCCTCGGGCTAGCTAGATTAAGCTGCAACGATCTCAAAAACATAGAAATTATTAAAAACGGGACAAAAATGAACTTACATACAAGGATGAACTATGGCCGAATGTTTGGTGTTCTTTAATGGCTTCCTTCTTGCTATTATTCGGTTGAAGAAAACTAAGAAATATGACAACCTTAACTTGTATGTTATTTTACTTATGTTTATTTATTAAATTACATATTTAACCTTTGTTATAATTCATTAAAAACACTTAAAAGATGTCCATCTTTGTCCACTAACATTAAAAATGGTCTAATTACCACATAAGTACCTCCACTTTGTTAGTCCATAGCTATTAGACACCTTTAGCTAATTGAACATAAGTTTTACACTTTATGCGATTTAGTCCTTTTTATCAAATTAAGCACTCAAACGATTAAATTTCTTAACAAAATTTTCACACAATCATTTTATCATGCTGTAGACATTAAAATAATAATAAAATAATTATTTTAACCTCGAATTTATGGTCTCGAAACCACTGTTCTGATTTAACTAAAATCGGACTGTTACAGATAAACTAAGTCTTTGCTACAATTGACTGACCTAGCAACTCCTTTGCTAATTTCGAACAAACTCTGGCTCACTTAACAATGGCCCACTAAGCCACTCCCACGTGAAGGATCATTAAAACCTTTTGCTCTTTTAAAAACCATATTTTTTGGAAAGCATAAACATCTAACGTAAACTTTCGGTTGCTTATTAGATGAATTTGAATTTTGAATATCCTAATTGTGATAATTAGAGTTCAACAGGGATAGGACTCTACCTTCTTGCCTCAATTGTATTGGTTGTTTTCGAAGCTGCCAATAAGCCTCTGCCCAAATTTTCTTCGGCCATTCTTTGATTAGACTTTTTGTTGTTGAAGAAAAAATGTTAGAATAATATTTCAAAATACCCTGATCAATAGATTGCCAATGCAATTTTGGAAATAATCAATTGGGTAAAGTACAAAAATAGTGACCGAACTATGTGTTTGATTCTATATTGGTCACTCAATTATTAATTTTTTTTTAAATTTAGTCACTAAACCTTTTGAAATTAAATATTTTAGTCACTTACTGGTTAGTTGTCATTAAATGAGTAATGGAAAATTGGTGTGGGATTTTTTTATTTATCTAATAACAAATTTAGCCATCCAATATTTACACATTGTATCAATTTGATCATAATATAAAAAGTTTAACAAATTTAGCTCTCAATGTTTATAAAATTTGTCATTTTAGTTTAAATTCTTAAAAATCAATAAATTTAGCCATCAACATTTACAAAAGTTATCATTTTAATTCTAATTATAAAAATTCAAAAAAAATAATCATTTTTACCCCTTTAGCTCACCCTTTGATTTTTTTGGGGTTAAGCTAAAATCAAAATCAAAGCAGGAAGTGAGTCATCAAGGAACAAATCCATTCATATATCTTCTTCTATGAGTTAAGGTAATTTCACCAATTTTAGTTTGTGTTTTTTTTTTTTTTTTTTACTTCAAGAGTTGTATGCATTTGACTCTTTTTGTTTTTTTATCTCACTCTTGATTTGTTTTATTTCGCTTGACATTTCCATCATATTCAAGTCATTTCTGCTAATTTTTCTTATGTAGCGAAATTCCATTTACGATTTAGTTCATTTTTTTTATTATTCTTTGAAACTTTTTCTTTTTTATATAATTTTTAAGTACTATATGTTAACTATCATATTTGAGGTCAAGGCGATACTGCCACCATAGATTTGTTTGTGGTGTTATACCATCCCACATTCATTCCCCGGCTAGCTGGGACTTATTTATGTTCGAATTAGGAAAAAATTAAAAAAAAAAAAATCTCATTAGGTTTATGTTCGTTAGCTCTGAAGGTTTTAAGTGGTGCTAAAAAATCAAAGGATGAGTTAAAGGGTTAAAAATGATTTTTTTTTTAAATATATTTTTTATTTTTTAAAATTTTTAGAATTAGAACTAAATTGATAAATTTTGTAAACGTTGAGGGTTAAATTTATACAACTTTTTAGAATTCAAACTAAAATTACAAATTTTGTAAACATTGAGGGCTAAGTTTATTGAATTTTTTATATTTAGGATCAAATTGATAGAATATATAAATATTACTGAGCTACATTTATTATTAGACCAATAGAAAATGCCCCCATCAGCTTTTCGTCACTCATCTAATAGTAACTGATGGAGTGAGACTAAAATATTTAATTTCAAAAAAGTTAATGATTAAATCGAAAAAATTAATAATTAGATGACTAAAATAGAACGGAAAGCACAACTGAATGATTATTTTTATAGTTTACCTTAATCAATTTAATGCATTTTGACAAAAGATAAAAAGGAATTGTGATAATCTAGGCCATTGAATCAAGCAAATCTTGTTCATTACAGTCTAACAAACAAGAATTAAATGATGTAAACAACTGGCCGTTGATTAGATTAATCCTTTCTCTTTCCTTTTTTATTTCTTTTTATAAATGATTAATCTTCCCTTTGTGGTGCCCTGCTATATCTTATAATATATATGCAAAATTCCGAACAACTTACAACGATGGAATTGGTTATTAGTATTTAATAAATTCATCTACCCTACTTTATAAATAAATACTCCAAGTTTATATGTATGTATTTTTATAATGGTCTAATTGGATTATTAAGTAACAATATGTTCCTCGATAGATCCTCGTATATATTCTTCTTTAAAAACAAAATATATATTGAACCATACAAAAAAGTAATTTATTGATCGGTTCGTAATGTTTCAATTTTCAACTTTTATAATATTGTTACGTACTGGATTCACGTTTTCATGCAGTTCCGTTTTTCATGCAGCACAACGCTGCGTTTTGGTCATGCACTTTTTAAGTTCTACGTTGCGTTTTAATTTGGTAGTGAAACGGTGTGTTTTGGTAAATGGGTGTTTGTTAACTAATCATTAGAATATATAACTGTATGAAAAACACAGAAAACGGTTATGAAAAGTTTGAATCAGAATTCTCACGTCTTTCTCCTATTCTTTTCTCTCTCGAATTTCTTCCTTCTTTGTCTTTTTCTTTTTTTTAGAGATTTCAGATCCGGTCCGTGACATAGGTATCAGAGCCGGTTCGACTTCCATGGCGGGCGATGGAGTGACGACTAGGATGCAGAAGGAGTTCGGAATGATGCAAGGAGAGCTTACTCAGTTGCAAGCGGAATTTTCTCAATTGGATGCAAGGATTGACGAACGTCTGAAGTCGTTACAGGAAGGAATTAAAGCGGAGGTTCGTTCAGAGGTAAGATCTGAGCTTCATTCTCTGTTTGAACAATATTTTGGACAGAGTCCTCCTGTTCCGGTTACTGGCGTGGCTGTTGAGAGAGGAAAGGGGATTTTGGGTTCCCCTCCTGGTTTTCCAGCGAAGGAACATCTCGTAGTGTCTCCGATCTTAGAGGCGGGACATTCCAAGGTGTCTTCGAGGGGAGGTACTGGTGAGTTGAGCAATTCTTCTTTTAGATTAGATTGTCCACGTTTTGATGGGGATAATTTTGGGGGTTGGTGGTCGAAGTTAGAGCAGTATTTTGAGGCAGAAGGAGTGAGTGAACAAGAAAAAGTTAGGGTGGTTATGTTGCATCTAGAGGGGAAGGCTTTAGACTGGCACCATTTCTTTGTGCATAAGTATGGAGGGTTACACCAACTGAGTTGGGAAGTGTATGCTAGGGGAATGAAGGACAGATTTGGTTCGGATTCTTTCTTTGATCCTATGGCGGAGTTAGTCACTTTTAAACAACAAGGATCGGTAGACCAATTTCATGATGGATTTTTAAGTCTATTAAATCAATTGAATTTACCTGAATCTTATGCTGTGAGTATTTTTATCAGCAATTTGAAGCCGGAGATAGGTCAGTACCTTAGGTTATTTGGGCCTCAAACTTTGGCAGAAGGGTACAAATTGGCTCGTCAGGTTGAGAGCATTGTGTGTGGTCCAATGAAGAGGGGATCTGTGGTAGGCAGTGGATCTGCGTTTCCGAGACCTTTGTTTCCTAATCATAGAATGCCACAAGGGGGAGGAAATTCAACCACGGTGGCGGGTTCAGCGAGTGGTAATGTGGGACAGAGACTTCCCTCTAAATCCTTGTCCCAAGCGGAATTGGAGGAGCGGAGGCGGAAGGGGATTTGTTTTTGGTACGGCTTGAAGTATACACCGGGTCACAAATGTTCTAAATCACAAGTATTCCAACTTATAATAGACCCCAGTTGGGAACAAGGCTCTGATTCGAGGAGTCCGAATTCTGAAGACTTGCAGGAGTTTTCAGATCAGATGGAATTAGGGGATCAGGTACCAGGGAGCCCAGTGTTATCGTTGCATGTACTTCAAGGATTACAAGGCCATAATACTATGCGATTTTCTACTGTCATTGATCATATGAAGGTGGTGGTGCTGGTAGATTCGGGAAGCACGCATAACTTCATAGATTATAAGGTAGCCAAGAGGTTGCAGTTGCCAGTAGAATCAGGAAATACATTGAGGGTAATGGTGGCGAATGGGGTTCGGTTGTCCACGCAAGGGTTATGTCGATCGGTTCCTTGGGAGACACAAGGGCACCATTTTCATACTGATTTTCTACTGTTGTCCGTGAAGGGATTCGACTTGGTCCTCGGTATACAATGGCTACTCACTCTTGGACCCATTGTATGGGACTTTTCCAACCTGACTATGCAATTTCGACAGGGGAATCAAGCTTGTTTTTTGCGTGGCTTAGCACCGGGTTCACTCCAGTTGGTCCCAAGCAATCAGTTCTCCAAGTGTTTTAGTCTGGTGGGCAATGGTCCTTATCCTATGCTTTTGACATCTAGAGAGCAGATGGCCATCTCGTTACAACCAATGCAACTGGCGGACGATTTGCAAACTCTTCTTGGCGAGTTTGAGGATATCTTTTACACTCCTATAGGTTTACCTCCATCGCGCCTACACGACCACAAAATTCCATTAATCGATGAAGCCAAAGTAGTCAAGATGAAACCATACCGATATCCTGCTGTCCAGAAAAATGAAATTGAAAGGTTGATACAAGAAATGTTGAAAGAGGGTATAATTCGGGATAGCAATAGCCCATTTGCCTCGCCAGTGGTCATGGTTAAGAAGAAGGATGGTAGTTGGAGGCTGTGTATTGACTACAAGCAGCTCAACCAATTGACCATCAAAGATCGGTTTCCAATTCCCACTATAGAGGAGCTATTGGATGAGTTGGGGCAAGCAAATTTTTTTTCGAAATTGGACCTGGGATCGGGTTATCACCAGATTCGGATGTGGGAACTGGATGCCAACAAGACTGCCTTTAGAACTCATGAAGGCCATTATGAGTTCTTGGTTATGCCATTTGGCTTAACCAATGCTCCTTCTAGTTTTCAGTCTTTGATGAACTCAATTTTTAAACCATTCTTGAGGAAATTTGTTCTTGTCTTCTTTGATGACATCCTTGTGTATTCGCAAGCATGGGCAGATCACCTAGTGCACCTACGAGAGGTACTTCAAGTGCTTCGGTCTAATCGTTTATATGCCAAACGTTTCAAATGTAATTTTGGAGCCACACAAGTCAAATATTTAGGGCATGTTATATCCAAGGGAGAGGTTAGTATGGACCGATCGAAGGTGGCTGGTGTGTTGGATTGGTTACCACCAACGTCTGTTAAAGAGCTGCGTGGGTTCCTTGGTTTGTCCGGCTACTATAGACGTTTCATCCGTAACTATGGGTTGTTAGTAAGCCCCTGACTACTCTATTAAAAAAGGATATTTCATGACAGTGGATAGAGGTGGAACAAGCTGCTTTCGATCAGCTCAAGAGTGCCGTGTGCCAAGCACCTGTCCTTGTACTACCCAACTTTCAAGAGCCTTTTTGAGTTGAGACAGATGCTAGTGGACAAGGAGTGGGCGCGATTCTTCAGCAGCATGGGCGACCAGTGGCGTTTTTTATCAAGGCTTTGGGGGTCAAGTATCAAGCCTTGTCCATCTACGACCAAGAGATGTTGGCGGCGTTGTTAGCTGTTAAGAAGTGGCATTCCTACTTGGTGGGTCGGCATTTTTTCATTAAAACTGATCACCAAAGTCTGAAATTTCTTTCCGAACAAAAAGCCATCACTCCTTACCAACAGAAGTGGGTTACGAAAATGTTGGGCTATAATTATTCCATTTTATATCGCAAGGGCTCTCAGAATATCGTTGCTAATGCCTTATCGAGGCGGCCATCCGAGACTTCCTCTCAACTATTACAATGCGAAGGCAGCACTGATTCTTCTTGGTCTGACCTTTGGACGCGTATTGCGGCTTCCTATGCTACTGACTCGAAGCTTGCCCAGCTCTGCCAGGAAGTTCGCACCCGACCGCAGATGCATCCCAAGTATTCTTGGCATGATTCCTTCTTATGCAGGTTAGGCAGGGTTGTGGTAGGTAAGGATTCCTTGCTTCGCAAACAGATTTTCGACCTGTTTCATGCCAGTGCTGTAGGTGGTCACTCGGGGGTTCATGCCACTCGACATCGTATCTCCATACTACTTTATTGGAAGGGTCTCTCCAACGATGTCAAACAATGGGTTCGCGAGTGTGAGGTTTGCCAGCATTGTAAAGTTGATAATGCGGCTTCTCCTGGACTGTTACAGCCTTTGGCGATCCCTGACCGTGAGTGGGTGGTTATAAGTATGGACTTCATTGAGGGTCTCCCAATTTCTCAAGGGAAATCTACCATTCTTGTGGTAGTTGACCGTTTGACTAAGTATGGGCATTTCCTTGCTTTAGCTCACCCTTTTACTGCTGTTACAGTAGCTCAGGAGTTTCTTCACCATGTCTACAAGTTGCATGGAGTTCCAGAGGCAATTGTGTCTGATTGTGACAAAATCTTCTTGAGCAACTTTTGGTAAGCTTTATTTTGTCACTTGGGGCAAAACTTAAGCTCTCTACCGCTTATCACCCTCAAACTGATGGCCAAACGGAGGTTCTCAACAAATGTTTGGAAAGCTATTTACGTTGTATGACTGGGGAGACACCTTCTGCGTAGGCGTCATGGCTTCCTCTAGCGGAGTGGTGGTATAACACCACTCACCATTCAGCTATTCGGTGCACTCCATATACAGCTCTTTACAGACAGGAACCTCCTCTCCATCTGCCGTACCTCGCTGGTGCTTCCACCGTCGCGTCCGTTGATCGTTCTTTGCAACATAGGGAGATTATGCGCAAGGTTCTCAAGTTTCATCTAGCTAGAGCCTAGGACCGCATGAAGCAAATGGCTGATAGGCACCGTTCGGAACGCGAGTTTCAAGTGGGTGACTTGGTTTACCTGAAGCTACAACCATATCGACAATGTTCCTTGTGTCAGTTCTGAAATCAGAAACTCTCACCCCGCTATTTTGGTCATTTCCCTATCGAAGCTCGGGTTGGAATGGTCGCATATCGCCTGTCATTACCGTCTTCCGCTCGGATTCACCCCACTTTTCATGTTTCCCAGTTGAAGAAACACATTGGTTCAGCAGTGAGCTCGCCTACTTTGCCACCAATCGATTCCGATGGCGCTCTCCTCAAAACTCCAATCCGCATCTTAGAACGACGTCTCATCAAGCAGGGCAACCATGCTACTGTTGAAGTTCTCGTGGAATGGGCGGATACCTTTCCTGAAGATTCCACTTGGGAAAAGTTGGATGCTTTTCGGCGACAGTTCCCTAATTTCGATCCTTGAGGACAAGGATCATCTTTCTGGGACGGGGTATTTGTTACGTACTAGATTCACGTTTTCATGCAGTTCCGTTTTTCATGCAGCACAACGCTGCATTTTGGTCATGCACTTTTTAAGTTCTACATTGCGTTTTAATTTGGTAGTGAAACAATGTGTTTTGGTAAATGGGTGTTTGTTAACTAATCATTAGAATATATAACTGTATGAAAAACACAGAAAACGGTTATGAAAAGTTTGAATCAGAATTCTCACGTCTTTCTCCTATTCTTTTCTCTCTCGAATTTCTTCCTTCTTTGTCTTTTTTTTTTTTTTTTGAGATTTCAGATCCGGTCCGTGACAAATATTTATATATAATTGTTAAATAAATTTAAATTTGTTATATTAAAAGTTATGGTTAATGATAGTAATGGTTAGTATTTGTTTCAATTTTTATTTCCAGCTTGCTCTTTTCGAATTCAAATATTATTTGAATTCTAATATTTTAATTATTATTTGCAATAAATTCAAAGTAAATACTGATATATATAATTCTTGAACATTTATTATTCGAATTAATTTTACTTTTATGAATAATGGATACAATTTCAAATAACAAATAGCCAAATTTACTTTATTTTTATGGATAATAAATTCATATTCGAATGTCTGAATCTATTATCTATTACTTTTTAAAATATATTATATACTTAGTAAAATACAGATATTTAGTGGATTAAGATTTTCAAAGGGTGATTTTATTAATTTGAAGTCAAATAATAATATTTAGATTTAATATAAATAACATATTTGAATCTTAAAGCAAATTTATGTGCTCGAATTTTACAGAAATACAGATATTCAATACAATGTTATCTATATTTATATTGTTATTTAAGTGTTTGATTGAGTTAGTGTCACACATCAACTGAGTCCCAACTTAATTATAAAATTACGAACCCATTCCTTTTACAAAGTAAAAAATATTACAATGAGTGGATGTTTAAAGAGTAAATAAAATCTAGAAAAATACACACATTATTAGATTTGAACTTAAGACAACATGATTTTTAAATCTCAACTTTACTATTTTAATTAGTAATTTAATTATTTTTTATAAATATATTTTTTATATAAATTTTTTCACGTATAGCTATTACATAATCTAATAATACTAAAATGCTTTCTTTTCTAGAAAGAATTAGCAGAGTTAGGTAAGTATAGTTGAATCTTGTAATATAGAATTGCCCTAATCAGTCTTCTTCAAAACTGTTAGATATCCAAATCTCCTTGATTTTATAGGAGACGTTTTGGGATTGTCTTGTTAGTTAGCAGCGTTGACTAAATAAAAGGTTTACAAGATATGCTTTGCCTTGGCTACTAAGATATCGCTGCATTCAACAGTCAAACCCTCAGTCTATATCTTTGCAGCGTTGACTAAGAGTTTCGGTGGTTAAATGCTTGCAGCACAGTGAGAAAAGTTACGGCTTTGCACGATATCCAAACACCATTTTCAGTGTGATTGGATTCAAAAGGTGCTTCAAACATAATGAAACACCCCACTCAGCTTTCATTCGCGGTATGTTTTGGTCGAAAAAGATTTGCCCATTAGCTTTGAACTCTTACCATAAACAAATTTGAGAAGCAAGGACTTGATTAATTAAAGATGCACTTGGAATTGGTAAACTGTTTATTATATATTTAGCAGGCTTTTTTCTCTTTGGGTGGTTGGGGGGAGATGATGAACTCTTGACATATACAGAAACAAGATGAAATAGCTTTGATTAAGTCCTTCTAACAAGTGGTCAATTTATATAAATTAAAACTTATTGGGGTTAATCTGATTAGAATGTATAGGGAACTAGCTATAGCTTGAATTGTTGACAAATATTAAAGTAGTCGAATTATTAAATAAAATGCGTAGAGTTGGGAGGATGTCGAAATGCAATTTTCATTATTGCATACTGATAAGTAAGTACTAGCTAACTTGAGCAGATCTAATTTTTTATATTTGGCGGCTTAAATTAGTGTACATATTAGTTTTTCTAGGTTTTTTATTTGAATAATGTAAATATTATACTCACTAATATATATATATATATATATATATATCACTTTTTTTTTAATTGATTTTCTTTTTTTAGAGTGATACTTTGTTACTTATGGGTATTAAGTTCTGTTATTGTATGTTGAGCTGTTAAGTTTTCTAAACTTGAGATTTCTGAAATGTACAAAAGAGTGTATCTAATATAGAATGCTAGATCTCAACAACTATAGATATTGATAGTAGTGAGCGTTTGATCAAATCAATCAAATCAAATGAAAAAAATTTCAAGTTAATCGAATTGATAAATCCTATTTTATCATCCCAACTCGATTCGAAATTTTTTCAAATCGAGTCAAGTGAGATAAAATTCGAATCGAATCAAATACATTTGTTTGAGTTAAATTTAGAAAAATGACTTTGGGTCCTTATAACTACTATCATCTACTGTAATCAAATTTGTTATTAACTTTCATCACCTCATAATTTATTTATTAATATTTTATATACGGGTTAGTTTTTTTGCATACTTAGTTGCTTCAATTATCTTTTGATTCTTGTCGCTATGTATTTTGAAATTAAAAGATAAATTAAATGTAAAAATGTAATTTTTTAATAAAAGTTATTTTAAAGATAAAATGTGAATTGACACAAACGTAAAATTTTAACACGAATATTTTATGGCATCACCAATAATTAAATTTTAACAGAAATTTATAAAGACTCAGTATGATTAAACAATTCAATAATATAAACAGTACAAAATATGAAATTTAATTTAATAAAATAAATAGTATATATAAATAAAATTATTACTATTTAGGTTTAGGAATTTTTTTCGATTATTTTGATTTTTGATTTGGTGGGGGTAAAAAATGAGAAGTAAAAGTTTAAGGGGGAAATAAAAGGTTTTGGAGGAGTAAAATTTGAGGGGAAAGTAAAGGAGAATAAAATTTTGGAGGGAAAATATTAAAAAAAATTGGGGGGAAATGAATTGGGATAGATGGGGGTGAGATGGGAGGGGAGTAAAAGTTTCGAGGGAAAAGTAAAAATGTTTAAAGGTTTGGGGTAAAAATGTAAAATATTATAGTTTGATATTCGGTTTATTCGAATTATTCGAGTTATTCGAATTTGAAAATTCAACTTGATTCGAACTTGAAATTCGAAAAAAATCGAGTTGACTCGAATAACTCGAACAACTCGATTCGTTTAACTCGAAATTCAAATTTTTTTTCAATTTTATCGAGTCGAAGCGAGTTTTGCTTACCCCTAGATATTGAGTATTTGAAAAATAAATGTCTAATGCGATACATAAATTATCAATATTTATTTTATTATGGTACCTGATGTTAACAACTTCAGTGAATTGCTAAACCAGCTAATGAAAATTCGATACTTAGATTTCTTCCCAACTCATCATGTTCAAGTACCATATTTAACATTTCCAAAATACAAGTACTATATTAAATATTTTATGAAAATACATGTACCAATGTACCCTCATTGGTACCATAAGTAAATAACATTTTCACAACAAAATAAACATTTTCAATTCATCAACTCTTTCAAACAATACCTAATCAATATACCTAACAAAGTTACCACAACCACAACAATTCAAATACATATATATCACACATACTAGCATCACAATTATACCTCATTCTCATACAATATGCAAGTTGGTTATATATACAAAATATCATTCATAATATTTACATAAGCCAAACATTGACCAAAACCGCACAAAAGCCTATACATGCCATATAATCTGAATTAAACGTTTCAAAAACTACCGAAATAAACTGGATAGTGTGACTTGAGTGCCGATCCGATCGTCCAACCTTCCGAAAATCTACAATGACATTAAACAACACAAGTAAGCTTAATGAAGATTAGTAAGTTCGACGAGTTAAACGATAAATCTTACCGAACTAACTATAATAATTCAAACAATAAAAATCATCCAAGAGAACTCCCTGTCATTCACAACTTCAATCGGTAAATACATCCGTATTCAAATCAATACAAAATAACTAACATGTCTTTCAAATTCATTAAGCAAATTACCTTATCGAAATTTTCCATTCGAAGAACGACTTACAAGGAAGAGTACATCGTCAACAGAAAGTATAGCGCGAATCACGCCAAACAATAATTCATTTCCAACAATATAATATATATAATACCAATCACCAATTAATAAAAATGTTAATTTTTTTAACCGTACGAACTTACCTGGACTGAATTGTAATCGTTACAGAGGTTCAGGGACTATTCCGTTATTTTTCCTCTTCCATGAGTATCTACGGGATTTTGATCAAAAATGTAAAATTCTTCATTTATTAGCATATATTTCAATTCCAAACTATTTTACAATTAATACCCTATTATTTTTCACAATTACACAATTACCCCACACTTTTACCATTTTTGCACTTTAGTCCTTTAACTCAAAATTCATCAAATTAACCAATTTTCTCAAGTCAATATTTTATCTAATAGACTAAGCCCTCAACAGCCCCTAATAAACATCAAATTCACTATCCAACCCTAATATTTTGACATTTTCACAATTTAATCCTAAAATCAAAATCTAACAAAAATCACTTTACAAATTCAACAAATAACATAATCAAAGTTCCAAATACATGGTATTCATAAAAAACATTCAATATTCATCAATGGAAACTTCTAAAATTTTTAACAGAATGAAAAACGAAGGTATGGGCTAGCTAGACCTAGTTGCTACGATCTCAAAAACATAAAAATTACAAGAAATGAGATCAAAATGGACTTACATGAAAAGAAATAAGCCAACCGAAGCTTTCTCCTCACCCTAGTTATGGAATTCGGCCATTTGAAGAAGATAATGAAAAAAGTTTTGTTTTTCATTCTTTAATTTAACTTAATTTAATTAAACTTCCATTTATTTACAAAATTGCCATCCAATTCACACTATTTTATAATTTTCTATTTAATTGTCGTCCCATTATTACAATTAAGGCATAATTGTTTCTTACTCCCTTATTTATTAATCAAGCCATTTAATCACTTAATTATTATAATTAACATATTTTGCACTTTCTATAATTTAGTCCTTTTCTTTTAATTAACTAACTAAACGTTAATATTTCTAAACCAAATTTTAATACAACTATAATGACTCTACAAATATTCTAAAAATAATATTTATGAGTCGATACGACAAAAAATTGTGGTCACGAAACCACTGTTCCGTCGCAACTGAAAACCAGGCTGTTATAACTTGCATTATTCCTTTAATAAAAATATGTTTTAAACTAGCTCATCATGGATAAGACGTCAAATGCCTCTAATTCTGCTTTGGTTCGGAGAGTTCATCAGTTGTTGAAACATTTAAATTATTGGCATATTCGTCACATCCCTAAAAAAAACAACCAGGATGCAGATAGACTGGATAAACTAGCTCATCATAGAACTTTTGATTTATGCTTGTATGAGGTCTCCCCACTATGGGGGCTAAGTTAGTTTTTTGTAATTTAATTAAGTATGCATTTTGAGAAGAATATTCTAAGAATGCATGCCATCTTTTTTTTTTTTTGGTGAATTACAATAGAAGGGGCAAAACCCCAACAGTAATGTGACTAGCGTGACTCGAACCCAGGCTATACCTGGGACAGTGAATGCCTTGGCCATTAGACCAACACATGAGGTTCAATGCATGCCATCTTTTTTCCAACACTTGGCCCACCAATTAATGAATACAGAAACACAAAATACAAATTCATAGGTCCAAATCAATTTAAGGAATTTTAGATTTATGTCAGGATATAAATTACTTTTTAGTTTAATTTAGAATGATTTTTAAAAAGTCACATTTTAGACATCCAATAATAATATATTATATCATTTTTTAAAGTGCATTGATAAACCATAAAGGTAACATGTTTTTAATCCCATTCTTGACACGTTTTTGGATGATTTATTATGTAAATTAGTGAATTTGATGCTCCTAATCCTTTAAATTTATGTTTCTATACTTAGGTGAGCATAGGGAAGTGAAAGGAGCAAAAAACGAGCCAAAATCGGACAAAAAGAGATGTTTTCAGGAACCACATGGCCTGGGCATTTCCACACGGGCTGGCCACACACCCTTGTGCCAGCCCTTGTCGATTTCACACCTTGTTTCTCTTTTACGCCGAAAAAGTCGATTTTTAGGGATTCTGAGCATTCTAAAGTTTATAAATACATAGTAGAAGAGGACCTAGAGGGATATGCAGAGAAGAACGAAGAAAAGACTCAAAGAACACCACCGGATTCATTTTAGAAGCGGATCTCCTTCAAGATTGAAGATCTCCATTCAATTTCTTTAGAAGTTTTATTGGGTTTCTTTATTTCTTGTTGTTTTCCTAACTTTGAGATGATGTTATTCCAAATTATGAACTAAATTCCCTAGATACCTAGGGAAGATGAAACCTATATGAATCTTATTATATTATTTCTGAATTACATGATAAATACTTGATTCTTATTCTTAATTATATATTATTATTTTTTGTTTTAATATTTTAAGGATATTAATTCATGCTTAATGTGCTTATTTCAGTGGAGCAAAAGTCCCTGTTTAAGAGTAGATCTAGCATAATTGAGTGGAGTTGCATGCAATCCTAGAAATAGAATGACATAAATCTACCGAATTAGAGTCAAATCTAATAGGGGAATCCATAGATCGAGTTAATGTGACAATAGGGGTTTTAATTAGAAAGAGATTTCAATTAATCAACCTAGAGTCAGTTGTTTTTACTCTCGAAAGAGATATTAACATAATTTAAGGATTTCTACTGATCAAGGCGCAAGTGAATAAATCATTTAATTCAGATTCAGAATAATAAGTGAAGTCTAGGTGGATTCTTTCCTGGGTATTGTCTATCTCATTGGTTTTATTCGATTATTTTCCTAATTCACTCTCTGTTGCGTTTTTAGCAATTCGTTAGTTAATTTTAGACTAAAAATAATTCCTTCAATTTATCGGCTAAATAATAGAAAAGTAGTAAGTACTAGTACTTTTAGTCCTCATGGATATGATATTCCTAACTCAGCATAGCTATACTATTATTCGATAGGTGCGCTTGCCTTTATCGTAATTTTAGTTAGTTTAGTGACCATCAAGTTTTTGCGCCGTTGCTGGGACTAAGATATTAGGAACACTCAATTTTTATTAATTTAGCCATTCTTATTTTTATTTCATTTTATTTTTATTTTTAGTTTAATTTTTGTTTTCTAATTTTTCTTTTATTTGCTTCTGGTAGGTTCCTTTAATTTATGACTAGAAGAAACCCGTCGGGACCATTACTATTTAATAGCGAAATTGAAAGCACAGCTCATAGAAACCGTAGATATGCAAGGCAAAGTTGAAAAAGTATAGTAGAAGAGCAAGAGAATGTTATTATTTTCACTGAGGAGATGGCTGATAATCAGAATAATCAGCTACCTGCTGTGGTTACTGCAAATCCTACAAATTCGAATCCTGCTCCTCGTACTATGTACGATTATGCCAAGCCCACTCTAACTGGGGCTGGATCGAGTATTGTGAGACCTGCCATTGCTGCAAATAATTTTGATCTGAAGCCGAACACTATTCGGATGATCCAACAATTTGTTCAGTTCGATGGTTTGCAAGACGAAGATCCAAATACTCATTTGGCTAACTTTCTGGAATTCTGCAACACTTTAAGATAAATGGCATTTTTGACGATGTCATTCGCTTACGGTTGTTTCCATTCTCGTTGAGGAATAAAGCTAAACAGTGGTTGAACTCCTTACCACGAGGTTCTATCACTACATGGGATCAAATGTCTGAGAAACTTTTACTAAAGTACTTTCCACCGGCTAAGACAGCCAAGCTGAGGAATGATATCTCTTCCTTCGTACAGATGGACTTAGAGAGCCTATATGATGCATGGGAAAGGTATAAGGATTTATTGAGAAGGTGCCCTCACCATGGGTTACCTTTATGGTTACAGGTTCAAACCTTCTACAATGGTTTGAATCCCTCAACTAGGCAATTAATCGATGCAGCAGCCTGTGGTACTCTGAACAACAAAACACCTGAAGTGGCTTACAAGTTTATAAAAGAGATGTCACTGAATAATTATCAGTGGCAAGTCATGAGGATGAAGCCTAATAGAGCAGCAGATGTTTTTAACTTAGACGCGGTCACCATTTTATCAAATCAGGTAGAACTTTTAAATAAGAAAATTGATGGTTTATATGGTTCTACGCAGGTACATCCGGTGATGCAATGCGATACAAATGGAGGAGAAATGAACAATCCAGAATATTTACCCCACGGTACTAGCACAGAGAACGAACAAGTCAACTATATGGGTAATAATTCTAGGTCTCAGAATAATCCTTATAGTAACACTTATAATGCAGGTTGGAGGAACCATCCCAATTTCTCTTGGGGTGGTCAAGGAAATCAGAGACCACAACCCCTTCCGGGCTTTCAACAACCTTACCAGCAAGAGAAAAAGCTGAACATTGAGGAGATGTTGACGAAGTTTATTTCGGTGTCAGAAACCCACTTCTAAAACACCGAAATAGCACTTAAAAATCAACAAGCGTCGATTCAAGGTCTCGAGAACTAAATAGGTCAACTTGCCAAGCTAATTTCAGAAAGGCCACAAGGTAGCTTGCTTAGTAATATCGAAACTAACCCAAGGGAGAAACTTCATGCAATCACTATGCGAGATGAAGAAGGGTTAGTTGAATCTGAAACAGAACCGAGGCAAGAAAGTATGGTAAGTAAAGGTAAGGTTGAGGTAAGCCAAAATAAGCAAAAATCGGTCAGTAAGGAATATAAACCTCGTGTGCCATATCCCAACGCGACAAAGAAAGACCACACAAACGAACAATTTGGTAAATTTTGTAAACTTCTAAAAAAGTTACATATTAACTTACCGTTTATTGAAGCTCTTTCGCAGATGCCTAATTTCGTTAAATTTTTAAAGGAGCTTTTGGCAAACAAACGAAAGTTAGATGATTCGTCGCATGTGGAGCTAAATGCAGTTTGCTCGGCCATTTTGTAGAATAAACTACCCAACAAATTAAAAGATCCAGGGAGTTTTAGTATTCCTTGTTTAATTGGTAGTTTAAATGTTAATAATGCCTTGGCTAATTTAGGGTTAAGTATTAATGTCATGCCCTATAAAATGTTTAAGCAACTAGGTCTTGGGAAACCCAAACAAACTAGGATAAGTATTCAATTAGTAGATAGAACAATTAGATTTCCTAGGGGTATTATTGAATATGTTCTTGTTAAAATTGATAAATTCATATTCCAGTTGATTTTTTTTTGTTTTAGACATGGATGAGGATAGTGACGTACCTTTGATTTTAGGTTGGCCTTTTTTAGCAACTGCCAGAATTATTATTGACGTTGGTACAGGTGAATTAATACTTCGTGTAAGTGATGACACAATCAAATTCCAAGCTCGTGATTTTGCTAAGATATCTAGTGATCGAGTTGATTATACGAGTTCTATTAATATGAGTAACCTTGTGGCTCAACATTCTTTGCAGAAACACCTCGAAAAAACATGATAGAGCCACGTTCCAGCTTATGCAACAAAAACAGAACGACTCATGAGGAACGAATGCTACAGATCGATGTACTAGACGAATGGCGGACACATGTCAAGGAGAAACCAAGAGTTCACGATGAACCAAAGCTACACCATGATGAGCATGTGGATGGAACAAACCAAATTAAGGTTAGGGACAAGGTACTACTAGATAAAATAGATCTTCGAATTGCCACTTCAGAGCTTAATGCAAATGGAGCAACTCCTTTTACGGTATTGAATGTCTTCCCATATGGTACAATCGAGGTAACTCATTCTAAATTTGGAACTTTTAAGGTAAATATTACTCGACTCAAACCTTATTTTGATAATAGAATTGACAGCGAGAAAAAGGAGTTTTGACTCTGCGAACCACCATGGTCGTGCGAATACGAGGTAAGTCAAGCTTAGACTTTAAATAAGCGCTTCTCGGGAGACAACCCAAGTATTAACAATGTTAATTTTCTTAATTTTATCTCATGATATTTTTAAAATTAATAAATTAAAAAAAACTATTTTTCACCCACACGGCCTGGACACACGGGCGTGTCCTTGGCCGTGTGGAATCTTAAGACTTAGTTTTAAAATTTTAAAGAAATCGACAGTGAGTTACACGGCCGGGTGACACGGTCGTGTGACCCACATGGCTTGGACACATGGGCGTGTCCTTGGCCGTGTGGATACTGGGACTTAATTTTTCAAAAATCGACAGAGACACAGACTAAAATAGGCCACACGGCCAAGACACATGGACGTGTCCTAGGCTGTGTGAAACCTGGATCTAATTTTTTAATTTTAAAACAAGTCAGAGAGTTACATGGACAAGGTATGCGGCCGTGTGCGAGACACGGCCGAGCCACACGAGCATTTGGGATGTCATACGGGCATGGGAGAAGTGAAGGAGGTTGCACATGGCCATGCGACACGGGCGTGTCCGAGGCTGTGTGAAGACTGGGCTTGTATTTTTAAAATGCACATGGGCTGAAAACACACCACACGGACATGTGACACGGCCGTGTGGCCCAACACGGGCCTCACATGACCGTGTCCCCCTTTTTAACCCCCAAACCCTAATCCCTTTTCACTTTCATCTTCCCAAAATTTTTTCAACATTTTACCCTAGCCGCCGCTCACTATTCCCACTGCCGATCACCTCCCTTTGCAAATCTGGCCACCACCTTCACCGTTGTTCCACCATCTCCCTCACGCTCCTTCGCCCTTCCTTTTCCCTCTCCCCATTCCTCTCCCCCCTCGTACCCTCGTCGGCCCTCGCACAAAATCACCCCTTCCGTCACCCTTTCCCTTCCCCTCTCAACCCCCATGACCGCTCCACCACCGCCCGCCCAGCCGTCACGTGTCCACACCAACACCTTCCCGTCGGTCTTTTCCTCATTTTCCTATTTTTATTTTTATTTATTTATTTTTATTTATTTATTTATTATTTTTATTTTTATTTTTTTATCTTCTTTATTTAATTATTCTATTAATCCTTTATTTTAGTTTATTATTCTGTTTATTTTTCTTTCGGCTATTTATTTTTCCCATTTGTAGTACCTTTATTATTCTGATTTGATTATGTTGATTTTTATTTTGCTGCAATTAGTTTAGATTAGTTATTCTTATCAATATAATTATTATTATTATTTTGACTATATTTTTTTTTATTATACTTGCTGCTGCTATTATTATTATTATTTTATTTCATTTTCTTATCATCCAATGTTTATTCTTCGTGTTACTATTTTAGTTTATTTTTATAATCACTATTATGATTCATCCTTATTTTATTATTCTTACTTTCTTGCTACTGAATCAATTACTATTGTTCTTTGTTCTTAGTATTAGGATTGTTTATTTAATTATTTATTTCTGCTTTTTCTTATTATTGCTTTCAGAATGCCATGAATTGTCTTTTAGTTACGAATTTGTTATTTGATTTTTTTTCCTTAGTGTTTTCACCACTTTGATTCATGATGGTTTCACTTTCTGGTTTTTGCATGCTTTGGTATTCGAACATACTGTTTTAGGAGTAATTTGTTATTTACGTCTACTTGGATTTTATTGGGTGCTACTTTATTTATTGATGAATTCTTTTACTTTTTCAGGCACACCATGACGAACACACGAGGCAAGTCTAAGGTAGCCGTTCCCGCTCCGAAAAAGTGGAAGACCCATGGTGCGACCTCCTCCTCAAGCGCTTCCGCTCGCCACCCTTATCTCCAATTATCGGTGGACCCCCAAGAGGATCTATTTCAGTTACTTAGACAGTGCCTACTCGGCCTAGGCTGATGTATTGATTGGACCGCATTGGAGTAGGTCCGACTAGCTGATGATGTTCGTGCCTTTATTGCCACAGTTCCGTGGGACAAATTCTTTTCCATCATTGAGCCCACATACATGGAGCTTACTTTGGAGTTATGCGTGACATTTATTCTACAGCAGGTCATGATGACTCATGACGAGCCAGGCACCATCACTTTTTGACTTAGTGGTTTGGTGCGCCAAATGAATATCCCCAAGTTCGGTGCTGCTATGGGACTTTACACTGAGGAGTTTATGAGCACCGAAAACTTCATTTGTCTACATCAACACATCCATTACACACCATCACATTGTTGGATAGAGCTTACAGCGAGCCAGACACTTTATGATGCAAGTCGCTTGAAAGTGACCTCTCTTCCTCCGGCCTTACGGTACCTTTATGCACTTTTAGTTCACACATTGACCGGTAGGAGGGAGAGCACTGGAGTCATTAGTACTCATGATGCCTATTTTCTATGGAGCATAGCCATCAGGCATATCTTTGACTTGGCATACTTCATTGCCTTAGCCTTCCGCCATCAGACTGACCGCCACAAGAAGGGCCCCATCTGTTTAGGCCATTATGTGCTCGCCTTGCTCGACACTTCGGTCTTCTCGACACACCGGAGCAGTCCTCTACACTTACCCTAGTCTACCAGATGTCCCCATAGGGAATCTCGAGCATGATTCATATGAGGATGATTGAGTGGCGTTGTGGTGTGGATCCTCCCCAGTATCGATTATTTCATTCTGACACTCAGAATGATGTTCCTCTCCATCACTGATGATGTTCCTCTCCATCACTGATGATGTTCCTCTCCATCACTGATGATGTTTCTTCTGCTGCTACTGTAACACCCTAAACCTGGCCTAGACGTTATGGTCGAATCTGGCGATGTCACATGGAAAGTGTTTTAAAAAAATGAGTTGTCAAGTAAAAACCGTTCCAGTTATTAACTTTTATTTAATCCGAAAAACGCAAATTCATCGTTAAGTTAAAAGGGTCCTTCTTATTTAGTGAAAGCTTTGGAAAATATCTTATTTTAGAAAACTGTCTCTGATTCTGAAAATTTTTCATTTTTAGTGAAATATCAAGTTTTGTTAAGTTTGCAGTTTAAATATCCATAAATTATAAAAACAATTAAATTCCCAAATTAAAACCAAAAAGTCTAGCGTCCCAAAAATTACAACTAAAATCATGAATTAAAAATCAAAACAAAAAACCAGTGGAAGTATTTCAAAAGTTTTACGTGTGGCCACTGTCGAGTCCTCCACTACACCGATCCGCCTAGTGCTGGGGATTACCTGGACATATTAAATAGAAAAGAGTGAGTTTCGCAACTCAGTGTGTAATCCCCACAGACATCAAACATATCAAACACTCATCAGAAGTCAGAAATAACAGTCTAGGGCAGAAGCCCATTACAGAATCAGTTCGGGCCTCAGCCCATTTAGATGCAAAATCAGATATAGATTAGGGCCTTAGTCCGATCAGATGCAGAATCAAATATATACAAGGGCCTTAGCCCAATCGGATACAGAATGCAGATCAGTATATCAAAATCCTACCCACCAGCCTCTACACACCATCTCCATCTCGCCCTACACACCATGTGGGGATAAAATCAACCCACCCATCCCTACACACCATATTGTACCGGAATGCGGCACATGAACAGAATAGTGCAGCCGAGCTGCTAGTTATCAGGCTTAAGAGCCTTTCAGAACACTTCCTCCAAATAACATTAACCCCACCCCGATGCAATGCAGCATACCAATATGACATGCAAACATGCAAATAACCTAACATACATTCAGTTCAGTACAGATATCATATAGTCAGATCACATAAATAGGGGTCTAAATAACGCTTACCGACCCTACAATAGGTCCACAGTCGACTTGGGCGACCCATGCAACCTTACAGCACTTTTTAGAAAAATGGGCTCACATGCCCATGTGGCCTGCCCGTGTGGTTCACCCGTGTGGCCCACTCGGCCTAAATTGTCCTTGGCCGTGTGGATCACACGGCCTAGCCCAGAATCCCACACGCCCATGTGGCCCACACGACCCAATTGGTCGAGCCCGTGTCTCGCACACGGCCTCACCCAACCATCACACGGCCGTGTCCTTCACGCACGGCCTGGCCTCGTCAATCACAAGGCCGTGTACTGCCACACGGCCTACCACACGGGCGACCACACGCCCGTGTGGCATCGACAGTTTCATTTTTTAGCTTTCACAGATTCTCGTTTTCTGTGTTTTCGGGTACACACCTGAATTCAATCTGCTGCAAAAACATTCCGAGCACTCCTAGGCCTAAAATCGAGACTTCCCTCATCAATTTAACAAATTTATTAGTGAATTCGTATAACGAGATCAAGCAGAGACTCGACTTACCGCCGATAAAATGTCTTTCGTAAACACCGCTAACACCCACGATACGAAAATCACTGCTCAGAACCTGACCTAACGCCTTCAATAGTAGAAGAACACGTTACTTCACAGATTAATAAAGTTCAACGACGGATATTACGAAGGAAACTTACCAAACCCACGCCTAAATTTTGTACCAGAAACCGTTGAAAAGAAAGAAAAAAAGAAAACCGATATGGAGAGAACGATGTAGCAGCAAAATTTTAATAGAGGAACGAAAAAAGAAGAGCAGATTTCGGAAAATAAGGGAAAAAGTATAGGGCTAACATCAGAAACAACACAAGAGAGAGGGAGAGCCGAAATTTGCATAGGAAACAATCAAGAAAGAAAAATTCCCATGACTCCCACTAACCACAACTCCTTGATTTTCTCTCCATTAAACCCACTACTCAGTATTCTAGTCAAACTCAAACTCTAGCTGAATATTGCAGCAAAAATACTAACCCTTGCCAACACAGAGAATCGAACACAGGACCCTCAGCAAACTAACACTCCACTTAACCATCAGACCAGCAGGCCCATTCTGTTATGTTTTACAAACAATCAAATATAAGCCTATCGAATCCAATTAAGGATTTACTCATAAAAATGAAAAAATTTACCCAAGGTAAGGCTTGAACTTGGGACCTCACACACACACACCCAGAACACTTAACCACTGAAGCAGATACACAGTTGTGTCATAAATACACGGAAACAAATATACAAATTTTGGGGCGTTACAGCTACCTTAGCAGACCTCCCCGACTGGTTCACTCGCTTCGAGCAGTACTGCGTTCAGAGGTTCGATAGTATTGACGCGACATTGCAGTAGATATGTCAGCATCTCCATATCTCCTCTTCAGCGCCGACGACTCACGACACCGATGTGTCTGATGATGAGGACCATTGAGTCCATTTGTTTTATTTTCTTTTTCTTTTCTTTTTATGTTTATTTTTCTATTCTTAGACTTATTTCGTTTTTATCTTTTGAACTATATTTAATTTTATGGTTGTTTCTAATCGAGTATAATCCCTTAATCTTCTTCACTACTTGTGTTTATTTTCTTAATAGTTTGCTCAGAATCATGCACTACATCTAGAATTGTCTACAATTCCGCCTATTCTAGGGAATTCATCCAATATTCAGGGCAGTTTTAATTCTCTACCTCTCTTATGCTATTCTGTTTATACTGTGATTATATATGTTTGTACATTAAGGACAATGTACATCTTAAGTGTGGGGAGGTTATTTATAGAATTATTAGAAAATCCCTGAATTATATCTTGTGTTAAATAATTTTCTCATACTTCTATTAGAATGAATTTTATCGACTTGTGATTTTTATTTCTGTGTTTTAGATTAAATTCATAGGTATTTGTGCATTGATTGTTTAAACTTTAAGATATGAGAGAATCAAGCATGATAAGTTGATTTTCAAAATTAAAAAATTTTAGGTTGTTTCCCTGAATTGAGGTATTATCTTGAAGTTTTAAATTTACAAGTTTGACATCAAAACCATAATTTTTTGTGAGATTTTGAGCCTTTAGAGCACATATTTTTCTTTCTCATTTTATTATTGGTTATGAGTGTGTCAATATTGATTTGTTATTCTAGAACTTTCTTCGATTATGCATGTCGAGACCACACCTTTGATTTGATATACTCCGATGATAAAGGCACTTAGGTTTTAACCTATTTATCCCATAAAGAGCCTACCTTCATAATTAACCCTTAGTGAACCCCGTTGAGCCTAACACACCGTTTCTTGGTTTACCCATTCATGTTAACCTATAACTCACTCTTTTGATTCGTTGAGAATTTTTCCCGTTTTATTGACTCCCTTTTTATCGAGATTTGATTTGGTTAGTTGGCTAACTATGCTCTTTTGTTCATTTGCTGAGTTGATTCTTGTTCTAAAAGAAAATTGATGAAAAAAATAGTAATACATATATATTGATTATTATTTAGTTCTATGTTAATTGAGCTTGAACAGTTAGATTCATATTTTGAGAAGAAGCTCGTGTTATTCTTGAATAGTTTCGATTGATGTAATTGTTTTTAATTCAGCATTTGTTTATTTTTCTAGTTTGGTAATTTATCAATTCGATCTCGATTCTAACCATCTTTTTCAGCCTTTCTCCACACCCTTAACCTAAGCCACATTACAACCTCTTAAAGACCTTTTGATTTGTGTATCATCTCATTTTATAGTGGTGGAGGTTTGATTTTCATACAAGCCTATAGAAATGACTTTTCATGTTTGACTTTTGAGTGCTTAATTTTTGAACCTTAAACACTTTGACTAATTTGAGTGATTCTTTAGTGAGGATGTCGATTCTTTAGATAAGGGGAAATACCTATGTTTTCATGCTTTAAAAATGTTCGACTTGGATTGTTTGAATCTTTAGTGCTCTTTTAGTTGAATTATCAATGTATGATTATTTGTGAATTATGGCAAAACATTATTGATGAGAATTATGAGTTGAGAAAGTTTAATTTTAATTTTGAATTGAGGATTTTGCTTGAGGACAAGCAAACGCTTAAGTGTGGGGATATTTGATAAACCATAAAAGTAACATGTTTTTAATCCCATTCTTGACACATTTTTGGATGATTTATTATGTAAGTTAGTGAATTTGATGCTCCTAATCCTTTAAATTTATGTTTCTATACTTAGGTGAGCATAGAGAAGTGAAAGGAGTGAAAAACGGGCCAAAATCAGACAAAAAGTGTTGTTTTCAGGAACCACACGGCCTGGGCATTTCCACACAGGCTGGGCACACGCCCGTGTGAGCCACACGGGCTGGCCACACGCCCATGTGCCAGCCCATGTTGATTTCGTACCCTATTTCTCTTTTACTCGGAAAAAGCCAATTTTTAGGGATTTTGAGCATTCTAAAGTTTATAAATACATAGTAGAAAAGGACCTAGAGGGACACACAGAGAAGAACGAAGAAAAGACTTGAAGAACACCATCGGATTCATTTCAGAAGTGGATCTCCTTCAAGATTGAAGATCTCCATTCAATTTATTTAGAAGTTTTATTGGGTTTCTTTATCTCTTATTGTTTTCCTAACTTTGGGATGATGTTATTCTAGATTATGAACTAAATTCCCTAGATACCTAGGGAAGATGAAACCTATATGAATCTTATTATTTGATTTCTGAATTACATGATAAATACTTGATTCTTGTTCTCAATTATGTATGCTTATTTCATGTTTTAATATTTTAAGGGTATTAATTCATGCTTAATGTGCTTATTTCAGTGGAGCAAAAGTCCCAGTTTAAGAATAAATATAGCATAAGTGAGTGGAGTTGCATGCAATCCTAGAAATAGGACGACATAAATCTACCGGATTAGAGTCAAATCTAATAGGGGATTCCATAGATCGAGTTAATGCGATAATAGGGGTTTTAATTAGAAAGAGATTTCAATTAATCAACCTAGAGTCATTTGTTTTTACTCTTGAAAGAGATATTAACATAATTTGGGATTTCTACGGATCAAGGCGCAAGTGAATAAATCGTTTAATTCAGATTCAGAATAATAAGTGAAGTCTAAGTGGATTCTTTCCTGGGTATTGTCTATCTCATCGGTTTTATTCGATTATTTTCCTAATTCAATCTCTATTGTGTTCTTAGTAATTAGTTAGTTAATTTTAGATTAAAAACAATTCCTTCAATTTATCGGCTAGATAATAGAAAAATAGTAAGTACTAGTACTTTTAGTCCTCGTGGATACGATATTCCCGACTCACCATAGCTATACTATTATTCGATAGGTGCGCTTGCCTTTGTCGTAATTTTAGTTAGTTTAGTGACCATCATGCATGAATAATATAATAATTTAGAAATATTAAACTAACTCTTAAAACTATTTTTAACTCTAAAATTAATAAAAATTATTCTATTTTTTTATAAAACTCTAAAACCTTAACAAAGAGCAATGCCAGAAATTTTTTCGGGGTGGAATTAAGTTGTATATTTTTATGAAAGCTAAAAGCAATTTCACAATTTTAATAACTTATATTTTTATAAATTTTAAATGATTGAATCAAAATTTTATTATTTTGTGGGGGTCATAGTGTAATTTTACCTTTTACTCAATTAAAATATTGTAAAACTTATAGGATCAATATTGCATTTTTTCATTTTAGGCCCCTCCTTTAAACCCTAGATCTTAAAAATTTCAACCATAAACCTTTAAACCCTAAATTCTAATCAAACCCTTTCCCTAAAATCATAAATCTTAATATTCTAAATTCTAACTCACCGTACAAATAAAACATAAAACTAGTTGAAAAAAAAACATAACATGCATTATTATTTGTTAATTTTATTTAATTTTTGGCATTAAATTTATTTAATTAATCAAAACTAATTAGGGGGTTAAAATGTTATAAAGGAGACTTGATCTAGTGTTATAAAATGTGTTATTAATTATAAATTCTTTTAAAAAATATGAAGTGACACATTTTTATATAATTTAAACTCATAAACTTTAACTAAATGTTGTAAATAATTCTGAGTTTAAATTATATTCGTACGATACTAATAAGTCACTTTTTAAGCACTAAATAAAAACGTGCCACTTTAAATTTTTAAAAAGAATTTCTACTTAATATAATACAATTTCTAATGCTAGATTAGTTCTCCTTAAAAACATTTTAATCTTAACTAGTGTTGATTAATTAAATAAAATTAACAAATAATAATAGTAATCCAAGGTTTATTTTTTTTTCTTCAACTCGATTTATAGTCTTACAAAAATAATTAGTTTAGGATTTAAGGTTTAAAATTTTAGGGTTTTAGAATTTAATTAAAAAAATAGATTAGTTTTATGAATTGTAGAATTAAAAATAATAATAAGTGTTAAAATTATGTTTCTTTATTATTCATGGCTCCTAAAAAACATTATAATCTAACATGTTATTATTAGGTGTCTAAAAAGTGAATTTTTGAAATTATCTTAATCTAAGGCTCCGTTTGTTTCACTGAAAATGATTTCCGGAAAATAATTTCTGGAAAATGATTTACTTTTTTGGAAAAGCTAATATTTTCTGATGTTTGGATGAATCTGTGTAAAATATTTTCTGTTGTTTAGTAGATTTGTTAAAAATATTTCATAAAAGTTGTTTTCAATTAAACAAACATACATTTGATATTTTCTTATTTTTTCATTGTTTAATTAAATTTATTTTTATCTATAATTTTATATTTTACATTGTTTTTGCATATATAAAAAATATTATATTAAATTCAGATTTATTACAACGTCATTTTTTAATTACATGACTACTAAGTGAGAATTTTTTATTTAAAAATGTGACATCAAAAAAATTGACAAAAAAAATTAACGGTGTTAATAATTGGACTTGATTTTTAAATTTAAAAAGTAAATGGACTAAATTCATAAAAATAAAAGTACAAAAACTAAATTACAAATTTGTGAAGTGTACATAGACTTATGATATATTTTAACATTTATACTACAAAACATTTATTATTAATATATTTATAATTGTAATAAATATTTATTATTAAAATATTAATATTGAATATTTTCAATAACATGTGAATAATATTATTTAAAATTATTATTTTTAAAATTTATTATTAAAATAAAATTGAAATATTAAATAATTTATTAAAACAAAAATTATATTTATTATATTAATAATTTATTATATGACTAAATATAAATAATTAAATATGTATGTTTAATAATATTAAAAATATAATATTTTAAATATTTTCAAAAATAAAAAATAAAATTTATTATCAATATAATAATAGTAAGCTTGATTTAATTTAATTTTTATATAAAAATAAAATTATCTATAGATGAGCTCTTTTCCGGAAAATGACTTACGCTTTTCAAAAGGTAAGTCATTTTTCTGAGAAAAAGAACTTATTTTACCTTGACACTGTAAGTCATTTTCCGTTGACCAAACTATTTTCTGTGAAACAAACACAGGAAAATACAGAAAATATTTTCCGTAAAACCTTTTACATGTAAACAAACGGACCCTAAGTTGAACAAGTTAATTTTTACAAAACAAATAAGAATAAATTAGATTTTGTCACCCACGACATGGGTAAAAACATTTATATGATAAATTTGTATAAAAATTCTTATGAAAATCAAGTTTGGATTTCATTAAAACGACAAAGTTAAGATATTTAAATTTATGATGTCATGGTTGAAATCTTATTACTTTAATTATGTGTACATATTTTTCTAAATTTATCAAAATTTATAAAAAAATAAATTAGACATAATGCCTTCAAAATAATGTTTGCTATTTTGTAAAATAAATGCGCTTTTGATAATTTCCTAAGTTGGGACTCGATTAAAAGGAGACACCAACTTAGGCTTAGTTTAGTAATACTTCTCATACTTGCTTTTGGGGGGACACTTTTGGAGAGAAGTTAAAATTTTCAGCTTCTCAAAAAATTGCTTTTGGGCCAATTTTTTTGCTTGGGAGAAGCACTTTTTCTCCCCAAAAGTAGCTTGTTTAGGATTGTTTTTGTCCTAAAAGTGTTTCTTAGAAGCAATACTAAGCACACCCTTAGTCAACCTCATAATACATAGTATAGATATACAAATTATGTGAGTGAAAAAGTTTATATAATAATATTAAAATATAAAAAAATACAAAACTAATTTTTTGTTAAAATGATATAGTGATAATTTTATAGATATTGGTGACACGGGTTCAAAATTCTCCAAATAAAATTTTTTATTAGTTTTTATGAAAACATAAAAAGACAAAAATACTTTCATAATAATATAATTTATTTTTAATATTAAATGGTATTTTCATAATTTCCTTAACTAACTTTATAACAACCTGATTTTTAGTGGTGTCGGAAACTATAGTTTCGGGACCACGACTCCGATGTGTCAGTCCAAAAATATTAAATAATTAATATTTACGAGGTCAGTAGTGTCGTATTAATTTTTTGTTGAGAAATTGTATCATTTAGATAGTTAATTAGTGAAAAAGGACTTAATTGTAAAAGATACAAAAGTTAGATTTCTTTTAGTTAAATGAGTAAATAGATAAAAAATATTGAAAAGGAGGATTATTATTGTAATTAGCCCATATTATTTATAATGGGTGATGATGGCTTGGTTAGTTTGAAATTCTTATTTTTTAAAGGTTATTTTAGTAATTTATTTTCTTCTTTTGGCCGAATGCCATTGTTCGGGGGAAAGCTTCAAGCTTTGTTTGGTGTTGAGTCTTTGCATGTAAGACATTTCTTGCCCCTTTTTTATGTTTTTGCGATCATTACCTTGATATCTAGCTAGTTTAGTGATTAATTTGAGAAAGTGTTGTGTTAGAAAGTCTACCATTAATGTTTTTGGAAGATTTTTACTTGAAAGAGTTTTTGTTTCATGCTTGATGTGGATTTTGAGTTATTTTATTAAGTAAATTTTTATACATTTTGAAAGTGGGGATTGAATTGAGTAAAATTGTAAATGAGAGGGATTTCATGAGAAATTTCAGAATTTATGAATTGTATATGTAGGGTTAAATATTCGACAGTATTGGGTTATGTATTAATTGTGGGAATTGGCTTGTTTAGTATTATGGACTAAATTGTATAAAAAGATAATGTTTGGGGCAAATGTGTAAATGTGTAAGTAAGTAATTATATGTATTGAATTGAATAGTTTATGAATTAGATGTTAATAATTGAAATAAATTGTATTATAGATCAAGGGCAAGTTGATAATCGTGGAAAATGGAAGGTTGTTGAGTAGTCCTTGAACTTTTGTTGTTTCTACAGTTTGCCCTGGTAAGTTCATATGGTTTAATTTTTGTATTGTTTAAACATTTCATTATTTATGAATTAATATTATTAATGCTTGAAAGTGTTGAATTGTATTAAATGGATTTATTTGTGAAAGTGATTAAATATATGTTGTTATTCGAGAATTAGTTGAGCCGATGAACATAGGATAGGATACGACTGGCATACCAATAGGTTATATTGCACACTGTACTGGACCGGCTAATGTTGAGATGATGATATTTGATTTATTCTTGTTTACTAAATATACCGAAGTACGACATTTGTTGTGAACTTTCGTGTTATATTACAGTGATTTTGGTGTGTTCCGGGGGTAGATGAAAAGCCTTCGGGCTTGGCACTCAGTGTCGAGGTGTGTTTAGGAGGGATGTTAGCCTACGGGCTAGGCACTTAGGTGTGTTTTTAGATGGTTAGCTCATTTGAGCATACTGGTGTGTTCTAAATGATTAATCGTGTATCCGAATCCGTTATATCGTTCATCGGGCGAACTTTTATTGGTTTTATGGTTTATAATTGGTATTATAAGCAATTACATGAATTATTGATTGATTATTTTGAGATGTTATTGAATGACTTAATTCAATTGGGTTGATTATCTATTATAAGTATTGATATGAAGACTCACCCATTAAATGGTTGTGATGAATAGGATTATGGTTAATTTCTGTATTCTGTATTAGAAATGTTTATTCGGTAAACTTATTGTTCAAACCGTTGAACTTACTAAACTCAATTAAGTTTAATTGTGCCATTTTTTGTTGTTTTCCTGTAGATACGTTTTTGAGGAAACGTACGATCACATAGACTCAAAGAATCACACTATTAAGAAATCTTTTGGTAGTTTTTGAATTTTTAACTTAGGTTATATGGCATATAATAGGTAAAGTGAAATTCTGTTGATTATATGTGAAATTGTAAAACTTGAATGATTCTTGCGAGTATATGTTTGGTTTGGTATGTATGTGTGTATGGAACTTGTTTGGTATATTTGGTATAAGCCTTATAAAGTGTGTGAATATGGAAAGATGAATTATGAATTGATGGGAGTGGTGTTTTGGCATGAATTGTTAATTATGGTTGTGTATTTTGAATGTTTATACTTTGGTTTAAATGTGATATTGATTTGATTTTTAAATTGTGGTGTCAATGAGTGTAATAGCCCGATTTAGGGCCTGATCGGAATAGTAGTTGTGAGACCAAAAATTCGAGGTAGAAATATGTGTTTTATGGCTTTTATGAGGTCTATAGCATGTTTGCATGATTGTGTAAAAATTTCATGAAGAAATTTTATAAATTAGTGAACAATTTGTCTATTAGGACTAAATTGCAAATATTAGAAAATATGAGATTCTAGAAGATTTAAGTATGATATAGCATTATAAAAATTATTAGAAGTCCTTATTTAGCAATTAGACCAATATATGTCAAGATGGACAAAAATAGACATGGGAAGGAAAAATTTCAAGAAAGGGGCCTTAAGGGCATTTTTTTTCATTTGGTTAATAAAAGAATAAAAAGGGAAAAAGAAGTCAAAATTCATGTCCATCTTCTTCCTAAGTGTCGAAATTTTCAAGCTCTCCATAGCTAGGGTTTCTTCATCTTTCAAGCTTGATTGTAAGTACCTCCTAGCCCCGTTTATAATGTTCTTCGTATTTTTGAGATCCTCGTAGCTCGATTTAGCTATTTCTAGCTATATTTTGAGCTAGGGTTTATGTTCAAAAATTTACCCATGTATGACATGCATGTATTTTGATGATTTATGGAATAATATGAAAGTTTGATGTATGATAAACATCTTTTTCTAAATGATTTTCATGAGAAATGCATAAAAAGGACCAAATTGTAAAAGTCATGAAAATGGTCATACAAGAGTGAATTAGTAAAAATTGGGGGTTGTTGTAGTTAAGAAAATGATTCGGCTAGGCTTAAAACACAAGAAAGTTGAATAAAAATCATTTTACGAGCCTAAGGGTAAAAGTGTAATTATGTGAAAGTTTAGGGGCAAAATCCTAATTTTACAAAAGTATGATTCATGGATCAATTTAGTCAATATGAGTATTTAACAAGTGAAATTGCTATTATAGATCAAGAAACACGAAGCCAGGACCGAAACCGAGGCAAGAACAAAGTTGTGGACTAAATCGAATATCTACACACATTTTGAGTACCGAGGTAAGTTTGTGTGAAATTAAAGATACATAATGTTTTTATATTTTTAATTGCTTGATATTATGTGAAATGAATATTATTTCTATGAAATCGACTAATAATGCTTTGACGAGAGTATGATGAAAATATGTTAAGTTGAAGTCCCGGTCGAACGTTCGGAATAGCAAGGATACTAATGTCACAACATGAGATAAGGAAGGTCCCGTATAAGACCATGTCTGGGAAATGGCATCGGCACCGAATAAAGGAGGTCCCGTATAAGACCATGTCTGGGACATGGCCTCGGCACCAAAGGAAGATCTCGTGTAAGACCATGTCTGGGACATGGCATCGACATCTATGTACGATCTCGTATAAGACCATATCTGGGATATGGCATCGACATCGAGATATGAGATCCCGTGTAAGACCATATCTGGGATATGGCATCGGCATCAAGATGTGATCCCATGTAAGACCATATCTAGGATATGGTAAGACCATAACTAGGATATGGCATTGGCATCGTAATACATGTATGATGAGATTGAGTATCCTTCGATATTCCGAGTGGTTCAACGGGAAAATAGCTAGGTTTATGTACAGGTGACAAAGAGCTAAGTTTATGTTTGGGAGATTAAAAGTACTAAAGTTGTATGACGAAGTGCTACAGGTACCCATGAGTAATATACGAGTTATAAATGCGAAATGTGATGTATGATTTGGTAAGATTGTGCATGAGTAAGTTATGTTGATGTATTTGAGAACTTGTATTGCTATTATTCAATGAGATGAATGGATGTCATTATAAGCCTTTATGATGCTATTTATTTCATGCAAACTTACTAAGCTTAATGCTTACCCCTCTCTTTTCCCTTTTCCTTGTAGTATCGCCAAGTTAGCTCGGGGATCGTAGGACATCGGAGTTCAGATCACACTATCAACTATTCTTTTGGTATAGTAAAGTTGATTTATTTTGAGTATGGCATGTATAGGAACTTGGTCATTTTGCTATGTCATATTTTTTAGCCAAAGTGTTGGTTATTATGGTTACTCATTCATTTTGTAAATGGCCATTGGGAATTGGCAAATACTTGTTAAGTTATATATATATCCAATGATGATAATATTCATGAAGTGCAAGTTCGTGAAATTGATCGAGTAAAATGTGAAGTGTATGCATGATGAATTAGTGATTCTTATAGTGCATTATTGCTATGTTATGTGTTACTTGTGGTGGTATAAGTGTGCTTGTTTTTCAGGGTGGCAATTGGCCTAGTAAATAGCCTTTTAATTGTCCACACGGGTAGACATACAGGCGTGTGTCTAGGCCGTGTGTGTCACACGGTCAGACCATGGGTGTGTTGATAGGCCGTGTGTCCCCTGCATCAAATTTGCGAGAATTAAATTCTTCAAATGGGCTAGCACACGGGCGTGTGCCTAGTCCGTGTGCCCTTAAGTGTTTGCTGACGTCATAAACAAAATGCTAAGGTTTTCACACACAGATGAGGACACGAGCGTGTCTAGGCTGTGTGAGGGACACGGGCTATAGACACGGGCGTGTGCCAGGCCGTGTGAAAACCCCTGTAGGTTCGAAATGAAAAATAAAATCCACACGGACTAGGAACATGGGCGTGTGTGACCATACGGCCTGCCCATACGGGCATGTTCTATTCCACACGGGCGTGTGGCCCTGTTTCAAGCAAAAATTTTCTATGTGAGCGAAAGCTTCCGGTTTAGTCCTGAACCATCCCGTATGTATGTTTAGGGTTTTGTAGACCCATAATAGGGATGTTATGAATATGAATGAAAAAGTTTTAAGTTGAAACGAAATTTTATGGCCCGATGTTCTATGTTAGAGCAAGTTAAGTTCGGTAATGCCTCGCATTCAGTTCAGGCGTTGAATACGGGTAAGGGGTGTTACATTTAGTTGTATCAGAGCTACGATTTAGTCGATTCTCAGACTAACGTAGCGTATGCATAAGTCTAGCTATACATGCCATACCTATGAGTATTTACATAATGATAGTGTGATGACTCCTGACGATTTAAATTGTGTTTTCATATAGTAAATGGATCCCGATAGAGCTGTGGTGGATGATGTAGAAAGTAACGCGCCGACTCCCACCCAAGGGACAGTGCCGAATGAAAATGAGAATAGACCAACGATCAGTAAGTCAGAGAGGAGGAGAAGAGGCTAGGGAAGCCTTTCTCCACATGATGAATGCATGGTATACAGAGTTCGTTCGTACGAACCCGAATGTGCAACCCTCTCCACCCCCACCTATTCCTCAGCCTACCCCTGTAGTTCCCCAAGTGGTAGAAGTGGTAAGGAGAGAAAAGCCTCTGGTTGATAGAATCTGGAGACAAGGAGCCGAGGAATTTCGAGCTAGTAAAGATGACGATCCGGAGCGGGCAGAATTTTGGCTTGAAAATACCATCAGAGTATTTGATGAATTATCTTGCACGCCTGAAGAGTGCATGAAATGTGTGGTGTCTCTCTTGAGAGATTCCGCTTATCAATGGTGGAACACCCTTGTGTCGGTTGTACCAAGGGAGAGAGTTAATTGGGAGTTTTTCCAAGAAGAGTTCCGGAAGAAGTACATTAGCCAAAGATTTATTGATCAGAAGAGAAAGGAATTCCTTGAGTTAAAACAAGGTAGAATGACAGTAACTGAGTACGAGTGTGAGTTTTTGAGGCTCAACAAATACGCTCGAGAGTGTGTATCCACTGAAGTCATTATGTGCAAAAGTTTTGAGGACGGATTAAATGAAGATATCCGATTATTTGTTGGTGTTCTAGAATTGAAGGAATTTGTTGTGCTGGTGGATAGGGCTTGCAAAGCTGAGGAGTTGGTTAAAGAGAAAAGAAAAGCTGAAATAGAGTCTCATGACTCAAGAAAAATACAACTGAACAAGCCATTTCAATCCTCATCCAAGAAGTCAAGAGATTTCACTACTCAATCAGTTACTTCAGCTGGGTTTCCAAGTAGAAGTAAGGGCAAACAGTACTCGGGGTCTAAATCCCAGACCACTTCAGTTGCTAGTGTTGGGAACGCTCGACCAAATAGACCGGAATATCCACAGTGTGGCAGATGTCACCCCGGTGAGTGCTGAGCACATGAGAGAGCCTGTTTTAAGTGTGGTTCCCAAGATCATTTTATTAGAGAGTTCCCCGAGATGGTTAAAAAAGAGAAAATTCAGAGTACAAGATCGGGAAGTACTACTAGAGGGAGACAACAGAGAAACTCGGGAAGTGGAACTAGTAGTAAGAGTACACCTAGAGATCAGACTGCTAGATCTGAGGGTAGAGTGCCTGCAAGGACTTATGCCATTTGTGCTCGCAAAGTGGCGTCATCCCCTGATGTAATTACGAGTACATTTTCTCTCTATGATACTAATGTTGTTGCTTTAATTGATCCGAGATCTACCCACTCATATATTTGCATGAAATTAGTATCTAGTATGAGTATGCCTGTAGAGTCTACAGAATTCGTGATAAAATTGTCCAATCCCTTAGGCAAATGTGTATTAGTTGATAAGGTATGCAGAGATTGCCCATTGATGATTAGAGGTAATTATTTTAAGGCGAATCTTATGCTATTTCCATTTGATGAATTCGATATAATTCTTGGTATGGATTGGTTAACCGCTCATGATGTGACAGTAAATTATGGAAAGAAATACATCGAACTGAGATGTGAAAACGGGGACACTCTTCGTGTTGAATCAGATGAACATGACAGATTGCCTGTAGTGATTTCTCATTTGTCTGCCCAGAAATATGTAAGAAAGGGATACAAAGCTTATCTTGCCTTTGTGATGAATGCTAAAGAAACTGAGCTAAGAATTGAATCAGTGCCGATAGTATGTGAGTATCCAGATGTATTCCCAGAAGAATTGCCAGGGTTGCCTCCGGTTAGAGAAATTGAATTTGGCATTGAGTTAGCCCCTGGTACTGCACCTATATCGATTGCTCCATATAGAATGGCTCCAGCTGAGTTGAAAGAATTGAAGGCACAGTTACAAGAGTTGACGGACAAAGGCTTTACATGACCGAGTTATTCTCCGTGGGGTGCTCCAGTATTATTTGTGAAAAAGAAAGATGGTTCCCTGAGATTGTGTATAGATTATCGGCAACTTAATAAGGTAACCGTGAAGAACAAGTACCCGTTGCCAAGAATCGATGATTTGTTTAATCAATTGAAGGGAGCCACTGTGTTTTCCAAGATATACCTGAGGTCCGGTTATTACCAATTGAGAGTCAAAGACTCTGATGTGCCGAAGACTGCATTTCAGACAAGGTATGGTCACTATGAGTTTTTAGTCATGCCTTTCGGTTTAACAAATTCCCCTGCTGTGTTTATGGATTTAATGAACCGCATCTTTCGGCCATATTTGGATAAGTTTGTTGTGTTTTTTATTGATGATATACTGATTTATGCTCGTGATGAGAATGAACACGCTGAGCATTTGAGGACGGTTTTGCATATTTTACGAGATAATAAGTTATATGCTAAGTTTAGCAAGAGTGAATTTTGGCACAAAGAAGTTGGATTTTTGGGGCACATTGTCTCGGGAGATGGAATCCGAGTTGACCCTAGCAAGATTTCAGCTATTGTTGATTGGAAATCACCGAGAAATGTATCAGAGGTTAGAAGTTTTCTGGGCCTAGCTGGCTATTACAGGCGGTTTGTCAAAAGATTTTCCATGATAGCTACATCGATGATGAAATTGTTCCAAAAGGATGTAAAGTTTGAATGGACAGAAAAGTGCAAACAGAGTTTCGAAAAATTAAAGGCATTATTAACTGAGGCTCTAGTTCTAGTAAAACCTGAACCGAGAAAAGAATTTGTAATTTATAGTGATGCATCCTTGAATGGATTGGGCTGTGTGCTTATGCAATAGGGCAAGGTGATAGCATATGCCTCTAGACAGTTAAAGCCGCATGAAAGGAATTATCCGACACATGATTTATAGTTGGCTGCCATTGTGTTTGCGTTGAAGATATGGTGACACCATTTGTGTAACACCCCTTGCCCGTGTCCGACGCCGGAACCGGATACGAGGCATTACCATGCTTGACTTTGCTTGAAGATGTAATTACGGGCTATAAAATTTCATTCCAACTTAAAATTTTCTTTCTTAACCATAACACACATATCATGGGACTACGAGGCCTTAAACATACCTTCGGAAGGTTTCGGAGTTCAACCAGAAACTTTTACACTCTTTGAAAATTTTTGCCTAAACAGAGGTCACATGCCCTTGTGACTTGGGACACGCCCGTGTGGGGAGGCCGTGTGGTCACACATGCCCATGTCCCTAGCCCGTGTAGAATTTATTTTTATTTCGAAACTGCAGGGGTTTTCACACGGCTGGACACACGCCCGTGTCAATGGCCCGTGTCCTTCACACGGCTTAGACACGCTCGTGTCCTCACCCGTGTGTGAAAACTAGGGGTATTCTGTTTATGACGTCAGTAACCCTTTAAAGAGCACACGGCCTAAGCACAAGCCCGTGTGCTGGCCCGTGTGAAGGATCGAATTCTCGCAATTAAATGTAGGGGACACACGACCTACTAACACACCCTTGGGGCTGGCCGTGCTAGAAACACGCCCGTGTGTCTACCCGTGTAGATAGTTTAAGGCTATTTTCCAAGCCTTCTTACCACCCTGAAACATAAACTCATTCATTTCTTCAGAAGAAGCACATAACATAGCAATACCAAACTCTTAAGAATCCTTAAATTATCATTCATTCCACCCGTATTTTACTCAATTACTTGCATGAACATTCATTTCATTTAACTTATCAACTTTATAACATAAACTTAACAATATTGGCCAATTCACCATGACCCTTTACAAAATGAGGGTCAAACATTAATAGCTAACCCTTTGGCCTTCAAACATGACATGACACAAAACGATCAATTTCCAATACATGCCATACTCAAAATGAATTAACTTTACTATACCAACAGAATGATTGATAGTGTGATCTGAGCTCCGACGTTCTGTGATCCCTGAGATAACTTGGCAAAACTACAAGGAAAGGGGAAAGAGAGGGGTAAGCATATAGCTTAGCAAGTTTCCATCTCATGATACATGAACAACATAAGCATCAAGTGCTCAAGCATACTTACTCATACTTACTCTTACCCTTCTCATTTCACAATATGATTTCATACTTTGTATTTTACTCATGGTACCTGTATCACTTAATCACATGACTTAGCACATTTGCTATCATGAACATAAACTCATATCTTCATCATTCTTTTCATAGGTGATACCCAAGGTTATCCATAAACGAATTTAACTCTATACCATTTTACATACTAGGCTCTTTTGCCCACGAATTAACCAAATTATCATAGGATACTCGAACTCATCGTTCATAAAATTTGATGCCAACGCCATATCCCAGATATGGTCTTACATGGGATCACCCCTTGGTGCCGATGCCACATCCCAGATATGGTCTTACACGGGACCTTATAACTCGATGTCGATGCCATGTCCCAGACATGGTCTTATACGAGATCATACATGAATACCGATGCCATGTCCCAGATATGGTCTTATACGAAATCTTCCTTTGGTGCCGAGGCCATATCCCAGACATGGCTTTACACGGACCTTCTTTATTTAATTCTAATACATGGGTAACCTCATTATTCCGAGTTTTTATCCAGAATTTCACATAACTTATTTTCACCATTTCCTCATCGAGGCTTCATCACTCGAATTTCATAACAATAACATACATTGCCATAATATTAAATAATTTCAAATATCGAACATTATGAAACTCTAACTTCATACAAACTTACCTCGATTCTCAAAATATGTATAGATGCTTGATTTAGTCCTCGATTTTGTTATTGCCTCAGTTTTGATCTGGGCTTCATGTTTCTTGATCTATAATAACAATTTCACTTGTTAAATACACACATTTACTAAATCGACTAATAATTCATATTTTGGCAAAATTATGATTTTGCCCTTAAACTTTTACATAATTACATTTTTGCCCTTAGGCTCGTAAAATGATTTTCATTCAACTTTCTTGCATTTTAAGCCTAGCCGAATCATATTCTCAACTATAGCAACCTTCAATTTCCACTATTTCACTCATGTATGACCATTTTTATAACTTTTACAATTTGGTTTTTTTTTTTTGCATTTTTCATGAAAATCACTTAGAAAAAGATGTTTATAATACATCAAACTTTCATATTCTTCCATAAAACATCAAAATACATGCATGTCATACATGGGTAAATTTTTGAACATGAACCCTAGCTCAAAATATAGCTAGAAATAGCTAAATCGAGCTACGAGGGTCTCAAAAATACGAAGAACATTAAAAACGGGGCTAGGATGCACTTACTATCAAGCTTGGAAGTTGAAGAAACCCTAGCTATGGCTCCTTGCAAATTTCGACTAAGGGAGAAGAAGATGGACACCATTTTTTACTTCTTTTTCCCCTTTTAATCTTTTATTTACCAAATGACAAAATGCCCTTAATGCCCCTTTCTTGAGATTTTTCCCTCCCATGTCCATTTTGTCCATCTCAACATATAATGGTATAATTGCTAAATAAGGTCCTCTATATTTCTATTTCATACTTAAATCTTCTAGAATCTCATATTTGCCAATCCTTGCAATTTAGTCCTAATGGACAATTTATTCACTAATTAATAAAATTCCTTCATGAAGTTTTCACACAATCATGCAAATACCTCATAAGCCTTATGAAATCATTTAAACACATATTTCTACTTCGAATTTGTGGTCTCGCACCACTATTCCGACTAGGCCCTAAATTAGGCTGTTACAATTCTCCCCCTTTAGGGATTTTCGTCCCCAAAAATCTTACCAGCAAAAAGGTTTGGGTACTGGTTCCTCATAGTCTCCTCGGGCTCCCATGTAGGCTCTTCTACCCCATGTCTCTGCCATAAAACTTTCACGAGAGCTATACTTTTATTCCTTAATTGCTTGACTTCCTGGGCTAGAATCTTAACTGGTTCTTCACCATAAGTCATGTCGGGTTGTATCTTAACCTCTGTCGGTGTAATCACATGCGAAGGCTCTGATCGGTAGCATCACAACATAGACACGTGAAAAACATTATGAATCCTTTCTAACTCGGATGAGAAAGCCAATTGGTAAGCTACCGGCCCTATTCTCTTGGTGATCTCATATGGTCTGATAAAATGCGGACTCAATTTTCCTTTCCGGCCAAATCTAAGAACTTTCCTCCATGGTGACACTTTCAAGAATACTCTATCACCGACTTGATACTCAATTTCTTACCTTTTTAAATCCGAATAGGACTTTTATCGATCAGAAGCAGCTTTTAGACAATCTCGAATCACCTTTACTTTTTCTTCAATTTCTCTAACCAAATCAACCCCGTGAATCTGGTTTTCCTTAAGTTCAGTCCAATATAAAGGCGTTTGACACTTACGCCCATATAAAGCCTTATAAGGAACCATTTTCAAACTCGACTGAAAACTGTTATTGTAGGCAAATTCCACCAAAGGTAAATATTTCTCCCAGCTGCCCTGAAACTCAAGAATACAACACCGTAGCATATCTTCAAGTACTTGTTTTACTCTCTCCGACTGTCCGTCGGTTTGGGGGTAAAAAGCCGTACTAAATCTCAACTTTGTGCCCAAAGCCTCTTGCAACTTTTTCCAAAATCTGGACGTGAATCTCGGATCTCTATCCGAAATAATTGATAACGGCACTCCATGAAGCCTTACTATCTCTGAAACATACAAGTTTGCCAACTTGTCAAGTGAGTAGTCAACTCGAACAGGTATGAAATGGGTTGACTTCATAAGTCTATCGACTATAATCCATACAGCATCTTTCTTACTCGGTGTTAACGGCAAACTCTTTACAAAATCCATGGTAACTTGGTCCCATTTCCACTCAGGTACCATTATGGGTTAAAGAAAACCTGAGGGTACTTGGTGCTCGGCCTTTACTTGCTGACATATCAAGCATCTTGAAACAAATTTAGAAATGTCTTTCTTCATACTCAGCCACCAGTACCGTTTCTTCAAATCATTATACATCTTGGTGCTGTCCGGATGTACAGATAAGCATCTGCTATGTGCCTCATGCAAAACTTTACGAATGAGCTCATCGTTCCTTGGTACACATACTCGGTCCCTGAACATTAAACATCCGTCTGAATTGATCCGAAATTCGGACTAAACACCTGACTTGCATTGAACTCTTCTGGCTTGCAAATCGCTGTCATTTTTTTGAGCCTCATAGATCTCTCGTAGGAACACCGGTCTAACCCTTAACTTAGCTAGAATGGAACCATCATCGGTCAAAGTCATCTGTGTATTCATAGCCCTGAAAGCGAATAAGGATTTTCTACTTAAAGCATCGACGACCACGTTCGCCTTTCCCGGATGGTAATCAATGACCAACTCATAATCTTTTATCAACTCTAACCATCTCCGTTGCCTTAAATTCAATTCCTTTTGAGTCATCAAGTACTTTAAACTTTTGTGATCAGTGAATATCCGAAATTTTTCACCATACAAATGGTGTCTCCAAATCTTCAATGCAAAGACAATAGCAGCCAACTCTAAATCATGCGTCGGGTAATTCTTCTCATGTGGCTTTAACTGTCTGGAGGCATATGCTATCGCTTTACCTTCTTGCATAAGTACACATTCCAATCCATTCAAGGACGCATCGCTATAGACCACAAATTCTTTTCTCGATTCCGATTATACTAGAACTGGAGCCTCTATCAACATTGCCTTTAGTTTTTCGAAACTCTATTGACACTTTTCTGTCCATTCAAACTTTACGTCTTTCTGTAATAATCTCATCATTGGTGTAGCTATCATAAAAAACCCCTTGACAAACCGTCTATAATAGCCAGCTAGGCCCAGAAAACTTCTAACTTCAGATACATTTCTCGGCAGTTTCCAGTCAACAATGGCTGAAATCTTACTTGGGTCAACTCGGACTCCATCTCCCGAGACAGTATGTCCCAAAAATCCATCTTCCTTGAGCCAAAATTCACTTTTGCTGAACTTAGCATACAGCTGATTATCTCATAAAATCTGTAAAATGATCCTCAAGTGCTCAGCATGCTCATGTTCATCGCGAGAATATATCAGTATGTCATCAATAAAAACCACAACAAACTTGTCCAAGTATGGCTGAAAAATACGATTCATTAAATCCATAAACACAGCAGGGGCACTAGTTAAACCAAAAGGCATGACTAAAAATTCATAATGCCCGTACCTCGTCCGAAATGCAGTCTTTGGCCCATCTGACTCTTTTACTCTCAACTGGTAATAGCCGGACCTCAAGTCTATCTTAGAGAACATAGTGGCTCCCTTCAATTGATCAAACAAATCGTCGATCCTTGGCAACAGATACTTGTTCTTCACCGTTACCTTATTAAGTTGTCGGTAATCTATGCACAATCTCATAGAGCCATCTTTCTTTTTCACAAATAGCACTGGAGCACCCCACGGAGGATAACTCGGTCTAGCAAAACCTTTGTCCGTCAAATCTTGCAACTATGCTTTCAATTCCTTCAACTCAGTTGGGGCCATTATGTACAGAGAAATTGATATAGGAGCAGTACCGGGAGCTAACTCAATGCCAAATTCAATCTCTCTCACCAGAGGCAATCCTGGCAATTCCTCAGGAAACACATCTGGATACTCACACACTATCGGCACTGATTCAATCTTTAACTCAGTTTCTTTAGCATTCATAACGAAGGCAAGATAGGCTTCATACCCTTTTCTTACATACCTCTGAGCCGACATATGAGAAATCAATACCGATGATCTGTCTTGATCATCTGGTTCAACATGAAGAGTGTCCCCATTTTCACATCTTAACTCAATATATTTCTTTCCACAATTTATTGTCACATCATGAGTGGTTAGCTAGTCCATACCAAGAATTATATCAAATTCATCAAATGGCAATAGCATGAGATTTGCCTTAAAACAATGACCTCTAATCATCAACGGGCAATCTTTACATACCTTATCAACTAGCACACTTTTGCCTAAAGGATCAGACACCTTTATCACGAATTCTGTAGATTCTATGGGCATACTCATTCTAGATGCTAATTTCATGCAAATGTATGTATGGGTAGATCCCGGATCTATTAAAGCAATAACTTTAGTATCATGAAGAGAAAATGTACCCGTAATTACATCAGGAGATGATGCCTCTTTGCGGGCACGAATGGCATAGGTCCTCACAGGCACTCTACCCTCAGATCTCGCAGCCTGCTCTCTGGGCGCATTCTTACTACTTGTTCCACTTCCCGTGTTTCTCTGTGGTCTCCCTCTAGCAGTGCCTTCCGGTCTTGCATCTTGAGGATTCTCTTTCTCATCCATTTTGGGGAAATTTCTAATAAAATGATCTAGAGGCCCACACCTGAAACAAGCCTTTTCATTTGCTCGACATTCACCGAAATGATGTTTGCCACACTGGGAGCACTCCAGTCTACTGGGTCGGGCATTTCCAACACTAGCAACTGATGTGGTCTGGGCTTTAGACCCTGACTATTGCTTGCTCTTACTTTTGTTTGAAAACCCGACTAAAATAGCTGATCGGGTAGGAAAATCTCTCGACTTCTTGGACGAGGATTGAAATGACTTACTCAATTGTCTCTTTCTTGAGTCACGAGACTCCATCTCAGCTTTTCTTTTCTCTTTCACTAATTCCTCGGCCTTACAAGCCCGGTCCACTAACAAAACAAATTCCTTCAACTCGAGGACACCAACGAACAATTTGATATCTTCATTTAGTCCTTCCTCAAATCTCTTACACATGATGGCTTCGGAGGACACACATTCCCGAGCGTACTTGCTGAGTCTTACAAACTCGCGCTCATACTCAGTCACCGTCATCTTACCTTGTTTCAGTTCAAGGAATTCCTTTCTCTTCTGGTCAATAAACCTTTGACTTATGTATTTCTTCCGGAATTCTTCTTGGAAAAACTCCCATGTAATTCTTTCCCTTGGTACAACCGACAAAAGGTTATTCCACCACTGATAAGCGAAATCTCCCAGAAGAGAAATCACACACTTCATGCACTCTTCAGGTGTGCAAGATAATTCATCGAATACCCTGATGGTATTTTCAAGCCAAAATTTGTCTCTTTCCGGATCATCATCTTTACTAGCCCAAAATTCCTCGGCTCCTTGTTTCTGGATTCTATCAACCGGAGGCTTTTCTCTTCTTACAACTTCTACCACTTGGGGAGCTGCAGGGGTAGGTTAAGGGATAGGCGGGGGTGGAGGAGGTGGAGCATTAGGATTTGCTCGAATGTACTATGTGTACCAATTGCTCATCATACGGAGAAAGGCTTCCCGGGCCTCTTCTCCCTGACCCAAAGTCTCGGGTCTACTCTCTACTGACATGGTCCCTTGCGCGAGAGCCGACGCATTACTTGCAGCATCATCGGCTACAGCTTGGTCAGGATTAAGATCCATTAACTATATAAAAATATAATTTAAATCGTCAGGAGTCGTCACACTATCATTACACAAGTACTCTTACGTATGGCATGTATAGCTAGACTCATACTCACGCTACATTAGTTCGAGAATCGACTAAACTGTAGCTCTGATACCATTAAATGTAACACCCCTTACTCGTGTCCGACGCCAGAACCGAATACGAGGCATTACCATGCTTTACTTTGCTTGAAGATGTAATTACGGGCTATAAAATTTCATTCCAACTTAAACTTTTCTTTCTTAACCATAACACACATATCATGGGCCTACGAGGCCTTAAACATACCTCCAGAAGGTTTTGGAGTTCAACCGGAAACTTTTACACTCTTTGAAAATTTTTGCCTAAACAGAGGTCACACGCCCGTGTGACTTGGGACACGCCCGTGTGGGCAGGCCGTGTGGTAACACACGCCCATGTCCCTAGCCCATGTAGAATTTATTTTTATTTCGAACCTGCATGGGTTTTCACACGGCCAGACACACTTCACATGGCCTAGACACGCCCGTGTCCTCACCCGGGTGTGAAAACTAGGGGTATTCTGTGTATGACGTCAGCAACCCCTTAAGGAGCACACGGCCTAAGCACACGCCCGTGTGCTGGCTCGTGTGACGAATCAAATTCTCGCAATTAAATGCAGGGGACACACGACCTACTAACACACCCATAGGGCTAGCCGTGTGTCACACACGACCTAGACACACGCTCGTGTGTCTACCCGTGTGGATAGTTTAAGGCTATTTTCCAAGCCTTCTTGCCACCCTGAAACATAAACTCATTCATTTCTTCAAAAGAAGCACATAACATAGTAATACCAAACTCTTAAGAATCCTTAAATTATCATTCATTCCACCCGTATTTTACTCAATTACTTGCATGAACATTCATTTCATTTAACTTATCAACTTTTTAACATAAACTTAACAATATTGGCCAATTCACCATGGCTCTTTACAAAATGAGGGTGAAACATTAATAGCCAACCATTTGGCCTTCAAACATGACATGACACAAAACGATCAAGTTCCTATACATGCCATACTCAAAATGAATTAACTTTACTATACCAAAAGAATGGTTGATAGTTTGATCCGAGCTCTGACGTTTTGTGATCCACGAGCTAACTTGGCAAAACTACAAGGAAAAGGGGAAAGAAATGGGTAAGCATATAGCTTAGTAAGTTTGCATGAAATTTATATAGCAACATAAATACTCAAAATAAACTCATCCATCTCATGATACATGAACAACATAAGCATCAAGTGCTCAAGCATACTTACTCATACTTACTCTTACCCTTCTCATTTCACAATATGATTTCATACTTTGTATTTTACTCATGGTACCTATATCACTTAATCACATGACTTAGCACATTTGATATCATGAACATAAACTCATATCTTCATCATTCTTTTCATAGGTGATACCCAAGGTTATCCATAAACGAATTTAACTCTATACCATTTTACATACTAGGCTCTTTTGCCCATAAATTAACCAAGTTATCGTAGAATACTCGAACTCATCGTTTAAAAAATTTGATGCAAACGCCATATCCCAGATATGGTATTACATGGGATCACCCCTTGATGCCGATGCCACATCCCAGATATGGTCTTACACGAAACCTTATAACTCGATGTCGATGCCATGTCCCAGACATGGTCTTATATGAGATCATACATGAATATCGATGCCATGTCCCAAACATGGTCTTATACGAAATCTTCCTTTGGTGCCGAGGCCATATCCCAGACATGGCCTTACACGGGACCTTCTTTATTCAATGCTAATACATGGGTAACCTCATTATTCCGAGTTTTTATCCAGAATTTCACATAACTTATCTTCACCATTTTCTTATCGAGGCTTTGTCACTCGAATTTCATAAAAATAACATACATTGTCATAATATTAAATAATTTCAAATATCAAACATTATGAAACTCTAACTTCATACAAACTTCCTCGATTCTCAAAATGTGTATAGATGCTCAATTTAGTCCTCGATTTTGTTCTTGCCTCGGTTTTGATTCAGGCTTCGTGTTTCTTGATCTATAATAACAATTTCACTTTTTATATACACACATTGACTAAATCGACTCATAATTCATATTTTGGCAAAATTACGATTTTGCCCCCAAACTTTTACATAATTACATTTTTACTCCTAGGCTCGTAAAACGATTTTCATTCAACTTTCTTTTATTTCAAGCTTAGCCGAATCATATTCTCAACTATAGCAACTTTCAATTTCCACTATTTCACCCATGTATGACCATTTTTATAACTTTTACAATTTGGTCCTTTTATGCATTTTTCATGAAAATCACTTAGAAAAAGATGTTTATAATACATCAAACTTTCATATTCTTCCATAAAACATCAAAATACATGCATGTCATACATGGGTAAATTTTTGAACATGAACCCTAGCTCAAAATATAGCTAGAAATAGCTAAACCGAGCTACGAGGGTCTCAAAAATACGAAGAACATTAAAAACGGGGCTAGGATGCACTTACTATCAAGCTTGGAAGTTGAAGAAACCCTATCTATGGCTCCTTGCAAATTTCGGCTAAGGGAGAAGAAGATGGACATCATTTTTGACTTCTTTTTCCCTTTTTAATCTTTTATTTACCAAATGACAAAAATGCCCTTAATGCCCCTTTCTTGAGATTTTTCCTTCCCATGTCCATTTTTTTCCATCTTAACATATAATGGTCTAATTGCTAAATAAGGACCTCTAGTAATCTTTATAATTCTATTTCATACTTAAATCTTCTAGAATCTCATATTTGCCAATCCTTGCAATTTAGTCCTAATGGACAATTTATTCACTAATTAATAAATTTCCTTCATGAAGTTTTCACACAATTATGCAAATACCTCATAAGCCTTATGAAATAATTTAAACTAATATTTCTACTTCAGATTTGTGGTCTCGCACCACTATTCTGACTAGGCCCTAAATCGGGCTGTTACAATTTGTATGGTGAAAAATATCGAATATTCATCGATCATAAAAGCCTAATGTACTTGATGACTCAAAAGGAGTTGAATTTAAGGCAACGAATATGGTTAGAACTGATAAAGGATTATGAACTAGTGATTGACTACCACCCGGGAAAGGCGAATGTAGTCACCGATGCTTTGAGTAGAAAATCCTTATTTGCATTGAGGGCTATGAATACACAGATGACCTTGTCAGATGATGGTTCTATTCTAGCTGAATTGAGAGCTAGACCGATGTTTCTCCAAGAGATTTGTGAAGCTCAGAAAAGTAACGGTGACTTACAAGCTAAAAGAGTTCAGTGTGAGTCGGGTGTTAAATCAGATTTTTGGATTAATTCTAATGGATGCTTGATGTTCCGAGATAGAGTCTGTGTACCAAGAGATGAGGAGCTCATTGGGAAAATTTTACACGAGGCACATAGCGGATGTCTATCTGTACATCCAGGCAGTACAAAAATGTATAATAACTTGAAGAAATGGTATTGGTGGCCGAGTATGAAGAAATATATTTCTAAATTTGTATCAAATATTTTGATTTGTCAGCAAGTGAAGGCAGAATACCAAGTACCTTCGGGTTTACTTTGGCTCATTATGGTTCCCGAGTGGAAATGGGACCGTGTTACTATGGACTTTGTAACGGGTTTGCCGTTGACACTGAGCAAGAAAGATGCCGTATGGGTTGTGGTAGATAGACTAACGAATTTGGCCCATTTCATACCTGTACGCGTTGATTATTCACTTGATAAGTTGGCAGACTTGTATGTTTCAGAGATTGTAAGACTACATGGAGTGCCCTTGTCGATTATATTTGATAAAGATATTAGATTCACATCCCGATTTTGGAAAAAAGTTGCAAGAAGCTTTGGGCACAAAGTTGAGTTTTAGTATAGCTTTTCACCCACAAACTGACGGACAGTCGGAGAGGTTAATACAAATACTAGAGGATATGCTTCAGTGTTGTGTTCTTGAGTTTCAGGGCAGCTGGGAAAAGTACTTACCGTTGGTAGAGTTTGCCTATAATAACAGTTTTTAGTCGAGTTTAAGAATGGTGCCTTATGAGGCACTGTATGGGCAGAAGTGTTGAACGCCTTTTTATTGGACCGAACTCAAAGAAAATTAGATTCACAGGGTCGATTTGGTTAGAGAAATCGAAGAGAAGGTAAAAGTAATTCGTGATTGTTTAAAAGGTGCTGCGGATAGACAAAAGTCCTACTCGGACTTGAAACGGAAAGAGATCGAATTTTAAGTTGGCGATAAAGTATTCTTGAAAGTGTCACCGTGGAAGAAAGTTCTAAGATTTGGTCGTAAAGGTAAATTGAGTCCGCGTTTTATCGGACCATATGAGGTTACCAAGAGGATAGGACCAGTAGCTTATCGATTGGCCTTACCATCTGAGTTGGAAAAGATTGATGATGTGTTCCATGTATTGATCTTATGTCGTTACCGATCAGATCCTTCACATGTGATTACACCGACAGAGGTTGAAACTCAACCCGACATGACTTATGGCGAAGAATTGGTTAAGACTTTGGCCAGGAAAGTCAAACAGTTAAGAAATAAAAGTATAGATATTGTGAAAGTATTGTGGCAAAGACATGGGGTAGAAAAGGCTACATGGGAGCCCGAGGAGGCCATGAGAAACCAGTACCCAAACCTTTTTATCGGTAAGATTTTTGGGGACGAAAATCCCTAAGGGGGAGAATTGTAACAGCCCGATTTAGGGCCTGATTGGAATAGTGGTTGCGAGACCATAAATCTGAGGTAGAATTATGTTTTTCATGGCTTTTATGAGGTCTATAGCATGTTTGCATGATTGCGTAAAAAATTCATGAAGAAATTTTATAAATTAGTGAACAATTTGTCTATTAGGACTAAATTACAAATATTAGAAAATATGAGATTCTAAAAGATTTAAGTATGATATAGCATTATAAAAATTATTAGAAGTCCTTATTTAGCAATTAGACCAAAATATGTCAAGATGGACAAAAATAGACATGGGAAAGAAAAATCTCAAAAAAGGGGCCTTAAGGGCATTTTTGTCATTTGGTTAATAAAAGAATAAAAAGGGAAAAAGAAGTCAAAATTCATGTCCATCTTCTTCCTAAGTGCCGAAATTTTCAAGCTCTCCATAGCTAGGGTTTCTTCATCTTTCAAGCTTGATTGTAAGTACCTCCTAGCCCCGTTTATAATGTTCTTCGTATTTTTGATATCCTCGTAGCTCGATTTAGCTATTTCTAGCTATATTTTGAGCTAGGGTTTGTGTTCAAAAATTTACCCATGTATGACATGCATGTATTTTGATGATTTATGGAAGAATATGAAAGTTTGATGTATGATAAACATCTTTTTCTAAATGATTTTCATGAAAAATGCATAAAAAGGACCAAATTGTAAAAGTCATGAAAATGGTCATACATGAATGAATTAGTGGAAATTGGGGGCTTTTGTAGTTAATAAAATGATTCGGCTAGGCTTAAAGCACAAGAAAGTTGAATAAAAATCATTTTACGAGCCTAGGGGCAAAAGTGTAATTATGTGTAATTTAGGGGCAAAATCATAATTTTTCCAAAGTATGATTCATGGGTCAATTTAGTCAATATGAGTATTTAACAAGTGAAATTGCTATTATAGATCAAGAAACATGAAGCCCAGACCGAAACCGAGGTAAAGAACAAAGTTGTGGACTAAATTGAATATCTACACACATTTTGAGTACCGAGGTAAGTTTGTGTGAAATTAAAGCTACATAATGTTTTAATATTTTTAATTGCTTGATATTATGTGAAATAAATACTATTTCTATGAAATCGACTAATAATGCCTTAACGAGAGTATGATGAAAATATGTTAAGTTGAAGTCTCGGTAGAACGTTCGGAATAGCAAGGATACTAATGTCACAACATGAGATAAGGAAGGTCCCGTATAAGACCATGTCTAGGACATGGCATCGACACTGAAGGTAGGTCCCATAAAAGACCATGTCTGGGACATGGCATCGACACCGAATAAAAGAGGTCCCGTATAAGACCCTGTCTAGGACATGGCCTTGGCACCAAAGGAAGATCTCGTGTAAGACCATGTCTGGGACATGGCATCGACATCTATGTACGATCTCGTATAAGACCATATCTGGGATATGGCATCGACATCGAGATATGAGATCCCGTGTAAGACCATATCTGGGATATGGCATCGGCATCAAGATGTGATCCCATGTAAGACCATATCTGGGATATGGCATTGGCATCGTAATACATGTATGATGAGATTGAGTATCATTCGATATTCCCAGTGGTTCAACGGGCAAAGAGCTAAGTTTATGTACAGGTGACAAAGAGCTAAGTTTATGTTTGAGAGATTAAAACTGCTAAAGTTGTATGACGAAGTGCTATAGGTACCCATGAGTAATATGCGAGTTATAAATGCAAAATGTGATGTATGATTTGGTAAGATTGTGCATGAGTAAGTTATGTTGATGTATTTGAGAACTTGTATTGCTATTATTCAATGAGATGAATGGATGTCATTATAAGCCTTTATGATGCTATTTATTTCATGCAAACTTACTAAGCTTAATGCTTACCCCTCTCTTTTCCCTTTTCCTTGTAGTATCGCCAAGCTAGCTCGGGGATCGTAGGACGTCGGAGTTCGGATCTCACTATCAACTATTCTTTTGGTATAGTAAAGTTGATTTATTTTGAGTATGGCATGTATAGGAACTTGGTCATTTTGCTATGTCATATTTGTTAGCCAAAGTGTTGGTTATTATGGTTACTCATTCATTTTGTAAATGGCCATTGGGAATTGGTCAATACTTGTTAAGTTATATATATATATATATCCAATGATGATAACATTCAAGAAGTGCAAGTTCGTGAAATTGATCGAGTAAAATGTGAAGTGTATGCATGATGTATTATTGATTCTTATAGTACATTATTGCTATGTTATGTGTTACTTGTGGTGGTATAAGTGTGCTTGTTTTTTAGGGTGGCAATTGGCCTGTTAAACAACCTTATAATTGTCCACCCGGGTAGACACATAGGCGTATGTCTAGGCCGTGTGTGACACACGGTCAGCCCATGGGTGTGTTGATAGGCCGTGTGTCCCTTGCATCAAATTTCAATTCGTCACATGGGCTAGCACACGAGGGTGTGACTAGGCCGTGTGCCCTTAAGTGTTTGCTAACATCATAAACCGAATGCTAAGGTTTTCACACACGGGTGAGGACACGGGCGTGTCTAGGCCATGTAAGGGACACGGGCGTGTCTAGGCCGTGTGAGGGACACGGGCTATAGACACGGGCATGTGCCAGGCCGTGTGAAAACCCCTGTAGGTTCGAAATGAAAAATAAAATCCACACGGACTAGGAACATGGGCGTGTGTGACCACACGGCCTGCCCACACGGGCGTGTTCTATTCCACACGGGCTTGTGGGCCTGTTTCAAGCAAAAATTTTCTATGTGAGTGGAAGTTTCCGGTTTAGTCCCGAACCATCCTGTATGTATGTTTAGGGTTTCGTAGACCCATAATAGGGACGTTATGAATATGACTGAAAAAGTTTTAAGTTGAAACAAAATTTTATGGCCAAATGTTATATGTTAGAGCAAATTAAGTTCGGTAATGCCTCGTATCCGGTTTAGGCGTTGAATACGGGTAAGGGGTGTTACAATGAAGGCACCCTGGTTAGGCACTTAGGATGGACATTTTGACATGTTTTGAGCTTGTTTAATCATGTTTTGAGTTGGTATAATTGATGGTAATTGAGTTGTTTGTTGTCCAAGTAGATTGAATATGGTAAACTTGATTTTGAAGGCACATTTTGGAGCACACAGGTTGTCACACGGCCGTGTGCCTTAATTGTTTCATTGCAGGTTGGTCCACATGGGCACAAAGAGTTACACGGTCTAGCGACACGGCTGTGTGACCATGAGCTACACAGTCACAGTGAGTTACACGGTCTGGCCACACGGTTGTGTGACCTTATATTACACGGGCACCGTTGGCTACACGATCAGCGTACACAAGCGTGTGAATAAGTCACACGGGTGTGTGTAGTAGCCACACAACCATATTTCTGAGCCACATGGTCTGGGCTCTGTCACACGGTCGTGTGACCCCTATTTCCCAAAGTTTTATGATTTTCTAAAATTACCTGTTTGATTCAAATTGATCTCAGATTACTCCCAAGCTATCTTTAGGGCCTCATGAACACAATTTTAAGGCCCTTAAGTATATTTGTGCTATAATCGTAATATGTTTTTGCATGTTAACATTTAAATTAAGTAATAGTTTATAATTGAAGTTAAATGTCCTGAATTGTAATGTAATGCTCCGTAACCTTAATCCGATGACGGAGACGGGTTAGGAGTGTTACAAAGTTGTCATCCGATTGATTCGTGACACTAATTCAATCAAGATTTTCAAATTACAAGAGATACTAATAACACCATTATTTTGTTATTGAAAATTCAGGTCAAATTATAATTTTAGTCCTATTATACTAAATTTAGTATTTCATCTTTATACTTGAATTTAATATAAATCAATTTTTATAACTTTATAATCTAAAATTTTAATAGTGTCAGTACTTTTTTTTATTAAATACTTAACTTTTTATGACATATAACATATGAAAAGTCACAAAATTAATAACTAAATGGTTTTTTTTTCTTTTTTGGTAATGAGTTGGCCAGGGCTTGATTCTGGTCACTAGAGTTTTCAACACTTACCAAAGATGGAAACTATATTTCATAAACTTTTCCAAGTGACAGAAATTAAAATTTGAGCTATTCATGGTTAGCCAACAATTCGTATGGTTAATAAAATCTTCCCTTCATGTTTTAACGAATGTAGACTCAGCCAAGTCAATGGAACAAGCAAGGCCGTCATCTTTGAGTTCGCATTCGTGGTGCTCGACATCTGGATCGCTATCTTCCACTATACCAGCACCGGCTTTAAGATACGTTATCCATTCTTCACGTCGTTGGCCAACATCTTTGTAAGAGTACATTGTGTCATAGTGTAACACGTAGGTTTGTGCAAGTATACACAGTCGTTATCAAGTAATAAGTACTTATAAGAGTTATCGTCTCCACAGGGACTGTATATGTTAATCAAATAATTTCAAAATTAAAGATTACAAGTTGGTAAGAAAACACAATAATTTTGATTAGTAGGTGTTAAAGTAAATTAATTAAATACAAATGAATTAATCTAAATGCAATGGATGAAATGAGATGGTTTAGCAGCAAATTCACAAGCTTCAACAATAATAACATGAATGAGCTAGAATGATTACAACATTTGACTCAATTTTATCTTTTGTCATGTTTAACAATGCCGGGAAAGTATTCCATGGCAACTCGATCTTTCATAACTTGAAACTAGTTATAAGTCATTTCGAAATCTTTTACTTAGAAAAACATGCATACTACCATAATCATATTTAACTAAGGGTTTCTTAAAGTTATTTGAAGTAAAAAGGAAGAATTAGGTTTGAATTACTTTAATCACACAAATCTAAAAGTTATGCAAGGTAATAGAGCTCTATCGAGTTATTACGAAATATTAATTTAATCAGGCTAGGATCTAAATTAAGCATGCATCTTTCAATTATTGCGTCCATTAATCGTCACCTGGCTAGGATTGATCAACTAATTAAAATTCATTCAATCACATTTTAATGAATGAAATACATGCATGAGTTTAATTGAAAGCATGAACGATTAAGGTATAGACATCATAAATATGAATCAAATGAACTTTGTCAAATTAATGTAATCATTACAGTTGAAATAAAATTAAGCTATCATTGTTAATGAAAAAACATTAAAACAATTTGCGAACATGTAACTAAGAACAAATTAAAGATAAAAAAAGAATAAACTCTGAATAATTTCGACAGTCCTCCGAAAATAAGTCGCAGAGGCTTCCTTCGATCCTTGTGTTTGCTCCTTCACAAAGTTCTCCTCAAGGTGGTTGACTAAGAGAGAATTTCTAAAGGAATTGCTAGCTAAGGGGAATGGGGAGAATGAATGGATTTATACGTGAATAGGAGAGGAAATAACAATTGAAGAATGAAGAATGAATGAATGATGAAGGATGAGTGAAATGGGAATGAGAGGTGGTATTTATAGTAGAAGGGTGTTAACTCTTGAAAATAGTTATAATTCATACTTTTAGACTTAATTAATTTCTTGTACTTAAGTAAAATTAGCTTCTTTTTAGGTAATTGCATGATTATATCTAGTCAACCGAGTAGTGCATCTAAGAACTTGAGATGGTGATTACTTTATTGCATATTTACTTTTAATTACTTGTGGAAAGGTCTTGTTGTGGCTGAATGGCAGGTTTAAGGGAGAAGGATAGCAGAGGATGGAGGTTTTCCAAGGCATTATGAAAGGTTTCCATGGCAATGCTGGTGAATAAAACATCAAACACCCAGTTAGCAATGAGAGCACTCAGCATTTGGTCCTCCACATGCACGTGTAATGGAGAATATTCACCTCAAAATTAGGGAAAAAAATCATTGGCTGACGACTTTTACCCTAGAGGACAACCTAAGTATAAAAGGCAATAAAAATGGGAGAGACAAGAGAAGAAAAAAGGGCAATTTTTCTGAGCTTGGACAGAGGTCTCATGCCAGCAAGAAGGGCAAGTTGAGTTGACTATGAACTTTGGTGAAGACAAGAAACAAGACGCCGAGTTGGGGGGATTGGAGTTTTGAAACCCAGATTTCTTCCTCTATATTTTATTTCAATTCTTCTGTTCTAAACTAATATTTTGGGATACTGATGATACAAAAACAACTTGAATTTGTGTAGCCCAACCATGAGCTAACTTAATACGGCTGGGGTTTGCTTTGGATGATGTTTTAACTTCAATTAATGTTTATGGATTAATATGATTCATATTACTACTTTACCTAATGGTTGATTTTCTTTAAATTCTTAAGAGAGTGTTGATAAATGCTCAATAAGTCTTAAGGTAGCTTAACACCGACAAGATTAGGTTACCTGGACCGAAGTTGGGTAATATAAGTGAGTGTTGAGTGAAATACTCGTGTAAACTCTAGACATAGAGCCTTACCTTATACGATTTAGAGGGTTGAGCTTTAGTAGTATTTGCTAATCCCGAGTCTATAGATAGTGCCTTAGGGGTGAGTAACCCTAGGCCTTGCTTTCAATAGAGGTAAACCACATTAGTACCCAATCGAACAGTTAGTTCGCCATAGTTTTGCCACGACATTATTCATGGGTTAGAACAGTTCCCATAGTAATCTCAACCTTCACAACCAATATTCCACCCTTGCTAAAGTCCTTAGTACTCTTGTTTGATTTGTTGCAATGGTTGTCTCTACTAGTATACTTCATTACTCTCACTTCTAATGTGTTAATCCCATTTTAATCTCATTAAACATCATTTGATACATTTATATTTTCTGTTCAATTGTGATAACTTAGATAAAGAGCACCCATCCAATCCTCATGGGAATGATTCTCACTCATCACTTTATTACTTGATTCGACCTGTACACTTTCACAATTTGTATATCATATTCACAAGCGACAAGTTTTTGGCGCCGTTGTTGGGGATTGGTGATTGGTAACTTTAGTTTTTATTATTGCAATTTTTATAGTTTTAGTTGCTAATTTGTTTGTTTCATGATCTCAATAGGTCTTTTACTAGTTGTATGCATAGAGACACTCCTACTAAAGAACTCTATCCCTTAGATCCAGAAATTTAAAGGACCTTGCTAAAAAGGAGAAAAGAACAAAGAGCAATGAATCAAGACGGTAACAATTCACCTTCTATGAATGAGCAACTTAATTTGATAGCTCCGAATGTTAATCCTTCTATTGCTCAAATGTTTGATGATCGGGATAGGCCAATTCGAGAGCATGTAGTGCCTATCTTAGATAACCTGAATATTGGAATAGTCAGGCCACAAATTCAAGCTCCCCACTTTAAACTGAAACCTATAATGTTTCAGATGCTTTAATCAATTGGTCATTTTGGTGGTTTGCCAACTGATGATCCCAGATTGCACTTGAGACTTTTCTTAGAGGTCAGCAATTCTTTCAGACAACAAGGTGTCCCTGAAGATGCCTTAAAACTTAAATTATTTCCCTATTCTTTAAGAGATAGTGCTAGAACATGGCTCAACACTTTACCATCTAGAACAGTGGAATCCTGGAATGATCTCTATCAAAGAATTTGGTTGCGATATAACCCACCCAATATGAATGCCAAACTAGGAAATTACATTACATCCTTCAAGAAACTAGAGGATGCAACACTATATGAAGCATGGGAAAAGTTTAATGATTTGCTTAGGAAATGTCGCATGCATGGAGTTCAACATTATACCCAAATAGAGATGTTCTATAATAATTTGAATGTACAGATACGGATGGTGATTGATGCTTCAGCTAATGGAACTTTGTTAGATAAGACATAGAATGAAGCCTACAAGATTTTGGAGAGAATCGCCAATAATGATTATCAATACCCCACAACAATAGCTAGAACTGGTAGGAGAGTGGTTGGACCATTCGAACTTGATGCTATTACCTCGCTTACTGCTTAGGTATCTTCTTTAGCCAACATAATAAAGACCATGCAGAAGCCTAGTGAGGTGAAAGAGCTGAAAGCACCTGAGTTATCTTTTCTTTATTATGGTAAGGATCACGTGTTTGAAGAGTGTCCCTCAAACCCAACATCTCTATACTATATGGGCAACATTAATAGGAACAACAATCCTTACTCCAACATGTATAACCTTAGTTGGAAACAACACCTAAATTTTGGGTGGAACAACCAAGGAGCTTGAAATTCCAACACGACTATTAGACCCAATGTCATGAATGTTCCACCTGATTTCAATCAGTCTATACTGTCTCAACAACGGGTTCAACAAGGACAAACATCATCTTCTTCCTCATCTATTCAGTCTCTACTGAAGAAGTATGTGGCCAAGAATGATGTTGTGATCCAGAGCCAAGCATTATCATTACGAGCTTTAGAGAATCAAGTAGGATAGATAACTAATGCTTTGAACTCAAGAACACAAAGAACTTTGCCTAGTGATACTGAGAATGCAAGACCACATGGGAAAGAACATTGTAAAGCAATCACTCTTAGAATTCGCACCCAACTAGATAGAGTTGTCAAGAATGTTGTTCCTAGATCAACGAATTCAGAAACAATTACAAGAAAAACCCTTGAACAACCCAAGAAGAGCACCACAACTGAGAAAACTGAACTAAGAAATGCCGAAGCAAACTGAGATATCATTGCCAAACACAATGCTCGGGCAAAACAATCATTACAACCTGAAGTTCGTCCACCCCCACCATTTCCCTAATGCTTTCAAATCACAAAAAAGACCAAGATTTCAAGCTATTCTTGGATGTTCTTAAGCAACTTCACATCAATATACCTTTGGTGAAAGCCTTAGAGCAAATGCCTAACTATGTCAAGTTTATGAAAGACATACTTTCAAAAAAGAGACGATTGGGAGAATTTGAAAACTTATTGAAGGGTGCACTGCTATGTTGACAAATAAATTGCCTCCAAAGTTGAAGGACTTAGGAAGCTTCACAATACCTTGCTCAATTGGCAACCAATATGTTGGGAAGGCCCTGTGTGATTTAGGAGCGAGCATAAATCTTATGCCCATGTCTGTGTTCAAAAAGCTAGGAATTGGTGAAGTAAGACCTACAACTGTAACCTTTCAATTGGCAGATCAATCATATGCACACCTAGAAGGTAAAATCGAGAATGTCCTGGTAAGGGTAGATAAATTCATTTTTCCTGCTGATTTCATTGTGTTAGACCATAAAACTGACAAAGATGTGCCTATTATTCTGGGTAGGTCTTTCCTTGCAACAGGTAAGACTGTGATTGATGTTTAAAAGGGAGAATTAACTATGAGGGTGAACGATCAACAAATCACTTTTAATGTTTTCGTGGCTATGAAATGTGCTGATGATATCGAAGAGTGTCATACTTTCAGTTTGTTAGATTCCATTGTAGAAGAAGAATTTGAGAAAGAATACCATGACAAAGAGCATAGTGAATCAAATTCAGTTGATATTGATGATGAAGAGCCATTAGGACACTATAATGAGTTGCTAGAATCCAAACTAATTGTAGATAGACTTGGAAAGAGGTTTGACACATTAGATTTATCTTCTCAAACTTTCAGCCCTTCTAAATTGTCCATAGAATAACCAACCACCTTAGAGTTAAAACCTCTACCTTCACAGTTAAAGTACAAATATTTAGGAAAGGATAACACGCTACCTGTGGTTGTTTCTGTTGAGCTGACTGATGAACAAGAGGTTAAGTTGTTAGCTGTGCTTAAGAAATTCAAAAAGGCATTAGGTTGGACAATCACAGATATTAAAGGAATCAGCCCGACACTCTGCATGCACAAAATTCTACTAGAAGACTTCTATGACAATTCTATTGAGCAGCAAAGGAGGTTGAACCCCATTATGAAAAAGGTGGTGAAGAAAGAGATAATCAAATGGTTGGATGCTGGCATTATCTACCCAATCTCTAACGGGTCTTAGGTGAGTCTAGTCCCATGTGTGCTAAAGAAGGGAGGTGTCACCATGGTCAGTAACGACAATAATGAGCCTATACTTACACGAACTATCACAGGATGGCGAGTCTGCATGGACTATTGCAAGCTCAACAAAGCCACAAGGAAAGACCATTTTCCACTACCTTCATTAGCCAAATGTTAGATCGATTAGCTGGAAAAGACTTCTACTGTTTCTTAGATGGATACTCTAGGTACAATCAGATTGCAATTTTCCTAGAGGATCAAGAAAAGAAAACATTCACCTATCTGTATGGTACATTCACCATCAAAAGAATGCCTTTTGGTTTGTGTAATGCGCCAGCAACATTCCAACGGTGCATGATTTCTATATTTCCGGATATGGTTGAGAATTTCTGTAACAGCCCGATTCAAGGGCTAGTCGAAACAGTGGTTTTGGAACCACTAATTCAAAGATGAAGAAAATTATTTTTGTGTTATTTTATGAGTTAGAGCATGATTATATAGGTGCATGAAAATTTTGGTGCTTTAATTCTAGCGATTTCATGCTTAATTGCGGAAAAGGACTAAATCGCATAAAGTGCGAAAGTTCTATTTTACAAGCTAAAGGTGTCTAGTAGCTATAGAATATTAATTGGAGGTCCCTATTGTGCAATTAGGCCTTGTATAGGGTGGTGGCCGGCCATAGGGACAAAGAATTAGAAATTTGGTCAAGTGGGTGGAAATTAGGTGACTTAATTGACTAGATATTTTAAAATAAAGAAAGAAAAGATATCATCTTTTCTCCTTCACTCCTCCATCGAAAATTAGCAGCAAATAGGGGTTTGAAAGCTAAAAAATTTCAGCAAACTCTTCTCCTCACAAGTAATTGTTTTAGTGATCATTTCTTGATAATATTTGTACTTTTGGAACCCCTAAAGCTTAAGCTAGCTAAAGAGGGGACTATCTTGCAAAATAGTTGAAAGTTTAGAGTTTTTCCATGTGATATTTTAAGTTGTTTTCTGCATTTTTATGGAATAAAATGAGTAGTAGTTGTTAAATAAACAACTTTTGTGAAAGGTGTTACCATAAAAACACCTAAAAGGACCTTTTTGTAAAGGTTATAAAATATGTGGTAAATGTGTGAAATAATGAGTAATGTGGGCTGCCATAAGAGTAATAAATGTTCACCTAGGCTCGTTAAATAAAGAAATTTGATTAGAATTGATTTTTGAGCCTAGGGGTAAAATGGTCATTTTGTGAAAGCTTAAGGGCAAAATGGTAATTTTGCCAAAATTATGATTATTGAAATGTATTTATTAATGTGGCGATTAAATGAGCTAAATTGTTATTATAGATCAAGAAGAGCGAAGAATGAACCTCGACCGAAGAAAGGGCAAAGTATCAGATAAGATCGGCAATCTAGCCTATTTTGAAATCGAGGTAAGTTTGCGTGTAATAAGTTCAATGCCATGTTAGTATGAATTTAAATATTTGATATTTGTGAAGATGTATGATATGTCTATGAATTTGAATAATGGTGTTGTGTGAGAAAATGATGAGAATTGTGATGTTGAAGTCCCAGTTGGACTTAAATAAATGAGAGAACAATATCATCAAGACTTGAGATGGGTAAGGTCCCGTATAATACCATGTCCGGGACATGGCCTCGGTACCAAATTGAAATCCCGTATAATACCATATCTGGGATATGGCATCGGCATTGAATATGAGAAACGTATAAGACCATATCTGGGATATGGCATCGACAATCGATATGAGACCCCGTATAAGACCATATCTGGGATATGGCATCGGGATCTAGAAGTGACCCCACGTAAGACCACATATGGGATGTGGCATTGGCGTTGTAATTATGTGAATGAGGATGATCATATATCCTAAATACCCCAAGTGATTCAATGGGGTAAATAGTTAAGCTTATGATAGAGATGAGATTAATGCTAAGACTATGTGATGAAGTGATACAGGTATATGTGAGTAACTCACGAGAATGGTTTACGATATGTGGTATGATATGTCATCGGTAAGAGTAAGTATGAGTAAGTTATGGAAATGAGCTTAAGACTTGTGTTTTTATTTAATGCAATGGATGGATGACATTACGAGCTTTATGTTGCTATTTATTTCAGGCAAACTTACTAAGCTTTATGCTTACCCCTCTTGTTTCCCTTTTCCTTGTAGCATTGCAAAGTTAGCTCGAGAATTCGTGGAACATCGGAGTTCAAAAATCACACTATCGACTACTTTTTGGTATAGCCAAGTTAGATTCATTTTGAGTATGGCATGTATAGGACTTGGTCATTTTGTTATGTCATAATTGTTACCCAAAATGTTGGCTATTTATGTTATCAAATTCATTTTGTAAGTGGTCATTTGGAATTTGGCCAATACTTGACAAGTTTATATATATTCACTGATGATGGAATTCATTAAGTGTATACTTGTATGGATGTCTTGATTTTAAGTGTTTAGAAGTGCTTTATAGTTCCGATACATGTTGGATTAAATTGGTGTAAGTATGGTTGTTGTGTAGGGTGGCATTTGGCTTGGTAGATAGCCTTTCAAATGTCCACACGGGTAGACACACGGGCGTGTGTCTAGGCCGTGTGTGACACACGGTCAGCCCCATGGGCGTGTTGATTGGCCGTGTGTCCCCTTGCATGCTAGGTTTGCAAGTCAGTATGCTCAGTAGTAAACACACGAGCAGAGACACGGCCGTGTGTCTCAGCCGTGTGGAAGGCACAGCCACGGACACAGGCGTGTGCCTTGGCCGTGTGACCATAGTGAGGCGATGACATCATAAATAGAATGCCATGGTTCTTGGCACATGGGCTAAGACACGGGCGTGTCGAGGCCGTGTGAGGGACACGGGCATGGGACATGGGCGTGTGTCCGGCCGTGTGAAAACCCCTATAGGTTTGAATTGAGAAATATTTCCACACGGGTGTGGAACACGGGCATGTGATATGCCACACGAGCGTGTGGCCCTGTTTTAAGCAAAAATTTTCTAAGCGTGCGAAAGTTTCCGGTTTAGTCCCGAACCATTCCGTATGTAAGTTTTGGGTCTCGTAGGCCTATAATAGGGACATTATGAGTATGAATGAAAAGTCTTAAGTTGAACGAAATTTTATGGCCTGATGTTGTATGTTTAAGCAAGTTGAGTTCAGTAATGCCTCGTATCCGATTTCGGCTTTGAACACGGGTAAGGGGTGTTACAATTTCCTCGAAGTGTTTATGGATGATTTCTCGGTATTTGGGAATGATTTTGAAGGTTGTTTGCACAACTTAGAATTGGTACTTCAACGTTGTGAGGAGACTAACCTCGTCTTAAACTGGGAGAAGTGTCATTTTATGGTAATATAAGGCATTGTCCTAGGGCATAAGGTTTCCCATAAAGGATTCGAAATTGACAAGGAAAAAATCAAAGTGATGGAGAAGCTGCCACCTCCAACGAGTGTTAAGGGAATTAGGAGTTTCTTAGGGCATGCTGTATTCTATGGGAGATTTATCAAAGACTTTTTCAAGATCTCTAAGCCTTTATGTGCCTTGTTGGAACAAAATAAACCTTTCATCTTTGATGAACCTTGTCTGCTAGCTTTTAAGGAGTTAAAAAAGTGACTGGTGGCTGCATCGATTGTAATAACTCTTGAGTGGACATTGCCATGTGAGCTCATGTGTGATGCCAATGATTATGTTGCAGGAGTAGTAATGGGGCAAAGGAAAGATAAAATATTTCATGCTATCTATTATGCTAGTCGGACTCTAATTTTTGCGTAGCTTAATTACACCACCACCGAAAAGGAATTATTGGTTATGGTATTTGCATTGGATAAATCCTGATCATATTTAGTTGGTAGCAAAGTCACGGTTTACACAGACCATTCTGCAATTAAGTATTTAGTGACTAAGAAAGATACAAAGCCAAGACTGATTCGGTGGATACTCTTACTGCAAGAGTTTGAGTTGGAGATTCGAGATAGAAAGGGAACTGAAAATCAAGTGGTAGATCATCTATCAAGATTAGAAGCTAGAAATGAAGACGACAATTACAAGCTTATTAAGGACACTTTCCCAGACGAGCAGTTGTTAGTTACCACGGCATTGCCTTAGTATGCCGATATTGTAAACTTCTTAGTCAGTGGACTGTTGCTACTTGATCTGAATAGCTAGGGCAAAAGGAAATTCTTGAATGATGCAAGATTCTACTATTGGGATGAGCCTTATCTATATAAGCAATGTGCTGATCAAATAATTTGAAGATGTATTCCTAATGAATAGATGAACAGTGTATTGCAACATTTTCATCTAGCCCCGTATGGAGGGCATTTTGGAGGAGTAAGCATTGCTGCAAAGGTACTCCAATCTGGGTTCTATTGGCCAAATTTGTTCGAAGACACCCATGAATTTTATAAGACATGCGATTGTTGTCAGAGAACAGGCAACCTATTAAGGAGACACGAAATGCCACTGTAAAATATTCTGGAAATTGAGTTGTTTGATGTTTAGGGGATAGACCTTATGGGTCCATTTCTACCCTTGTTCGACAATTTATACATACTTGTTGTAGTAGATTATGTTGCCAAATGGGTAGAAGCCATAGCTCTACCTACCAATGATGCCAGGTCAGTGATGAAGTTCCTGTACAAGAACATTTTTTGAGACTCGGTATGCCTTGAGCCATCATTAGTGATGAGGGATCTCACTTCAATTGCAACCTAGTTGCCAATGCCCTGCAAAGGTATGAAGTAAAATAAAAGATTGCCACGACATATCATTTGCAAACGAACGGGCAAGTTGAAATTTCCGATAGGTAAATTAAGCATATTTTGGAGAAAGTTGTTAATCCAAATCGTAGGGATTGGTCCTTAAGATTGGACGATGCTTTATGGGCATATTACACTACTTACAAAACCCCATTAGGAATGTCACCATTCAAGCTCGTCTACGAAAAACCATGCCATTTGTCGGTTAAGTTAGAGCACATGGCATACTGGGCTATAAAGCAATTGAGAACATGGATTGGAAAGCTACTGGAAATAGAAGATTGCTTGAATTAAATGAAATTGAAGAATTCAGGGTACAAGAATATGAGAATGCTAAACTTTATAAGGAGAAGACCAAGCACTGGCATGATAAGAGAATTAGGCCAGAACAATTTGAACCAGGACAATAGGTGTTGCTATTAAACTCAAGGTTGAAAATGTTCCCTGGCAAACTGAAATCTCGCTGGTCAGATCCCTTTGAAGTAGCCAAAGTATACCCTCATGGAGAAGTGGACGTCAAGGATATGCACACGGGGGTCACATTTAAAGTTAATGGACAATGTTTAAAGCACTACTAGGGTGTAACAAACCGATTTAGGGCCTAGTCGGAGTAGTGGTTGCGAGACCATAGATCCGTAGTAGAAATATGTGATTTATGATTTTTATGAGGCTTATGATGTGTTTGCATGATTGTGTGAAAATTTCATGAGGAAATTTTATTTATTAGTGATCAATTTGTCCATTAGGACTAAATTGCAAAGATTAGAAAATATGATATTCTAGAAGATTTAAGTATGAAATAGAATTATAAAAATTACTAGAGGTCCTTATTCAGCAATTAGACCATTATATGTCTAGATAGACAAAAATGGACATAGGAAGGAAAAATCTCAAGAAAGGGGCCTTAAGGGCAAAATGGTCATTTGGTTAATAAAAGAATTAAAAGGGAAAAAGAAGTCAAAAATGATGTCCATCTTCTTTAAGCTTGGCCGAAAATCACAAGGACTCCATAGCTAGGGTTTCTTCAACTTTCAGGCTTGATTGTAAGTGTCTCCTAGCCCCGTTTTTAATGTTCTTCGTATTTTTGAGATCCCCGTAGCTCGATTTAGCTATTTCTAGCTATATTTTGAGCTAAGGTTTATGTTCAAAAATTTACCCATGTATGACATGCATGTATTTTGATGATTTATGGAAGAATATGAAAGTTTGATGTATGATAAACATCGTTTTCTAATTTTCATGAAAAATGCACAAAAAGAGCCAAATTGTAAAAGTTATAAAAATGGTCATACATGAGTGAAATAGTGGAAATTGGGGGCTGTTGTAGTTAAGAAAATAATTTAGCTAGGCTTAAAATACAAGAAATTTGAATAAAAATCATTTTACGAGCCTAGGGGCAAAAGTGTAATTATGCAAAAGTTTAAGGGCAAAATTGTAATTTTGCCAAAGTATGATTCATGATTTAATTTAGTCAATGTGAGTATTAAACAAGTGAAATTGTTATTATAGATCAAGAAACACGAAGCCCGGACCGAAACCGAGGCAAGAACAAAGTGTTGGACTAAATCGAACATCTACACACATTTTGAGTACCGAGGTAAGTTTGTGTGAAATTAAAGCTATACAATGTTATTATGCTTGTAATTATTTTATTTTATGAGAAATGTATATAAATTCCACGAAGTTGATTTATGATGCTTCGATGAGATTGAAATGAGAATGTATTAAGGTGAAGTCCCGGTTGAAGATTCGGAATAACGAGGATACCTATGTCACGACATGAGATAAGGAAGTTCCCGTATAAGACCATGTCTGGGACATGGCATCGACACCGAATATGGAAGGTCCCGTATAGGACCATGTCTGGGCCATGACTTCGGCACCGAATAAGAAAGGTCCCGTATAAGACCATGTCTGGGACATGGCATCGACATCTATGTACGATCTCGTATAAGACCATGTCTGGGACATGGCATTGAAATCGGGATAAGAGATCCCGTGTAAGACCATATCTGGGATATGGCATCAGCATCAAGAGGTGATCCCATGTAAGACCATATCTGGGATATGGCATTGGCATCGTGATACATGTATGATGAGATTGAGTATCCTCTGATATTCCGAGTAGTTAAATGGGTAAAAGAGCTAAGTATGCAAAGATGGCAAAAGAGTTAGGTATGCAAAGATGACAAAGAGCTAAGCTATACAAAGATGCCAAAGAGTATATTTAAGTCAAGGATGATAATGATTTAAGTTTATGTTCAAGATAACAGGAGTACTAAATTATGTGATGAAGTGACATAGGTACCATGAGTAAAATACGAATTATGAAACCGTATTGTGATATGTGATGGGTAAGTGTAAGTATGAGTAAGTATGTCAAAGTACTTGAGAAGTTGTTATGTTATTGTTCTATGAAATGAATGGATTTTATCATGAGTACTTATGTTGCTATTTTAATTCATGCAAACTTACTAAGCTATATGCTTACCCCTCTCTTTTCCCTTTTCCTTGTAGTATCGCCAAACTAGCTCGGGGATCGCAGAACGTCGGAGTTCGGATCACACTATCAACTATTCTTTTGGTATAGTAAAGTTGATTTGTTTTGAGTATGGAATGTATAGGAACTTGGTCATCTTGTGTTCTGTCATGTTTGAAAGCCAAAGTGTTGGCTATTAATGTTATACACTCATTTTGTAAATGGCCATTGGGAATTGGCTAATATTTGTCAAGTTTCATATTTTTAATGATGATGAGTTTCATGAAGTGAAAGTTCATGCAATTGATGGGGTAAAATGTGAAGTTTATGAATGACAATTAGGGATTCTTCATAGTGTATTTTTGCAATGTTATGTGTTGTTTGTGTTGGTATATGTGTGTTTATGTTTCAAGGTGGCAATTGGCTTGGAAAATAGCCTTCTAATTGTCCACACGGGTAGACACATAGGCGTGTGTCTAGGCCGTGTGTGACACACGGTCAGCCCCATGGGTGTGTTGATAAGCCGTGTGTCCCCTGCATCAAAATTACGAGAATTTGATTTCCCACACGGGCCAGCACACAGGCGTGTGCCTAGGCCGTGTGCCTCTAAAGAGCTTGCTGACTTCATAAATAGAATACCCAGGTTTTTCACACACTGGTGAGGATACGGGCGTGTCTAGGCCGTGTGAGGGACGCGGGCCATAGACACGGGTGTGTGTTCGACCGTGTGAAAACCCTGGTAGGTTCGAAATGAAAAATAAATTCCACACGGGCTAGGAACATGGGCGTGTGTGACCACACGGCCTGCCCACATGGGCGTGCGGCCCTATTTAGGCAAAAATTTTCTAAGAGCGCAAAAGTTTTCAGTTTGGTTTCGAACCATTCCGATTGTATGTTTAGGGCCTCGTAGGCCCATAATAAGGATGTTATGTATATGAATGAGAAGTTTTAAGTACAAACAAAATTTTACAGCCTAATGTTGTATGTTTAAGCATGTAAAGTACGGTAATGCCTCGTATCCGGTTTCGGATTGGAATAAGGGTAAGGGTGTTACATTTAGTGGTATCAAAGCTACGATTTAGTCGATTCTCGAACTAACGTAGTGTATATATGAGTCTAGCTATACATGCCATACATATGAGAATTTACATAATGATAGTGTGACGACTCCTGATGATTTAAATTGTGTTTTCATATAGTAAATGGATCCCGATAGAGCTGTGCCGAATGTTGTAGAAAGTAACGCCCGACTTCCGCTCAAGGGACGGTGCCGACTGAGAATGAGAATAGACCAGCAACTGTAAGTCAGAGAGGAGGAGAAGAGGCTAGGGAAGCATTTCTCCACATGATGAATGCATGGTATACGGAGTTCGTTCGTACGAACCCTAATGCACAACTACCTCCACCCCACCTATTCCTCAACCTACCCAGTAGCTCCCCAAGCAGTAGAAGTGGCAAGAAGAGAAAAACCTCTGGTTGATAGAATCTGGAAACAAGGAGCTGAGGAATTCTGGGCTAGTAAAGATGATGATCCGGAAAGGGCAGAATTCTGGCTTGAAAATACCATCAGGGTATTTGATGAGTTATCTTGCACACCTGAAGAGTGCATGAAGTGTGTGGTGTCTCTTTTGAGAGATTCCTCTTATCAGTGGTGGAACACCCTTGTGTCGGTTGTACCAAGGGAAAGGATCACATGGGAGTTTTTCCAAGAAGAGTTCCGGAAGAAGTACATTAACCAAAGGTTTATCGACCTGAAAAGAAAGGAATTCCTTAAGCTAAAATAGGGTAGAATGACAGTAACCGAGTACGAGCGTGAGTTTGTAAAGCTCAGCAAATACGCTCGAGAGTGTGTATCCACTGAAGCCATTATGTGTAAACGGTTTAAGGACGGATTAAATGAAGATATCCGATTATTTGTTGGTGTCCTCAAATTGAAGGAATTTGTTGTGCTAGTGGATCGGGCTTGTAAAGCCGAGGAATTGGTTAAAGAGAAAAGAAAAGCTGAAATGGAGTCCCGTGACTCAAGAAAGAGACAATTGAATAAGTCATTTCAGTCCTCGTCTAAGAAGTCAAGATTTCCCTACCCGATCAGCTACTTCAGCTGGGTTTTCAATTAAAAGTAAGGGTAAACAGTACTCGGGGTCTAAAGCCCAAACCACTTCAATTGCTAGTGTTGGTAACACTCGAAAAAATAGACCGGGGTGTCCACAGTGTGGCAGATGTCACCCCGGTGAGTGCCGAGCACATGAGAGAGCCTGTTTTAAGTGTGGCTCCCAAGATCATTTTATTAGAGAATGCCTTGAGATGGTCGAAAAAGAGAAAATTCAGAGTGCAAGATCAGGAAGCACTACTAGAGGGAGACAACAGAGAAACCCGAGAAGTGGAACTAATAGTAAGAGTACACCCAGAGAATAGACTGCAAGATCTGAGGGTAGAACGCCTGCGAGGACTTATGCCATTCGCGCTCGCGAAGAGGTGTCATCCCCTGATGTAATTACGGGTACATTTTATCTCCATAATACTAATGTTGTTGCTTTAATTGATCTAGGATCTACCCACTCATATATTTACATGAAATTAATATCTAGTATGAGCATGCCTGTAGAGTCTACAGAATTTGTGATAAAAGTGTCCAATCCATTAGGCAAAAGTGTATTAGTTGATAAGGTATGCAAAGATTGCCCATTGATGATTAGAGGTCATTATTTTAAGGCAAATCTCATGCTATTTCCGTTTGATGAATTTGATATAATTCTTGGTATGGATTGGTTAACCGCTCATGATGTGACAGTAAATTGTGGAAAGAAATACATTGAATTGAGATGTGAAAACGGGGACACTCTTCGTGTTGAATCAGATGAATAGGAAAGATCGTCAGTAGTGATCTCTCATATGTCCGCCTAGAGGTATGTAAGAAAGAGATATGAAGCATATCTTGCTTTTGTTATGAATGCTAAAGAAACAGAGTTAAAGATTAAATCAGTGCCGATAGTGTGTGAGTACCTAGATGTCTTCCTAGAAGAATTTCCAGGGTTGCTTCCGGTTAGAGAGGTTGAATTTGGCATTGAGTTAGCTCTTGGTACTGCACCTATATCGATTGCTCCATACAGAATAGCTCCAACTGAGTTGAAAGAATTGAAGGCACAGTTGCAAGAGTTGACGGACAAAGGTTTTGCTAGACCGAGTTATTCTCCGTGGGGTGCTCCAGTGTTATTTGTGAAAAAGAAAGATGGTTCCATGAGATTATGTATAGATTACTGGCAGCTTAATAAGGTTACTGTGAAGAATAAGTACCCATTGCCAATGATCAATGATTTATTTGATAAATTGAAGGGAGCCACTATGTTTTCCAAGATAGACTTGAGGTCCGGTTATTACCAGTTGAGGGTCAAAGACTCAGATGTGCCAAAAACGGCATTCCGGACAAGGTATGGGCACTATGAATTTTTAGTCATGCCTTTCGTCTTAAGAAATGCCCCTGCTGTGTTTATGGATTTAAATAACCACAACTTTCGGCCATATTTAGATAAATTTGTTGTGGTTTTTATTGATGACATACTGATTTATTCCCGTGATGAGAATGAGCATGCCGAGCACTTGAGAATGGTTTTACAGATTTTACGAGATAATAAGTTGTTTTCCAAGTTTAGCAAAAGTTAATTTTGGCTCAAAGAAGTTGGATTTTTGGGGCACATTGTCTCGGAAGATGGGATCCGAGTTGACCCGAGTAAGATTTCAGCCATTGTTGATTAGAAATCACCAAGAAATGTATCAGAGGTTAGAAGTTTTCTGGGCCTAGCTGGCTATTACAGACGATTTGTCAAGGGCTTTTCCATGATAGCGACTCCAATGACGAGGTTGTTACAAAAAGATGTGAAGTTTGAATGAACAGAAAAGTGCCAACAGAGTTTCGAGAAACTAAAGGCATTGTTGACTGAGGCTCCAGTTCTAGTGCAACCTGAACCGGGAAAAGAATTCGTGATCTATAGTGACGCATCCTTGAGTGGATTGGGCTGTGTGCTTATGCAAGAAGGCAAGGTGATAGGTTATCCGTCTAGACAGTTAAAGTCGCATGAGAAGAATTACCCGACACATGATTTAGAGTTGGCTGCCATTGTGTTTGCATTAAAAATATGGAGAAACCATTTGTATGGTGAAAAATGTCAGATATTCACCGATCACAAAAGCCTAAAGTACTTGATGACTCAAAAGGAATTGAACTTAAGGCAATGAAGATGGTTAGAGCTGATAAAAGACTATGAGTTGGTAATTGACTACCATCCGGGGAAGGCGAACATGGTCGTCGGTGCTTTGAGTAGAAAATCCTTATTTGCATTAAGGGCTATGAATACAAGGGTGACTTTGTCAGACGATGGTTTTATTCTAGTTGATTTGAGGGCTAGACCGATGTTCTTTCAAGATATTTATGAGGCTCAAAAAGATGACAGTGACTTGCAAGCCAAAAGGGTTCAGTGCGAGTCAGGTGTTGAGTCCGACTTTCGGATTAATTTTGATGGATGTTTGATGTTCCGAGATAGAATATGTGTACCGAGGAATGATGAGCTTATTCAGAAGATTTTGCATGAGGCACATAGCGGATGTCTATCTGTACATCTGGGCAGTACAAAAATGTATAATGATTTGAAGAAATGGTATTGGTGGCCAAGTATGAAGAAAGATATTTCTGAATTTGTATCGAAATGTTTGATTTGTCAGCAAGTGAAGGTGGAACACCAAGTACCTTTGGGTTTACTTCAGCCCATTATGGTTCCCGGGTGGAAATGGGACCGTGTTACTATGGACTTTGTAACGGGTTTGCCATTGACACCGAGCAAGAAAGATGCCGTATGGGTTGTGGTAGATAGACTTATGAAGTCGGCCCATTTCATACTTGTACGCATTGATTATTTACTTGATAAGTTGGCAGACTTGTATGTTTCAGAGATTGTAAGACTACATGGAGTGCCCTTGTCGATTATATCGGATAAAGATCCGAGATTGACATCTCGATTTTGGAAAAAGTTTCAAGAAGCTTTGGGCACAAAGTTGAGTTTTAGTACAACTTTTCACCCACAAACTGACGGACAGTCGGAGAGGTTAATACAGATACTAGAGGATATGCTTCGGTGTTGTGTTCTTGAGTTTCAGGGCAGCTGGGAAAAGTACTTACCATTGGTAGAGTTTGCCTATAATAACATTTTTCAGTCGAGTATGAGAATGGCGCCTTATGAGGCACTGTATGGGCGGAAGTGTCGAACGCCTTTGTATTAGACCGAACTCAAAGAAAATCAGATTCACGGAGTCGATTTGGTTAGAGAAACCAAAGAGAAGGTAAAAGTAATTTGTGATTGTTTAAAAGCTACTGCGGATAGACAAAAGTCCTACTCGGACTTGAAACGGAAAGAGATCGAATTTCAAGTTGGCGATAAAGTATTCTTGAAAGTGTCACCGTGGAAGAAAGTTCTCAGATTTGGTCGTAAAGGTAAATTGAGTCCGCATTTTATTGGCCCATATGAGGTTACCGAGAGGATAGGAACAATAGCTTATCGATTGGCCTTGCCATCTGAGTTGGAAAAGATTCATGATGTGTTCCACGTGTCGATGTTACATCGTTACCGATCAGATCCTTCGCATGTGATTACACTGACAGAAATTGAAATTCAACCCGACATGACTTATGGCGAAGAACCGGTTAAGATTCTAGCACGGGAAGTTAAACAGCTAAGGAATAAAAACATAACTCTTGTGAAAGTATTGTGGCAAAGACATGGGGTAGAAGAGGCTACATGGGAGCCCGAGGAGGCTATTAGAAACCAGTACCCAAACCTTTTTACGGGTAAGATTTTCGGGGACGAAAATCCCTAAGGGGGAGAATTGTAACAGCATGATTTAGGGCCTAGTCAGAATAGTGGTTACAAGACCATAGATTCGAAGTAGAAATATGTGATTTATGATTTTTATGAGGCTTATGATGTGTTTGCATGATTGTGTGAAAATTTCATGAGGAAAATTTATTTATTAGTGATCAATTTGTCCATTAGGACTAAATTGCAAAGATTAGAAAATATGAGATTCTAGAAGATTTAAGTATGAAATAGAGTTATAAAAATTACTAGAGGTCCTTATTTAGCAATTATACCTTTATATGTCTAGATGGACAAAAATGGACATAGGAAGGAAAAATCTCAAGAAAAGGGCCTTAAGGGCAAAATGGTCATTTGGTTAATAAAAGAATTAAAAGGGAAAAAGAAGTCAAAAATGGTGTCCATCTTCTCTAAGCTTGGCCGAAAATCACAAGGACTCCATAGCTAGGGTTTCTTCAACTTTCAAGCTTGATTGTAAGTGTCTCCTACCCCGTTTTTAATGTTCTTCGTATTTTGAGATCCCCGTAGCTCGATTTAGCTATTTCTAGCTATATTTTGAGCTAGGGTTTATGTTAAAAAATTTACCCATGTATGACATGCATGTATTTTGATGATTTATGGAAGAATATGAAAGTTTGATGTATGATAAACGTCTTTTTCTAAGTAATTTTCATGAAAAATACACAAAAAGGGCCAAATTTTAAAGTTATAAAAATAGTCATACATGAGTGAAATAGTGGAAATTGGGGGCTGTTGTAGTTAAGAAAATAATTTGGCTAGGCTAAAAATACAAGAAAGTTGAATAAAAATAATTTTACGAGCCTAGGGGCAAAAGTGTAATTATATGAAAGTTTAGAGGCAAAATCATAATTTTTCCAAAGTATGATTCATGAGTTAATTTAGTCAATGTGAGTATTAAACAAGTGAAATTGTTATTATAGATCAAGAAACACGAAGCCCTGGATCAGGCGAGGCAAGAACAAAGTGTTGGACTAAATCTAACATCTACACACATTTTGAGTACCGAGGTAAGTTTGTGTGAAATTAAAGCTATACAATGTTATTATGCTTGTAATTATTTTATTTTATGAGAAATGTTTATAAATTCCATGAAGTTGATTTATGATGCTTCGATGAGATTGAACTGAGAATGTATTAAGGTGAAGTCCCGGTTGAAGATTCGGAATAACGAGGATACCTATGTCACAACATGAGATAAGGAAGGTCCCGTATAAGACCATGTCTGGGACATGGCATCGCCACCTAATAAGGAAGGTCCCGTATAAGACCATGTCTGGGACATGACATCGACACCAAATAAGGAAGGTCCCGTATAAGACCATGTCTGGGACATGGCCTCGGCACCAAAGAAATATCTCGTGTAAGACCATGTCTGGGACATGGCATCGACATCTATGTATGATCTCGTATAAGACCATGTATGGGACATGTCATCGACATTGGGATAAGAGAATCCGTGTAAGACCATATCTGGGATATGGCATCGGCATCAAGAGGTGATCCCATGTAAGACCATATCTGGGATATGGCATTGGTATCGTGATACATGTATGATGAGATTGAGTATCCTCTGATATTCCGAGTAGTTCAACGGCTAAAAGAGCTAAGTATGCAAAGATGGAAAAAGAGTTAAGTATGCAAAGATAACAAAGAGCTAAGCTATACAAAGATGCCAAAGAGTATATTTAAGTCAAGGATGATAATGATTTAAGTTTATGTTCAAGATAATAGGAGTACTAAATTATGTGATGAAGTGACACAGGTACCATGAGTAAAATACGAATTATGAAACCGTATTGTGATATGTGATGGGTAAGTGTAACGCCTCAATTTTTTTCGTAATTTCGGCTCTTGTAGTTTTAACACAATTCGTACCTGCTTCTGTGGTTATGTGTTTTGTGTGTGTGTGGGAGGTCCCAAGTTCAAGTCGCAACTTGGGTAAAAAATTGGTATTTTTATGAATTAAGCCCTAGCTCTGGTTAATAGGCTTATAAATTAAAGTGTGTAGGTAATTAACAGAATGGGCCTGCTGGTCTGATGGTTAAGTGGAGTGTTGGAGTGTTGCTGGACCTGTGTTCGAGTGGCGACATGAACATTATTTTTGTCTATCACGTCCGAAGAGTTTGTGTTGGATTGAAAATCTGATAGTAAGGAGAGATTTGGGGAGATGTTAGGCGGAATATCAGAAATTCTATTTAGTTTCCTCTCCCCAAAAAAAACCAACTTTGGCATTCTCCTTTCCCCCAAATTCTCTGTCGTTTCTTTTTTCCCTAGCTTGTTGCCATTTTTTTTTCACTTTTCCCTCCAACCTCAATTGTGTTTTATTTTCCCTTTTCCTATCGTCACCGCACATCCCTGCGGTTAGTGTGTATTCGGTAAGTCAAGAGGTACGTTATGATTTGTTTTGGGTATAGTACTGGAATATTAAAGGTTTACTTTTCTGATTAGGGGACAATTAAGCAACTGTTGGCTAATTTTTAGGGTTTTAGCAGTGGGAAACCATTGTCGTTCGTTAAAGGTAAGGTTGTTGGTAAGTTTCAGAAAATTTCCTGTTCATAACAATTGAGGTTAAGTGACTAAATTAGGGCTTTGATTTGTCGAATATAGGTTCTGGAGTGCTTGGGAGTCGTTTTAGCTTCAATCGAAACCAGGTGTGTACCTGAAAACGTAGAAAATGAGGTTTCGACGAAAGCCAAAAACCTTACTGTCGACGCCACACGGGCGTGTGGTCGCCCATGTGGTAGGTCGTGTGCAAGACTGTTAGTCACCACACGGCCGTGTGATCGATGAGCCAGGCCGTGCGCGAGTGACACGACCGTGTGACGATTGGGCAAGGCCGTGTGCTATACACGGGCTCGACCCATTGAGCCGTGTGGGCCCACACAGGTGAACCACACGGGCGTGTGGGATTCTGGGCCAAGCCGTGTGAACCTCACTGCCAAGGCCTATTTGGGTCGGGTGGGCCACACGGGCGTGTGGGCCCACATAGGCATGCCACATGGGCGTGTGAGCCCATTTTTTTAGAAGTTCTGTTCGGTTGCACGGGTCGCCCTAGTCTACTGTGGACCTATTGTAGGGTCGGTAAGCTTCACCTAGACCCCTAATTATGTGACTTGACGTTTTGATTTCTGTACTGAGCATGAATTCTGATATCTGAATGTGTGAACTGTATTTGCATGATAGCACGACATTTTATGTATGTTGCATTGCATCGGGGTGGGTTGATTATGATTGGAGGAAGTATCTGAAAGGCTCTTAAGCTGTTATCCGCGGCTTCAGTTGCAAATTTTCGATTATGTGCACTTTCGGTACAACATGGTGTGTAGGGCTGGGTGGGTTGATTTTATCCCCACATGGTGTGTAGGGTTGGACGGAGTTTGTGTGTAGAGGCTGGTGGGTAGGACTCTGTTTTCTTCATATTCTGTCTAAAGTGGGCTAAGGCCCTGTATTATGTCTGATTCTGTATCTGAGTGGGCTAAGGTCCACACCGTTTCTGTAATAGGCTCAGACCCGAACTGTGGAATTATGTTTGTTATCTAATATTACTGTGTGTATGTTTTCTGTGGGGAGTACACACTGAGCTTGCGAAAACTCACCCTTTTACATTTAACTGTTCGGGTAATCCCAGCAAAGAGCGAATCGCTGCTGATCGAGGACTCGACGGTGACCACGATTCTGGATATTTGTTTTTATGTTTTATTTTTAATTTTAATTATGATTTGGTTATTTTTGGGTAAATTTCATGTAATGAGGCCTTTACGGCTTTTTGTTTAAAATTTGGGATCGTTATTTTATAAACTGCTAGCAGTAGGACAAGACGCGAGTTTTCAAAATAAACAAAGGTTTTATCAAAATACGTACGACCTTGCGAATCGTTTTAAAAGCTTCCGCAATGTATAAAGTTTTGAAACTGGATAATGAATAAATAAACGGCGCATTTTGACGATAGCCTAAAATACCTAGAAATAGTTTTAACGCAGTTACGTTTTCTAAAGCACTATCATGTGACATCGCCAGATTCGGCCATAACGTCCAGGCCGGGTTTGGGGTGTTACAGTAAGCGTAAGTATGAGTAAGTATGTCAAAGTACTTAAGAACTTGTGATGTTATTGTTCTATGAAATGAATGGATTTTATCATGAGTACTTATGTTACTATTTTAATTCATGCAAACTTACTAAGCGATATGCTTACCTCTCTCTTTTCCCTTTTCTTTGTAGTATCGCCAAGCTAGCTCAGGGATCGCAGAACGTCAGAGTTCGGATCACACTATCAACTATTCTTTTGGTATAGTAAAGTTGATTTATTTTGAGTATGGCATGTATAGGAACTTTGTCATCTTGTGTTCTGTCATGTTTGAAAGCCAAAGTGTTGGCTATTAATGTTATACACTCATTTTGTAAATGGCCATTGGGAATTGGCTAATATTTGTCAAGTTTTATATTTTTAATGATGATGAGTTTCATGAAGTGAAAGTTCATGCAATTGATGGGGTAAAATGTGAAGTGTATGAATGATGATTAAGGATTCTTCATAGTGTATTTTTGCCATGTTATGTGTTGTTTGTGTTGGTATATGTGTGTTTATGTTTCAGGGTGGCAATTGGCTTGGAAAATAGCCTTCTAATTGTCCACACGGGTAGACGCACGGGCGTATGTCTAGACCGTGTGTGACACGGGGTCAGCCCCATGGGTGTGTTGATAAGCCGTGTGTCCCCTGCATCCAAATTGCGAGAATTCGATTCGCCACACGGGCCAGCAGACGGGCGTGTGCCTAGGTCGTGTGCCCCTAAAGAGCTTGCTGATGTCATAAACAGAATTCCCAGGTTTTTCACACACTGGTGAGGACACAGGCGTGTCTAGGCCGTGTGAGGGACACGGGCCACAGACACAGGCGTGTGTTCGGTCGTGTGAAAACCCCTGTAGGTTCGAAATGAAAAATAAATTCCACACGGGCTAGGAACATAGGCGTGTGTGACCACACGGCCTGCCCACACGGGCATGTTCCATTTCACACGGGCGTGCGGCCCTATTTAGGGAAAAAATTTCTAAGAGCGCAAAAGTTTCCGGTTTGGTTCCGAACCATTCCGATTGTATGTTTAGGGCCTCGTAGGCCCATAATAAGGAGGTTATGTATATGAATGAGAAGTTTTAAGTACAAACAAAATTTTATAGCCCAATGTTGTATGTTTAAGCATGAAAAGTACGGTAATGACTTGTATCCGGTTCTGACGTGGAATACGGGTAAGGGTGTTACATAGGGTGCTCATGTAAATTGAGACAAACAATCCATTAACCTTAGAGATGTTTAAACTTAACATCTTTTTCCTGTCTTTATTTTTTTATTTGTTTTACTTTAATTTTGTTTATACAGTTTTCATCTTTAATTACTTGATGTTATTTTCAATTCTGGTTATATTTTTTATTAGTGTATAGATTTTGCACGAATTACAAAGAAAGGATAAAGGTAAAAGCACGATAGATGTAGTACCAACAGGTGTTTGCCCCAGCAATGCAGAAGTAAGTTATGTCAAAGCAAAGTGGGTAAGTGGACATTAAAGCGAGAAAAAATGTGGGCTAAAAAGAATGAAAAAGTCAAAGGAAAATAATTTGGACACCTGGACCCTATCCTGATTGGGAAGCCCATGAAAAAAGTGCCAAAAAGTTTTAGGTCCAAGTCATTCTAGGGTTCCCTCCAAAAACCTTTTTACTTTTCCCCCTTCTCTCTTTTTCACACTACTTACCCTATAAGTTCTACAAACCGCCCAACCCATTACCCCCATTGACGTCTCTCTAACTTCAAACACTCTTTCATTTACCCGCAGTTACACTGCGTTTCCCTTTTCATCTTTCTTAACCTCCTTTGCATCCATTCTTGAACTCTAAACTTCCTCCCACTAGCTTCTCTTGAGTAGTTTCACAAAAAATTTTCCTGTTTAGACTATACAAAACTCACAAGGATTCTTCAAGACTAATCAATGGCAAAATTCAAAACAACATCTAATGGTGCCAAATCTTCTCAGGCAGGTGGCACCCAATCGAAAACTTTCTCTGACAATGCTGCTGCATTGAAATATGACAACAAAATTTCCAAGAGATCATTCTGCTTTGAGCAAGGATTTTTGTTTAAGGATGAGCCACACATGGGTTACGACAAGTCAGTCTCATCTATTGTGAAAACACACAATTGACAAATCTTCTACTTGTACCCGAACAATGTCTTGGGAAAAGTTATTCGACAATTCTATACACATATAACTTCCCCTAATAACCCCTTCATTTATGTTCGAGGAACATCGGCCCTATTTGATGAAGATAGAATCAATGCCCAAATTGGGCTGACAGATGTTCAAGACGAGCATACCCCGTTCACTGAAAACATCAATGCTGAAAGCTTAAATCAAGTGTTAAAGGACTTGTATATTGAATGAACTTGATGGATTGTGTCCAGCCAAGAATGTCACACAATCGAGAGGAATTCACTAAAGCCCATTTGTATGGTTTGGTATCACTTCCTCAAGAATAGGCTAATGCTATCTACCCACAATTCCACAGTGTCTAAGGAATGAATTCTACTGTTGCATATGATCATCATGGGTAGGAAACTTAACATCGGCAAGCTTATTTTCCATGAGGAGCATTGGTGTGCAGAAAAGAATGCGGGAAGTTTAAATTTCCCTTCCTTAATCACTACTCTCTACAGAATTGCTAAAGTCCTTTTGAATGCCAATGAGGATGGTACCTCAAACAAGGGAGGAATATCACGATCTATATGTGCAAAAAATCTAAGGAGTAGAAACACTGAAACAACACCAGCAAAGTAAGGCACATGTATCTTCTTCCAGGCCCTTTGCAAAAATAATGGCAGAAAGGCGACAACGATAGAAATATGAATCGATGCCGCAGTAGAAGTCCGTGGTGGAAAAATTTAAGACCGAAAGTATGATTTGGGATGAATTTTATAAATTTGAAATTTTTTATTTTTCTAAGATGGAATCATGGAAGCTTTGGCTGGTTAGAATAATTTAATTTTATACTTTTAATTTTATGAGATAAGCATGATGATAATTATATGACTGCGAATGCATGTTCATGCATATTTGAGATTAACATTCCATATAGATTAGAGAAAATGCCTCATGTACTTGTCATCCATATATTGATCATTTATGATTGAAACTAAAAATTAAAACACCTTACATGTTTTTAAAATATTGAGTGGGAGAAGGGCCCTAAACAAGACTTACGACCTCCATCAATGGTCTTTTGTGATGGCATGAAATGAAGTTGCCCCAAGGTAAGCGTTGTCATGTAGATTTCACTGAGGAGACTTCTTAAAAGTAAGCAGGGCCTCAATGCCCAAAATCACTGTACATATAGGTGAGTACTCACAATCCTATGGCATGCCAACTATATATAACGGTTTCAAGATCACATGGCCAAAATATCTGAAATCAAACACGTATCACTTACCGATTATCCGTGCACTATCATTGCATATTTGAATTTTTAGCAAAAAAACTGTCACTAACATTTAACATATACAAAACATGTACCCATTTGCACTTTTACAATATTTATCATAACCACATATCACATGTTATAGCATTTCATCTCAATTCACATATTCACAAACACATAAGTACATAGTTCACAAGATAAACATAGGTATGAGAAAGCTTACACTTAGAATTTAGAGTATGGGTTTCAGCTACTACTAAATTCCCAAATAACACATGACTCATGTCTACGAGCAACGATTCCAAACACTCACCAATACACTTTTACTGCGAAGCCAAAAGCTCAATCTATACTTTCCTAGCTCATAGATGGTCTTAGTGAATTCGAAGCTTTAACACAATAAATTCACACAACAATGCATTTAAAAATCAGCTAGTGACTCATCATAAACAATAAAAAACATAAGCCTAAACTAAGTTCTCATGTAACCGAAGCCTTTAACATAGCAAACTTTAAATTTGAATATCTCAATCTATACTCAGTCTTTTCACCTAAAACCAATTTTGGTCATCTTACAATTCAACTACGACTAATTATCAACCTTCAAACCACACAAAACTACTCAATTCATAGTATCGACTTTTTGAACATATTTTATGGCTATTTTTCGAAAATTCATTAAAACTCAAGAAATTTTTAACAAAACTTCAAAAAAAGTTTAGAAACCTTTTAATCATGTAAAAAATAATTGAAAAATACTTTGAAACCATGTTTTTACTCAAAATCCTAAAATTCACTATTAACGACTCTATTTTTGGCTTTTAATAAAAAAAATATGCGATTTAATGACTAATAATTTAGTTTTAAAGACTAATTAACATTAAAAAACAATGGGTAGACAGGCGGTTACCTTTGATGGAAGAATAAATGAGTTTTTGACGTAAATCTGAGAAACCCACAAGCTTGAACAATGGTGAAATCTACAGTGTTTGGGGGTGTTTCAATGGAATTCTATGGAGATTTAAAACTTAGGTGGTGATAGAAATCAAAAGAATATGGTCTGGGAATCAAAATTGAAGAGTTGGGACTTTGGGAGAGTAAGTGACAGAAAGGAGATTGAATGGGAGAAAAACGTGAAGTTGAGAAGATAGAGAGGAAAATAGGTTGTATTTTTAAAAATTGGTAAAACAGCCACATAAATGCTCAAATTTTTTACCCTGTTGCAAATCAGTCCTTTTTCTAAAATTAAAGGTTTTTAAAATACTTTATCAAAAATTATTTGATTTTCTAAAAATTATAATCGAAAACATTACCAATATACCATGTCGCAAAACTCTGAACACTCTAAGGTTAAAATTCCTAAAATACCCCTAAAACTCTTAGACCCTAGTTTGGGGTGTTACAGATTTTGGTTTGACGCAGTCGCATATTTTGAGTGAATTGGCATGTAAGTTAGGGATTCTTGTTGAGACTATTAGTTTGGGTATGACTGCCATTAGTTCTTTCGGTGATAGTGTGGTAGTGAACAAAGTGTATCGTAGATGTCCCCTTATGATCCAAGGGCACGTTTTCTCTGTTGATCTTATGGACTTGCCTTTCTATGGTTTTGATGTTATTCTTGGTATCGACTGGTTAACTGAACATAAGTCTACGATAGATTTTGAGAGTAAGTGAACTACTTTAAGGAATAGTGATGAGTTGGAAATCGTTGTTGTTCATGAAAGATCGGGTTTTCTGTCTAATATGGTTTCAAATTTGATGGTTGAAAAGATGTTAAGAAAAGGTTGTGAAGCTTATTTAGCTTATGTGATGAATTCAGGTAGTAAGGAGTTGAGAGTTCTGGATATTCGCATTGTTAGGGATTTTCCTAACGTGTTTTTTGAAAAGTTACCGGGTTTGTCACCGGATCGTGAAGTTGAGTTTGGTATTGAGATATATCCTGGTACTACACCGGTGTCCATTGCGCCCTATTGCATGGCACCAAAAGAGCTCAAGGAATTAAATATTCAGTTGCAAGAGTTACTTGATAAAAGATTTTTTTGACTGAGTGTATCTCCGTAGGGTGCACAAGTTTTGTTTGTGAAGAAGAAGGATGGTACGATGCAAATGTGTATTAACTATAGGCAGTTAAACAAGTTCACTATTAAGAATAAGTATCCGTTGCCTCAAATTGATGACTTGTTTGATCAGTTCAGAGGTGCAACGGTGTTTTTAAAGATTGGTCTTAGATCTGGGTATTATCAGTTGAAGGTGAAAGAGTCTGATGTGTTGAAGACTGCTTTTAGGACTCGGTATGGGCATTATGAGTTTTTGGTGATGCCGTTTGGTTTAGCTAATGCCCCTGTTGTGTTCATGGATTTGATGAACCAAGTATTCCATTCGTACTTGGATCAGTTTGTGGTAGTTTTCATATGTGATATTTTGGTGTATTCTCGTTCTAAGGAGGATCACTACGAGATTTTAAGGGTTGTCTTGCAAATTCTTCGAAATAAATAGTTTTATGCGAAGCTGAGTATGTGTGAATTTTTCCTTAAGGAAGTGGCATTCTTAGGTCATGTTGTTTCGGCGGAAGGGATTCATGTAGATCCCAAGAAGATTGAGGTGATTTTAGAATGGAAGCCGCCTAGGAGTGTTATTGAATTTAGGAGTTTCTTGGGTTTCTCTGGCTATTATCATAGATTCGTTAAAAGGTTCTCTCTTATTGATGTACCTTTACTGAAAATTCTTTAGAAAGATGTGGTGTTTGAAAGGACTGATGCAAGTCAGAAGAGTTTTGAACGACTTTAGGAAATTTTGACTGAAGCACCAATGTTGATTCAACTAGAGTCTAGAAAGAATTTTATAGTTTATAATGATGCTTCGTATTCGGGTCTCGATTGTGTGTTGATGTAAGAAGGTAAAGTTATGGCTTATGCTTCAAGGCAGTTGAAGACATATGAGCTCAATTACCCTACTCATGATTTGGAGTTAGCTGTTGTGGGTTTTTCACTTAGGAGTTGGAGCCATTACATGTATGGAGAGAAGTGTGTGATTTAAATAAATCATAAGAGCCTTAAGTACCTCCTCACCCAAAAGGAGTTGAATTTAAGACAAATGCGTTGGATTGAGATTTTGAGGGATTATAATTGTGTGATAGAGTATCATCCTGGCAAAGCAAATGTTGTTGTTGACGATTTGAGTAGAAAGTCAATGACGGAGTTGAGAGCTATGTTTGTACGCTTGAGTTTAGCTAGTGATGGTGGTTTGTTAGTTGAACTTCAAGTGAGGCTGACTTTGTCGCAACATATTAAGGAGAAACAATTGTTAGATGGAGAGTTGTTAAAGAAGATTCGACATGTTGAACAATGTGTTAAGGGAGATTTTGATATTGATAGCGATGGCATTTTGAACTTTCGAGGTAGGTTGTGTGTGCCACATGACGTAGATTTGAGGCAAGCAATTCTTATCGGGGTGCATAGTAACCCTTACGCTATGTATTCCAGTAATGGTAAGATGTATCATGATCTTAGAGAGGTCTATTGGTGGCCTGGGTTGAAATGTAACATTACAGATTTTGTGAGTCGATGTTTGGTTTGTCAGAAGGTTAACGCAGAACATCAATTTCCTTCAGGTTTGTTGCAACCGATTGCGATTCCTAAATGGAAGTGAGAAAGGATTACTATGGATCTTGTTTCGAGTTTTCCTTTAACTCCATCGAAGAAGAATTCTGTATGGGTTATAGTTGATCGATTTTCGAAGAATGCACATTTCTTGACTGTGCGTACTAATTATTCATTGTAGAAGTTGGCAGAGTTGTATATTGCTGAAATTGTTCGTCTTCATGGAGTTCAAGTTTCTATTACCTCTAATAGAGATCCACATTTTACTTCGAGGTTTTAGAAGAGTTTTCAAGAGGCTTTGGCGTCAAAGCTTAGTTTTTGTACGACTTATCACCTCTAAATAGATGGTCAATCTGAAAGGGTAATTCAAGTGCTAGAGGATATTTTGCGAAGCTGTGTGATTGAGTTTAGTTGTAGTCGGGAGTGATATTTGCCCTTGGCAGAGTTCGCTTACAACAATAGTTGTCAGGCGAGTATTCGTATGGCACTGTTTGAGGCATTGTGTGGTAGAAATCCTGTGTTGGATAGAATTAGATGAGAGGCGAGTTGTTGGACCAGATTTAGATCGTGAGACTGAAGAGAAAGTAAAGTTAATTTGTGATCGTTTGAAAGTGACGTCTGATAGGCAGAAACCCTATGCGGATTTGAAACGTCAAGATATCGAGTTTCAAGTTGGTGATAAGGTATTCTTGAAAGTTTTGCCTTGAAAGAAACTTTTGAGGTTTTGAAGGAGGGGTAAATTGAGTCTAAGGTATATTGGACCTTATGAAGTTGTCGAGAGGTTTGGTTCAGTAGCTTATCGTCTCAAGTTGCCACAGGAACTTGAGTGATTTCATGATGTTTTCCATGTGTCTATGTTGCAAAAGTATCATTTAGATCCGTTGCATATAGTTCTGGTTGAGGAAATTGAAGTTCTAGATGATTTTACTTTTGGGGAAGAACTAGTTGAAATTTTAGCTCGCGAAGAGAAGGTTTTGAGAAATAAGAGGGTTCTGTTGGTTAAATTCAACCTAAAATAAACCCCCACCTTCAGCATATCACGTTAGTTCTTCCCAAAAACATTGCTTTGTTGTTTCTTATTCTCCCAAGCCAATCCCAATCGATTTTTTTTCTTTAAATTTTAATTCCTTGATTTCCATCAATCCACAAGTATTAAACCTTCACAATTCTCCAAGAAAACAGTCTAAAATTCCATAGATTTCATCATCTACTTCGTGTGAAAGTTTTCTGAGTTTTCAATAAAAGTCTATTTTTCTTCCATTAAAGGTAACCAATCGTCTATCCATTAATTTTTAATGTTATTAGGTCCTTGAAACTGAATTTTTAATCGTTAAATCACATGTTTTGATTAAAAGCTGAAATAGAGTCGTTAATGGTGAATTTTAGATTTTTGAGTAAAAATGTGATTTCAAAGTGTTAATCAATAGGTTTTGATACGATTAAGAGGTTTCTAAACTTGTTTTGAAGTGTCATTAATGATTTCTTGGGTTTAAATGAATTTTTTGAAAAATAGCGATAAACATGTTGAAAAAGTCGATACTATGAACTGAGTATTTTAATGTTGTTTAAAGGTTGGGAATTAGTCATAGATGAATTATAAGATGAATAGAATTGGTTTTAGGTGAAAAGATTGAGTATAGAATAATATATTCAAATGTAAAGACTGTTATGTTAAGGATTTTGGCTACATGAGAGCATAATTTTAGGCTTATGTTTTTGATTGCTTGTGGTGAGTGTTCAGATTAATTGCTTGTGGACATGGTTCAATGCATTATTTGGGAATTTAGCGGTAGCCTAAACCCCTACTCTAAATTTTGAGTGTAAGCTTTCTTGTACCCATTTTTATCTTGTGAGATATGTGCTTGCGTTAATGTGAAATTTTGAACCAAAATGGGATGCTATATATGTGTTATATGTTAGTGATTACTGTTGTGAATGAGTATATGTGTAAGCATGTCATACATGCTAAGTGACAATGATAATATTATGCAAATGATACAAATGTGCAGTGAAAGTAATCAGAAATCGGTAAGTAATATGTGTGTTTAAATACGAATATTTTGGCCTTGTGATACTTGAGACCATTGGATATAGTTGGCATGCCATAGGATTGTGAGTACTCACCTATATGTATATGTGATTTGGGCGTTGAAGCCCTGGGACATGTTTGGAGAGATAAGGGAATGTGAGCTAAGCTCCATTCAATGTGACATGTTTGGTGTGTTGGAGAGTGTTAGCTTAATGCTGCACTTATGTGACATGTTTGACTCTATGAGTCTAATTGGTGTGTTGGAGATCCGAGTATCTGATGAGTGGTAATAGTGCCCACTTTTATGTTTCATAACTCAAGTGCCAAATTATCTATTAATGTGATTGTGTGTATTGTGACGTTTACATGAATATGCATGTATTGACTCTGTAAATAAACTGTCAAATATGAATGTGAAGTAAAATATGTCAACTAAGTTAAGGTTGCTATAGTTATGATACATATATGTTTCACTAATGTTTGATGAACTGTTTGCATGGTAGTTGTTCTAGGCATTCACTAAGCTTGTTAAGCTTGCCCACTCCTTTTAAACCATTGCAGATTAGTAGCGTTTCGGTGTGAGCGGTGTGGTTCCAAGGGCTGTTTCTAAGCAAGTCATTTTCCATTATTTCGTAGGTGTTATTGTTATCCGTTTTTGTTTTGGGGATAAGGCAATATGGTAGACTTTTATTGTTATTTGCCTTGATGTTTTGGATGCTTCCATAGACTATTTGTTCCTAAGTTTATGAGATTCGTTTTGTATGATGTTGATTACCGCTCAGACTTACTTTCGATGCTTGAGACTATTATTACGACCGTTTTGATGTTTATTTGATAACAATATGTTAGCATGATGGATTGGTACATGTTGGAATTATTTATATGCTCAAGTATGTTGTAATTTTCTGGTATAGAGAAGAGGTATCGATATTCATGTTGTAAAAAAGATACCTTTATGATTTTAAAATGTGCAGGGAGACAGTAACATAATTTGGAATCGATACCCTATCACAAGTATCGATACTTGGGGTAGAAATATCAATACTTTGGCAGAGGAATCGATAATTTTTGAGATTTGGGTTTTTAGGTGAGAAACAGTAAACAGTTTTGGTACTTATTTTCCAAGAGGTATCGATACCACTTGAGAGAATTATCGATACCTCACCTTTAGTATTGATACCTACGTGGTCAGTTTTAAGATTTTGCTAAATGGACCTTTTGCATGTTTAATTATTATTAAAATACTTTTTGATGTATGTTTAGCATGTAACAATGATCTTAAAGAGTATGATTGACTTAAAACCTATACGAATACTAAAATGGAGGACGGTTTGTTTAGAATGAGCTTTTACTTGTTGTGTATAACATGAGATAGTGGTGTGGCATCCTGATATTTGGGCTTGCGACCAGGTCAAGTATAGGGTGTTGCACCGAAAATATGACACTCTCGAAGCTGATCCAAGATAAGTACTCCTAATACTTGAAACTTTGGATTATGAAACTTTAGACTATGAGATGACATACTTATTGATAGTGAAATTTTGATTGAAAAAACTCAAAGTGATAACATAAGACTTGTTTCTAAAATTAACAGATAAAACTCATAAAATTATTGATAGAAATTATGGATAGTCGAGGAGTACAGACTCATGGCGCACATCGTCGTGAGGCTCTGGAAGAGTCATATACCATTCGAGTGCCTACATCGGATCTTGGTGTCAATGAGGATGATCTAGCTATAGATAATGTGAATCAAGAGCCCGAGGGATTTGCAATGAGGAGGCTAACCATGATCCTATTGATGGTGCAATATCCCAAGCACTATTAAGGGTTATACAACGAGTTGTTGGAGGCCAATCTAGTACTGGAGGCCACAAGTCTATAGCTGAAAGGCTTCGATCTAGTGGAGCCGAAGTGTTTAGGGGAGTTGCTGGGAGGACCCCTACAGTAGCTGAATATTGGATGACATCTACAGAGAGAATCTTAGATGATCTGGACTGTATCCCAGAACAAAAACTTAAGGGTACAATGTTACTTCTGAAAGATGTGACCTATTGCTGGTGGCAATCCATTATGAAGTGTACTCAAGCTGATAGGATTACCTGGGAATATTTCCAAGCTTCATTCAAGAAGAAGTATTTGGGCTCAAGGTATGTTGAAGCCCATAAACTTGAGTTTACTAAACTAAAATAGGGGGACAAGATCGTATCTGAGAATGAGGCTGAGTTCTTGAGGTTGAGCCAATATGCACAGGGGGTGGTAGCTTCTAAGCAAGACAATTGTGTAAGGTTCGAGAATGAGTTGTGATATGATCTGAAGGTCCAAGTTGCTATGTTGCAGGAGAGAGTCTTTATGACCTTAGTTTAGAAGGTGAGCATTCTAGAAGAGGTTAAAGAGGCTAAGCGAGAAAGAAAGGACTTTGGCTTGGGAAATTCTAACTCATGTCCTGCAAAGAGAACCCGAGATAATAGACCTTGACAGAACCCAATTGTAGATGGTACTGGAAATAGAGCTCGAGATTGTGCATACTGTGGGAAATGTCACGGGGGATTTATTGTTCTTGTAGATACTCAGAAGGTTAAATGATCGGATCGGCACTCGAGTCACACTATCCATAAATTTTGGTAGTTTTTGAAATGTTGATTTCATATTTTATGGTATGTAATAGGCTTTTTGTGTTATTATTATTACTAATGTTTTGGGATATGTAAATATTAAGTATAATCTTTTGTGTAATTGCTAACTTATATGATTCATATGAATGAGGTAAGGTTCCAATGCTAATATGAATGATATGTGTTAATGATATGATGTGATTGAGGTACCTATGATAAGTACATTGGTTACGTGTTAGATTGGATGAATTGATAAGTTGTGTTTGAAGTTTTTTTTGACGTATAGTTGTATATACTTGTTGTATCTATGAGGATACACTGGTTAGGCACTTAGGATGTTGATTTGGTATATTTTTGGCTTGTTTAAAGTTACTTTGAATAGGTCTTTTGGCTGGTAAATGGATTGCTTAGAGTCCAAGTAAGCTTGAAATGGTAAACTTGTTGTTTAAGGTTCATTTTGGGTCCACACGGCTTGAGACACGGGCGTGTGACTTAGCCGTGTGTCAGGCAACCCGACTATTTGTCCCCTGTAGATTCCATTGCATGCAAGTCAGGTAGTTACACGGCCTATCACACGGCCTGGCACACGAGCGTGTGGGGCTATATCGAGACTTACACGGCCTAACACACGGGCATGTGACACGACCGTGTGACCCTACTCAGAGAGTTATACAGGTGACACGGGCTGGTACACGACTGTGTGTCCTTATTTTGAAGGTTACATGGCCTGGGACACAGGCGTGTGTCTCAGCCATGTGAGCCATACGACCGTGTGACCCATGCAGTCAAATTTTTCTAACTTTTACTTGAAATTTCTAATTGCTTCCAATTTGGTCCCGAATTGTTTCTAAGGTGATTCTAGGGCCTCGAGGGTTCGATTAAGGGACGGTACGTATGTAATGAATGTATTTTAATATGTTTGTAATGATGTATGAAATGTATGTTTAATGTTCCATTTGTATAGTAATGCTCCGTAACCCTAATTCGACGATAGATACGGGTTAGAGGTGTTACATTTAATGGTATCAGAGCTACGGTTTAATCGGTTCTCAAACTAAACATAGCGTGTGTAATGTCTAGAATTACATGCCATAGAAAATGTGATAGTGTGACATGTTTGATCCGATCTAACCTCTGTTTTTCTTATATAATTGTAAAGATGTCAGACGTATCCGAACGTGCTGACAATAATGAGGTTAATAGTAATGTACCAACCTTTGATCGTGGGACGAGTAGTAATATTTTGATTCTTCAAGTACAAGAGCATGAACTTAAAAACATGCTCTTCGGGTTTATGAACCAGTGGTTCAATAAGTTTATGAAAATGAATACTCCGGCTCAACGACCTCCACCCCTTGTCATACCTCCTGTTATATCTCCGGTTGCACCTTCACATCCTCTTGTGACTGAGCCTAGTCGACGTATTCCGATAGAGAAGCTTAGAAAGTGTGGTGCCGAAGAATTCCGAGGTAGATCGGAAGATGATCCAGTTAAAATTGAGTATTGGCTTCAGAACATCTTGCGAGTTTTTGAAAAAATGGCTTACCCTTATGATGATTTTCTTAGATGTTTTGTTTCATTGTTAAAAGAGGAAACATATAGTTGGTGTGTAACACCCCTTACCCGGGTTCTACGTCGGGAACCGGGCTCGAGGAGTTACCGAACTCAAATCGCTTAATCGCCACTTAGGCTCAACGTCATTACTCGCTATAACCTCATTCTCGACTTACGAGGCCTCACTCATACACACGAGGACTCTCGAGACTAATCCGAAACTTTAACGATCCTTAAAATTTTTCCCTTTTATACAGGTCTCACACGCCCGTGCAAGATTAGACACGCCTGTGCATGAGCACACACGCCCACGTCCCCAGACCATGCCTAAAAAATTAAGCATTCTGCCAAATGCCCCACGGCCATGGCATGCCCGTGCTCCCCAACCGTGGTGAACACTGACTTCCCTCGCACGTCCTAGAGTCTAGACACACGCCCGTGTGGCTAGCCCGTGGCCAACACTGATGAATCCCACATGCCCTAGGCACACGCCCGTGTGACTAGTCCGGGTCTATTCTGTTTTCAAATATTAACATGCGCAGGGGGCCGCCACGGCCACACACACACTCGTAATGGACTGGTGTGTCACACATGGTCTAGACACACGCTTGTGTGTCTATCCACATGGTCAAGAACAAGACTAAGTGTCAAGTTCTTTTCACCCTTCTAACATACACAACATATACTCATCTAACACCATCATAATCAACTCAAATTGAAGTGCATTCTCACATAGAAAACTACATCTTTCTTTCATATAATGTAATAGCCAACAACCATGGCATTATACAAAATAGGCTATCCATCTAAAGGCCAACATATCTTAGCCATTTACAACAAAATTTACTAACTTATCTAGCCCCTATACATGCCATATACAAAACATTAAGTTTCATGTACCAAAGTGTGCTGATATGTGGGCTATCTTCTGATGATCCTCGTATCTCGATTCAACGCTTTTAATCTATAAGACAAGGGGGAAAAAGAGAATAAGCTTTGAGCTTAGTAAGTTTACACATAAAAAAATAAGCAACATAGTATAAGCTAAGCAACCATTAGCATTATACCAACAACTAATTCACAACTATGCTTACTCTTTCTATCCCTTACCACATTTCCAACACATCATGAGTCACATACTCATAACCATTGAAATGCACCCCTGCATTAAATATCACATTTACGTAATATACAACACATCATTATTGCTCAATAATACATCCACATAGCTAAATCACATAGCTAATCCACATATCTTATCCACACAGCTATTACACACAGCTAATATATATAATTAATCCACACAACCAATATCTCGGTGGTTTCGCACTTAGCACACCACAATCAATTTATGAGGTGGTATCGCACTTAGCCTACCACAAAGGTAATCATCATGATCTTACACATAGCCACTAAATGATATACTAACGATAGCATCGCACATAGCCAGCTCATCGTCAATAGGCATTCGGATGGTATCGCACTTAGCCCACCATCTAGCATTATCACAACACATGCACAAGTCTATTTACCCAATTACTCATCCATTTACATCTATGCTACATTCATTCTACTTGAACCACATAGGTTCCCAATCATTCTCATTCATTCCCATTCATGCTACACCCTAGCTAGCATTTACAAATTGTAAGTATGAATGCATTGTTTATGCATAGACTTACATTGATACTCAAAAGTACAGAAATATGAAATTTAGTCCACCACCTTGGTTTTGCCTCGGTTTCAATCTGGGCTTCGTCTTTCTTGATCTATAATGAATAAATCAGCTTATTCAATACACACATTGACTAAATTGACCCACATCTAATACTTTAGAAAAATTACTATTTTGCCCCTAAGCTTTCTCATATTTACACTTTAGTCACGAAGGCTCGTAAAATGATTTTTATTCAACTTTCTACTCTTTCATGCTTAGCCGAACCACTTACTCAACTAAAGCATTCATCAAGTCTCACTAAATCACCCATGTATGACCAAACTTAAGATTTTCACAACTAAGTCCCTACATGCATTTTCATGGAAAATCACTTAGCAAAAGATGTTTCTACTACATCAAGCTTTCATATTCTTCCATAAAACATCAAAATACATGCATGTCATACATGTATACATTTTTGAACATCCATAATAGCTCACCAAATAGCTATAAATAGCTTACTCATGCTACCGGGACTTCAAAAATATGAAGAATATCAAAAACTGGGCTTAGGAGCACTTACTAGCAAGCTTGAAAAATTTAAAGAACCCTAACAATGGCTTCCCAAATTTTCGGCAGCTATGGGAAGAAGATGAATGAATTTCTATCATCTTTTCACCTATTTTAATCACTTAATTGATAAATGACCAAAATGCCCTTTTTGATCAACTTTCAATTTTAACTCATCCATGCCCATTTTTGTCCAAAAAGTAGAATTTGGATAAACTGCTATTTAAGGACCGCTTATTAATAATCTAAAGCTATTTCACACATTTAGCTTCTAGAAACACACATTTTTCAACTTTTGCAATTTAGTCCTTTTGGACAATTCCACCACAATTTCACAAAATTGCTTCATGAAACTTTCACACTAGCATGCATACATAATATAAGCCTCACAAACTCATTCATGACCCTCAGATTTGTGGTCTCGAACCACTATTCTGACTAGGCCCTAAACCAGGATGTTACAACTCTCCCCCCTTTAGGGATTTTCGCCCCCGAAAATCTTACCAGAAAAGAGGTTTAGATGTTGCTCTCTCATAGCTTCTTCCGTTTCCCACGTAGCCTCTTCCACGCCATGTTTCTGCCATAACACTTTCACTAGTGCTATGCTCTTATTTCTCAACTATTTCACTTCTCGAGCCAAGATCTTAATCGGCTCCTCTTCATAAGACATATCTGGTCTTATCTCAATTTCTGTTGAAGGAATCACATGTGAAGGATCGGAGCGATACCGTCGCAACATCGACACATAGAACACGTTATGAATATTTTCCAACTCTACCGGTAAAGCCAAGCAGGTAAGCTCTGAGCCCAATGCATGCATGCGTAATCTCATACGACCTATGAACCTTGGACTCAATTTCCTTTCCGTCCAAATCTCATAATCTTCTTCCACGGTGATACTTTCAAAAATACTTTGTCGCCTATCTCAAACTCAATTTCTTTTCTTTTCAAATCCGCATACGACTTCTGTCAATCCGAAGCAGCTTTCAGACTATTACGGATTACTTTCACTTTCTCTTCGTTCTCTTTTACTAGATCGACCCCATGGATCCGTTTCTCGCTAAGCTCGGTCCAATACAAAGGAGTCCAACACTTACGGCCATAGAAAGGCTCATACGGTGCCATCTGTATACTCGACTGATAACTATTATTATAGGCGAATTCGACCAAAGGTAGATATCTCTCCCAACTACCTTCGAATTCTAACACACAGCATCGAAGCATATCCTCAAGAACTTGAATTACTCTTTCAGACTGACTATCGGATTGCGGATGGAACGCAGTACTGAAATTCAATCTTGTACCCATGGCCTCTTGCAACTTCTTCCAAAATCTCAAAGTAAACCTCGGATCTCTATCCGATATAATAGACACAGGTACACCATGCAATCTCACCATCTCTGCCACATACAACTCAGCTAACTTATCTAGTGAATAATCAACACGTACTGGAATAAAGTGAGCCGACTTCGTCAATCTATCCACAACAACCCACACAACATCTCTCTTTCTCAGAGTCATCGGTAACCCCGTCATAAAATCCATGGTAACCCGATCCCACTTCCATTCGGGAACCATCACTGGCTGAAGCAATCCCAAAGGCACTTGATGCTCAGCTTTCACTTGTTGGCAAATCAGGCACTTTGCCACAAACTCTGAAATATTTCTTTTCATACCCGGCCACCAATACAACTTCCTCAAATCGTTGTACATTTTCGTACTGCCCGGATGTACTGACAAGCATCCACTGTGGGTCTCATACAAAACCTTTCGAATCAACTCTTCATTTTTAGGAACACAAATTCTGTCACGATACATCAGACAACCATTCAAATCCACTCAAAAATCAGAATCACTTCCTGATCCGCACTTAGCTATCTGAGCTTGCATCTCGCTATCATTTCTCTGAGCCTAACATATTTGTTGAACAAATAGTGGCCTAGCTCTCAACTTTTCCAAAATAGCACCATCATCAGACAATGCTAAACTTGCTCTCATAACTCTTAGAGCATACATGGATTTCCTACTTAAGGCATCCGCAACTACATTCGTTTTTCTCGGGTGGTAATCAATGACTAACTCATAGTCTTTCATTCAAGCCACCGTCTCTGTCTCAGATTCAGATCCTTCTAATCCATCAAATACTTTAAACTCTTGTGATCCGTAAAGATTCGGCACTTTTCACCATACAAATAATGTCGCCTAATCTTTAACGCAAACACAATCGCGACCAACTCCAAATCGTGAGTCAGATAATTCTTCTCGTGCGATTTTAACTGCCTCGAGGCGTAAGCGACGACCTTACCCTCTTGTATCAGCACGTAACCGAGACCATTAAACGACGCATCACTATACAAACTCCTTCCCCGATTCTGGTTGAACCAAAACTGGTGCCTCAGTCAACATTGTTTTCAGTCTCTCGAAGCTCTGTTGACATGTCTCATTCCATTCAAACTTGACATCTTTATGCAATAGTTTCGTCATGGGGGTAGCAATCACAGAGAACCCCTTTACGAAATGTCTGTAATATCCTGCTAATCCCAAGAAACTTCTAATTTTTGACAAGTTCCTCAGCGGTTTCCAATCCATAACAGTCGATATCTTACTTGGGTCAACTCTGACACCATCACCTGACACCATGTGTCCTAGGAATCCGACCTCTCAGAGCCAAAACTCACTCTTGCTAAACTTAGCATACAACTTCTTATCTCTCAAAGTTTGCAAGACAATTCTCAAGTGCTCTTCATGATCGTCCTTATCCCGAGAATAGATCAATATGTCGTCAATAAAGACAACCACAAACTTGTCCACATATGGTCTGAAAACACGGTTCATCAGATCCATAAAAATTGCAGGTGCATTCGTCAAACCAAACGGCATAACCAAAAACTCATAATGGCCATACCTTATGCGAAAAATGCGTTTTCAACACATCTTGCTCTTTCACTCTGAGCTGATAATAACCAGACCTCAAGTCTATCTTGGAGAACACTGTAGCTCCCTTTAGTTGATCGAAAAGATCATCAATCCTTGGTAAAGGATACTTATTCTTAACCGTCACCTTGTTCAGTTGTCTATAGTCAATACACAACCTCATAGACCCATCTTTCTTCTTCACAAAGAATACCGGAGCATCCCACGATGAGTAGCTCGGTCTTGCAAAACCCTTATCTGTCAACTCTTGTAACCGAACCTTGATTCTTTCAACTCTACAGTGGTGCCATTGCATGCGGGGCAATCGAAATAGGTGCCGTTCCCGGAACCAACTCAATTCCAAACTCGACCTCTCTCACTTGAGGTAATCAGGGTAACTCTTAGGAAACACATGCAGGTACTCACATACTCATCGCCTTTGTTTCAAACCCTACTCCAACCTCTTGAGTATTCCACACAAACGCAAGATAGGACTCACACCCTTTTCTTAAACATTTCTCAGCCACTAAGGAAGAAATCATCACGGGTAGACTATCCGATCCACCTGATTCAACCCGAACCACATCTCCACTCTCACATTTCAATTCAATGTACTTACTACCACAGTTCACTAAAACACTATGGGTAGTCAACCAATCCATGCCTAGGATTAAATCGAACTCATCAAACGGCAAAACATAAGGTTTGCCGGAAAACAATGATTCTCAATCAACAAAGGACAATTTTTACACACTTTGTCCACTAACACATACTTTCCTAACGGGTTTGACACCTTAATCACAATGTCCGTAGACTCAATGGTCATACTCAAACTAGATGCTAATCTCATGCAAATATAAGAGTGAGTAGACCCTGGATCTATTAAAGCAATAACAGAGGTGTCAAAGAGAGAAAAAAGTACCCGTTATCACATAAGGGGAGGATGCCTCTTCGCGAGCGCGAATGGCATACGTCCTCGCAGGTGCCCGACCCTCCGGTCTTACAGTAGAATCTCTAGGTGAACCTCTACCACTAGCCCCACCTCTTGGGTTCCTTGGTGGTCTACCCCTCGTAGACACTTCACTAGGTCTCACTTCTTACTTCTCTTCCTTATCATCCCTCTCGGGATAGTTACGGATAAAGTGGTCAGGGGAACCACATTTGTAACATTTCCGACTGTTTCCCCAACACTCTCCGGTGTGATACCTACCACAACTTGGACACTCCGATTTACTCTTTGTATTGCCCACACTTTCCATCGAGGGGGCTCAGACTCTCGAACCCTGACGAGCATTGTCTAAGCTCGATACGAATATCCCACTGAGGCTAACGTTCGAGGATTCACTTCCTTGGATCTTTTCGACTGGGCTTGATACGACTTGCCCACCGGTCTCTTTCTCGCATCTCGGGCTTCACTCACAGCCCTTCTCTTTTCTGAACTCAATTCCTCAGCCTTACTGGCCCTCTCAACTAGCACCACAAATTCTTTCAACTCCAAAATGCCCACTAGGAGTTTGATATCCTCATTCAGCCCATCTTCGAACATCTTGCACAAGATGGTCTCTGTCGACACACATTCTTGAGTGTATTTGCTAAGCCTAACAAACTCACGCTCATATTCTACTACTGACATTCTTCCTTGCTTCAACTCAAGGAATTCTTTCCTTTTTCGGTCTATAAACCGTTGGCTTATATACTTCTTCAAGAACTCTTCCAGAAAGAAGTCCCACGTTACCCACTCTTTCGGGACCACTAACGTCAGTGTTTTCCACCAATGGTATGTCGAATCTCGCAGCAAAGATACGGCACACTTCAAACTTTCCTCAGGTGTACATGAGAGCTCATCGAACACCCTCATCGAGTTCTCCAACCAGAACTCCACCCTCTCTGGGTCATCATCTACCTTAGCTCTAACTCCTCAGCCCCGTGTTTCCTAATCTTATCCACCGGGGGTTTCGATATCCTTACTACATCCATACCTTGAGGAGCCACTGGATTTGGCTGAGGTATAGGAGGAGGTGGAGGAGGTTGAGCGTTAGGGTTCGCTCGAACGTAGTCCAAGTACCAATCACTCATCATATGGAGAAAGGCTTCTCGTGCTTCTTCCCCTTGACCCCTCGCCTCGGGTCCACTTTGCACCGTCACGGTTCCTTGCATAGGAGCCAGCGCATTACTAGCTGCTTCATCAGCAGTCAATGGATTGGAATCCATATTTTATATAAAACAAGATTTAAAATCATCAGAAACCACCACACTATCATCGTACACTTATGGCATGTATAGCTAGACTCTTACACCCGCTACAGTAGTTCTAGAACTAACTAAACCATAGCTCTGATACCACTAAATGTAACACCCCTTACCTAAGTTCTATGCCGGGAACCGAGCCCGAGGCGTTACCGAACTCAAACCGCTTATTCGCCACTTAGGCTCAACGTCATTACTTGCTATAACCTCATTCTTGACTTACGAGGCCTCACTCATACACACGAGGACTCTTGAGACTAGTCCGGAACTTTTACGATCCTTAAAATTTTTCTCTTTTATACAGGTCTCACACACCCGTGCAAGATTAGACACGCCCGTGCATGAGCACACACGCCCGTGTCCCCAGACCATGCCTAAAAACTCAAGCATTCTGCCAAATGCCCCACGGCCATGGCACGCTCGTGCTCCCCAACCGTGGTGAACACTGACTTCCCTCGCACGGCCTAAAGTCTAGACGCACGCCCGTGTGGCTAGCCGTGGCCAACAACGATGAATCCAACACGCCCTAGGCTGCGCCGTGTCACTAGTCAGGGGTCTATTCTGTTTTCAAATATTAACATGCAGGGGCGCTTGGCCACAACACACACACACCGATGGGCTGACCGTGTGTCACCCATGGTCTAGACACACGCCTTGGTGTGTCTATCCACATGGTCAAGAACAAGACTAAGTGTCAAGTTCTTTTCACCCTTCTAACATATACAACATATACTCATCTAACACCATCATAATCAACTCAAATTGAAGTGCACTCTCACATAGAAAACTACATCTTTCTTTCATATAATGTAATAGCCAACAACCATGGCATTATACAAAATAGGCTATCCATCTAAAGGCCAACACATCTTAGCCATTTACAACAAAATTTACTAACTTATCTAGCCCGTATACATGCCATATACAAAACATTAAGTTTCATGTACCAAAGTGTGCTGATATGTGGGCTATCTTCTGATGATCCTCGTATTTCGATTCAACGCTTTTAATCTATAAGACAAGGGGAAAAAAAAGAGAATAAGCTTTGAGCTTAGTAAGTTTACACATAAACAAATAAGCAACATAGTATAAGCTAAGCAACCATTAGCATTATACTAACAAGTAATTCACAACTATGCTTACTCTTTCTATCCCTTACCACATTTCCAACACATCATGAGTCACATACTCATAACCATTGAAATGCACCCCTGCATTCAATATCACATTTACGTAATATACAACACATCATTATTGCTCAATAATACATCCACATAGCTAACTCACATAGCTAATTCACACAGCTAATCCACATATCTTATCCACACAGCTATTACCCACAGCTAATATATATAATTAATCCACACAACCAATATCTCGGTGGTTTTGCACTTAGCACACCACAATCAATTTATGAGGTGGTATCGCACTTAGCCTACCACAAAGGTAATCATCGTGATCTCGCACATAGCCACTAAATGATATACCTAACGATAGCATCGCACATAGCCAGCTCATCGTCAATATGCATTCAGATGGTATCGCACTTAGCCCACCATCTAGCATTATCACAGCACATGCACAAGTCCATTTACCCAATTACTCATCCATTCACATCTATACTACATTCATTCTACTTGAACCACATAGGTTCCCAATCATTCTCATTCATGCTACACCCTAGCTAGCATTTAGAAATTGTAAGTATGAATGCATTGTTTATGCATAGACTTACCTCGATACTCAAAAGTACAAAAATATGCAATTTAGTCTACCACCTTAGTTTTGCCTCGGTTTCAATTCGGGCTTCGTCTTTCTTGATCTATAATGAATAAATCAGCTTATTCAATACACACATTGACTAGATTGACCCACATCTCATACTTTAGCAAAATTACTATTTTGCCCCTAAACTTTCTCATATTTACACTTTAGTCCCGAAGGCTCGTAAAGTGATTTTTATTCAACTTTCTAATCTTTCATGCTTAGCCGAACCACTTACTCAACTAACGCATTCATCAAATCTCACTAAATCACCCATGTATGACCAAACTTAAGATTTTCACAACTAAGTCCCTACATGCATTTTCATGGAAAATCACTTAGCAAAAGATGTTTCTACTACATCAAACTTTTATATTCTTCCATAAAACATCAAAATACATGCATGTCATACATATATACATTTTTGAACATCCATAATAGCTCACCAAATAGCTATAAATAGCTTACTCATGCTACCGGGACTTCAAAAATATGAAGAATATAAAAAATCGGGCTTAGGAGCACTTACTAGCAAGCTTGAAAAATTGAAAGAACCCTAAAAATGGCTTCTCAAATTTTGGGCAGCTATGGGAAGAAGATGAATGAATTTCTATCATTTTTCACCTATTTTAATCACTTAATTGATAAATGACCAAAATGCCCTTTTTGATAAACTTTCAATTTTAACTCATCCATGCCCATTTTTGTCCAAAAAGTAGAATTTGGATAAATTGCTATTTAAGGACCTCTAATTAATAATCTAAAGCTATTTCACACATATAGCTTCTAGAAACACACATTTTGCAACTTTTGCAATTTAGTCCTTTTAGACAATTCCACCACAATTTCACAAAATTGCTTCATGAAACTTTCACACTAGCATGCATACATAATATAAGCCTCACAAACTCATTCACGACCCTCGAATTTGTGGTCTCGAACCACTATTCTAACTAGGCCCTAAACCAGGGTGTTACATGGTGGACTACATTGGTAGCTGTAGTACCGAGGGAGAAAATTTCCTAGGATTTCTTTCAGATCGAGTTTAAAAAGAAGTATGTCGAGAAACGATATCTGGATAGGAAAAAGAGAGAATTTCTTGATTTATGTCAGGGAAATAAATCGGTGGTTGAGTATGAGAGAGAGTTTGTATATCTAAGTAAATATGCCCGAGAGATTGTGCCTACTGAAAAAGAGATGTGTATCCAGTTTGAAGATGACCTGAATGATGAAATTCAAATGATGATCGGAGGTAATGAAATCCGAGAATTTGTTGTTTTATCTGATTGTGCACAAAAATAGAAAAAGTGTACAACAATAAGATACAAAGGGATAGACGGATTCAAGAGTTTCATAAGAGAAGTTCTTCTAAGTCGTTTTCTACAACACCATCAAAGAAGACTAGATAAGACTTTAGTCGAGCCACTTTAGTTTCTGAACATCCGAATAAAAATAAATCGATTCAACATGATTTTAAAGCTCCTGCAAAATCAATTGATAATGTGGTAAGTGTACAAAACACTCCGAAGCCCATTTTTAGACATTGTGGAAAATATCATTCTGGCGAGTGTAGAGCCTATTATAGATGTGGGTTGACTGATCACTTTCTCTGGAATTTGTCCTAAATAGTTAAAAGAAAATAAAAAACATAATGAAAAGTAAATGTCTACATCCCAGAAAAGTAGATGTCTGGGAAGTACTGCAGGGACTACTCGTACGTGAGCAAAAGACACCATTGTTCAGTCAGAGGCTAGAACACCTTCTCGCACATATGCTACTCAAGCCAGAGAGGAAGATGCTGCATTTGATGTGATATTCTATCTCTTTGATGTTACTGTGTATGCACTATTGACCCCGGGTCAACTCATTCTTATATTTGCACTGCATTAGTAATAGAAAAGAAATTACCTGTTGAATCGACTAAATATGATATTCAAGTTACTAATACACGAGGTCAGAGTGTGATAGTTAAGTTAGTTTACCATAAATGTTCGCTAAAAGTTAGAGGCTGTGAATTCCCTACTGATTTGATGTTATTACCCTTTCAGGAAATTGATGTTATTCTGGGTATGGATTGGTTATCGTTGCATGATACTGTGATAAACTGTAGACAGAAATGAATTGATTTGAGATGCCAAACAGGAGAGATGATTTTAGTTGAATCTAACGGGCCGAATAGTGCTCTTAGAATCATTTCATCTATTTCTACACACAGATTGATATGTAAATGTAGTGAAGCATTTCTAGCATACATTCTTGATACCAGATATCAAGAATCGAGGTTAGATTAGTTACCGATTGTTAGTGAATTTACTGATGTATTTCCTGAAAAGTTGCCAAGTTTGCCTCCTGATCGTGAAGTTGAGTTTGTGATTGATCTGGTTCTTGAAACTGCACCGATATCGATATCACCGTATCGCATGGTACCAACTGAATTAAAAGAGTTGAAAGTAAAGTTGCAAGAGCTGTTAGATAGAGGGTTTTTTCGAACGAGTGTATCTCCTTGAGGTGCACCTGTATTGTTTGTGAAAAAGAAATACGGTTCTTTGAGATTATGTATTGACAACAGACAGTTGAATAAAGTCACAATAAAGAATAAGTATCCCTTGCCACATATTGATAGTTTGTTTGATAAGCTAAAAGGTGCTATTGTATTCTCAAAGATAGATCTCAGATCTGGGTGTTATTAGTTGCGGGTTAAAGATTGTGATGTGTCAAACATTACTTTCAGAACTCGTTACGGTCATTATAAGTTTCTAGTAATGCCATTTGATTTGACTAATGCCCCTGCTGCTTTTATGGATTTGATGAATCGGGTTTTTCAACCTCACTTGGATAGATTTGTGGTTGTGTTTATCGATGATATATCGATCTATTCTAAGATAGAATCCGAGCATGGTCAACACTTGATAATCGTATTACAGACTTTGAGAGAAAAATAGTTGTATGCAAAGTTCAGTAAATGTTAATTCTGGCTTCGCGAGGTTGGATTTTTTTGTCACATAGTATCAGGTGATGGGATTCAAGTTGATCTGAGTAAAGTTTCCGCTGTGATGAATTGGAAAACGCCAAAGAATGTTTCTGAAGTTTGAAGTTTCTTGGGTTTAGCAAGTTACTACCGACGTTTTGTTAAAAACTTCTTGATCATTGCTTCACCAATGACTAGACTACTATAGAAAAATATCGAGTTTGTTTGGTCCGATAAGTGCCAACAGAGTTTTGATCAACTGAAAAACATGTTGACAAAAGCTCCAGTGTTGACTCAGCTTGAGTTTGGGGTAGCATATGTTGTTTATAGTGATGCGTCTCTCAACAGTTTGGGTTGTGTGTTGGTGCAGGCAGGGAAAGTAGTAGCTTATGCTTCTCCGTAGTTAATGCCACATGAAAATAATTATCCTTGTAACATCCCGGTTTAGGGCCTAGTCAGAATGGTGGTGCGAGACCACAAATCCGAGGGTTATGAATGAGTTTTTGAGGCTTATATTATATATGCATGCTAGTGTGAAAGTTTCATGAAGCAATTTTGTGAAATTGTGGTTGAATTGTCCAAAAGGACTAAATTGCAAAAGTTATAAAATGTGTGTTTCTAGAAGCTATTTGTGTGAAATAGCTTTAGATTATAAATTTGAGGTCCTTAAATAGAAATTTACCCAAATTCTAATTTTTGGACAAAAATGGGCATGGATGAGTTAAAATTGAAAGTTTATCAAAAAGGGCATTTTGGTCATTTATCAATTAAGTGATTAAAATAGGTGAAAAGATGATAGAAATTCATTCATCTTCTTCCCAAAGCTACCGAAAATTAGAGAAGCCATTGTTAGGGCTCCTTCAAATTTTCAAGCTTGCTAGTAAGTGCTCTTATGCCCGATTTTTGATATTCTTCGTATTTTTGAAGTCCTAGTAGCATGAGTAAGCTATTTATAGCTATTTGGTGAGCTATTATGGATGTTAAAAAATGTAGATATGTATGACATGCCTGTATTTTGATGTTTTATGGAAGAATATGAAAGCTTGATGTAGTAGAAACATTTTTTGCTAAGTGATTTTCCATGAAAATGCATGTAGGGACTTTGTTGTGAAAACCTTAAGTTTGGTCATACATGGGTGATTTAGTGAGATTTGATGAATGCTTTAGTTGAGTAAGTGGTTCGGCTAAGCATGAAAGAGTAGAAAGTTGAATAAAAATCACTTTATGAGCCTTTTGGACTAAAGTGTAAATACGAGAAAGTTTAGGGGCAAAATAGTAATTTTGCTAAATTATGGGATGTGGGTCAATTTAGTCAATGTGTGTATTGAATAAGCTGATTTATTCATTATAGATCAAGAAAGACGAAGCCCGGATCGAAACCGAGGCAAAACCAAGGTGGTGGACTAAATTGCATATTTCTGTACTTTTGAGTATCAAGGTAAGTCTATGCATAAACAATGCATTCATATTTACAATTTGTTAATGATAGCTAGTGTGTAGCTAATTCGAGATTGATTTAGAACCTATGTGGTTCAAATAGAATGAATGTAGTAGAAATGGTGATTGAATGTATGATCGAGAATGATTAGGAATCTATGTGGTTTAAGTAGACTTGTGCATGTGTTGTGATAATGCTAGATGGTAGGCTAAGTGCGATACCATCCTAATGCATATTGACGATGAGCTAGCTATGTGCGATGCTATCGTGAGGTATATCATCTAGTAAGCTATGTGCTGAATCACTACGAATACCATTGTGGTAGGCTAAGTGCGATACCACCTTATTAATCAAATGTGGTGTGCTAAGTGCAAAACCACCGAGATATTGGCTGTGTGGATTAACTGTGTGTATTAACTATGTGGTTGAGCTGTGTGGATTAGTTATGTAAACTAGCTGTGTGGATGAGCTGTGTGGATAAGTTATGTGGATTGACTGTGTGGATGAGATGTGTGGATAAGTTATGTGGATTTACTGTGTGGATGTATTACGATAAATACTGATGTGTTGTATATTATGTAAATGTGATATTGAATGCAGGGGTGCATTTCAATGGTTATGAGTATGTGACTCATGATGTGTTGGAAATGCGGTAAGCGATAGAAAGAGTAAGCATAGTTGTGAATTACTTGTTGGTATAATGCTAATGGTTACTTAGCTTATACTATGTTTCTTATTTGTTTATGTGTAAACTTATTAAGCTCAAAGCTTACTCTCTTTCTTTTCCCTTGTCTTATAGATTAAAAGCGTTGAATCGAGATACGAGGATCATCAGAAGATAGCCCACATATCAGCACACTTTGGTACATGAAACTTAATGTTTTGTATATGGCATGTATAGGGGCTAGATACGTTAGTAAATTTTGTTGTAAATGTCTTAGATGTGTTGGCCTTTGGATGGATAGCTTATTTTTTATAATGCCATGGTTGTTGGCTATTACATTATATAAAAGAAAGATGTAGTTTTCTATGTGAGAATGCACTTCAATTTGAGATGATTATGATGGTGTTAGATGAGTATATGTTGTGTATATTAGAAGGGTGAAAAGAACTTGACACTTAGTCTTATTCTTGACCATGTGGATAGACACACGGACGTGTGTCTAGACCATGTGTGACAAACGGTCAGCCCACGGGCGTGTGCTGTGGCCGTGCGTCCCCTGCATGTTAATATTTGAAAATAGAATAGACCACGGACTAGTCACACGGGCGTGTGCCTAGGGCGTGTGGGATTAATCTGTGTTGGCCACGGGCTAGCCACACAGGCATGTGTTTAGACTCTAGGCCGTGCGAGGGAAGTCAGTGTTCACCACGGTTGGGGAGCACGGGCGTGCCATGGCTGTGGGGCAATTGGCAGAATGCTCGAGTTTTTAGCACGGCTAGGGAACATGGACGTGTGAGTCCATGCACGGGCGTGTCTAATCTTGCACGGGCGTGTGAGACCTGTATAAAAGAGAAAAATTTTAAGGATCGTAAAAGTTTTGGATTAGTCTCGAGAGCCCTCTTGTGTATGAGTGAGGCCTCGTATGTCGAGAATAAGGTTATAGTGAGTAATGATGTTGAGCCTAAGTGGCGATTAAGTGGTTTGAGTTTGGTAACGCCTCGGGCCTGGTTCCCAACGTAGAACCCGGGTAAGAGGTGTTACATTTAGTGGTATCAGAGCTATGGTTTAGTCGGTTCTAAAACTACTGTAGCTGGTGTAAGAGTCTAGCTATACATGCCATAAGTTTACGATGATAGTGTGGTGGTTTTTGATGATTTTAAATCTTGTTTTATATAGAATATGGATTTCGATCCATTGACCGTGATGAAGCAGACTAGTAATGCGCCGGCTCTGTGCAAGAAGTCTGCGGGTGCAGCAAAGTGACCCGAGGCGAGGGGTCAAGGGAAGAGGCACGAGAAGCCTTTTTTCATATGATGAGTGATTGGTACTCGGACTACGTTCGAGCGAACCCTAACGCTCAACCTCCTCCACCTCCTCCTATACCTCAACCAAATCCAGTGGCTCCTCAAGGTATGGATGTAGTGAGGATATTGAAACCCCCGGTGGATAAGATTAGGAAACACGGGGCTGAGGAGTTTAGAGCTAAAGTAGATGACGACCCTGAGAGGGTGGAGTTCTGGTTAGAGAACTCGATGAGGGTGTTCGATGAGCTCTCATGCACACCTGAGGAGAGTTTGAAGTGTTTTGTATCTTTGTTTAGAGACTCGGCATACCATTGGTGGAAGACGCTGATATTAGTGGTCCCAAGAGAGCGGGTAACGTGGGACTTCTTTCTGGAAGAGTTCCGAAAGAAGTATATAAGCCAAAGATTTACTGATCGGAAGAGGAAAGAATTCCTTGAGTTGAAGCAAGGAAGAATGTCAGTAGTAGAATATGAGAGTGAGTTTGTTAGGCTTAGCAAATACGCTCAAGAATGTGTGTCGACAGAGACCATCTTGTGCAAGAGGTTCAAAGATGGGCTGAATGAGGATATCAAACTCCTAGTTGGCATTTTAGAGTTGAAAGAATTCGTGGTATTAGTTGAGAGGGCAAGTAAGGCCGAAGAGTTGAGTTCAGATAAGAGGAGGGCTGTGAGTGAAGCCCGAGATGCGAGAAAGAGACCGATGGTCAAGTTGTATCAAGCCCAGTCGAAAAGATCCAAGGAAGTGAATCCTCGGATGTTAGCCTCAGTGGGATATTCGCATCGAGACTTGGATAATACTCGTCAGGGTTCGAGAGTTCGAGCCCCCTCGATGGAAAGTATGGGCAATACAAAGAGTAAACCGGAGTGTCCAAGTTGTGGTAGGTATCACACCGGAGAGTGTTGGGGAAACAGTCGAAAATGTTACAATTATGGTTCCCCTGACCACTTTATCTGTAACTGTCCCAAGAGGGATGATAAGGAAGAGAGGCAAGAAGTGAGACCTAGTGAAGTGTCTACGAGGGGTAGACCACCAAGGAACCGAAGAGGTGGGGCTAGTGGTAGAGGTGCACCTAGAGATTCTGCTGTGAGACCAGAGGGTCGGGCACCTGCGAGGACGTATGCCATTCGCGCTCACGAAGAGGCATCCTCCCCTGATGTGATCACCGATACTTTTTCTCTCTTTGACACCCTTATTATTGCTTTAATAGATCCACGGTCTACTCACTCTTATATTTGCATGAGATTAGCATCTAGTTTGAGTATGACTGTTGAGTCTACGAACATTGTGATTAAGGTGTCAAACCCGTTAGGAAAGTATGTGTTAGTGGACAAAGTGTGTAAGAATTGTCCTTTGTCGATTGAGAATTATTATTTTCTGGCAAACCTTATGTTGTTGCCGTTTGATGAGTTCGATTTAATCCTAGGCATGGATTGGTTGACTACCCATAGTGTTTTAGTGAACTATGGTAGTAAGTACATTAAATTGAAATGTGAGAGTGGATATGTGGTTCGGGTTGAATCAGGTGGATTGGACAGTCTACCCGTGATGATTTCTTCCTTTATGGCTGAGAAATGTTTAAGAAAAGGGTGTGAGTCCTATCTTACGTTTGTGTTGAATACTCAAGAGGTTGGAGTAGAGTTTGAAATAGTGCCAGTGGTATGTGAGTACCCAGATGTATTTCCGGAAGAGTTACCCGGATTACCTCCAGTGAGAGAGGTCGAGTTTGGAATTGAGTTGGTTCCGGAAACGGAACCTATTTCGATTACTCCGGACAGAATGGCACCTGTAGAGTTGAAAGAACTGAAGGTTTAGTTACAAGAGTTGACAGATAAGGGTTTTGCAAGACCGAGCTACTAGCCGTGGGGTGCTCCGGTATTGTTTGTGAAGAAGAAAGATGGGTCTATAAGGTTGTGTATAGACTATAGACAGCTTAACAAAGTGACGGTTAAGAATAAGTATCCTTTACCAAGGATTGATGATCTTTCGATCAAGCTCAAGGGAGCTACTGATGTTCTCCAAGATAGACTTGAGGTCTGGTTATTATCAGCTCAGAGTGAAAGAGCAAGATGTGTTGAAAATTGCGTTTTGGACAAGGTATGGCCATTATGAGTTTTTGGTTATGTCGTTTGGTTTGACGAATGCACTGCGATTTTTATGGATCCGATGAACCGTATTTTCGGACCATATGTGGACAAGTTTGTGGTTGTCTTTATTGGCGACATATTGATCTATTCTCGGATGAGAACGATCATGAAGAGCACTTGAGAATTGTCTTGCAAACTTTGAGAGATAAGCAGTTGTATGCTAAGTTTAGCAAGAGGGAGTTTTGGCTCTGAGAGGTCGGATTCCTAGGATACATGGTGCCAGGTGATGGTGTCAGAGTTGACCCGAGTAAGATATCGGCTGTTATGGATTGAAAACCACCGAGGAACGTGTCAGAAATCAGAAGTTTCTTGGGATTAGCGGGATATTACAGATGTTTCGTAAAGGGGTTCTCTGTGATTGCTACCCCGATGATGAAGCCATTGCATAAAGATGTCAAGTTTGAATGGACTAAGACATGTCAATGAGCTTCGAGAGATCGAAAACAATGTTGGTCGAGGCACCGATTTTGGTTCAACCGAATCGGGAAGAAGTTCGTGGTATATAATGATACGTCATTTAATGGTCTCGGTTGCATGTTGATGCAAGAGGGTAAGGTAGTCGCTTATGCCTCGAGGCAGTTAAAATTGCACGAGAAGAAATATCCGACTCACGATTTGGAGTTGGCTGCGATTGTGTTTGCATTAAAGATTTAGCGACATTATTTGTATGGCGAAAAGTGCCGAATCTTTACGGATCACAAGATTTTAAAGTATTTGATGGATCAGAAGGATCTGAATCTAAGACAGAGACGGTGGCTTGAATTGTTGAAAGACTATGAGTTAGTCGTTGATTACCACCCGGGAAAAGCGAATGTGGTTGCGGATGCCTTGAGTAGGAAATCCCTGTACGCTCTAAGAGTTATGAGAGCGAGTTTAGCATTGTCTGATGATGGTGCTATTTTGGTAGAGTTGAGAGCTAAGCCACTATTTGTTCAATAAATATGTGAAGCTCAGAGAAATGACAGCGAGATGCAAGCTAAGATAGCTAAGTGCGGATCAGAAAGTGATTCTGATTTTCTAGTGGATTTGAATGGTTGTCTGATGTATCGTGACAAAATTTGTGTTCCTAAAAATGAGGAGTTGATTCGAAAAGTTTTGTATGAGGCCCACAGTGGATGCTTGTCAATTACATTAAATGCGATGCGAAAATGTACAACGATTTGAGGAAGTTGTATTGGTGGTCGGGCATGAAAAGAGATATTTCAGAGTTTGTGGCAAAGTGTCTGATTTGCCAACAAGTGAAAGCTGAGCATCAAGTTCCTTCGGGATTGCTTCAGCCAGTGATGGTTCCCAAATGGAAGTGGGATCAGGTTACCATGGATTTTGTGACGGGGTTGCCGATGACTCCGAGAAAGAGAGATACTGTGTGGGTTGTTGTGGATAGATTGATGAAGTCGGCTCACTTTATTCCAAAGACGCTGCGTTGATTATTCACTTTGGATAAGTTAATTTGAGTTGTAACGTGGCGAGAGATAGTGAGATTGCATGGTGTACCGTGTCTATTATAACGGATAGAGATCCGAGGTTTACTTCGAGGTTTTGGAAGAAGTTGCAAGAAGCCATGGGTGCGAGATTGAATTTCAAAAGATATGCGTTCCATCCGCAATCGATGATGGTCGATCTGAAAGAGTGATTCAAGTTCTTGAAGATATGCCGATCTTTGTGTGCTAGAATTCGAAGGTAGTTGGGAGACATATCTACCTTTGGTCGAATTTGCCTATAACAATAGTTATCAGTCGAGTATACAGATGGCACCGTATGAGGCTTTGTATGGCCGTAAGTGTCGGACTCCTTTGTATTGGACTGAGCTTAGTGAGAAGCGGATCCATGGGGTCGATCTAGTAAAAGAGACCGAAGAGAAAGTGAAAGTAATCCATAATAGTCTGAAAGCTGCTTCGTACTGACAAAAGTCGTACGCGGATTTGAAAAGAAAAGAGATTGAGTTTGAAGTGGGTGACAAAGTGTTTTTAAAAGTGTCCCCATGGAAGAAAATCATGAGATTTGGACGAAAAAGGAAATTGAGTCCAAGGTTTATAGGGCCATATTAGATTACAGATAGAATTGAGCCTGTAGCTTACCGGTTGGCTTTGCCGGTAGAGTTGGAAAAGATTCATAATGTGTTCTATGTGTCGATGTTGCGACGGTATCGCTCCGATCCTTCACATGTGATTCTTTCAACGGAAATTGAGATAAGACCAGATATGTCTTATGAAGAGGAGCCGATTAAGATCTTGGCTCGAGAAGTGAAACAGTTGAGAAATAAGAGCATAGCACTAGTGAAAGTGTTATGGAAGAAATATGGTGTGGAAGAGGCTACGTGGGAAACGGAAGAAGCTATGAGAGAGCAACATCCAAACCTCTTTACTGGTAAGATTTTCGGGAACGAAAATCTCTAAAGGAGGGGAGAGTTGTAACATCCCAGTTTAGGGCCTAGTCGGAATAGTGATGCGAGACCACAAATCCGAGGGTTATGAATGAGTTTTTGAGGCTTATATTATATATGCATGCTAGTGTGAAAGTTTCATGAAGCAATTTTGTGAAATTGTGGTTGAATTGTCCAAAAGGACTAAATTGCAAAAGTTGCAAAATATGTGTTTTTAGAAGCTATTTGTGTGAAATAGCTTTAGATTATTAATTTGAGGTCCTTAAATATCAATTTACCCAAATTCTAATTTTTGGACAAAAATGGGCATGGATGAGTTAAAATTGAAAGTTTATCAAAAAGGGCATTTTGGTCATTTATCAATTAAGTGATTAAAATAGGTGAAAAGATGAAAGAAATTCATTCATCTTCTTCCCATAGCTGCCGAAAATTAGAGAAGCCATTGTTAGGGCTCCTTCAAATTTTCAAGCTTGCTAGTAAGTGCTCTTAAGCCCGGTTTTTGATATTCTTCGTATTTTTGAAGTCCTAGTGGCATGAGTAAGCTATTTATAGCTATTTGGTGAGCTATTATGGATGTTCAAAAATGTAGATATGTATGACATGCATGTATTTTGATGTTTTATGGAAGAATATGAAAGTTTGTTGTAGTAGAAACATCTTTTGCTAAGTGATTTTCCATGAAAATGCATGTAGGGACTTTGTTGTGAAAACCTTAAGTTTGGTCATACATGGGTGATTTAGTGAGATTTAATGAATGCTTTAGTTGAGTAAGTGGTTCGGCTAAGCATGAAAGAGTAGAAAGTTGAATAAAAATCACTTTACGAGCCTTTGGGACTAAAGTGTAAATATGATAAAGTTTAGGGGCAAAATAGTAATTTTGCTAAAGTATGAGATGTGGGTCAATTTAGTCAATATGTGTATTGAATAAGCTGATTTATTCATTATAGATCAAGAAAGACGAAGCCCAGATCGAAACCGAGGCAAAACCAAGGTGGTGGACTAAATTGCATATTTCTGTACTTTTGAGTGTCGAGGTAAGTCTATGCATAAACAATGCATTCATACTTACAATTTTTTAATGATAGCTAGTGTGTAGCTAATTCGAGATTGATTTAGAACCTATGTGGTTCAAATAGAATGAATGTAGTAGAAATGGTGAATGAATGTATGATCGAGAATGATTGGGAATCTATGTGGTTTAAGTAGACTTGTGCATGTGTTGTGATAATGCTAGATGGTAGGCTAAGTGCGATACCATCCTAATGCATATTGACGATGAGCTAGCTATGTGCGATGCTATCGTGAGGTATATCATCTAGTGAGCTATGTGCTGAATCACTACGAATACCATTGTGGTAGGCTAAGTGCGATACCACCTTATTAATCAAATATGGTGTGCTAAGTGCGAAACCATCGAGATATTGGTTGTGTGGATTAACTGTGTGTATTAACTGTGTGGATGAGCTGTGTGGATTAGTTATGTAAACTAGCTGTGTGGATGAGCTGTGTAGATAAGTTATGTGGATTGACTGTGTGGATGAGCTATGTGGATAAGTTATGTGGATTGACTGTGTGGATGTATTACGATAAATATTGATGTGTTGTATATTATGTAAATGTGATATTGAATGCAGGGGTGCATTTCAATGGTTATGAGTATGTGACTCATGATGTGTTGGAAATGTGGTAAGGGATAGAAAGAGTAAGCATAGTTGTGAATTACTTGTTAGTATAATGTTAATGGTTGCTTAGCTTATACTATGTTGCTTATTTGTTTATGTGTAAACTTACTAAGCTCAAAGCTTACTCTCTTTCTTTTCCCTTGTCTTATAGATTAAAAGCGTTGAATCGAGATACGAGGATCATCAGAAGATAGCCCACATATCAGCACACTTTGGTACATGAAACTTAATGTTTTGTATATGGCATGTATAAGGGCTAGATAAGTTAGTAAGTTTTGTTGTAAATGGCTAAGATGTGTTGGCCTTCAGATGGATAGCTTATTTTGTATAATGCCATGGTTGTTGGCTATTATATTATATGAAATAAAGATGTAGTTTTCTATGTGAGAATGCACTTCAATTTGAGTTGATTATGATGGTGTTAGATGAGTATATGTTGTGTATATTAGAAAGGTGAAAAGAACTTGACACTTAGTCTTGTTCTTGACCATGTGGATAGATACACGGGCGTGTGTCTAGACCTTGTGTTACACACGGTCAGCCCACGGGCGTGTGCTGTTGCCGTGCGTCCCCTGCATGTTAATATTTGAAAACAGAATAGACCACGGACTAGTCACACGAGCGTGTGCCTAGGGCGTGTGGGATTAATCAGTGTTTGCCACGGGCTAGCCACACGGGCGTGTGTTTAGACTCTAGGCCGTGCGAGGGAAGTCAGTGTTCACCACGGTTGGGGAGCACGGGCGTGCCATGGCCATGGGGCAATTGGTAGAATGCTCGAGTTTTTAGCATGGCTAGGGAACATGGGCGTGTGAGTCCATGCACGGGCGTGTCTAATCTTGCACGGGCGTGTGAGACCTGTATAAAAGAGAAAAAATTTAAGGATCGTAAAAGTTCTGGATTAGTCTCGAGAGCCTCGTGTGTATGAGTGAGGCCTCGTATGTCGAGAATGAGGTTATAGTGAGTAATGATGTTGAGCCTAAGCGGCGATTAAGTGGTTTGAGTTCGGTAACGCCTCGGGCCTGGTTCCCGGTGTAGAACCCGGGTAAGGGGTGTTACAATCCTACTCATGATCTTGAATTGGCCGCGATTGTAATGGCTTTGAAGATTTGGAGACATTATTTATACGGTGAAAAATGTCACGTGTTTACGGATCACAAACGTTTAAAGTATTTGATGACTTAGAAAGAATTGAATTTGAGACAGAGACGTTGGTTAGAGCTACTGAAAGATTACGATCTGGTTATTGATTACATCCAGGAAAGGCCAATGTGGTTGCGGATGTACTCAGTTGAAAGTCGTCATTGTTTGCACTTCGAGTGTTGAATGCTCATTTAGCTCTGAATGAAGATGTTTCTGTACTAATTGAGTTAAGAACTAAACCCTTGTTTCTACAATGAATTTGGGACTTACAAAATGATGATCCGAAGTTGAAATTAAAACGACAACTGGTTCTAAATAATTTGAGTTTTGAGTACAATATTGATGATGATGGTATGTTACATTATCGTGATAGAATTTTTGTTTCGAATGATTTAGGTTTGAAAAGAGATATTCTGTCAGAAGCACACATCTATACGTATTCTATTCATCTTGGTAGCATAAAGATGTATTGTGATTTGAAATAGATGTACTGGTGGCCGGATATGAAACGGGAAATTTGTGAATTTGTAGCTAAATGTTTAATATGTCAGTAGGTAAAAGAAGATCATCAAGTATCATCGGGTTTACTACAAGCTGTTATGATTCCTAAGTGTAAGTGGGAGCGAGTCACGACGGATTTCGTATTACCTGTAACTCTGAAAAAGAAAGATTCGATTTGGGTGATTATGGACAAATTGACTAATTTGACACATTTTATTCCAGTCAAAATAGATTTCTCACTTGAGAGATTAGCGAAATTATATGTATCTGAGATTGTAAGATTACATGGAGTTCCGACATCTATTATTTCATATCGTGATCCGAGATTTACATTGAGATTTTGGGGCAGACTTCATGAGACTTTGGGCACTAAACTTAATTTCAGTACAATGTTTCATACTCAGATGGACGGGCAATCAAAACGAGTGATACAGATTCTGGAAGATATGCTGAGATGTTGTATACTCAAGTTTGAAGGTAACTGGGAAAAGTATTTACCGTTATTTGAATTAGCATATAATAACATTTATCAATCCAGTATAAAAATGACACCATTTGAAGCTATTTACGGAAGAAAGTGTAAAACACCATTGTATTGGTTTGAATTGAGTGAATAAAAAATGGTGGGAATTGATTTGATCCGAGAAACTGAAGAAAACGTTTGAATTATTCGAGATTGTTTAAAAGTTGCTTCTGATCATTTAAAATCGTACACGGGTCTGAAAAGAAAAGGTAGAGAATTTGTTGTTGGGGGTCGAGTAATTCTGAAGTTTCTCTGTGGAAAAAAGTGATATGTTTTGGCAGGAAAGGGAAATTGAGTCCGAGATTTATAGGACCGTATGAGATTGTTGAAAGAATCGACCCTGTAGCTTACAAATTAGCTTTTGCCTCTACACTTAAGAAAATTCATAATATGTTTCATGTTTCAATGCTGAGATAGTGTAGATCTGATCCTTCGCATGTAATTCCTCATAGTGAGATTGAATTACAGCCAGATTTGACGTATTTTGAGGAACCGGTGAAAATTTTGGCTTGGGAAACTAAAAAGCTGCGGAATAAACGAGTACCATTAGTAAAATTCTTATGGCATTGTCATGGTACAGAATAAGCTACCTGGGAAACCGAGGAATCAATGAAACTACAATATCTGAATATATTCTTAGGAAACAATTTTGAGGAAGAAATTTCCTAAGGGGGAGAGAGTTGTAACAGCCCATTTTTCAGTGGTGATGGAACAGTGATTTTGGGACCACAAATTTTCGTTGAGTCAACTTGTAAATATTATTTCTAGAATATTTATGGAGTCATTAGAGTCGTATTAAAATTTGGTCCAAAAATATTAGCATTTTAATAGTTAATTAAAGAAAAATGACTAAATCGCAAAAGGTGCATAACTTAGTAATTATTGCATTTAGGTGATTAAATAGCTTAATTAACAAAATGAGGAGGGACTTAAGTAGCAAATATACCCTAGTTAATATAGTGGGACGGCAACATAGTTGAAATTGATTAAAAATTATGTGATCAATGGCAATTTTGTAATTTAAACTAAATTAATTAATGAAGAAAACAAATTCACTTTCATTTTCTTCTTCAAACTTGACGAAAACCATAGCCAAAGAAACAGAAGCTTCGGTTTGGACAGTTTTCATTGCATGTAAGTGAAATTGTTATCTGTTTCTTGTCATTTTTTTATATTTTTGAGATCGTTGCAACTAGGTCCAGCTAGCCCGTACCTTCATTTTTGAATCTGTTAAAAATTTTAGAAGTTTCCATTGATGAATCTTGAATGTTTTTGATGAATATCATGTATTTGAAGCTTTGATTGTGTTGTTTGATGATTTTGTAAAGTGATTTTTGTTAAACTTTGATTTTAGGATTAAATTGTGAAAATGTCAAAATTTTAGGGTTTGATAGTGAATTAGATGTTTAATAGGGACTATATAAGGGCTTAGTATATTCAACTATAATTTTTACTTGAGGAAAATGGTTAATTTGATGCTTTTCGGGTTAAAGGACTAAATTGTAAATGTTTGGGGTAGTTATGTAAATTCAAAAAAAAGGGTATAAATTGTAATGTGAATTGAAATCTGAAATATAAGCTAATAATTGAAGATTTTTACATTTTAGATCAAGATCTAGTAGATACTATTGGAAAAGGAAAAATTGTGGAATAGTCCCTGAACTTCTACAACTACTATAACACAGGGTAGAGTACTATCGAGATATGGTGTGTTATGGGGGTTTGGAGTGGAGACTGTTTACCAAGTGGACCAAGGTTCATCATTTGTTACGAACTCTCGTGTTATACTTTCTGTTTTGGTGTGTTTCGGTTGGACTAGCTCTTATGAGCATTGGTGTGTTTCAGAGGGATCAGCTCTTATGAGCATTGATGTGTTTCGAAGGGATTAGCTCTTATGAGCATTGGTGTGTTTTGGATGGATTGGCTCTTGTGAGCATCTGGTGTGTTTTGGTTTGATTGTCTATGTACTTGTATCCGTAAGTTGTTCAAAGAATTGAAAATCTTGGTAAGGTAACTTGTTTTATGACTATGATGGATTTGGTATATATATTTGAGTATTGAACTGAACTTTTATAATTTATCGGTTGAGGTTAAGGATGTACATGGAACATTCATGGTTGAATTATTATTTGAATTGTTGTACTTACTTTGGTAAGATTTATTGTTTTAATTTGTCAAACTTACTAAGCTTCATTAAGCTTACTTGTGTATTTATTGTTCTTGTAGATACTAAGAAGGTTGGATGATCGGATCGGCACTTGAATCACACTATCCATAAATCTCGGTAGTTTTTGAAATGTTCATTTCAGATTTTATGGCATGTAATAGGCTTTTGTGTTATTATTATTACTAATGTTTTGGGATATGTAAATATTAAGTATGATCTTTTGTGTAATTGCCAACTTATATGATACATGTGAATGAAGTAAGGTTCCAATGCTAATATGAATGATATGTGTTAATGATATGTTGTTATTGAGGTACCTATGATAGGTACATTGGTTAGGTGTTAGATTGGATGAATTGATAAGATGTGTTTGAAGTTTTATTTTGATGTATAGTTGTATATATTTGTGGTATATATGAGGATACATTGGTTAGGCACTTAGGATGTTGATTTGGCATGTTTTTAGCTTGTTTAAAGTCACTTTGAATAGGTCTTTTGGCTGGTAAATGGATTACTTAGAGTCCAAGTAAACTTGAAATGGTAAACTTATTGTGGTTCATTTTGGGTCCACACAGCCTAAGACACGGGTGTGTGACTCATTCGTGTGTGACACATGACCTGGTGACACGGCCTGGCGACACGGCCGTGTGTCCCCTGTAGGTTCCATTGCATGCAAGTCAGATAGTTACATGGCCTATCACATGGCCTGGCACATGGGCATGTGGGGCTATATTGAGAGGTACATAGCTTAACACACGTGTGTGTAACACGGCCATGTGATCCTACTTAGAAAGTTACATGGGTGAGGACATGGGTTGGGACACAACCGTGTGTCCCTATTTCGAAGGTTATGTAAAGCCCCAAAAGTTAGGGGTTTGTAATTTTTGCTTAAATGCATGTTGTGCTTGATCGGCTAGCTGTTTGAGTGTGTTTGGGGGTCCTAAGGAGGCCTGGGTTCGAGTCTGAGCCTAGGAAAAATTTTAGTTTTTGGCCCTTTAGTGGAGAGGGTTGGCAGTTGTAGGGCTTAAGTAAATTTGTGTGTGTTTTAGTAACACAAGATGAGCATGTGGCTTAGTGGTGTCGCGTCAAGGGAAGAGCAAGGAAGGAGGGGTTCGAATCCCACAGATTGCAAATTGGAGGCTTTTATTTTGTGACAGGTGAGTGGAGGAAGTAGAGTTCGGATCAAACTCTTCAAGGGGAGTTGGAGACATGGTCAAATAATTCAAATGGATGGAGGGGAGCAATAGTAGGAGAAGGAAAGGGAGAAAATCAAGGAAGTGATGTGTTTGGAAGTGTTGGCCAAAAGTGGGAGTGTGGCTAAGTGGGAATTTCGGCTGGAGAGGGGTCATTTGGAAGTGCATATTCGGTTTTTGAGAGGGGAGTGTGCCGAATCTTCTTTGGTTTGTTCTTCGGGGAGTGTTTGCATTGTGGTACCTTGAGACGTTTTAGGCCTTTTCTTTTCATTTTTTTTCTTCTTCTTTCTTTTCTTTGACCTCTGTCGAATCCACCTTGTTTTTATTTCATTATCTCTTCTTCTTCCTCCTTCATTTTTCCTGCCAAGTGCCGAATTGGTAAGCCTTTACTCTCATCTTCTTTCCTTCCTTCTTCTCATTTCTCTTCTTACTAATCGTTCGTTTCTTTTCTTTACCACTAAGCCATAGCCACACTTCTCCCTTTTTGATTTCTCCCTAGGCCGAATACTTTTCTTCTTGAAGTGTCGGTTCTCCTTTTGCTGGCCGAACCTTGTTAGCCGAATCTGCATACCCTCTTCATTCTGAATCTTTTTGATCTTTGTGGTTGGGGTCGAATCCTGTTGTTAGACAACTGTCGATTGTTGTCGATCGTTTGTGTTTGTAAGAGTGGAGTCATGCAAAAACTCTCTTAATTTGTTGTTAGTTAGAATTCTTCTGACTGCAAGATTAAACTTCGGTCTCTCTCCTCTGTGGGGGATCGAATGTTGGATGATTACTAACACTTTTTATTTTTTTTCATCAAATATTGCTAGGGACTTGGTTTCCGTAGCCAAGGGATAGAGCCGATTACTGTTGCACAGCAGGAGATCGCGGATCATGGTAAGTGAAGTTAGTCTAGTAGGGTGTTTCAATATTAAGGGTTGTCAAAGGTTGAGACTAACTAATGGCCAATCGTTATCATAGGTGTCTTGGAAGCGGTTGAAACCATAACTCGTAATCAAGGTGTGTAATCTCACACCACTGTTTATTTTGATATGCGATGTTTTGTACATCGGCTAAAAGCCGAAATACCGAAAAGCCCGAGTATCGGCAACTGAGAGCTCTCGAGTGTACAAGTGCTCATGGAGTTGAACTGAGTCAATAGTGTTGGCGATAGACTGTTGGGAGTGACTCGAACTCTCTCGCAGAACTGAGGTTGTAACGGGCCTTGTTGAGCCGAAGTGGGCTAGGTGGGCCCAATGGGTTAATGGGCCCACAGGGGCAAAATTTGTGGTAAGTGTCGGACGATTGTTGCGGTTGCGAAGTCCGCAGATCCGAGACAGAAAATGGGTTGTTTGGGCCATACGAGCGTGTGGGCCCTTTTGGGCCGAAATTGGATTTTAGGTCCAATTGCACCGTTTTGACCAAAAATGGAACCTGTGTCGCTAGGGGCGACAGTTGGCCTCCGGAAATGCCGTAGATGAGTAAAATTACTGAATTACCCTTGGTGGGTAAATTATCAAATTACCCTTGATGGGTAAATTACCGAAATACCCTTAGTGGGTAAAATTATCGAAATACCCTCGAGGGGTAAAAGAACCGTTTTACCCCCAAATTATCGTTTTACCCCTTAGTGGTAGGATCATTGATGTATGAGTAGTAATTGTATGATTGATGTTGATGGTGATGCACTGCTTACATGATCTAACTATGACACGTCATACTGCATGGGTTGGGTTATGGATTTGGAGGAAATCGTGATCGGTGGCTCGCCACGTTATCTCGATTCGGTGGCTTTTGCCACGTTATATCGATTTAGTGGCTCAACCACGATATCGTTATAATAGCAGCTAGCTGCGTTATTAGTGTCTTTGGTTGGGTGGGTTGACTTGGTCCTCACAGGTGTGTTGGTTGGTACGGGTGGTGTGTTGGTTGGAGTGGGTTGGGTACATATTTGTTTTGCATATCATAGGGCTTCGCCTGCATCATTATCGATTAGGGCTTGGCCCGCATCATTTCTGAATAGGGCTTGGCCCGCATCGTTCTTGAATAGGGCTTAGGCCCAGATTGATACTGTATGGGCTTGGGCCCAAACTGTGGGTGTAATAAGGGGATTACACACTGAGTTCTCGTAACTCACCCTTTCTCTTTAACTGTGCAGGTAATCCCCAGCCTTTGAGGATTTGGAGCTACGAGGGACTCGGAGGTGGCCACACGTCCTGTATGTTCTTGGGGTTAATTTAGCTATTTTATTTTAGTTTACTTTGCTTTAATTTTTGGGTTAATAATTTTTGTAATAAGGCCATTGGAATTGTTTTTAACTTCTAACTTGTATTTCTTTACAAACTGCTAATTTATTAAACACGGGTTTTAAAACAATAACTACTGTTTTTAAAATATCACGTTTTCGCAACTGTTTAAACCAAACTTCTATAAGAGACAAGGTTTTAAAAACAAAATAATAGATGAATAATAATATTTTTAAAAAAGAATGCGAGTAAAACTGGTTTTGTTAATAAGCAACAAAAATCGATATTTTTAAACGGTAGAAAGTTTTGATTCGTAGATGAGGTTTCCAATGAACACAAAGTTTTCAAACAACACCTGATGTGGCACGCTAGACCCGGTCATAACGTCTAGGCCGGGTGTGGGGTTTTACATTTAGTGGTATCATAGCCAGGTTGAAAAACTCGATCGTGGAATGGGTTTTGAAAGTTTTCCAAATCTGTTTAAATTCTGGTTTAGAAAAGTAGTGATGAAAGTGTGGCACACCGAGTCTCCGACACCAAATCTGTAAGTTTCTTTGCTCTATACTTTGTTATATGCTGAAATGGCTGTACTAAGAAACTACTAAGGACAGTAGTAGTATACTGAAACTCCTTAGCTGTAGAAACTGAAACTATAGGAGACTGAAACTGTAGTAAATGCGATCTGCGAGAACAACCCTAATTACTGCTTTTCATAAGATATCTGTTAATAATTACATGAACTATAAGCTGATTCATAAAAAATTTTAATCAGAAAATACGCTACATCGATATGAGCACAAGAGGTCGCGGAAGGGGTACACGTGGCCGTGGTAGAGGCCGGGGTGCTAGGGTTGGGTCCTCAGCATCAGGACATATGCCTGAAAGGGAAGCGCCGACATCACCAGTGACTGAAACGGGGTCTTATGACCGAGTCGGAGGGGATGATGCTTTGTCCCAAGCGATGCTACGGGTTTTGGAGAGGGTTGCTGGAGCGAGTACTGGGTCAGTGGCCCGAGGGTCAATTTCTGAGTGACTCCGATCAAACGGGGCAAAAATCTTCAGGGGCATCTCTGGTGTAGCCCCAAATGTAGCAGAATATTGGTTGGAGGTGGTCGAGCAAATAATGGATGATCTTGACTACACGGTGGAGAAAAAGTTGAAGGGAGCAGTGTCTTTACTGCGAGATGAGGCATATCAATGGTGGCTTACCGTGAGGGAAGGCACGCAGGCCGACCGTGTGACATGTGATTTCTTTAAGGCGGCCTTCCAAGGAAAATATGTCGGGACAAGTTATGTGGATGCCCGGAGAAAGGAATTTTTGAATCTGGTTCAGGGGAATAAGTCTGTAGCGGAGTATGAGGCAGAGTTTCTGCGGTTAAGCCGGTATGCTCGGGGCATAGTCGCGACTGAATATAAGCGCTGCGTGTGGTTTGAGGATGGTCTCCGGGATGAGATGAGGGTACTGATAGCCCCGCAGAGGGAAAGAGACTTTGCTGCCCTGGTTGAGAAGGCTAAGATTGCCGAGGATGTGAAACGCTCAGAGCATCAGAACTATGAACAGGATAGGGTTTGATGGGCCAGCCCAAGTTGGGGTTTCTAATGTTGAGGTCAGACCGCTGCCTTGCGCTGAGTGTGGGAGATCTCATTTGGGAGAGTGCTGGAAAAGAACTTGGGCGTGCTTCAAATGTGGGTCCAAGGATCATCAGGTTAGAGGCTATACTCATAGGCCCATTCAGATGCAAGCTGCAGGTCATGGTTATGTGCAGCCAGGGAGAGGTGGTCAGCAGTCACCGAGAGGCCGTGGTCCAGCCAGATGGGGAAATGGGTTTGGACGAGGTCGAGGAGCACCGGGTAGAGGTGCTGGTAACACGGAGGCGAGACAGCCAGCGTTGGTATATGCTGCTCGGCGTCGAGAGGATGGCGACGCACCTGACGTCATAACTGGTACGGTCCTCATTCATGATGTGCCATTTACAGCTTTAATTGATATTGGGTCTACGCATTTGTATGTTGCATGTACTGTATCGGGAACGTTGGGCATACAGTTTGAACTTGCTGATAGGGAACTGTCAGTGATTACTCCACTGGGACAGTCGATTAGAGTGAATAAATTGTTTAGAGATGTTCCTCTAGAGGTCCAAGGGGCTGTCTTTCTGGCGAATTTGATGGAACTGCTGTTCGGCGAGTTCGATCTCATTTTGGGCATTAATTGGTTAGTGAAATACCATGCGAATTTGGATTGCGCTGCTAAACGTATGGTACTGAATTCTTTGGGGATTGAGGAGGTGGCCGTGATAGGGGAGCGAAGGGATTATTTATCCAACGTAATCTCAGCATTAAGGGCTGAGAAGCTGGTTTGCAAAGGTTGCGAGGCGTTCCTAGCTTATGTTAGCACATCTGATTTTAAAGGTTTGTCTGTTGGGGATGTCAGGACGGTAAAGGAGTTTCCGGATGTATTTCCTGAAGAGCTTACGGGGTTTCCACCAAACCTTGAGGTCGAATTCAGCATTGAGCTCCTACCGGGAATGGCTCCGGTGTCCATCGCCCCTTATAAGATGGCGCCGAAGTAGCTGGTAGAATTAAAGGCTCAGATCCAAGAGCTACTGGATCGAGGATTCACCCGACCGAGTGTGTCACCATGGGGAGCACCGGTATTGTTCGTAAAGAAGAAGGATGGGTCAATGCGCATGTGTATCGATTATCGTTAATTGAATAAACTGACTATTAAGAACAAGTACCCTTTTACCAAGAATAGACGATCTGTTTGATCAGCTGCGAGGAGCCGCAGTTTTCTCCAAGATAGATCTTAGATCGGGATGCCATCAATTAAGGGTTAAGGAGGCAGATGTGTACAAGACTGCATTTCGGACTCGTTATGGGCACTACGAGTTTTTGGTCATGCCGTTTGGGCTAACGAATGCACCAGCTGCTTTCATGGATATGATGAATCAGGTCTTTCAACCCTACTTAGACCGGTTCATGGTGGTGTTTATAGATGATATTCTAGTGTTTTCAAGAACCAAGGAGAAGCATGATTCACATCTCCGATTTGTCCTGCAAATATTGAGGGAGAAGTAGCTTTATGCCAAATTCAGCAAGTGCGAGTTCTGGCTGAAAGAAGTGACATTTTTTAGACATGTCGTGTCTGCCGAGGGGTTTAGGGTTGATCCACAGAAAGTTGAGGCCGTACAAGATTAGAAGCCACCGAAGTCGGTATCTCAGATTCGAAGCTTTCTGGGTCTGGCCGGGTATTACAGACGGTTCATTGAGGGGTTTTAACTAATTGCTGCACCCCTAACTAAGGTACTGCATAAAGGAGTACCGTTTTTTTGGGATGATAAACAGCAGGAGAGTTTTGAGAAACTGAAGAAGATTCTGACTGAAGCCCCGGTATTAATTCAACCAGAGGCTGGAAAGGAATTCATTGTCTACAGTGATGCGTTGCACACGGGTTTGGGTTGTGTGTTGATGCAAGAGGGGAAGGTGGTGGCTTATGCGTCCCGTCAACTTAGGCCGCACGAGGTGAATTATCCTACTCATGACTTGGAATTAGCTGCGGTGGTATTCGCACTAAAGATTTGGAGACACTACTTGTACGGGGAGAAGTCGATCATTTATACCGACCATAAAAGTCTCAAGTACCTCCTTACTCAGAAGGAGTTGAATCTTAGGCAACGAACATGGATAGAGTTGCTTAAGGATTATGATTTTTCGATCGAGTATCATCTGGGGAAAGCCAATGTGGTAGCGGACGCATTGAGCCGTAAGGTTGTATCTGATTTAAGAGCAATGTTCGCTCGCCTCAACCTATTTGAGGACAGTAGTCTGTTAGCAGAGCTTCAGGTGAAACCGACATTGATAGTTCAAATTAAAGAGAAACAGTTGCTGGATGAGTCGTTGGTCCCTCGTTTTCAACTGATGAAGAAGGGAAAGACTGTGGATTTTGGGCTAAATACTGAGGAAGTGTTATGTTTCCGTAGGAGAATTTGTGTACCGAGTGATTCTAAGTTAAGGCAGTCTATTCTGCGGGAGGCACATAATAGCCCGTACGCTATGCATCCTGGTGGAAACAAGTTATACCTTAAGTGTGAGGTCACCAATTTTGTAAGTAAGTGTTTGATATGCCAGCAAGTGAAGGCTGAGCATCAATTGCCTTCTGGATTACTGCAACCCGTTAAAATTCCACTCTGGAAGTAGGAGAGGGTAACCATGGATTTTGTTAGTGGGCTACCCCTGACGCCTACTAAGAAAGATTCGGTATGGGTTATTGTAGATCGACTGACTAAGTCTGCCCACTTCATACCAGTTCGCACTGATTACTCGTTGCAGAAGTTGGCCAAGTTGTACGTGGCGGAAATTGTGAGATTATATGGGGTACCAGTGTCTATCATTTCGAACAGGGACACTAGATTCACATCTCGATTTTGGAGAGTGTTACACGAAGCTTTGGGTACAAGACTAGATTTCAGCATGGCATTTCATCCTCAGACCGATGGTCAGTCGGAGAGGGTAATTCAAAATTTGGAAGACATGCTAAGAAGCTGTGTGATTGATTTCAAAGGCAGTTGGGAAGACTATTTACCGTTGGCGGAATTCGCTTACAACAACAGCTACCAATCCACTATACAGATGGCACCATATGAGGCGCTATATGGTTGTAGGTGTCGTACCCCTACTTGTTGGATAGAATTGGGTGAACGACAAATGTTAGGACCGAAATTAGTAGCTGAAACCGAGGAGAAGGTAAGATTGATCCGAGATCGGTTAAAAGAAGCATTGGATAGGTAGAAGTCGTATGCTGATTTGAAACACAAAGAGATTGAGTTTGCAGTGGAAGATTATGTTTTCTTAAAGGTCTCACCGTGAAAGAAGATTCTAAGATTTGGGCGGAAGGGCAAGCTGAGCCCTAGATTTATCGGACCTTACCGGATAGTAAAGCGTGTGGGATCGGTCGCCTATCAGCTGGAACTACCTCCTGAGTTAAGTCGTATACATAATGTATTCCACGTTTTTATGCTGAGGCGATACTGTTCTGATCCTTCCCATATAGTGCCGGTGGAGGAGGTCGAGGTTAGACCTGATCTAACTTTTAAGGAAGAACCGGTGCAAATACTGGATCGTGATGTTAAAGTACTGAGGAGGAAATCTGTTCCATTAGTCAAGGTGCTGTGGCGTAATCATGGTTCAGAGGAAGCCACGTGGGAGCCTGAGGAGGCGATGCGACAACAATACCCTCATCTCTTTTAATCAGGTAAATTTTGAGGCTGAAATTTCTTTAAGGGGGGTGAGTTGTAACGCCCCAAAAGTTAGGGGTTTGTAATTTTTGCTTAAATGCATGTTGTGCTTGATCGGCTAGCTGTTTGAGTGTGTTTGGGGGTCCTAAGGAGGCCTGGGTTCGAGTCTGAGCCTGAGAAAAATTTTAGTTTTTGGCTCTTTAGTGGAGAGGGTTGGCTGTTGTAGGGCTTAAGTAAATTTGTGTGTGTTTTAGTAACACAAGATGAGCATGTAGCTTAGTCGTGTGGCGTCAAGGGGAGAGCAAGGAAGGGAGGGGTTCGAATCCCACAGATTGCAAATTGGAGGCTTTTATTTTGTGACAGGTGAGTGGAGGAAGTAGAGTTCGGATCAAACTCTTCAAGTCGAGTTGGAGACTTGGTCAAATAATTCAAATGGATGGAGGGGAGCAATAGTAGGAGAAGGAAAGGGAGAAAATCAAAGAAGTGATGTGTGTGGAAGTGTTGGCCGAAAGTGGGAGTGTGGCTAAGTGGGAATTTCGGCTGGAGAGGGGTCATTTGGAAGTGCATATTCGGTTTTTGAGAGGGGAGTGTGCCGAATCTTCTTTGGTTTGTTCTTCAGGGAGTGTTTGCATTGTGGTATCTTTTCATTTTTTTTCTTCTTCTTTCTTTTCTTTGACCTCTGCCGAATCCACTTTGTTTTTATTTCATTCTCTCTTCTTCTTCCTCATTTATTTTTCCTGCTGAGTTCCGAATTGGTAAGCCTTTACTCTCATCTTCTTTCCTTCCTTCTTCTCATTTCTCTTCTTACTAATCGTTCATTTCTTTTCTTTACCTCTAAGCCGTAGCCAAACTTCTCCCTTTTTGATTTCTCCCTAGGCCGAATACTTTTCTTCTTCAAGTGTCGGGTCTCCTTTTGCTGGCGGAACCTTGTAAGCTGAATCTGCATACCCTCTTCGTTCTGAATCTTTTTGATCTTGGTGGTTAGGGTCGAATCCTGTTGTTAGACAACTATCGATTGTTGTCGTTCGTTGGTGTTGGTACGAGTGGAGTAATGAAAAAACTTTCTTAATTTGTTGTTAGTTAGAATTCTTGTGACTGCAAGAGTAAACTTCAGTCTCTCTCCTCTATGGGGGGCGAATGTTGGATGATTACTAACACTTTTTCTTTGTGTTCATCAAATATTGCTAGGGAGTTGGTTTACGTAGCCAAGGGATAGAGCCGATCACTGTTGCACAGCAGGAGATCGCGGATCGTGGTAAGTGAAGTTAGTCTAGTAGGGTGTTTCAATATTAAGGGTTATCAAAGGTTGAGACTAACTAATGGCCAATCGTTATCATAGGTGTCTTGGAAGCGGTTGAAACCACAACTCGTAATCAAGGTGTGAAATCTCACACCACTGTTTATTCTGATATGAGATGTTCTGTGCATCGGCTAAAAGCTGAAATACCGAAAAGTCGGAGTATCGGTAACTGAGAGCTCTCGAGCGTGCGAGCGCTCGTGGAGTTAAACCGAGTCAATAGTGTTGGCGATAGACTGTTGGGAGTGACTCAAACTCTCTTGCAGAACTGAGGATGTAATGGGCCTTGTTGAGCCGAAGTGGGCTAAGTGGGCCCAATGGGTAATGGGCCCACAGGGGCAAAATCCGTGGTAAGTGCCGGATGATTGTTGCGGCTACGAAGTCTGCAGATCCGAGACAGAAAATGGGTTGTTTGGGCCACACGAGCGTGTGGGCCTGTTTGGGCCGAAATTGGATTTTAGGCCCAATTACACCGTTTTGACCAGAAATGGAACCTGTGTCGCTAGGGGCGACAGTTGGCCTCCGAAAAGGCCGTAGATGAGTAAAATTATCGAATTACCCTTGGTGGGTAAATTACCAAATTACCCTTGATGGGTAAATTACCAAAATACCCTTGGTGGGTAAAATTACCGAAATACCCCCGAGGGGCGGAATTACCTTTTTACCCCCAAATTACCGTTTTACCCCTTAGTGGTAGGATCATTGATGTATGAGTAGTAATTGTATGATTGGTGTTGATGGTGATGCACTACTTACATAATCTAACTATGACACGTCATACTTCATGGGTTGGGTTATGGATTTGGAGGAAGTACTGTACTGGTGGCTTTGCCACGTTATACTGATTTAGTGGCTTTTTCCACGTTATACTGATTTAGTGGCTCAGCCACGTATACTATTATTAGCAGCTAGTCTGCGTTAGTGGTGTGCTGGTTGGGTGGGTCGACTTGGTCCCCACAGGTGTGTTGGTTGGTATGGGTGGTGTGTTGGTTCGAATAGGTTGGGTTGGGTACATATTTGTTTTGCATATCATAGGGCTTCGGCCCAGACTATTACTGATTAGGGCTTCGCTGCATCTGTTTTCGAATAGGGCTTGGCCCGCATCATTCATCGAATAGGGCTTAGGCCCAGATTGATACTGTATGGGCTTGGGCCCAAACAGTGGGTGTAATAAGGGGATTACACACTGAGTTCTCGTAACTCACCCTTTCTCTTTAACTATGCAGGTAATCCCCAGCCTTAGAGGATTTGGAGCTACAAGGGACTCGGAGGTGGCCACACGTCCTGTATGTTCTTGGGGTTAATTTAGCTATTTTATTTTAGTTTACTTTACTTTAATTTTTTAGTTAATAATTTTTGTAAGAAGGCCATTGGAATTGTTTTTAACTTCTAACTGGTATTTCTTTACAAACTGCTAATTTATTAAACTCGGGTTTTAAAACAATAACTACTGTTTTTAAAATATCACGTTTTCGCAACTGTTTAAACCAAACTTCCGTAACAGACAAGGTTTTAAAAACAAAATAATTGATGCATAATAATATTTTTAAAAAGGAATGCGAGTAAAACTGGTTTTGTTAATAAGCAACGAAAATCGAGATTTTTAAACGGTAGAAAGTTTTGATTCGTAGATGAGTTTTCCAATGAACACAAAGTTTTCAAACAACACCTGATGTGGCACGCTAGATTCGGTCATAACGTCTAGGCCGGGTGTGGGGTGTTACAGGTTACTTGACCTGAGTCACGAGCCATATGTCCCCTGTAGTCAAATTTTTCTAACTTTTACTTGAACTTTCTAATTGCTTCCAATTTGGTCCAGAATTGTTTCTAAGGTGATTCCAGGGCCTCGAGGGCTCGATTAAGGGATGGAACATATGTGAATAAATGTATTTAAATATGTTTGTAATGATGTATGAAATGTATGTTTAATGTTTCGTTTGTATGGTAATACTCCGTAACCCTAATCTGGCGATGGATATAGGTTAGGGGTGTTACATACATCCTGGATATGAATGTTGATGAGTCGGTGATAGAGAACATCCATGTAGTGAGGTATTTTCATGATGTATTCATAGAGGAATTGTCTGGTTTACCTCTAGAGCGTGAGGTTGATTTTGGGATCAAGTTGCTGCCTAGGACAGTGTAACGCGTAAGTTTGTGCAAGTGTACACAGTCGTTATCAAGTAACAAGTAAGTATCGAGTTATCGTCTCCATAGGGATTGTATTTGTGTTAAATCACTTAATTGTAAAATTATACTAACAACTTGGTAAATAAAAACACAATATGGTTGAGAAGTGATGATTAAAATTAAATATATTAAACTAAATGCAATAATCCCTAATGCAAATTATCCTAAGTATGCAAACTATATGAATGAAATAGATTTTAGCAAAATTAAACACAATTTGCAACAATTGTAACATAAATAAGCTAGGACAATTACTTTAATTAAACTCAATTTATTATCAACATGCTTAACAACATTAGGAAAAATTCCATGGCAGCTCGATCTTTCATGAGTTTGGAAACCACATTAGGTCTTTTCAGAATCCTTTACTTAGTAAATACGCATTTTACTGATCCTTATTTACTAAGGGTTTCTTAGAATTCGTGTGAGGTAACAGAGACGTGTTAGGTTTGAAACAGTTTAATCACACAAATCTAAAAACTATGCAGATAACAGAGCTTGGTCAGAGTTGTTATACAACCTGCAATTTAATCGGGTTAGGATCTAAATTGAGCATGCACATTTCAATTATGTGTCCACTAGTTGTCGTCTGGTTAGAATTGCTCAGCTAATTCAGGTGCATTTCAATCACGTATGAACGAAATCCAGACTTGATTTTAATTGAAAACATGATCGATTGAGGCACAAACATTATAACCATGAATCAAATAAATATTATTTAATCAACGGAATCATCCTAGCTTAAATAAAATTAAGCTAACATTGTTGTAACAAGAACAAAGAACACATAGCAAATATTTTCAAATTAAATCAAAGAAAAGAAAGATTAAACCCAAATCAAAGTGGCCGTCACCCAAGACTCTAATCGACGAGGCTCTTTCACTCCTTCGCTTTGCTCCTTTGCTGATGGCTCTCCAAGGTGGCCGACCAAGGGCTCTTTAAGAGGCTTAATTGCTAAAATCTCTATGAAGAGATGATGCTAGGCATGGGGAATGGAAAATGCTAAAGATAATTGAGAGAAAAGAGAGAATGATGAGGGATGATGGATGAGGATCAAATGGGGTCTTATTTATAGGTGAAGAGAGGAGGGTAGTTTGCTAAAAATAGAGAGCTTTAGTCTCTTCAAGCTTGTCCAATGAGTGGCTGACCATGCTTAGTGGATTTTGAGTTGAGTTTTGTTTGATTTTTAAGCAATTTAAATGCCATAACACCTCCGGACTCCGGACTGAGACTCGGTCAAATGTAAATCTTCGGGCAAATCTCTAATTTCTTCAACATTGCAAGGACCTTGTGTAATTAAACTAAAAAATGGTTTATGTGGACAGCCATGTGTAGCCGAACTTGGGTTGACTTGGTCTTCAATTTGGACAATTTTTTTTTTTTTTTGTAATCCAGCAAAGCTATCAGACCTGTCCAAAATAAGTCAATAAATTAAAGGACCAAAGAATAAATTTTATCAAATTTAAATAATTAATTAAAACCTAAATTATTAATGAAAATATTTTAAAATGAATTTCTAAATATAATTTTATATTTTATTATTTAATTTAATCATGCATGGCCCATTTTCTGTCTTAAAAATATAATATGTTCAAACAAATCTAAAATAAGCCATTTTATGCATAAAAACTATATAATAAAGCATAAAGTCACATTTTAATAATTTCTATGTCCTAATTTCATATTTTCACATATTTCATTAATTTATTAAACAATTACTTAGTTTTAACAATGAATTTAAGTAAAAAGGTGATAAATTACATAGGAAAAATCCTATATATTTTTCAGTTTACACACCCCCAAACTTAAATCATTGCTCGTCCCGAGTAATGTTTATGCACAGCAAAAGGTTTTGCTAAGGCAAAATTGCTAACTGTGTAAGCAGCATCAATCTTTGTCCCATAATCATGCATTAATAACTTCATGTTCATAGATCTTCTTTATTAACATGCAATTCATATGCAAATATTTTTAAAGTTTTATACTAAGTTTCAAAATATTCCAACATGAATCATAGTTTGTATGTATGTCACAGCCACAGATAACATTCTTCATTCAACATAATTTCTTATCAATCAAGTAAACAATCATAAGGCTTATTTATGATCTTCATATGTTGAAGTTAGTACTTCCACTCCACTAATGTAGGTGAAATAATCATCAAATCAATAGGTCTTTTATAAGGTTGTAATGGGGCTCGGTTAAAGGTAGGGATTTTAAGAGATAAGACATTTTGGTTTCAAAATCTTAACCTTTAACTTTATCTTGGATTTCTCGAAATACAACCTTTTTCTTTAAGTGAACCTTTGGAACACCCCCAAACTTATTTTGAACTCAAGCTCATACATTTTTCTTTTTGGAGACTGAGCAAACTTTTCTTCGCTCTTCCTTCATCTCATTTTTTAAGCATGAGCACATACATCTTTTTGAAAATTTCCTCAAATGTTGATTACCAAGACAACTTTAGTTAAGATAGGTGCACAAAATTAGGATAACTAAAAAAGATGGTAATGTGGCTTATAGTGTAGGTTCATTGCAATAAACAGGCCTTTAAGCTCAAAGTTACAGTTTCAAGGGTCTAATATCATAGGGTTGGCTTGAAAAGGCTCAAACGATCCAAAGAAATAGTGCCTATATCATTTTAGATTTTTATGTCCCCTAGGATTTTGCCTCAAGAAAGTTACTAAGTCAATTCTAAAGATATAAACCTTCATGCATGTCTAATCTCAAGAGAAACTAAGTTTTCATGGCAAAAATTACTAAGGCTAAGATTATACAAGCATTCCATTCTTCGTGATAACATACTTTCACTTAGATAAAATCATCATTCATACTTGCATACAAACTATCTCATTAACAAAAAATGTCTCTTAAACATTCATTTATTAAAACATACTTATGAAAGAAATGATTGAAACATACCTGAAAAATTTAAAAATTTGAGCAATTTTGCCTTACCCCCTTTTAAAAAGAAGCAATGTTCTCATTGCAAGAACAAAGTAATGAGTGAAAACTGAACACCAGGTAGGGTTGTAAAGAAAGAGATGTGAGTCATTAAGACTGCTTAAATACCAAGTCTTTCCTAATAACCCAATCCTAGACATGTTCATTCCCATTACCACATCACCTAGTCTTTTTCTTTCTAAAGAAGTGTTAAGTTTATTCATGCTTATTATGTTTTATTCTGCAGAAATTAAATCCTAATTACGAAAGAAATAAATTCCTAAAGACTTAAAAATAATAAAAGATAAGAATCCCCCCTTTTATTTTTCTGACTTGTTCCCCTTGTCTTCTTCAGCTCCATCTCCGCTTGCATAGTCAGTATCTTCCGTCCATGTCTCAAAGATACCATCTGGGAACTCAGGAACAAAAGTATTAGAATTCTTAAAAGTATTTCGAATTGAGTCATCTCTAATTTTTGCATATTTCTAGTTAGTTTGTTGTTGATTGTGTATGAACTTGCACATATCCATCATAATTAACAACTCTGATTTCTTTGAAGTAGTTGCAGAAGTCGGCATTAGAGTTGTAGATCCAGGTTCAACATTTAGCTTGACTGTTTTTTTTTCCGGCTCAACCTCTGGTTCAGGGGTTGCATATCCTTCAACTGGTTTAGGACTGTTCAGTTCCTTGTCAGATTCTTCTTCTTCAGTGTCTGTAACTGAATTAGCTTCAGTTTCAGTTTCCTTTGTTGACTCCTCGGTATCTGGCTCTGTTGGCTCTTCTTGCTTGCCATGATTCAGCTCATGCACCTTCTCTACTAACCTTTCAAGATCATGATTTATAATGCACCCTTGAACATATTTCCCCTTCAGATTTGCTTGTGTTTTAACATGGGCCCTTAAGCAAAGTGAAGTGATTAATTATGGGAAATAAGCACTTCCTGTCTTCTTTTTAGCACAATCATGAATCTCCTTGAAAATAATTTTCCCAACATGAATGGACTTTTCTGTCAAGATTGCATATAACAAGAGCATCCGTTCCATTGAGATGGTGGAACTATGTGAGATAGGCATAAAACTGTAGCGAACAAAATAAAACCACTCCTTAGCTACTGGTTTTAGGTATTCCCTTCAGCAGGAATGGCTCCCATACTTTCTTATAATCCATTGGGATCCCGAATTTTTCATGACATCAAGCACTTGTTGAAGAAAATCCCAATTGATATTGTTCATCATAGGGTAGTTGTAACACCCCAAACCCGGCCCATTCGTTACGACCGAATTTGAAATGCCACTGCGGAAAAACGTTTGAAGACTAATTTCAATTTTGGGAAAAACATTAAAAATTTTGTCATTTGAAAACCATGTCCAATTAAAAATTCTAAATAATATAAGCTTGACAAAAATATCCAAATTAAAAGCACTTCCAAATAATAATTTAATGGTCGTCTAGCTTAAACATAATAAAAATGCTCAAATAGAAATACTTAAATACTTTAACTGGGCCTTATTACAATAAATAATTAAACAAAAGTTCTTAGTAATAAATGAATAAAATAAAGAAGATGTCTTCTCGCATGGGCCACCACGTATCCACTCCAACCGGTCCAATCACCACGAATCATCTGCGATGTTTAAATAAAAATTGGGTGAGTCATACTGGACTCGAAGTGTGTAATTAGTCCACCGAATTCCACCCACATGCTAACCACATATTAACTCATATATCGATATCAATTATCAAATTCACATGTTATCACATTCGGGCTTGGCCCATATTCATATCACATTCATCTAATAGGGTAGTTAACCACATAATTTCCACATACTGGGCTTGGCCCATTTCATCATCAACCCATATGACAGATAATGAGTTTATGCAAAGTGCACCCAACCCAACCTAGGGTCCATCCGTTACTCCTACCTTAGCAGACTCCCTGCCCAAGGCCGTGGCTAATCCACCGATCAACTAAGTGATCCCACATATCTTACCTTGGCAGACTTGCTGCTCAAGGCCGTGGCTGAGCCACCGATCACCTAAGTGATCCCACATATCATTCAGTCCATGGTGATGCACACAGCTATCAACCGCCGAGGTGGGCACCTAGCCAACACCTCCCTTGATGAAGCACATAGCTAACATCAAGCGCTAACGTAGCACAAGGCTAACATTAGACCACGTACATAAAGTACACCCTTTCCTTCGATAGTCACATTCATATCCCATCCCATGCACATGCAACATATGATAATGTCATAACATAGTAAAATAATGCATGCACATGTTATTCGGCATACAAACATATTCTCATTGGCATATTCACATTCTTAATAATTAACACTGACCTGATTTCCGATATACCCCTTAAGGGTAACCATTCACAATCGCCACTGCACATATTAGCATTTACACAACACATACAATATACCATAAACCCGGAAAATAGTGGGTTAATCACACACACGATCACTTGAGAACTATGCTTTCGAGCATCGATGCTATCACTAGGCGATACTACGGCTATTTGCCTACTTTCTTGTTCCGACGCTGGTCCACACCCGGTGGCCAATCCCTAATCCGCGAGACAGATCTCTTCTTAAACTTCGGGATAGGGACCTTCCTTTCCCTTCTTGAATGGTATTCGCCTCCATCAACACACTTAATCGAACAATCGATTTAATCATCAATATACGAATTCTTAACCAAATATCCACAACTTATCATACTTACCAGGAAGGGTCTTGAAATCCCAAAAGCTTGATCTAATGCTTAGATCCTTAATCCCTACATTTCATTAATCACCTACTACTTTAATAAAAAGCCATTCGGCCATAAATCTAAATCCTAGTAGGATTAGTATACTTAAACTTACCTTGTTGCCGTTTGACTTAAGAATCAAGTCTTGAAATCTCTGCTATACTCTTCTTACATTCGGCCAAGCATTGAATCAATTAACTTGGTTAGTTTTCGGCTTTTGAATAATTAATGAACACATATATTTACCAAACATGGCCTTGGCCGAATACTATAGACACTTACCTCGTGGATTTTAAATCCCGAAACTCACCGAATAACTAGGGAACACATGGCCTATGGTGTACCTTCGGGAAAAGAACTTCTCCTTCCTTTTAGTCGACACTTAGTAAATCCCGAAAGATTTCTTCAAAGTTTCGGCAACAAGATATTAATGGGGTTAGTCCTAGATTTCGGCAAATCTTAAGAAAAAAGGATGAAACCGAATGAGATCTTACCCTTACTTAAAGAAATCGATTGCACCTTCACTTCAATCTTCAGAGATTCGGCTATGGCTAGATGATGATCTCACAACTTTCGACTTTTGGAGGGATTAGAAAGAAAAGAGAAGGAAGAATAAAGATGGAGGATTCGGCTAGATCACAAGGTATTTCGGCTTGGCAAAAATAAAAGAAGAAGAAGATTTGGTGAAGAGATTTCGGTAGAGGCTTTCAAAAAACAGATAATAATGCAGAATGGCATCTCTTTTCCTTTTATAGCCGAAATTATCATCTAAGGAGTCCCTTACTTGGCCACCACTCCTCTATCTGATAACTTTATCCTTTAATTATCACTTAAAATAAAAGATAATTCAGCAACTATCCTTACTTAGCCGAAATTATTAAACTCAAAGTCCCTTACTTGGCCATCACTTCTCCCTTATTTTCCTCTTTATCTCTTTATTCAAATTAAAAGAATTTAATCCAACAATTATCTCTTGAAAATAATGATAAATAAATCCCTTATTTAGCCACTATTTATAAAATAATAAAAGCTCCTAATTTATAGCCATGTGCCGTCCACCTCTCTGCTCCTCGTTACAAAAATAAAATTTCTTTTATTTGCTTCCCATGTGACTCAACCTGTGCCCAACACCTTGCATGTGGCGCCATTTCAGAGGCCCTAAGTGGCATCTTCGTGCCACTTTTCCAAGCCTATTTGTGTGTCAAATTTCACAAACTTTTTCTTTTAAGGCCACCTTGCCTTAATTTCCCCTTTTAAACCTTAAAACTCGTCATTTCTAGGTCATTTCTAAGTTTCCAAAAATTTGATCGGCTCAGTAAACTTGACATTTCTTACATTTCCATGACATTTCCTTACAAGACATTTCCTTACATTTCCAAGGTTCCAAAAATGTTCATTTATAACTTATTTTCACTCATTTCCGGGTTTCCAAAAATATTCAAAATTTATTTATAATACTTAAAACATGTCACTTCATACAATTAAACCGAAAATGCATAGGCCCTATTTTAGGATGTTACAGTTCTACCCTCCTTAAAAATAATTTCGTCCTCGAAATTACTTATTAACGAATAATCGCACCTCTTAACTCACCAGTACTACGCTTATGCTGCGCACTGATCTTAATAGAATCATCATACCTACCTTGAACTTAACCTTAAAATAATTCCAATTCAATCGATCTGGCCGACACCTTGTTTGACAAAGTGAGCCACCATCGATATGCTTCGTCTCCTGAGTAACGAGACAGCGCTTTCGACTTTTCCTCATCAAGATGCGGTCCAAATCATCCATTATTCTTTCGATCGCTTCCAACCAATACTCTGCTACGCTCGAGCTACTCCAGATACTCCTCTAAAAACTTCAGCCCCGTTGGACCTAAGCCTTCCGATCATCGACTTCCGAGCTCCACTTCTCATGCTAGCTCACGCCACACGTTCTAGTACTCGCAACATAGCTCGCGACACTACTTCATCTTCTCCTATCGGATCTTGATCCTCCGTGCCCACACCGTGGCGCGGCACATCGCTTTTTCGACCCATGGCCGGACCCTACCGGGTTCCGACATCGCCATTCTACCTCTACCGCGCGCCCACGGCGACCACGCCCCCTAGAACTCATTTCTAACGTCGCGACTTATCGATTAAAAAGTTTTATGTATCGACTTTTGTTCCACTTATTAACCGCGAACAATTTTATGATATAAAGATATTTAGAAGTAGTTCTTTCGATCACACAAAGGTTGATTCAAGTTCACTACTCTAACTCAAGGAGTCACATTCACATTCATAGGCAGAGACACATTCATTTCTCCATGAAGTCACATTCATTCACAACATCATTCACTACACTTTTATGGCCATTCCATCCATTTCTACCTGTGGGTAATTCGCTCTTTTCCCTACTGAGGGTATTTTGGTAATAAATCGGGTCAATTGAAAATATTTTTCAAATTAAAGGTATTTTAATTTACAAAATCTCTGGGTTATTTTGTTTTCCAAGTCGAGGTGTTGCAAAAATTTCATAAATCGAGGTTATTTTTGGTAACTTTAGAAGTCATAAGCGCTCCAGTAAATTTTCCAAATCAGGTATCTTGTTATTTGTAAACTCAAGTTTTTGATACCTTTGTAAAGTAGAAATATTGTAGCAAACGTCGAGGGTATTTTTGAAAATCTTAAGAACTAAGGGTATTTTAGTAATTTACAATACAAGGGCATTTTTGTAATTTTGTAAATCGGAGATATTTTGGAAAAAATTTCACAATAATCTTTTACTACAATTAAAAGGGTAATTTAGGATTTTGAAACTAGGAATTTTATAAAGCTGCATGGCTAGTCCCTTTCGGGTTTTAATGATTGGTTTAGCCCAGTGAATAAGTCCTCTTGGTTAGGGTGAGCAGTTACACACGCACTGGTAGGATTCGAGTAAAGAGAAGGTGAGTCACTAGGACTGCTTAAATACCAAGCTCTCATCGAATCCACTCCTAGACATGCGCTGCTTGATTTGCCACACCCTAGCTCGGCGACTTACTTCACGAGTTTGTTTAATAGTCCTTAAGTCTAATGCATGTGTTTGAGTGCACTAGCCCTAGGGTTCAACAGATCCTAGTTCACTAATCTACGTTCCTTCATACTTATAACATTCACATACACATTTCACTTGATGAGTCAAGGGTACTTACCGGTGGATCATGGTCTGAGATACAGGTGCCATGCCAGAATAACCTGAAAAGTTTATGAAAGCCCATACTTTTGAAAATCCCATCTTTGAAAAAAATTATTTTTGGACCCAAAACCCTCAAAGCCGAGTTTTGAACCGGGCTCTGATACCAATTTGTAACACCCCAAACCCAGCCCATTCATTACGACCGAATTTGAAATGCCACTGCGGAAAAACGTTTGAAGGCTGATTTCACTTTTGGGAAAAACATTAAAAATTTTGTCATTTGAAAACCATGTCCAATTAAAAATTCTAAATAATATAAGCTTGACAAAAATATCCAAATTAAAAGCACTTCCAAATAATAATTTAATGGTCGTCTAGCTTAAACATAATAAAAATGCTCAAATAGAAATACTTAAATACTTTAACTGGGCCTTATTACAATAAATAATTAAACAAAAGTTCTTAGTAATAAACTGAATAAAATAAAGAAGATGTCTTCTGCATGGGCCACCTCGTATCCACTCCAACCCGGTCCAATCACCACGAATCATCTGCGATGTTTAAATAAAAATTGGGTGAGTCATACAGACTCAGTGTGTAATTAGTCCACTGAATTCCACCCACATGCTAACCACATATTAACTCATATATCAGATATCAATTATCAAATTCACATGTTATCACATTCTGGGCTTGGCCCATATTCATATCACATTCATCTAATAGGGTAGTTAACCACATAATTTCCACATACTGGGCTTGGCCCATTTCATCATCAACCCATATGGCAGATAATGAGTTTATGCAAAGTGCACCCAACCCAACCTAGGGTCCATCCGTTACTCCTACCTTAGCAGACTCCCTGCCCAAGGCTGTGGCTAATCCACCGATCAACTAAGTGATCCCACATATCTTACCTTGGCGCACTTTGTTGCTCAAGGTCGTGTGGTGAGCCACCGATCACCTAAGTGATCCCACATATCAATCACCAATGGTGATGCACACACTATCAACCGCCGAGGTGGGCACCTAGCCAACACCTCCCTTGATGAAGCACATAGCTAACATCAAGCGCTAACGTAGCACAAGGCTAACATTAGACCACGCATATAAAGTACACCCTTTCCTTCGATAGTCACATTCATATCCCATCCCATGCACATGCAACATATGATAATGTCATAACATAGTAAAATAATGCATGCACATGTTATTCGGCATACAAACATATTCTCATTGGCATATTCACATTCTTAATAATTAACACCGACTGATTTCCGATATACCCCTTAAGGGTAACCATTCACAATCGCCATTGCACATATTAGCATTTACACAACACATACAATATACCATAAACCCGAAAAAGTGGGTTAATCACACACTTGATCACTTGGAGAACTATGCTTTCGATCATCGATGCTATCACTAGGCGATACTACGGCTATTTGCCTACTTTCTTGTTTCGTATTTGGTCCACACCGGTGGCCAATCCCTAACCGCGCGAGACAGATCTCTTCTTAAACTTTGGGATAGGGACCTTCCTTTCCCTTCTTGAATGGTATTCGCCTCCATCAACACACTTAATCGTAACAATCGATTTAATCATCAATATACGAATTCTTAACCAAATATCCACAACTTATCATACTTCTTTGGAAGGGTCTTGAAATCTGAAAAGCTTGATCTAATGCTTAGATCCTTAATCCCTACATTTGATTAATCACCTACTACTTTAATAAAAAGCCATTCGCCATAAATCCAAATCCTAGTAGGATTAGTATACTTAAACTTACCTTGTTGCCATTTGACTTAAGAATCAAGTCTTGAAATCTCTGCTATACTCTTCTTGCATTCGGCCAAGCATTGAATCAATTAACTTGGTTAGTTTTCAGCTTTTGAATAATTAATGAACACATATATTTACCAAATATGGCCTTGGCCGAATACTATAGACACTTACCTTGTGGATTTTAAATCCCGAAACTCACCGAATAACTAGGGAACACGTGGCCTATGGTGTACCTTCGGGAAAAGAACTTCTCCTTCCTTGTAGTCGACACTTAGTAAATCCCGAAAGATTTCTTCAAAGTTTCGGCAACAAGATATTAATGGGGTTAGTCCTAGATTTTGGCAAATCTTAAGAAAAAAGGATGAAACCGAATGAGATCTTACCCTTACTTGAAGAAATCGATTGCACCTTCACTTCAACCTTCAGAGATTCGACTATGGCTAGATGATGATCTCACAACTTTCGGCTTTTGGAGGGATTAGAAAGAAAAGAGAAGGAAGAATAAAGATGGAGGATTCGGCTAGATCACAAGGTATTTCGGCTTGGCAAAAATAAAAGAAGAAGAAGATTTGGTGAAGAGAATTCGAGAGGCTTTCAAAGAACAGGATAATAATGCAGAATGGCCTCTCTTTTCCTTTTATAGCCGAAATTATCATCTAAGGAGTCCCTTACTTGGCCACCACTCCTCTATCGATAACTTTATCCTTTAATTATCACTTAAAATAAAAGATAATTCAGCAACTATCCTTACTTAGCCGAAATTATTAAACTCAAAGTCCCTTACTTGGCCATCACTTCTCCCTTATTTTCCTCTTTATCTCTTTATTCAAATTAAAAGAATTTAATCCAACAATTATCTCTTGAAAATAATGATAAATAAATCCCTTATTTATCCACTATTTATAAAATAATAAAAGCTCCTAATTTATAGCCATGTGCCGTCCACCTCTCTGCTCCTTGTAGCAAAATAAAATTTCTTTTATTTGTTTCCCATGTGACTCGAACCCAGGCCCAACACCTTGCATGTGGCGCCATTTCCAGAGGCCCTAAGTGGCATCTTCAGGCCACTTTTCCAAGCCTGTTTGTGTGTCAAATTTCACAAACTTTTTCTTTTAAGGCCACCTTGCCTTAATTTCCCCTTTTAAACCTTAAAACTCGTCATTTCTAGGTCATTTCTAAGTTTCCAAAAATTTTCGATCGGCTCTGTAAACTTGACATTTCCTTCCATTTCCATGACATTTCCTTACAAGACATTTCCTTACATTTCCAAGACATTTCCTTACATTTCCATGACATTTCCTTACAAGACATTTCCTTACATTTCCAAGGTTCCAAAAATGTTCATTTCTAACTTATTTTCACTCATTTTCGGGTTTCCAAAAATATTCAAAATTTATTCATAATACTTAAAACATGTCACTTCATACAATTAAACCGAAAATGCATAGGCCCTATTTTAGGATGTTACAGTAGTACTCATCTTCTTCAACATCAGGTAAGTTAAACAAATCATTGATGGATTCAGAAGTAAGAGTTACCTTTTTCTTTCAAATGATGACCTCAGTAGCATCTTGCATAGTCAAACTAGCATAGAATTCTCGAACTAGTTCATCATCGGGAAGTGAACGAGCATCACAAAATCGTTCCCACTTGAGAGCATTGATTATCTTTCTAATCGGTATAGGAACAACCATCAAATCATTACTCTTCAAGTAAAAACCTTTTTCGAGAATCATAGGTTGATGCTTGAAGATTGAATCAAATCTCTCTTTCACTTCTTCATCGATCAAAATCGGGTTTTTAGGAGTAGTCTTTGAAGATCTGGTTCTTTTGTGAGACATGGTATCTTTTCTTGAGAATTTGGCAAAGTTTCTGCACAAGGGGGAAAAAGGAATCGGTAAGGTGGGTAAGGACTTGCTACGACAAAAACCTTACGAGGACAAGGATGGTGCAACGACAATGACAACGTGTGATAGTAACGACGGTGTGCGATGGCAACATTGTTGCTTCGGCATTCTTCTTGTGGCGGCAATAGGTGATTTCAGAAAAAAGGGAAGAGAAACTAGGGTTTCTTTTAGGATTTGAGGCTAGCGGCACAAGAGGAAGATTTAGGGATTTTTAGGGTTAAGCAAATTACTTTGAGGGATATGAAAAATAGTAGAATTAAGAGGATTTTATATAGGGGAGAATTAGGGAAACATGTAGCGAAAATTTAGCTACATTAGGGTTACTTGGGGGGCAAGTAATGGAAGTGGCGGAAAAGTATGGATTTTTCCCTCCTTTTTGCTGTCTTGGGCCTTAAACTCAGACTGTATTTATAAACTTACTCAAGAAAAAAAAACTGATTAGTACTTGGGCAAAATTTGACCCCCTTTTATTAACATAAAAATTTAAAATTTAAACAAAACAAATGAAACTTTAAAAATTTTAAATCTTAATTAGAAAATTTCTTCTTAACAAATTACATTAAATTAATTCCCAGGAAAGGTTGGAGAGGTCACAACAGTCCCACTTAAGTTCCAATCTCCTTAGACAGAATTAATTAAATGTAATAAGTTAAGAAAATAAGTTCTAATTATTTATTTATTTACAAAACAAGCTCATGAAAAAATCAAGGGTCTGTTAATTTGAACGAGGATTCAACTCGCTCAACTTCACCATCCCAGTAGTGTTTGAGACGTTGACCATTAACTTTAAACGTAGCTCTGTAATTATCATATAATTCAATAGCTCCATAAGGATAAACTCGGTAAATGGTATAGGGTCCTTTCCATCGGGATTTAAGCTTCCCAGGAAATAACTTCAACCTTGAATTAAACAACAAAACCTTCTGACCTTCTTTAAACTCGCGAGGTTGTATATGAAAACAAAACCTTCTGACCTTCTTTGTTTACAGATTTTGGCATTCTTATAGGAAAACAAGCTCAGCTCTTCCAACTCATCAAGTTGTAACATCCTTATCTCACCGGCTTGCTTAAGATCAAAGTTCAACTGCTTCAAAGCCCAGTGAGCTCTATTCTCCAACTCTAATGGCAAATGACATGCCTTTCCAAAGACTAACCGATAAGGATTCATTCCTAATGGTGTCTTAAATGTTGTTCAATAGGCCCATAATGCATCATCGAGCATTCAAGACCAATCTTTTCTGCTAGGGCGTACTACCCATTCAAGGATACCTTTGATTTCACGGTTCACTCTTTCAACTTGCCCATTAGACTGGGGGGTGATATACAGTAGCAATCTTATGCTTCACATCATATTTGTCAAGAAACCAATTAAGCCATTTGTTCACAAAGTAAGAACCTTCATCACTAAAAATAGCTCTTGGTGTCCCAAATCTTTTAAACACATATTTATGTAGGAATCGCATGAGTACCTTAGCATCATTTGTAGGGTATGCTTCAGCTTCAACCCACTTGGATACATAGTCCACAGCTACTAAGATGTATTTGTTCCCATACGAAGAAGGAAATATGCCTAAGAAGTCAATTCCCCATACGTCGAACAATTTAATCTCCAAAATGTTTGGTAAGGGCATCTCATTCCTCCTTGATATATTTCCGGTCCTTTGGCATTTATCACAGTTCTTCACATAAGCATAAGCATCTTTAAATAGTGTAGGCCAAAAAAAACCTGCTTGCAAAATCTTTGTTGCAGTATGTGAACCACCAAAGTGTCCCCCACTTAGAGATGAATGACAATGATACAAGATCTCAGCAATCTCACTTTCAGCTACACACTTTCGGATTATATTATCTGCACACTATTTAAACAAAAATGGATCCTCCCAAAAATAATACCAACTATCATGAAGGATTTTTTTCTTTTGTTGGTATGTCATTTCTCGAGGAATTATTCCACATGCAAGATAATTGGCAAAATTAGCAAACCAAGGTGTTTCATGAATCTGACTTACCTCATATAAGTGTTCATCTGGGAAATTCTCGTTGATAGGCACACATGATCGAGTTACCTCATCTTGCTCCAACCTCGATAGATAATAAGCTATTTTATTTTCGACACCTTTTCTGTCTTGGATCTCAAGTTCAAATTCTTAGAGTAAAAGTATCCATCGAATTAGCCTCAGTTTCGCATCTTTCTTCGTGAGCAAGTATTTAATGGCAGCATGGTCAGTAAATACTGTAACTTTGATACCTATAAGATATGAGTGGAATTTGTCAAAAGCAAAAACTATAGCAAAGAGTTCCTTTTCAGTTACCGTATAATTGAGTTGGGCTCCCGTCAAAGTTCTACTTGCATAGTAAATAGGGTGAAACACTTTGTTTCTTCTTTGACCCATCACAGCTCCAATGGTATAATCACTTGCATCGCACATCAACTCAAAAGGTGAGCTCCAATCAGGTGTAAGGATTATTGAGGCTGAGATTAACCATTTTTTCAGATCTTGAAAAGCTTCCAAACATGCTTTGTTGAAATCAAACACTATATCTTTCTCTAACAACAAACACAACGGTTTAGAAATCTTCGAGAAATCTTTGATAAACATTCGGTAAAAACCGGCATGGCCTAAGAAACTTCTGACTCCTTTCACATTAATTGCGGCCGGTAATCTTTCAATTACATCCACCTTTTCTTTATCAACTTTAATTCCTCTCTTTGAGATTTTATGCCCTAAGACAATCCTTTCCTTAACCATAAAATGACATTTTTCCCAATTAAGGACAAGATTCGTCTCTTCGCATCTCTTCAGAACCTTAGCCAAATTACTCAAACAAATATCATAAGTGTTACCAAAAATAGAAAAATCATTCATGAAAACTGTAACACCCCAAACCCGGTCAATACGCCACGACCGAATCTGGTATGTCACTAAGGAAAATATTTTTGAAAGAATCGAATTAACAATTAAATTTTGTGAAAAACTCTTTGAAATTCTTTATTTGTCGAAAATAAGTTAAAACTGAGATTTACTTTGAATTACATAAAACTTTAAAACTTAGTTAATAAATCATAGGATTGAAAACATTTATATCTTTTTAAGAAAATTTGAAATATCACTTTGAAAATCCGTTTGCAATTGAGTATAGAAACTTGAATTTTGGAAATCACTTAATTTGTTGAAAACACTTAACTTGTAATTTTATTCTATCGAACTATTCATATTACCCGATGGTAAGATTTTTAAAACCATTGCGAGTTTTTAGTTTAGAAAACTTTGAGCTCAATTATTAGATTAACCAAGTGACATGCTTAAACATGTTTAGAATAAATCTCAAAGCATATAAATAATCCAAAACCATAATTAAAGAGGCCTTATTACAAATCCATAATATATGAAAACCCAAAATTAAAATATAGTACCCAAATGGAAGTTCATGTAAAACCAAACTTTATTGCATGGCCTCCTCGAGTTCATCCGGCTCCATATCCGCGATCTCACGAATCACCTGAAAGAGATAAGGAGAAGGTGAGTCACCAAGACTCGAGTGCATATTCCTCTCCCGAGTAAATACCACATACTTACACAAATTATAACAAAGCAACATATATGTATAATGCACCCAACCTAGCCATCCATAACTCCTTTTCTACCCCGTGTGGTACCAAAACTTTGGTGGTGCCAAACCACCGGTGTCCAAAGACACAAATGTGATACCAAATCACTGGTGATCGTAGTCACGAATAATCCATACGTGGGGCCAACCCACGTGTGATACCAAATCACCGCGAGCGATCCCATATCTCAAAAGTGGGGCCAACCCACGGTGGAATTAACCACGGGGACAAGTCGCTATGAGGTGACAAACCTCTAGTGTCAGAAGACACGAATGTGATACCAAATCACCGGTGGTGCCAAACCACGGCTATCCAGAAGACACGAATCATCAAGTTGTGGGGCCAACCCACGTGTGATACCAAATCACGCGCGACGATCCCATATCTCAAAAGTGGGGCCAACCCACGGTGGAATTAACCACGGGGACAAGTCGCTATGAGGTGCCAAACCTCACGGTGTCAGAAGACACGAATGTGATACCAAATCTTTGGTGGTGCCAAACCACCGTGTCAGAAGACACGAATCATCAATCTTCCCCCTCCACTCATATTGCCCATACCAATGCAATAGATAGACAAATCACGTCAATAAACTTTGATATGTATCTCATAACGAATATATCATAAATCGTAGATCATAATTTCAATCCACATGTATTAACAACATATTGAAACGGACTTACCCGAATCCTCTTTCATACCATCATGGTATCATATCCAGATCTCATCGATTTACCCACTTTCATAATATGATTAGTTATAACACACAAATATACATATATAAACCAAGTTATAAAGTGTGTAAGATACACACCTTTCACCAACGCATTACTAAAATCCAAAGATCCGCTCTACCGCACTAGATCACCTTGCCCTACATTCGGCCAATACTTAAATCATTACTATAGACCATTCGCCAACCACAATCCTTATCCACCATAGCCTTTGGCTTACATCCATTAAAGAATAATGAATCGACAAGATTTCTTACCACTTGACTTACCAACCTTTGATCGCTAGAGAAAACTTAGATCGATTGCTTAGAAGTCCCAAAAAGCCTAAATGAATAATCGATTCCTATAATGGTTAGAACCTTGCTAACAATGCCCAAAGATTCGGCTTTTGTCCACAAGAAAATGACTTAGAAAAGAAAAGAAATAATAATAAAATCGCCATGAACACTTACCTATTACCAAAACTCGATTGAAGAAATCAAATGAAGTCCTACCCTTGAATATTCGGCCAAAAATAAATCAAAAGAATATGAGAGTTTCGGCTATAAAAAGAGAAGAAGAAATAAAATGTAAATGGGTGTTTTAACTTTGAGTAAATGAAAAGAAATGGGATTTGAGATGAAGAATGATTCGCCAAGAGAGTGTAAAGGAAAATGTGATTTGAATAATATTGAAAGAAAGAAAAAGAGAGAGATGTGGGAGAGATTGGCCAAACACTTCTTTGCCAAAAAGAAAGTGCACAAAAATGCACAAAGATAGATTGTAGTTTCGGTTTCAAAAGAGCAAATGAAAGAAAGGAAAATGGTATGATTTGATTCAACAAAATGACGCTAAAATCAAAAGCGAAATGCACCAAAATGCACAAGACACATTCGGCCAAGGAGGAAAGTTTTTGAGAGGAAAAAAACAATTGCAAAAAGATGTTCAAATGAAAAAATTGGCCAACTATCCCCCAAGCTACCTATCACATTCGGCCACCCCTTAGACACCCATGCCGTCCACATACATTCACTAAAGGCCTAGGAATACCTTCCAAAACATCATCCTAAAACCAAGCCTTATGTCTCCCCAACCTTCCATAACCTTAAGATTCTTATCTCCAATTTCAAGCTTTCCTTAATCAAAAATTCAACTTGCCAAAAGATGAAAGTCCAACCTATCATAAACAATGGTTGACCGTCCATAAGTGCTAGGATTCAAAAATAAGCCTTCAAAATGCTAAACATGCTACTCGAACCTCTAACCTCAAGCAACCTTTCAAGCTCTTTAACCATCTTGCCACTTACTCCTCTTGTGCTTTAATTAACACTTAAATTAACTTAAGTGCTAAGCTCACTTAACCCACTTCATTAAATAAACCATACTAAAAATTATTCTAGCTTCCTTAATAAAATCAAGCCTTCACAAGACTATGCTAACACACAAAATTCATACCCGAGCCAACACAAATAATACTCAAATTTTGGGATGTTACAATTCTACCCCCTTAAGAAAATTTCGTCCTCGAAATTACCTGATCAAAAGAGTTGAGGATACTGCTGCCTCATTACATCCTCCGGTTCCCACGTAGCTTCCTCCACGCCATGATTCCGCTATAAAACCTTCACTAAAGGAACTGTCTTCCTACGCAAAACTTTCACATCTCGATCTAGGATCTGCACAGGTTCTTCTTCTATCGTCAGATCTGGACTCACCTCTATTTCCTCTACTGCCACAACATGCGATGGATCAGAACGATAGCGTCTAAGCATGGAGACATGGAACACATCGTGAATCTGACTCAGCTCTGATGGCAACTCAAGCTGATAGGCTACTGGTCCCACTCGTCTCAACACCTTATACGGTCCAATGAACCTTGGACTTAACTTGCCTTTTCTCCCAAATCTTAACACTTTCTTCCATGGCGAGACCTTCAAAAAAACTTTGTCACCCACGGCAAACTCTATATCCCTCCGCTTGAGATCTGCATATGACTTCTGCCTATCCGAAGCTTCCTTCAGACGAGCCTAAATCGTCTTAACCTTATCCTCAGTCTCTGCAACCAACTCTGGTCCTAACATCTGACGCTCACCCAACTCGGTCCAACATGTAGGCGTGCAACACCTCCTACCATACAACGCCTCATATGGTGCCATCTTAATGCTTGCTTGGTAACTATTGTTGTATGCGAACTCAGCTAATGGTAAAAACTCTTCCCAGCTGCCTCTGAAGTCCAAAACACATCCTCTCAACATATCTTCTAAAATCTGAATAACCCTTTCCATTGCCGTCAATTTGTGGATGAAATGCGGTACTGAAATCCAACCGCGTACCCAAAGCCTGATGTAACGCTCTCCAAAACCTCGATGTAAATCTAGGATCTCTATCTGAGATGATCGACACTGGCACACCGTGCAACCTCACTATCTCCGCTACATACAACTTAGCTAACCTCTGAAGCGAATAATCCATCCTTACCGGAATGAAATGAGCTGACTTAGTCGACGATCCACAATCACCCAAAACTGAATCCTTCTTACTAGGCGTAAGAGGTAATCCACTGACAAAGTCCATAGTGATCCTTTCCCACTTCCACTGTGGAATCTTCACCGGCTGAAGTAAACAGACGGTGATGGCGATGTTCCGCCTTGACCTGCTGACACGTCAGACATTTACCCACAAACTCAGTTACCTCACGCTTCAGACCTGGCCACCAAAACTGCTCTCTTAAATCCCGATACATCTTGCTTCCTCCAGGATGCATAGCATATGGGCTGTTATGTGCATCCCGAAGAATCCTTTGCCTCAACTCAACATCCTTCGGCATACAAGCTCTCCCTTTAAAACACACGAGTACTCCATCATTTGGACAAACTATAATCCTCTAAACCTCCGCTCGAATCGCAACCTCAGATCATTTAAACCATCATCCTCTAACTGCTTCTCCTTGATTTTCTCTAACCAAGTTAGCTTGACTTGCAGTTCAGCCAAAATACTCCCATCGTCATATAAGCTAAGACGAGCAAACATCGATCTTAAATCCGATACAACCTTACGGCTCAACGCGTGCGCCACCACGTTAGCCTTGCGGGATGATATTCGATCGAGCGATCGTAGTCCTTCAACAACTCGATCCATCTACGCTGCCTCAAGTTCAAGTCCTTCTGAGTCAAAAGGTACTTAAGACTCTTGTGATCCGTGTAGACTATCGACTTCTCTCCATACAAATAGTGTCTCCATATCTTCAAAGCAAAAACCACAGCAGCTAATTCCAAGTCATGCGTCGGATAATTAACCTCATGTGGTCTCAAGCTGTCGAGATGCATAAGCCACTACCTTCCCTTCTGCATCAAGACACATCCCAAACCAGTATGTGATGCATCACGATGAAACCGTGAATTCCTTGCCCGCCTCGGGTTGAATCAAACGGAGCTTTGATCAGAATCTTCTTCAACTTGTCGAAACTTCCTTGCTACTTCTCGGTCCACACAAATGGAACTCCTTTCCTCAATAACTTGGTCATAGGTGCTTTGCTATCAAAGAAAATCCTTCTACAAATCTTGGTAATACCCCGCGGACCTAGAAAACTCGAATCTCACCACCGACTTAGGCGGCTTCGGTCCAATATCGCCTCAATCTTCCGAGGATCCACTCTAATCCCCTCGGTGATACTACGTGACCCAAGAAAGTCACCTCCTAAGCGAACTCGCACTTACTAAATTTGGCGTCTGTTGCTTTTCCTCAGAATCTGCAACACTACTACGCAAATGTGCATCATGCTCCTCCTCGACTTTGAGTATACCAAAATATCGTCTATAAATACCACAACAAACTGATCCAAAACTGCTGGAATAATCGATTCATCATATCCATAAATCTTTGCCGTGCGTTAGTCAACCCAAATGGCATCACGAGAAACTCGTAGTGCCCATACCGAGTGCGAAAAGTCGTCTTATGGATATCGACCTCTTTCACCTTTAGGTGATGATATCCGGACCTTAAATCAATCTTGAGAAAATCGCCGCCCCTTAAGGTGATCAAACAAGTCATCTATCCTCGGCAAAGGATATTTGTTTTGATGATCGCCACTTATTCAATCGCGTAGTCTATACACATCCGCATCGTACCATCCTTCTTCTTGACGAAGAAATGCGGCGCGCCTCAAGGCGAAACACTTGGTTGAATGAAACCTCGATCCAACAACTCCACGAATCCGAGCCTTTAATTCCATCAATTCCTTGGTGCCATCCTATACGGAGCTATAGACTTGGCGCCGTTCCGAATAATAGATCTATACCAAATTCAACTTCACGGTCCGGAGGTAGTCCCGGAAGTTCTTCACGAAATACGTCAACATATTCCTTTACCGTGCGGACATTCCCCACATTAGACTCCTTAGCCTCCAACGCACACACATGGACCACGAATGCCTCACAGCCCTTCCTAACCAACATAGCTTCCAACGCAGATACCACGTTGGATAGATAATCTCTTCTATTACCTATCATGACCACCTCTTCGCCCTCAACTGACTTCAAAACCATGCGTTTAGCAGCGCAATCCAAACTTGCTCGGTACTTGGCTAACCAGTCCATCCCAAGTATCAGATCGAACTCCTCAAATGGCAATTCCATCAGATCACTACTAACGCTACCCCTTGGAGTTCTAGGGTACATCTCTATCTGACTTATTTACTTCTCTGAGTGACCTAGAGGGCTAAGTACGGTCATCCTCCTAAAAGCAGTCTCAAAAACTAAGCTCATGGTCTCTACTATGTTACTGGCAACATACGAATGTGTCAAACCCACATCTATCAAAGCAGTATATGGTTCACCAAAGATTAAGAACGTACCGGTTATGACGTCCGGTGCGTCGCCCTCCTCTCGACGTCTCGCTGCATACACCAAACCAGGCTGTCTTGCCTCAATGTTGCCAGCACCTCTACCAGATGCTCCTCGACCTCGACCAGAACCATTACCTCCTCTACCATTACCACGACCTCTATGTGGTGGCGGTCCCTCATTTCGACCCGAGCATGACCTTGACCCTCCGGTGATTCTGGCTAGCTTACGTGGGCGGTCTCTCACGATGATCCAATGAGCCACACTCGAAACATCCTTTCCCTTCGGTCCAACATTCGCCCCAATGATATTTCCCACATCGATTACACCGTGCTGGTCCCTGATTAGCAGTAATAGGCCTCCCAGACTGATTCGGCCCACTTTGCCTAGCCCTCTTTTGAGAATTACCTGCACGATCCCGATGATCCGTAACCTCTCTTATGCTTGTTCGGTCGTAACTACGCCTTCTGATTCCTTGATTCCTTCGGCTATCTTAGCCTTTTCAACCAAAGCGGCAAACTCGCTCGATGTGGAGCAATCAACAATCTCGGCTCGTCCCTCAAACCATCTTGAATCGAACACATCGCTCGTGTCTCGATGCCACAATACCTCCAAAGCATACCGGCTCGGTCTTAAAAATTGCGCCTCATATTCGACACAAACTTACTACCTTGGATCAAACTCGAGAAATGCCTTACGCACGCACATCAATGTAATTAGACCCAACGTATTTTCGTCGATACGCGCCTTGAAATAATCCCAAGTGAGATCCTCTCATTTGCAAAGCACCATTGCATCTTGTGAGCCACCACCGATGTGACTCATCCCGAAGAAGCGTCACGATTCCTTTCGGCTTTTCCTCGGCATTCGGATCCAAATCATCCATGATTTCGCTCCGTCGCCTCTAGCCAATATTCATTTGCACTAGGAGCCACGCTGAAACACCTCGAAATACCTCTGCTCCTTGGCTCAAGTCACTCTCGATCACGGTTTACGAATTCCCGCGCCTCCACCTATTCCGGCTACCCTCTCAAGAACTCGCGACATCGCTTCGAGACAACTGCGTCATCCCTCGTTTGATCCTGTTGCTCAAATCCAAGCTGCTTTGGTGGTGGGGTAGTGGTACCTCATTTTCGAGATCCTTGACCAGGACCTCTTGGCTCGGACACAACCATCCTACCCCGATCCGCGTCCATGAATCATACGACCTCGACCACGAGTACTCATGTCTAAAGTCTCGACTTATCGATTAAAAAGTTTTATGCATTAGTCAATATTCCACTTTCTTTAAAGCACGATTTTATGAATAATTTTAATAAGAAGTTGTTTCATGAGTACATTCAACCTATAGTTTGGGTTTCTAGAGTAGTTCCTACTACTATACAATCATGCCAACATCATCATATCATATCATCAAAATCAACAGTTTGATGTACTTACCAGGGCGGATTGATGTCGGAGACTCGAGGCCATGCCTTTCCAACCATAAAATTTTCAACAAAACATTTTAAAATCCATTCTTTAAAACATTTTGGGCCTCGGCCCATGGTGAGCTTTTGAACTTGGCTCTGATACCAATTTGTAACACCCCAAACCCGGTCAATACGCCACGACCGAATCTGGTATGTCACTAAGGAAAATATTTTTGAAAGAATCGAATTAACAATTAAATTTTGTGAAAAACTCTTTGAAATTCTTTATTTGTCGAAAATAAGTTAAAACTGAGATTTACTTTGAATTACATAAAACTTTAAAACTTAGTTAATAAATCATAGGATAGAAAACATTTATATCTTTTTAAGAAAATTTGAAATATCACTTTGAAAATCCGTTTGCAATTGAGTATAGAAACTTGACTTTTGGAAATCACTTAATTTGTTGAAAACACTTAACTTGTAATTTTTTTCTATCAAACTATTCATATTACCCGATGGTAAGATTTTTAAAACCATTGCGAGTTTTTAGTTTAGAAAACTTTGAGTTCAATTATTAGATTAACCAAGTGACATGCTTAAACATGTTTAGAATAAATCTCAAAGCATATAAATAATCCAAAACCATAATTAAAGAGGCCTTATTACAAATCCATAAAATATGAAAACCCAAAATTAAAATATAGTACCCAAATGGAAGTTCATGTAAAACCAAACTTTATTGCATGGCCTCCTCGAGTTCATCAGGCTCCATATCCGCGATCTCACGAATCACTGAAAAGATAAGGGAGAAGGTGAGTCACCAAGACTCAGTGCATATTCCTCTCCCGAGTAAATACCACATACTTACACAAATTATAACAAAGCAACATATATGTATAATGCACCCAACCTAGCCATCCATAACTCCTTTTCTACCCCGTGTGGTACCAAACCACTGGTGGTGCTAAACCACGGTGTCCAAAGACACAAATGTGATACCAAATCCTTTGGTGACCGTAGTCACGAATAATCCATCCGTGAGGCCAACCCACGTGTGATACCAAATCACCGCGCGGGCGATCCCATATCTCAAAAGTGGGGCCAACCCACGGTGGAATTAACCACAAGGACAAGTCGCTATGAGGTGCCAAACCTCGGTGTCAGAAGACACGAATGTGATACCAAATCACCGGTGGTGCAAAAACCACGGTGTCCGAAGACACGAATCATTAAGTTGTGGGGCCAACCCACGTGTGATACCAAATCACTGGCAGACGATCCCATATCTCAAAAGTGGGGCCAACCCACGGTGGAATTAACCACAGGGACAAGTAGCTATGAGGTGCCAAACCACTGGTGGTGCCAAACCACTGGTGTCCGAAGACACGAATAATCAATCTTCCCCCTCCACTCATATTGCCCATACCAATGCAATAGATAGACAAATCACGTCAATAAACTTTGATATGTATCTCATAACGAATATATCATAAATCGTAGATCATAATTTCAATCCACATGTATTAACAACATATTGAAACAGACTTACCCGAATCCTCATTCATACCATCATGGTATCATATCCAGATCTCATCAATTTACCCACTTTCATAATATGATTAGTTATAACACACAAATATACATATATAAACCAAGTTATAAAGTGTGTAAGATACACACCTTTCACCAACGCATTACTAAAATCCAAAGATCCGCTCTACCGCACTAGATCACCTTGCCCCTACATTTGGCCAATACTTAAATCATTACTATAGACCATTCGGCCAACCACAATCCTTATCCACCATAGCCTTTGGCTTTACATCCATTAAAGAATAATGAATCGACAAGATTTCTTACCACTTGACTTACCAACCTTTGATCGCTAGAGAAAACTTAGATCGATTGCTTCCGAAGTCCCAAAAAGCCTAAATGAATAATCGATTCCTATAATGGTTAGAACCTTGCTAACAATGCCCAAAGATTCGGCTTTTGTCCACAAGAAAATGACTTAGAAAAGAGAAAAGAAATAATAATAAAATCGGCCATGAACACTTACCTATTACCAAAATCGATTGAAGAAATCAAATGAAGTCCTACCCTTGAATATTCGGCCAAAAATAAATCAAAAGAATATGAGAGTTTGGGTATAAAAGAGAAGAAGAAATAAAATGTAAATGGGTGTTTTAACTTTGAGTAAATGAAAAGAAATGGGATTTGAGATGAAGAATGATTCGGCCAAAGAGAGTGTAAAGGAAAATGTGATTTGAATAATATTGAAAGAAAGAAAAAGAGAGAGATGTGGGAGAGATTCGGCCAAACACTTCTTTTCCAAAAGAAAGTGCACAAAAATGCACAAAGATAGATTGTAGTTTCGGTTTCAAAAGAGCAAATGAAAGAAAGGAAAATGGTATGATTTGATTCAACAAAATGAGGCTAAAATCAAAAGAGAAATGCACCAAAATGCACAAGACACATTCGGCCAAGGAGGAAAGTTTTTGGAGAGGAAAAAAAACAATTGCAAAAAGATGTTCAAATGACAAAAATTGGCCAACTATCCCCCCCAAGCTACCTATCACATTCGGCCACCCCCTTAGACACCCATGCCGTCCACATACATTCACTAAAGGCCTAGGAATACCTTCCAAAACATCATCCTAAAACCAAGCCTTATGTCTCCCCAACCTTCCATAACCTTAAGATTCTTATCTCCAATTTCAAGCTTTCCTTAAACAAAAATTCAACTTGCCAAAAGATGAAAGTGCAACCTATCATAAACAATGGTTGACCGTCCATAAATGCTAGGATTCAAAAATAAGCCTTCAAAATGCTAAACATGTTACTCGAACCTCTAACCTCAAGCAACCTTTCAAGCTCCTTAACCATCTTGCCACTTACTCCTCTTGTGCTTTAATTAACACTTAAATTAACTTAAGTGCTAAGCTCACTTAATCTACTTCATTAAATAAACCATACTAAAAATTATTCTAGCTTCCTTAATAAAATCAAGCCTTCACAAGACTATGCTAACACACAAAATTCATACCCGAGCCAACACAAATAATACTCAAATTTTGGGATGTTACAAAAACCTCAACAAAATTTTCAACCATTTTAGTGAATATTGTCATCATGCATCGTTGAAATGTTGTAGGTGCATTGCATAAACCAAAAGACATTCGCCTAAAATGAAACGTACCATATGGACAAGTAAAGGTTGTTTTATGTTGGTCCCCCGGAGCTACAACTATTTGGTTATATCCCGAATAGCCATCTAAAAAACAATAGAATTCATTACTTGCCAGTCGATTTAACATCTGATCCATAAAAGGCAACGGAAAATGGTCCTTCCAAGTGGCTATATTAAATTTCTGTAATCAATGCGAATTCTCCAACCAGTAACAGTTCTCGTTGGAATCAACTCGTTACGCTCATTTTCAACAATCGTGATTCCACCTTTCTTCGGCACACACTGCACTGGACTAGAACTATCTGAAATAGGATAGATGATTCTTGCATCTAACCATTTTATCACTTCCTTTCTCACAACTTCTTTCATAATAGGATTGAGCCTCCTTTTCCAATCAATTCGAGCTCTTTCACCTTCTTCTAAAATAATTTTATGCATGCAAAAAGAATGACTTATACCTCGAAAATCACCCATGGTCCAACCAATTGCTTTCTTAGATTTCTTTAGAACAGTAATTAGTTGCTCCTCTTAATCTTTCATCAGTTCTACTGAAATAATCAAAGGCAAAGTGGAACAGTCACCTAAATACACGTATTTCAAATGGGAAGGAAGTACCTTTAGTTTGAGTTTAGGTGGTCCATTAAAGCAATATTTTTCACCTTCTTCATCCTCCAAAGGGTCAAGATCTAAGGCTTTCTCTAATGGATCTTCTTCAAAATTGCTTTCCATAGAAACCAAGGTTTCTATCTCTTCCATAACTGAACACTCTTCTGTCGGATCAGGAAATTTCATCACTTTAAGAATGTTAAAGGTTACCTGATCGTCTTGAACTCGCATGGGGAGTTCACCTTTCTGCATATCAATTAACTTTCTTCCCGTGGCTAAGAAAGGTCTCCCAAGGATGATCGGCACTTCCTTATCTACTTCAAAATCTAAGACAATGAAATCAGTAGGAAAAATAAATTTATCGACTCTTACCAAAACATCCTCGATCCTTCCCTCGGGATATGCTAAAGATCGATCCGCTAGCTGAAGCGTCACAGTTGTAGGTCTTACTTCACCTATCCCTAGCATCTTGAAAATATACTTAGGCATCAAGTTGATACTCACTCCTAAATCACACAAAGCTTTACCACAGTAGGATTCACCAATGTTACAAGGTATAGTAAAGCTTTCTAGGTCTTTCAATTTCGGTGGCAGTTTGTTTTGCAGGAACGCATTGCACTCCTATGTCAAGGCAATAGTCTTATACTCACTCAGTCGTTTCTTCTTGGATAGTATATCCTTCATAAACTTCACATAATTCGGCATATGTTCTAAAGCCTCCACCTATGGAATATTGATGTGTAACTGCTTCAGAACATCCAAAAACTTCTTGAATTGTACCTCCTATTTCTGCTTGTGTTGCTGCAATCTTTGCGGATATAGAGGTGATGGAACTTTCAGTTGAATCGGATAACTCTTCTCAGTAGGTAAATCTGCATCCAAAGAAGATGTTAAAGTATCTGAATTCACTAAGTTTGGATTTACCTTGTCAGTCTTTGCAGATTTTGACTCTTTTGGTGTAGGAATTTCAACAGTTGGTTGATTCTTCTCAACGGGCTTATCTTCGACATCAATCAATTGGGGTTCCAGAATTTTACCACTTCGCAATGCCACTGCCTTGATATGTTCTTTACCCAAACTTCTTGGATTCTCAGTATCGCTCAGCAAGGTTCCTTGCGGTCTATTACGAAGCTTTGTAGCTAACTGACCCATTTGGTTTTCCAAATATTTCAATGTTGTTGCTTGGCTTTGGATCAAAGCGTCATTCTTTGCCATGTACGCTTTCAACAAGTTCTCCAAACTGTTTGATGCCTCAGCTTGAGGTGGTTTTGGAGCTTGCTAATTAAACCCTTGAGATTGGTTGGGTCTATGCTGCAATAAGTTGTTGTTCGGTCCATTTCCTTGGTTGGTCCAAGAAAAATTAGGATGACTATGCCATGAAGGATTGTAGAAGTTGGACTGGGGTCCTTGTCCACTCTTATTTTGATGTTGGTTCCCCACATAGTACATTGACTCAGGATTTGATGGACAATTCTCAAAAGAATGACCTTCCCCATAATACACACATGAAACTACTTCAAATGGACTTGGTGGCTGAGCTGAAAAATTATTAGCACTATTAGCGGTAAACTATTTTAACATAGAGGAAATAGATGATACCTAAGCTGACAACGAAGTGAGGGCGTCAACTTCATGAACTCCAGCTACACGTCTTCCTGAAGCTGTTTGATTTGTTGCCCATTAATAGTTATTACTCGCAATCCTCTCGATGATCTCATAAGCCTCATTATAAGACTTGGACAAAATTGCACCATTCGTAGAAGCATCTACCATCAATCTTATATGTGCATTAAGACCATTATAGAATGTCTCCAACTAGATACAATGAGGAATCCCATGACGAGGACACTTATGAAGTAACTCCTTGAATCGCTCCCAAGCCTCACACAAAGACTCATCATCCAATTGTTGGAAAGTTGTGATCTCGTTCCTCAACTTAGCATTTTTGCTAGGCGTGAAATACTTCACCAAAAATCTCCCTGCTAATTCTTGCCATGTAGATATGGAACTTGGTGGCAATAAGTTGAGCCATGCTCGTGGTCGATCTCACAACGAGTACGAAAACAACTTCAACCTCAATACGTCTTCAGTCACACCAACTATCTTGAATGAATCACTCACCTCCATAAGCAATTGAAGGTGGAGATGTGGATCTTCTGTGGGCATACCACTGAATTGGCCCACCATTTGGAGCATTTGAAACATCACTGGTTTCAATTCAAATCAAGTTGCCTCAATATCTGGCCTTCCAGTTCCTGGATTACTCACTGAAAAATGGCACAACATATTGTTTGATGCATCAATCCCTATCATCGGCAATGAGGATGGGATTTCGTACACGATCAGCTTCATTACCTTAGTCGTGATCCTGATTTCCAAGGTCCATCTCAACTTGTCTTTGAGCTGTTTGTTCACATCTTCTTTGTCTAAAAGTTCGCTCAATTTCAGGGTCTACAGGGAGTAAATCGATAATCCGATCTCTGCTCATAAACACCTCAAAAGAAAATGAAAAAAATTAAAAAAGAATAAGTTAGTAATGTTAGAAATAAACCAAATTGGAAGTAAATAATTTAACAAAAAAATGACTATGGCAACAGTTAACAATCCCCGGCAATGGCGCCAAAAACTTGTAACGCGTAGGTTTGTACAAGTGTACACAGTCATTATCAAGTAATAAGTAAGTATTGAGTTATCATCTCCACAGGGACTGTATTTGTGTTAAATCACTTAATTGTAAAATTATACTAACAACTTGGTAAATAAAAACACAATATGGTTGAGAAGTGATGATTAAAATTAAATATATTAAACTAAATGCAATGATCTCTAATGCAAATTATCCTAAGTATGCAAACTATATGAATGAAATAGATTTTAGCAAAATTAAACACAATTTGCAACAATTATAACATAAATAAGCTAGGACAATTACTTTAATTAAACTCAATTTATTATCAACATGCTTAACAACATTCGAAAAAAATTCCATGGCAACTCGATCTTTCATGAGTTTGGAAACCACATTAGGTCCTTTCAGAATCCTTTACTTAGTAAATACACATTTTACTGATCCTTATTTACTAAGGGTTTCTTAGCATTCGTGTGAGGTAACAGGGATGTGTTAGGTTTGAAACAGTTTAATCACACAAATCTAAAAACTATGAAGATAAAAGAACTTGGTTAGAGTTCTTATGCAACCTACAATTTAATCGGGTTAGGATCTAAATTGCGCATGCACATTTCAATTATGTGCCACTAGCCGTCGTCTGGTTAGGATCGCTCAGCTAATCCAGGTGCATTTCAATCACGTATGAACGAAATACAGACTTGATTTTAATTGAAAACATGATCGATTGAGGCAGAAACATTATAAGCATGAATCAAATAAATATTATTTAATCAAAGCAATCATCCTAGCTTAAATAAAATTAAGCTAACATTGTTGTAACAAGAACAAAGAAAACATAGCAAACATTTTCAGATTAAATCAAAGAAAAGAAAGATTAAACCCAAATTAAAGTGGCCGTCACCCAAGACTCTGATCGACGAGGCTCCTTCACTCCTTCGCTTTGCTCCTTTGCTGATGGCTCTCCAAGGTGGCCGACCAAGGGCTCTTTAAGAGGCTTAATTGCTAAAATCTCTATGAAGAGATGATGCTAGGCATGGGGAATGGAAAATGCTAAAGAGAATTGAGAGAAAGGAGAGAATGATGAGGGATGAGGGATGATGGATGAGGATCAAATGAGGTCTTATTTATAGGTGAAGAGAGGAAGGTAGTTTACTAACAATAGAGAGGTTTAGTCTCTTCAAACTTTTCCAATGAGTGGTCGGTCATGCTTAGTGGATTTTGATTTGATTTTTGCTTGATTTTTAAGAAATTTAAATGCCATAACAACTCCGGACTGAGACTCAGTCAAATGTAAATCTTCGGGAAATCTCTAATTTCTTCAACATTGCAAGGACCTTGTGTAATTAAACCAAAAAGTGGTTTATGTGGACATCCATGTGTAGCCAAATTTGGGTTGACTTGGTCTTCAATTTGGACGGTTTTTTTTTTGTAATCCAACAAATCTATCAGACCTGTCCAAAATAAGTCAATAAATTAAAGGATCAAAGAATAAAATTTATCCAATTTAAATAATTAATTAAAACCCAAATTATTAATGAAAACATTTTAAAATGAATTATTAAATATAATTTTATATTTTATTATTTAATTTAATCATGCATGGCCCATTTTTGTCTTAAAAATATAATATGTTCAAACAAATCTAAAATTAGCCATTTTATGCATAAAAACTATATAATAAAGCATAAAATCACATTTTAATAATTTTTATGTCCTAATTTCATATTTTCACATATTTCATTAATTTATTAAACAATTTCTTAGTTTTAACAACAAATTTAAGTAAAAGGGTGATAAATTACCTAGGAAAAATCCTATATATTTTTTAGTTTACAAACAGCTCCGGTGTCCATAGCTCCTTATCGCATGGAACCTAAGGAGCTCAAGGAGCTAAAGGTGAAATTGCAAGAGTTTTTGGATTATGGATTCATAAAGCCAAGTGTGTTACCTTGGGGAGCTCCAGTTTTGTTTGTAAAGAAGAAAGATGGATCAATGGGACTCTGCATTGATTATCGACAATTGAACAAGTTGACAGTGAAGAACAAGTACTTGTTGCTAAGGATTGATGACCTTTTTGTTCAATTTATGGGTGCCACAGTTTTCTCTAAGATTGATCTGAGGTCGAGTTATTATCAACTTAAGGTAAGAGAAGTTGATATATCTAAGACTTCTTTCAGAACTCGGTACGGTCACTATGAATTCTTATTGATGCCTTTTGGTCTTACCAATGCACCGACCGCTTTTATGGACCTCATGAATTGAGTTTTCTTCATCGACGTCATCCTGATTTATTCTAAGATTGAATCTGAGCATGAAGAGCACTTGAGAGTGGTTCTTCAAATCCTCCGTGAGAAAAAGTTGTATGGTAAGTTGAGGAAGTACGAGTTTTGGCTCCATGAAGTAATGTTTTTGGGTCACGTGGTATCAGCTGAGGGTATCCAAGTTGTTCCAAAGAAGATTGAGGCTATTCTGGATTGGAAACAACCTAAGAATGTTAGTGATATTCGAAGCTTTCTTGGTCTTATGGGTTATTACAAAAGGTTTGTAGAAGGTTTCTCTTTGATTGCAGCTCCTCCTATGACCAAACTATTGAGGAAGAGTGCCTCTTTCAAGTGGATCGAGGGGCAGCAAGTTAGTTTCGAGAAACTTAAATCAATGTTGGCTCAAGCGCCCATTTTGATTTAGCCTGAGTCTAGGAAGGAGTTTGTGGATTATAATGATGCATCTTACACTGGTTTTTGATGTGTGTTGATGCAGAATGGAAAGGTTGTGGCCTATGCCTTGAGATAGCTCAAACCGCATTTGTGTAACTACCCTACTCATGATCTCAAGTTAGTTGTGGTGGTCTTCGCTCTTAAGATTTGGAGACACTATCTCTATGTTGAGAAGTGTATTATTTACATGGATCCCAAAGGCCTTAAGTATCTCCTCACCGAAAAGGAGTTAAACTTGAGGCAGAGGAGATGGATTGAGTTGCTCAATGACTATGATTACACCATCAAGTACCATCTGGATAAGGCAAATATTGTAGCAGATGCGTTGAGTAGAAGGTCAATAACTGATTTGAGGGCGATGTTTGCTAGATTAAGTTTGTATGACGATGAGGCTTTGCTTCCATATTTACAAGTGAGACCCACCTTGGTGGATGAGATCAAGTCGAAACAGTCTCTAGATTTGTCTATTGTGCCACACATCAAACAAATTGAAGAAGGCAACACTACAGACTTTGGATTTAATTTAGAGGGAATTCTGTGTTATCGTGGAAGGTACTGTGTACCTTTGGATAGGGATCTGAGACAGTCCATTCTTTGGGAAACGTATAGTAGCCCATACGCTATGCATCCTACAGGGAACAAAATGTATTGAGATATTCAGGAATAGTATTGATGGTCGGGAGTAAAGCGAGATGTGACCGAGTTTGTGGCTAAATGTTTGACATGTCGACAAGTTAAGGATGAGCACCAAGTTCCTTCTAGGTTACTCCAACATATTCTGATTCCTCAATGGAAGTGGGAACGAGTGACTATGGACCTTGTTAGTTGGCTACCTTTGACGTCTTCTAAGAAGATTCAGTTTGAGTAATTGTGGATAAATTGACCAAATCAACTCATTTTTTATCGGTTCGCACAGATTATTCATTACTGAAGTTAGTCAAACTGTATATTTCTAAAATTGTGAGAATTCATGGGTACCAGTATCGATCATCTCCAATCAGGATCCTCGTTTCACGTCTCGATTTTGGAACAAGTTGAATGAGGCTCTCAACAGGCAATTGGAATTCAGTAAGACTTTTCATCCACAATCTGATGGATAGTCTGTGAGGGTTATACAAGTCCTCGAAGATATGTTGAGGGGTTGTGTAATTTATTTTTGTGGCAGTTGGGAATAGCATTTGCCACTTGCTAAGTTTGCACATAATAATAGCTTTTAGTAGAGTATCCAGATGGCTCCCTATGAAGCTCTTTATGGTCACAAATTTCAAACAACTATATGTTGGATCAAATTGGGGGAAAAGAAAGTCTTGGGCCCAGATTTAGTGCAAGAGACTGATAGTACTCTGAAGCTGGTTCAGGATTGGTTGAGAGCGGAATCTGATCGTCAGAAGTCCTATTTTGATTTGAAAATGAGGGATATAGAGTTTAGTGTCCGTGATCAAGTATTCCTTAAGATATCTCCATGGAAGAAGGTATTGAGATTTGGCCATAAAGGAAAGTTGAGTCCGATAGTTATTGAACCTTATCGCATTCTTACGAGGGTTGGAGAGTGGCATATCAATTGGAGTTACCGTCAGAATTAGACTGCATTCATGACGTCTTTCATGTGTCTATGCTGAAGCGTTATCGATCAAACCCATATCATGTGGTTCTGATTAAGTAAATTGAGGTGTGTCATGACTTGTCCTTCGACGAAAAGCTGATTCAAATTCTTGACCGTTAAATTAAAGTCTTGTGGTGAGATCATTGTGCTAGTGAAGCCAATTGGGAACCTGAGGATGCAATGCGACATCAATACCACCACCTTTTCCAACCAGATAAATTTCGAGGACAAAATTTACTTTTAAGGAGGGTAGAGTTGTCACATCCCATTTTTTTTAATAATTTCTGTTAAAATGAACATAAAGAATAAAGTGGCCAAGTGGTTAAGTATTTAATTAACTTCCTAAGGGTTTTTGGTTCAAGTCTCCTTACTCCAATATTTTTAATTAATTTTTTTGGTCAACCTTGTAATGCTATACCCATTTTGTCGTCCACTTGTTGCCATGCATGGAAGGATTTCATTCCTTTCTTAACAAGTCAACATGCCATAAGTTTACAAACATGATCCCTTTTTTGTTCATTGTCCCCCCCACATGCCCTTTTCAACATCCTTTCCTTATGAACCAATTCATCGTACCTAGACAATTATTTTTCGTCTATTGAACCATTTTCCCTAATCACCTCCTCATATTGCCATCCCACTCTCTAGCTCCTCCCTTTCTCTCCATTTTTCTTTGTTTTGCCCCCCTTTTCCACCACTTTTTCCTTAGCTTATCTCTTTCACCACCCATCACAAACCAAACCACCATCGGACCACTATCTTGCTGTCGCTCACTCCACCCATCTTTCCACCAACACTGCCCTTGCATCACCTTACACCACCGTGACCACCACCTTGCGCCATCATTGAAAATAATTATTTTTCCTTTCTACTCTCCCATTTTCTTTTCTTTCTTTTGATGTTCTCCTCCTAAAATTTTGTCTTTCAACATCTCTCTCTCCCTCCTTTTCCCATTCTTCACACTAGACTACCGCCATCAGGCCTCTGCGTTTCTACCGGCTTCAGTTACCTTTCTATTTTTTCTTCACTATTTTTTTGACCTCTTTAATTCTCTTTAGTAATCAAAATACTATATCCCTATTTTCCCTTAGTTTAAAATTATTTCTTTTAAATGTTGTATCTTGACTCACTCTTTCAAGTTATTTTTTCGATAGACTCAATCTCTTCTCTGACTCAAGACTTCAGTAATCCAACATTCCTTTTGATTCAATTGAGTTAGGGTGAGTATGGTAGTGGAATGAAAAACCACTCCTTCCTCTATCCATTTCCTTGAGACCAAATGTATTTAGTACAAATGTTAACATATTGTATACTACTTTTTGTTGAAGGATCGATCGGTACCAATCCGGAGATTTACTAACGTTGGGAACAAGATCATATCATGATTGACTTCTAAAAGGGTGGGTATTGATCGGAGTGTTATTAAATAGACTTATTCCATAAAACTTTGAAAATGACCTCCCTAATTGAAAGATCACTTTTGTTGATAAGTAGGTAACTTATTGAGTAGATCGAACTGTAAGTGTTCGTAGAGTGGTGTTTTGTTTTAGATCTATAAACAAGTGTGGGTTAACTTACTAGAAATATATATATCATACTTGTTGACATATAAAATATAATTATTTATAATCGAAACCTTGATAAAAATATCTATAACATGAGAAGTTGAGAAAACACTATGTATTCGAAAAAGGGATGCTAAACCCATAAAATGGGCAATACTCAAGTAAGTATCTCGAACTGATCGTTAATAATCGTATGTGATATTTAATATGATTTGATAAATATCGTGAAATTATGTGCATATTCCCATTTCTCATGACATGTGATATGATGACATTATATGATAGGCATAATATATAAATCATGCCACCAATATTGAAATTGAGACTTGAAACGATGGAAATGTGCAAGTGTACAATTTGTATCAAGTAATAAAGTGATAAGAATGTCGAGTTATCGTACCCACAAGGACTGTGCAAGAAAATATTTATGAAATGTAAGAATTAAACAAATTGGTGAGGAAAAATATGTTGGTTTATAAGTGGTGATCTAAAACGAAAACTAATTTAACTAAGTGATTATCTAAGAAAATAATATTTCAATGCACGATTTCTAAAAATGAGTTTAATCAATATGACATAAATGTGTTAGATCAATTTCATTCTTTAACTTAGAATTACTAAAACTATGTTCATGATGTTATGAATAATTTCACGGCAACTTGGTATTTTGTTAACAAATGCACATACATACTTACTAAATCAATTAATCTCTTAAACATATTCCTATGTCAATTCAAACAATTAATCAATTTTCATAAGCAAGTATAAGAGAAAGTGGGGTAACAATATATTTCAATATTGAAACAATTTTATCACAATAATTTTACAAGTTATGCAAGGCTAAAGTATCGTTTAACACCATCGCTAATTTAACCCTCAGCTACCTTAGAAGGTTAAATATGCACTAATTGTAACCTCCCAAACCCGACCTAGATGTTATGGCTAGATTGAGAAGGCTACATTAGCCATTGAAATTGCTAAGCTAACTTACGTTACTTTTTAAGACTTTAAATAAAATCATTTTAGAGAAAATCGTAGTTGTAATTTGAGTTAGCTTAAAAGCATTCATTTATTAGGTCGTGTATGCTTAGGATTCATTTTATTGTTGACAGTATTGTTTTAGAAAAACCATTTGCTTGTCGCTCTTCTTTAAAAAAAACTTGAAGTTAAACTAATGTAGCGGGAAAACCATTTTTTGTAACACCCCAAACCCGGTCTATGCGTTTAGACAAGATTTGGTTTGTCACACCAATCATACATTCGTTTATTTTCATAGGGTTAAGATAAAATAGTGCTACAAAACTTTTTGTTATAAAACCAATGTTCTTAAGAAAACTTAACATATTTAAGATAAAACCATATTAAAAGTTTAGAAATAAAATTTAAACCATCCACACAATAAAATCCATAAAAACATATAAGAGGCCTTATTACATCAACCCAATAATAGCAATTAAAATAAAAACTTAAATAAAGTCATAGTTTATTAAAACCCAAGTTTGTAGTATGGCCTCCACCAAGTCATCTCGGCCCAAGTCCACGTCAATTTCCATTACGAAATGGTTAATAAAATTTGGGTGAGTTACAAAGAACTCGGTGTGCAACTCACTTACCACCATTTTTAGGTCAAATCGTCAAGGTATCATCTTTGGGCTTGAGCCCCATTATGATTTCAACCATACATCGTAAAGTAACATAATTTTAAAGAGAAGAATGCATGAAATATGAATTTCCCAAACCAACCTAGTATCCATCCGCTAACACCCCGTACCAACCAACACACTGTGGGGATCAAGTCAACCCACCCCGCCAAACACACCAATCATGGGCTTAAAGCCCTTAAATAATTTTGTAGTGCACTACAGAACTAGATTGTGACATTGTCACCGAACTAGAGGCATTTAGCTTGAATTTGTGGCAGAGCCACCGAACTAGAGGCATTGAGCCATATTGTGGCGAGCCACCGAACTAGAGGCAATGAGCCAAATTTGTGGCAAATGGCCATTCTTCTCTTCATATAACCCACCCCATGCAATCATGCGTATATAACAAATATAATCATATATGATTTTCATTAATCCATATCATCGGTGGGCTTATCAATTAACCCTTCATTAGGCTCATATAAACAATTTATCAACTAGCCCATTTAGTAGTTTAGTGACTTTGGCCCATTTTAGCCCAATTTATCGAAAGCAGTATTTTCGCCCATTTAATCGAACTAGAGTATTATCGGCCCATTTAATCGAACTAGAGTATTATCGGCCCATTTAATCGAACTAGAGTATTATCGGCCCATTTAATCGAACTAGAGTATTATCGGCCCATTTTATCGAACTAGAGTATTATCGGCCCATTTTATCGAACTAGAGTTTTATCGGCCCATTTTATCGAACTAGAGTATTATCGGCCCATTTTATCGAACTAGAGTATTATCGGCCCATTTTATCGAACTAGAGTATTATCGGATTTTATTTTCTCGGTTTTAACCGTTTTCATGCATTTACTCAAAAATATGAGTTACTACGTATTTTTTCCGTTTTTACTATTTTCACGAATTTATCACAGAACTTACAACATGATGACCAACAGAAAATGAGTGTGAAGTTACACACACTGGTTATGGAGAGAACTAAACTTTCCGCTCTTCAACACCTATACGTATTGTGTTAATTAAAACACTATAATCTATAATAAAACCGATCTAACTATAGCGATCTAGAAATTTACCCTCGGATTTTTCGTAAGACTTCTACTTGCGATTTCTCTCCGATTGATGGTTCGCTAACGAATTGAATCCACGAACAAATAATGGTTGGAGATGCGACGACTTGAGCAGTTGATTTTCCTCGGTTGAGCGTCCACAACCGGTGGGAAATCCGGATTCTTGAAAGCGATCCTTTGCTTGTACTTAGGGGAATAACAGAACCTCCCTTCTTAGAAGGCTAAACACGCCCTTTTCTTCCCTATTTTGAATGTCTTCAAAGACAAAGGAAGGTTAATCCAATGATATCAAAATAATCCTAAGGTTTTAAAGATATGATTTCCTTACCACAAAATTGATTCCAACGTTTTGTCACCCACGACTTCTTGATTCCAAACTTCCGTTATCGCACTAAAGTATAACAAAATAAGCGTTAAAAGAAGGAGCGTTTATTTTGATCTAATAAAGCTTTCAAACCATCATCAATATTCGGCCATAACCACTATTAACTAATCGAAGCGAAAAGGATTCTTACCTATTTCCACGTCGAAAAGATAGGATTTGAGAATAATATGGATCTAAGAAGAATTCGGCTATGAAGAAACAAAGAAAAGAGAAAATAAAATCGGTTATAGGCACTTTAACATTCGGCCATGAAAGTATAGGTGGAGAGAATTTCGATTGAAAGAAATCAAATAGGAGAGAGATGGTGATGATGTTTGGTTTCCAAATAGAATGGAAAAGAAAAGAAAGAAAAGATAAGTTTTGAGAGCAATGTATAATCGGCAATGGGGAGAAGAAAAGAAAAGAATGGTCTCTTTAGGTATTGGTAAAATCGGCACAAAAGAAAGGCACAAAATTGACACCAAAGTGTAAAACAAAAATGACCAATTTGACAAAAGAAACTAGGCTTACCAAGTGCACAATTTCGGCCAAGGAAAAGAGAGTTTGAGAGAATTTTCAAAACTTGCACAAACTAAACAAAATGACCAAAACCAAAGACTAAAATTCCTAGCCAAACTATCACCCAAAATCGGCTCCCCTAGCCATAATGCAGTCCATATGCTTGGTCTTTAGGCCAAGATATTGTTTCCTTAAACAACTCCTTGATTCATGCCTCATATCCTCACATTTTCCTTATTCTTTTGATACCCTTCCTTAAGTTCAAATTTTCCTTATTCCTTTGATATACTAACCAAAAATAACAAGTCAACACCTTCCATATATGCTCTTGGCGACACTTGCTATACATGGGCGGAAAAATCAAAAATAAAATTCACCTAGATGCTATTTAGGGGATTGAACCTTCACCCCCATGTACTAGCTCAAGCGCCAACACCACTTGTCCAACTACTCATCTTATGCTACACATTGACACTTAAATTAATTTATGTGTCAATGCCATAATCTATTTCCATAAATTCTAAAAATTAATATTATTCCTTCTAAAAAAATTTTAAACCCTTCTTGAGGACTATACTAACCACGAAAATAAATCAGAAAATTTTACTTTCTAGAATAATTACTCAAAGCACACATAGAAAATAAATTACTCAAATTTTGAGGGTGTTACAACTCTACCCCTAAAAGAAAATTTAGTCCTCGAAATTTACACTGGCTGAAAAAGGTGAGGGTATTGTTGCGAATTGCATCCTCAGGCTCCCACGTAGCTTCCTCCACTCGTGGTTACGCCACAACACTTTGACCAACGGCACAGTCTTCTTTCTTAGCACCTTCACGTCTCGGTCTAAGATTTCCACTTTGGTTCCTCCTCAAAGAAAAATCCAAATTCAACTCCACTTCTTCTCCCCGGTACTATATGCGAAGGATCCGATCTATAGCGCCTCAACATGGACACGTGGAAAACATTATGAATTTGGCTCAATTCGGAGGTAACTCAATCGATGAGCCCTTTGGACCAACTCGTTTCACCACACGATATGGTCCAATGTATCTAGGACTCAACTTGCCCTTCTTCCCGAATCGAATATCTTTTTCCAAGGTGAGACCTTCAAGAAAACTTGATCTCCTACGGCATACTCGATATCCTTACGGCGGATCCGCATCGACTTACGTCTATCGAAGCTTCCTTTAACTTGCGTGCGAATAACTTTCACACTTTTCTTCCGTTTGAGAAATCATCTCGAGTCCTAACAAGCTGCCGATCACCCAACTCGGTCCAACAAATAGGAGAAACGACACCTACGACCATACAATGCCTCGTAGGGTGCCATCGAATGCTGCTAGTGGTAGTTGTTGTTGTCACGCAAATTCCGCTAACGGTGAAAATCCTCCCAACTACCTTTGAAGTCGATAACACATCCCCTTAACATGTCTTCAGAATCTGAATCACTCTCTCCGTGACCATCGGTGAGGATGAAAAGCCGTACTAAAATTAAGCTTTGTACCCAAGGCTTCATGCAAAGCTTTCCAAAATCGAGATGTAAACCTAGGATCCCGATCCGATATAATCGATCTGGTACCCCATGCAACCTCACGATTTCGGATACATACGGCCGCCAACCACGCAGCGAGTAGTAAAATGCGCCTTTGGTAGAAAATGGCGGTCTTTCGTCGGACGATCAACAATTACCCAAGCAGAATTTTTCTTAGTAGGTGTTAAAGGTAACCCACTAACAAAATCCATTGTTATCGCTCCCATTTCCAAAGAGGAATCTTAGCGGTTGCAAAAGACACGGCGGCAATTGATGCTCGCCTTCACTTGGCGACAAGTTAAGCATTTTCCCACAAATTACGAAATCTCACGTTTCAACCAGGCCACCAATCGCATTCACGAAGATCGATACATCTTATTTCCTCAGGGTGCATAGCATAAGGGCTACTATCGCCTCCCTCAAAATCATTTGCCTCAGATCTGAATCCTTAGGCATCTGAGACCCTTTCACGAAAACACAATACACCTTACGAATTTATTCCAAAATCCTCAATTTCACCATTTTCCACTTCTTTGAAATAAAAGTCTCAACTTCTCATCTAAAATCTGTTTTCCTTAATTTGTTCTAACCACATAGGCTTCACTTGAAATTCCGCTAACAAACTACCATCCTCATACAAACTCAAATGGGCAAACATAGCTCTCAAAAATCGGATACCACCTTACGACTTAATGCATCCGCCACCACATTAGCCTTTCGGGATGATACTCAATTGAGAAATCATAGTCCTTTATGGCTCCACCCATCTTCGTTGTCTCAAGTTTAACTCTTACGAGTAAGAAGATACTTAAGACTCTTGTGATCCGTATAGATGATAGACTTTTCACCATAGAGGTAATGCCTCCAAATCTTTAAGGCAAACACCACTTCTTTGCTAACTCCAAATCATGAGTAGGGTAGTTCACCGTGTGCGGTCTCAATTGGCGAAGCGTAAGCTACAACTTTCCCACTTTGCATCAATACGCGGCCTAAACCCGTATGTGACGCATCACAATAAGCGTAAACTCCTTCCCGACCTCGGGTTGAATCAATACCGCGCTTAGTTAAAACCTTCTTGATCGCTCGAAACTTTCTTTCTTGCTTATCGGTCCATATAAACAACACTCCCTTCCATAAAAGCTTAGTTAGAGGGTGCGAGCAATCAATGAGAACCCCTCAACAAAGCGTCTATAATATCGGCCAAACCCAAGAAACTCGAATCTCGACTCACACCGACTTGGTGGTTTCCAATCCAATACGCCTCAATCTTGAGGATCCACCCTTATTCCTTGGTGATACCACATGACCCAAGAAAGTCACTTCTCTTAACCAAAATTCACATTTCTTGAATTTGGCATACAAGTGATTATCTCGAAGCACTTGCAATACAATCGCAAATCACGAGTCATGTTCTTCTTCGCTCCTCGAATAAACGAGAATGTCATCTATGAATACCACCTGGCTGATCTAAGAATGGTTGAAAGACCGGTTCATCATATCCATAAATGCGGTGGTGCATTGGTCAACTTAAGCGGCATCACTAAAAACTCATAGTGTAAAGTAGCGGGTTGAACATTTGTCTTGTGAATATCCGCTTCTTTCACCTTAAATTTGGTGGTAACCCGACCTTAAATCAATCTTGGAGAAAGCGAAGCTCCCTTCAATTGATCAAGCAGTCGTCAATCCTCGGCGAGAGAGTGCAGATTCTTGATCGTCGACTTATTCAATTGCCTATAATCGATACACATACGCATTGACCCATCCTTCTTCTTAACAAACAAACCGGTGCTCCCCCACGGAGACACACTCGGTCGAATAAAACCCCGATCTAGCGGTTCTTGAATTTGGGCTTTAAGCTCAGACAACTCCGCCGGTGCCATTCTATAAGGAGCAATGGACCTTTGGAGCGATTAGGGCAAAAGCTCAATACCAAATTCCACTTCCGTCACGGAGGTACACGGGGAAGTTCTTCGGGAAAAACATCGAAAATTCCTTCACCGTTCTCACATCTTCCACTTGTGACTCTTTGGCATCTAAAGCACTAATAAATGCTAAAAATGCTCCATATCCTTTTCCGTACCAACTTCTCGCCTTTAACGCAGAAATCACGTTTGTCAAGAAATTTCTCCGCTCGCCTATCATAACTATCTCCTTATCCTCCATGATTCTTATCAACATCAGCTTTTTGGTACAGTCCAATTGCGCGCGGTGCTTAACCAACCAATCCATGCCGAGAATGATATCGAATTCGCCAAAAGGCAATTCCATCAAATTTGCCAAGAATGTTTCTCCTTGAATAACTAAAGGCACGTCTCTAAGCAGTTTATTAACCACCAGAAGTGACCTAAGGGACTAATCACCCTCATCTCTTTATCGGAAATTTGAGTCTAATTTCAAGTTTCGATTATGGTGCTAGCAATATGCGAATGAGTAGAACCAATATCTATCAAGGCAATAACGGGTACATCGAGAAATGAAGAACGTGCAGTTATCACATCAGTGCATTGCCATCCTCACGCGTCGACCGCATACACCAATCACTGGTGTCTTGCATCCGCGTTGCCTCTAGGACCATTGCCTCGACCATTGCACCTTGACCACGTCGGCCCCATTACCACCACGACACGGTCCCCGAGCCTCTCGGTGGTTCTTTGAACTCCTCTTGCGGTGGTGCATCGGTGTACGAACTTCTTGAGTTGTATCCATACGTCGAGGGCAACTCCTATATTGATGCTCGTCGATCCACATTTATAGCAAGCACCGTTTTCCTCCAACATTCTCGGAATGTCTTTTCCCACATTCGGCACAATCCCGACTACGATTAACGACTCTTTGGTGCTCTTCCTTGGTGGTTCCTCATTCAGGGGCCTCTTGAGAATCTTCTCGAAGAACCAGAATGCTTGAGATCTTTCTTGCCTCGAATTTGCTCCCGATTTTGGCGTTAGAGTTCTTAGCCTCTTGGCTATCTTGGCCTTCTCCACAAGAGCGGCAAAAGTTCTAACTTGTTGTGGGGCTATCGAGAACCCGCAACTCGTCTTTCAAACCGTCCTCGAAGCGCGCACAACGCTCATGGTCCGTTGCCACTATCGTTCGAGCATAGCGACTCAAGCGTAAGAACTTCGGCCTCATATCTTTGCCACCGTCTTATTTCCTTGCACGAGTTCAAGAATTCCTTCCTTCGGGCATCCACATAGCTTGTTCCCACATATTTCCCTTGAAAGGAAGCCTTGAAAAATTCCCGATTAATTAAAGCGACATCGATCGGTGCCATCTCGGATAGTAAGCCACCATTGGTAACCGTCTCTCAACAAAGATACCGCTCCTCTTAACTTTTGTTCCACGGTGCACTCAAGATCGTCCATAATTCGCTCTCTTGCCTCAAGCCAATATTCAGCGACATTGGGAGCTACACGAGAACACCTCACGAAAACCTCGGCTCCTTTGGATTTGATCGCTCGATATCGACCCACGGCGGTTGGTCGATTACGGATCGGCGACCCTTTCAAGTACTCGCGGCATTGCTCGTGTCACGGCATTATCCTCTTCCATATGGTCGTGCGATCCGTCTCACTCTCGAGTGGCGCGGTGCATCCATTTCGACATATATAACTTTGGCACATCGATTGCGCCCCTAACACCTCGTCCTCTACCACGGCCACGCCTACGCGTCCACGACCACGTCCTCTAGTGCTCATGGCGAATAATTCGATTTAATCGATTAAGAGTTTTATGAATCGAGAATAATATTTCAATTGTTTATTAACGATGTCTTATGATATGAAAGAGATAGAGTGTTTCGCATCAATATCCTATTGTCTCAATCTCTACGGTTTTAACACCTAAAACTAGAAGTTCTAGAGTGTTTCTTATAATCATATCACAATGATAATAAACATACGATTATCTGAGATACTTACTTGACTTGCGCGGGATGCTCATGGTGCCATACTACCTTTAATCAAAACTCTAGAAATTATTTTCAAACAAATTTCTTTATTGAACCCAAACCACAGTAGAGTTTTTGGGCTGGCTCTGATACCACTAAATGTAACACCCCAAACCCGGTCTATGCGTTTAGACAAGATTTGGTTTGTCACACCAATCATACATTCGTTTATTTTCATAGGGTTAAGATAAAATAGTGCTACAAAACTTTTTGTTATAAAACCAATGTTCTTAAGAAAACTTAACATATTTAAGATAAAACCATATTAAAAGTTTAGAAATAAAATTTAAACCATCCACACAATAAAATCCATAAAAACATATAAGAGGCCTTATTACATCAACCCAATAATAGCAATTAAAATAAAAACTTAAATAAAGTCATAGTTTATTAAAAACCCAAGTTTGTAGTATGGCCTCCACCAAGTCATCTCCGGCCCAAGTCCACGTCAATTTCCATTACGAAATGGTTAATAAAATTTGGGTGAGTTACAAAGAACTCGAGTGTGCAACTCACTTACCACCATTTTTAGGTCAAATCGTCAAGATATCATCTTTGGGCTTGAGCCCATTAATGATTTCAACCATACATCGTAAAGTAACATAATTTAAAGAGAAGAATGCATGAAATATGAATTTCCCAAACCAACCTAGTATCCATCCGCTAACACCCCGTACCAACCAACACACACTGTGGGGATCAAGTCAACCCACCCCGCCAAACACACCAATCATGGGCTTAAAGCCCTTAAATAATTTTTGTAGTGCACTACAGAACTAGATTGTGACATTGTCACCGAACTAGAGCATTTAGCGAATTTGTGGCAGAGCCACCGAACTAGAGGCATTGAGCCATATTGTGGCGAGCCACCAGAACTAGAGGCAATGAGCCAAATTTGTGGCAAGCTGGCCATTCTTCTCTTCATATAACCCACCCCATGCAATCATGCGTATATAACAAATATAATCATATAATGATTTTCATTAATCCATATCATCGGTGGGCTTATCAATTAACCCTTCATTAGGCTCATATAAACAATTTATCAACTAGCCCATTTAGTAGTTTAGTGACTTTGGCCCATTTTAGCCCAATTTATCGAAACAGAGTATTTTCGGCCCATTTAATCGAACTAGAGTATTATCGGCCCATTTAATCGAACTAGAGTATTATCGGCCCATTTAATCGAACTAGAGTATTATCGGCCCATTTAATCGAACTAGAGTATTATCGGCCCATTTTATCGAACTAGAGTATTATCGGCCCATTTTATCGAACTAGAGTTTTATCGGCCCATTTTATCGAACTAGAGTATTATCGGCCCATTTTATCGAACTAGAGTATTATCGGCCCATTTTATCGAACTAGAGTACTATCGGATTTTATTTTCTCGGTTTTAACCGTTTTCATGCATTTACTCAAAAATATGAGTTACTACGTATTTTTCCCGTTTTTACTATTTTACGAATTTATCACAGAACTTACAACATGATGACCAACCCGAAAATGAGTGTGAAGTTACACACCTGGTTATGGAGAGAACTAAACTTTCCCGCTCTTCAACACCTATACGTATTGTGTTAATTAAAACACTATAATCTATAATAAAACCGATCTAACTATAGCGATCTAGAAATTTACCCTCGGATTTTCGTAAGACTTCTACTTGCGATTTCTCTCCGATTGATGGTTCGCTAACCGAATTGAATCCACGAACAAATAATGGTTGGGAGTACGAACGACTTGAGCAGTTGATTTTCCTCGGTTGAACGTCCACAACCCGGTGGGAAATCCCGGATTCTTGAAAGCAGTCCTTTGCTTGTACTTAGGGGAATAACAGAACCTCCCTTCTTAGAAGGCTAAACACCGCCCTTTTCTTCCCTATTTTGAATGTCTTCAAAGACAAAGGAAGGTTAATCCAATGATATCAAAATAATCCTAAGGTTTTAAAGATATGATTTCCTTACCACAAAATTGATTCCAACGTTTTGTCACCCACGACTTCTTGATTCCAAACTTCCGTTATCGCACTAAAGTATAACAAAATAAGCGTTAAAAGAAGGAAGCGTTTATTTTGATCTAATAAAGCTTTCAAACCATCATCAATATTCGCCATAACCACTATTAACTAATCGAAACGAAAAGGATTCTTACCTATTTCCACGTCGAAAAGATAGGATTTGAGAATAATATGGATCTAAGAAGAAATTCGGCTATGAAGAAACAAAGAAAAGAGAAAATAAAATCGGTTATAGGCACTTTAACATTCGGCCATGAAAGTATAGGTGGAGAGAATTTCGATTGAAAGAAATCAAATAGAGAGAGATGGTGATGATGTTTGGTTTCCAAATAGAATGGAAAAGAAAAGAAAGAAAAGATAAGTTTTGAGAGCAATGTATAATCGGCAATGGGGAGAAGAAAAGAAAAGAATGGTCTCTTTAGGTATTGGTAAAATCGGCACAAAGAGAAAGGCACAAAATTGACACCAAAGTGTAAAACAAAAATGACCAATTTGACAAAAGAAACTAGGCTTACCAAGTGCACAATTTCGGCCAAGGAAAAGAGAGTTTGAGAGAATTTTCAAAACTTGCACAAACTAAACAAAATGACCAAAACCAAAGACTAAAATTCCTAGCCAAACTATCACCAAAATTCGGCTCCCCCCCCTAGCCATAATGCAGTCCATATGCTTGGTCTTTAGGCCAAGATATTGTTTCTTAAACAACTCCTTGATTCATGCCTCATATCCTCACATTTTCCTTATTCTTTTGATACCCTTCCTTAAGTTCAAATTTTCCTTATTCCTTTGATATACTAACCAAAAATAACAAGTCAACACCTTCCATATATGCTCTTGGCCGACACTTGCTATACATGGGTAGAAAAATCAAAAATAAAATTCACCTAGATGCTATTTAGGGGATTCGAACCTTCACCCCCATGTACTAGCTCAAGCGCCAACACCACTTGTCCAACTACTCATCTTATGCTACACATTGACACTTAAATTAATTTATGTGTCAATGCCACTTAGTCTATTTCCATAAATTCTAAAAATTAATATTATTCCTTCTAAAAAAAAATTTTAAACCCTTCTTCAGGACTATACTAACCACGAAAATAAATCAGAAAATTTTACTTTCTAGAATAATTACTCAAAGCACACATAGAAAATAAATTACTCAAATTTTCAGGGTGTTACATTTTTCAAGTCATTTTGGAAAATTAGTTGCCTTATCGATTTGTTTTTCAAAAATAGTTCCTTTTGCAATGTAGTGGAAACTAGGGAACAATATCAAATTTTACTTAAGCCCAATATCATGCATTATCCGGTTATTATGCTTGAGTAATTCATGCATGCAAAAATCCCCAAAAGAAAAGTTACCAAGTCACAGACCAGAAATACTTAAAAATTACAAGCCAAAACCAATAAAGACTTAATAATACTTAATTAAAAAATAATAATCCGAGGTCTAAGTTGATTCTCCAAGTGCCGAGTCTGGTCCTAATTTTGAGGTTTACCTAAAAAGTTAAACACTATTGGGGGTGAGCTTATGAAAAGCTCAATGTGAGTCAAATAATTATTTAAACGGGCAAATAAATCAAATATTGAATACAGTGAGACATATTATCACTAACAGAAGAAAACAAAACCATCATAGGAATTTCATGTCATTACATAACCATTATCAAATTCATGTCAAACGATGTATAAGCATAGGTCACCATTCATTCGAGTAACAATCATTAATTTCGATACCATTCAATACAACAAAATACAATGCGTAGCATAAATCAATAACATTCGAATATGTCATGCACATGATACAATGCAAAAAGGTTCCTACCCATACCATCCGCTACACACCACGGGTTCCCCAGAACCCGTCTGCCAAGCTCCAAAACATTATGAGCATAGCTCGATGTGATAAAACCACCGAATAATCAATAATGCAAAAAATTCTACCAGTAAAATTGCGATATATCGCCAATTGCCAGTAAAAAGACTGAAATAAAACTACAATTAAGAAAATTCTAAGCTACAAATGAAAGTAAAATTAATCTAAGAAAAAGTTGTCCTCTAAACTGTTCTGAGCAATTATATTTATAGGCATAGGGTTAGTAGCTCGTCCTTGACCTAAAATGGCTAACTAATCTTCGTCAAAGTTCATTGTGCAGATTAAAACACCCTCAGTCCATAAAGTGACCATGTTGTGTCGGTGTCGTGACACTGATGGTAGTTTGCTAATTAGGGTGTGTCTTTAGCGTTGCGTTGTGACTCCCTATGGTCTATGTCGCAACATTGAAGGAAGATTTCTCCTTGGTTGGGGTGTTCAAACGGTTAACCAAACAATTAACCGAACAGAACTAGAATTAACCGAACTTTTTTATCCTTTAACCATTAACTGAACCGAAATTTGATCAAAAAAATTAACCAAATCGAAATATTTTAGTTAATTCGGTTAACCGAACAAATTAACCAAAGTTTATATGTTTTTGGTTTTTTTGTTAAAATAAGTAAAAAAACATATAAAAAAATAAATAAATTGATAATTTTCATTTAATCGAATTGCAACTACATATAATTTGTATTATTAATTGTTAAGTTTGATTAATTCGATTAATTACCAGATTTCGCACTAAATTAATCGATAATCAAACTTTCAAAAAATCATTAACCGACCTTCGACCGGTAGATCAGTTAACTGACCAATTCATCGAAATAGCTCGGTTCGGTCGACTAATACAATTTTAACCAATATTTGAACAACCCTACTCCTTGGGTATTCTACTTGCTATGTTGCGACGTCCAAGCTCCGTGTTGCAACATCACGAGCTGTCTACTATCTTTTTGCCTTCGAATGATGTCTTGCACACTCACCAAACACATTAGTCTACCTTTAGGCCTACCTTGGCCCACAAGGTCATATAAATTGCCTAAATTGTTCAATTTATTACCTAAGTACTAAAAGTGAAAACTAAATAAAAACATAACAAAATTGATTTCTTACGAGCTCGTTAAGTACAAAAAGTAGTTTAATTTGCTATAATGATTTGCGGAAGATCAGTTGCCTCCCCATTTGATGTTTGATTGATCTCTCCAACTGGTATGTAGGTATTTGAGTAGGGATCTCAACCCCTATTAACTATGTAGCTTACCTCCTCTGGTTGGTTTTTAGAGTATGGCTTCACTCTCAATGGCTTGACAATCATGTCCAAACGATTAAGCTTTTATCGAATTCATTGGTATCAATCATCATCATTATCGTCGTTCATAGCTTTTACCGTTGGAGGCTTGGTTTTGTACATAAATCTCTCATTGGACCACATGTACGAATTCATAGCCATGTCGTCTATGATTTTGTAGGCACGTTCGTGTGTGTGGAACATGAAAGATGCTCCAGTCGCTCCATCTAAGTTGGACTTGATGTTACCGTCTACACTATTGTATAAGAATTGGATTTGGAGTGACGCTTGCATTCCTGGTGTGGACACTTCCTTAGCATTTTCTTGAAGCATTCCCATGCCTTGTACAAGGATTCACTTTCGTATTCATTAAAATTAGCAATTTCTCGCCTTAGTTAATGGTTCGGTCAATCGGGAAAAATTTATAAAGGATTTTTTTCGCTAAATCTATAACACCCCTTACTCGTATTCATCGTCGGAACCGGGTACGAGGCATTACCGGACATAACTCACTTGAACATACAACTCTAGGCTATAACATTTCATTCCAAATTAAAACTTCCCATTAACATTCACAACATCCTTATTATGGGCCTAAGAGTCCTTAAACATACAAACGGGGGTCTCGGAATCAAACCCAAAACTTTTGTATACTTAGAAAAAAAAATTTGCCTAAACAGGGCTACACGCCCGTGTGGGCAAGCCGTGTGGTCACACACGCCCATGTTCCTAGCCCGTGTGGGATTTATTTTTCATTCGAACCTACAGGGGTTTTCACACGGTCGGACACACGCCCGTGTCTCTGGCCCGTGTCCTTCACACGGCCTAGACACGCCCGTGTCCTCACCCGTGTGTAAAAATCTGGGTATTCTATTTATGTCATCAGCAACCTCATAAGGGGCACACGGCCTAGGCACACACCCGTGTGTCTAGCCCGTGGTCGACACTGACTTGCAACACTAACATACAGGGGACACACAGCCCAATCACACACCCATGGGACTAATCGTGTGGCACACACGGCCTAGACACATGCCCGTGTGCCTACCCGTGTGGACAAGAACAAGGCTATTTGCCAAGCTCTTTTTATCACCCTAATTCATAAAACATCAATTACATTCAATCATTGACCAAGCAGTCCAATCAAGCATTATACACATTCATAAGTAACCTCATCTCTTCATATATTAATACTAATGAGCCATTGATTATGGCCATTTACAAAAGAGTTCATCTTTAAAAGAGCCAACACACTTGGCCAAAACAACAAAACATTTCACTAAGTCTAGCCCCTATACTTGCCATACTCAAAATGCTAAGTCTAAATATACCGAGATGAGCTGATAATGTGGGTGATCTTCAGATTATCTTCGTATCCCGAGCAGGCTCTTTGACACTATAAAACAAGGGAAAAGAAAGGGAGTAAGCTTTAAGCTTAGTAAGTTTACATGTAAACAATAAGCATCATACCATATGTAAAGCAACCACAAACATTGTATATTGTGTAAGAACAATCACAATTTCATAATCATGCTTACTCATCTCATTTATTACCACCTTCCAACCATATACATACATATATTGCCCATATTTACTTGCACATATTCCCTACACTCATCACCACAAGCCACATAAAAATATATTTACTTAGACAATTTCTCAAAGAACCTTTCGGAAAGGTACTAAGTACTCGGTGGTTTCGCACACAGCCCACCAATAATCAATAATAGGGTGGTGTCACACATAGCCCACCAATAAGAATAATTACGGTTTTTTTGCATATACCCCACCAAATAATAATATAAACGATGGTATCGCACAAAGCCCATCGTGAATAAATAATAAGGTGGTATCGCACACAGCCCACCAAAATTTATTACGGATATTCTTTCGCACTTACTTATCTATTCCGAGGTTTATACAAGAATTATTTACTATCTATGAATTTCAACCAATCTCACTCCTAATTGATCTCATTCATATAATGCATCAATAAGAAACAACATATGTATTGAAAATGTATCATTTACATATAAACTTACCTCGGTGCAAAACGTATTAATCGACGACTTAGTCCGCAACCTTGCCTTTTCCTCGGTCAAGGTTGTTTCCACGCTTTTCTTGAACTATAATAATAAAATTTACTCATTCAATCATTATATATCTTATGATACATCAAAATTTCTACTTAGGCAAAAATGATCGTTTTGCCCTTATACTTTGGCAAATTTATGATTTTGCCCCTAAGCTCGTAAATCATTTTTCATCACATTTTCTCATTAAACAAGCCTAGCTAGACGTTTATTTCTCTTACAACTACTCACAAAACCAATTATTTCATGCATTTATTACTAATTTACAACCTTTACAACTAAGTCCCATTTAGGTGTTTTCATGATAACACCTTTCACAAAAGTTATTCCTTAACCCTCTAACATTCATTTTCTTCCATAAAAACTCAGCAAACAACATGAACACTTTCATGGCAAGTCCATAAACTTTCAACCATTTTGCAAAATAGTCCCCTCATTAGCTAGCTTAAGCTTTAGGGGTTCCAAAAGTACAAAAATTATCAATAAAGACCTCTAAAATCACTTACTTGCAAGAGAATGGCTTGGCTGAAATTTTGAACTCTAAAAACCTCTAATTTCCCTTCAATTTTCGGTGGAGAAGAAGCATGAATAGTGAAAGATGATATCTCTTGTATTTATCTTATTTTATTCATTTTTTTATCACCTAATTTCACCAAATTTTGACCAAAATTTAATGCCCTTGTCTCCTTGTCTCTATGGCCGGCCAACACACTCTTAATGGCCTAATTGCACTTTAAGGACCTCTAATTTAATATTCTATGGCTATTAGACACCCCTACCTTGTAATATAGAACTTTCGCACTTTATGCGATTTAGTCTTTTTTTTACAATTAAGCATGCAATCGCTAAAATTAATGCCCCAAAATTTTCATACATCCATATAATTATGGCATAATACATAAAATGATATCAAAATAATTTTCTTCAACCTCAGATTAGTGGTTCCGAAACCACTGTTTTGACTAGCCCTAAAAATTGGGCTGTTACAACTCTCCCCCTTTAGAGATTTTCGTCCCTAAAAATCTTACCGGTAAAAAGGTTTTGGTATTGTTCCCTCATGGCCTCTTCCGCTTCCCACGTAGCCTCTTCCACACCGTGTTTTTGCAATAACACTTTTACTAAGGCTATACTCTTATTCCTCAACTGTTTAACCTCTCGAGCCAATATCTTAATTGGTTCCTCTTCATAAGTCATGTCTGGTCGTATCTCAATTTCTGTTGGAGGGATCACATGCGAATGATCAGAACGATATCGCCGCAACATCGACACATAAAACACGTTGTGTATTCTCTCTAACTCTGCCGGCAAAGCCAACCGGTATGCTACTGGCCTAATCCTTTCAATAACCTCATACGGCCCTATGAATCATGGACTCAATTTTCCCTTTCTACCAAATCTCAATATTTTCTTCCACGGGGATACTTTCAGGAATACTTTGTCACCCACTTGAAACTCGATTTCTTTCCTTTTTAAATCTGCGTATGACTTTTGTCGATCCGAAGTAGCTTTCAGACTATCACAGATCACTTTCACTTTCTCCTCGATTTCTTTAACTAGGTCGACCTCGTGAATTTGCTTCTCACTAAGCTTGGTCCAATACAAGGGAGTCCGATACTTGCGACCATATAAAGCTTCGTACGGTGCCATCCGTATACCCGACTGATAACTGTTGTTATAGGAAAACTCCCAACTACCTTCAAACTCTAACACACAGCATCGAAGCATATCCTCAAGAACTTGAATCACTCTTTCAGATTGGCCATCGGTTTGAGGATGGAATGCAGTGCTAAAATTCAATCTTGTACCCAAGGCTTTCTGTAACTTCTTCCAAAACCTCGAAGTAAATCTCGGATCTCTATTCGAGATAATAGATATAGGTACTCCATGTAATCTCACCACCTCAGCAATATATAGCTCGGCCAACTTATCGAGTGAGTAATCCACACGCACTGGTATAAAGTGAGTCGACTTCGCTAATCTATCCACAATAACCCACACAGCATCTTTTTTTTTCTGAGTCATTGGTAACCCCGTTATGAAATCCATTGTGATTTGATCCCACTTCCACTCTGGAACCATCACCGGCTGAAGTAATCCTGAGGGTACTTGATGCTCGGCTTTCACTTGTTGACAAATTAAACATCTTGTAACAAACTCAGAGATGTCTCCTTTCATACCCGGCCACCAATACGACTTCATCACATCATTGTACATTTTTGTGCTGCCCGGGTGTGCTGACAAACAACCACTGTGTGCTTCATGTAAAATTTTATGGATTAACTCATCATCCTTTGTACACAAATTCTATCATGAAACATCAAGCAATCTTCTGAATTAACCCAAAAATTAGAGTCATTTCCCGATTCGCACTAGGCTCTCTTATCTTGCATTTCACGGTCATTCCTTTGAGCTTCACATATCTACTGAATAAATAATGGTCTGGCCCTCAACTCGGCCAATATAGCAGCATCATCAGACAACGCTAAGCTCGTACTCATAGCTCTCAAAGCGTACAGGGATTTTTTGCTCAAGGCATCCGCAACCACATTTGCTTTCCGCGGATGGTAATCGATTACTAACTCATAATCCTTCAATAATTCGAGCCACCATCGTTGTCGTAAATTCAAATCTTTTTGGTCCATCAAGTACTTCAAACTCTTGTGATCGGTGAAGATTCGGCACTTCTCACCATATAAATAATGACACCAAATCTTCAAAGCGAAAACGATCGCAGCCAACTCCAAATCGTGAGTCGGGTAATTCTTCTCGTGTGGTTTTAGCTGTCTCGAGGCGTAAGCTACTACTTTACCCTCTTGCATCAACACACAGCCAAGACCATTTATTGATCCATCACTGTAGACCACAAACTCTTTCCTCGAATCAGGTGTACTAAAACCGGCACCTCGGTCAACAATGCTTTCAATCTCTCGAAACTTTGTTGACATTTCTCAGTCCATTCAAACTTAACATCTTTATGCAACAGTTTTGTCATCGGGGTAGCAATCATGGAGAACCCCTTTACAAACCGTCTGTAGTACCCCGCTAAACCCAAAAAGCTTCTAATTTCTGACACATTCCTTGGCAGTTTCCACTCCACAATAGCCGAGATCTTACTCGGATCAACTCCAATGCCATCACCCGACACAATGTGTCCTAAAAATCCAACCTCTCGGAGCCAAAACTCACTCTTGCTGAATTTAGCATACAACTGCTTGTCTCTCAAAGTCTGCAAAACAATTCTCAGGTGCTCTGCATGCTCACTCTCATCTTAGGAATAAATTAATATGTCGTCGATAAAAACAACCACAAACTTATCCAAATACGGTCGGAAGATGCGGTTCATTAGATCCATAAAAATCGCATGAGCATTCGTTAAACCAATGGCATGACAAGAAACTCATAATGGCCATACCTCATCCAGAATGCAGTTTTCGGCACATCTTGCTCCTTAACCCTCAACTGGTAATAGCTAGACCTTAGGTCTATCTTAGAAAACACCGTCGCTCCCTTCAATTGGTCAAATAAATCATCTATCCTTGGCAAAGGATACTTATTCTTCATTGTTACCTTGTTGAGTTGTTTGTAATCTATACATAACCTCATCGACCCGTCTTTCTTCTTCACAAACAGTACTGGAGCACCTCACGGTGAATAGCTCGGTCTTGCAAAACCCTTGTCCATTAACTCTTGCAACTGAGTCTTCAACTCTTTTAACTCCAATGGTGCCATCCTATACAGAGCAACCGAAATAGGTGCGTACCCGGAACTAACTCTATCCCAAACTCGACTTCTCTAACTAGAGGCAATCCGGGTAACTCTTCTGGGAACACATCCGGATACTCGCACACCACAGGCACTGATTCAATCTTTACCTCTAACTTTTGAGTATTCAGCACAAAGGTGAGATAGGACTCATACCCTTTTCTCAAGTATTTCTCAGCTACCATAGACGAGATCACTACAGGCAAACTATCCGATTTACTTGATTCAACCCGAATGACATCTCCATTTACACATCTCATTTCAATAAACTTACTACCACAGTTTACTAAAACATTATGAGCAGTCAACCAATCCATACCAAGAATCAGGTCAAATTCATCAAACGACAACAACATGAGATTTGCCGAAAAACAATGACCTCTAATTGTCAAAGGACAATTCATGCACACCTTGTCAACTAGCACATGTTTGCCTAACGGGTTTGACACTTTTACTACAAATTTTGTAGACTCAACAATCATACTCATGCTAGATGCCAATTTCATGCAAATGTAAGAATAGGTAGACCCCGGATCAATCAAAGCAACAACAGAGATATCGTAAAGAGAAAAAGTACCCGTTATCACATCTGGAGATGATGCCTCTTTGCGAGCGCGAATGGCATAAGTCCTTGCAGGTGCACGAACCTCCGACCTCACAGCAGAGTCTCTTGGCGCACCTCTACTACTAATCCCACCTCCTAGGTTCTTTTGTGATCTACCCCTCAAAGATACATTGCTTGGTCTTACTTCTTGCTTTCTTTCCTTCTCATCCCTCTCAGGAAAATTCCGGATAAAATGATCGGGTGAACCACACTTGTAACAATTACGATTATTCCCCCAACACTCCAGTGTGTTGCCTACCACAATTTTGACACTCCGGTTTATTAGACTTTGGATTGCCCACGCTTGCCATCGAGGTGGCTTGAACTCTCAAGCCTGAATATGTATTACCTCGATCCCGATGTGAATACCCAACTGAAGCAGTCGTCCGAGGATTCATTTCTTTGGACCTCTTTGATTGAGTTTGGAACGATTTACTCATTGGCCTCTTTCTCGCATCTCGGGCCTCACTCATAGCTTTTCTCTTTTCTTTATTCAACTATTCAGCCTTGCAAGCTTTATCGACCAACACCACAAATTCCTTCAATTCCAAGATCCAAACTAGTAGTCTGATATCCTCATTCAGCCCATCTTCAAACCTCTTGCACAAGATAACTTCTGTAGACACACACTCTTGTGCATACTTGCTGAGCCTAACAAACTCACGCTCATACTCTGCTACAGTCATTTTTCCTTGCTTCAATTCAACGAACTCCTTCCATTTCTGGTCAACAAATCGCTGACTTATATACTTCTTTCGGAACTCTTCCAAAAAGAATTCCCACGTCACTCTCTCCCTTGGAACTACCGACATTAACGTTTTCCACCAACAATATGCTGAGTCCTTCAGCAATGACACGGCACATTCTCTCGGGGTCATCATCTATATTAGCTCTGAATTCCTCAGCCCCTTGTTTTCGAATCTTATCGACCGGGGGTTTAGTCATTCTCACTAAATCTATACCTTGAGGAGCCATAGGAATTGGCTGAGGTATAGGAGGGGGTGGAGGAGGTTGAGCATTAGGATTTGCTCGTACATACTCCGTATACCAATTACTCATCATTTAGAGAAAGGCTTTCCGAGCCTCTTCTACCTGACCCATAGTCTCGGGTCTACTCTCTACAGGCGCGGTCCCTTGCGCGGGAGCCAGCGTGTTACTAGTAGCGTCATCAGCAGCTGCTCGGTCGGGATCCATTTACTATACGAAAACACAGTTTAATTAGTCAAAAGTCACCACACTATCAATATACGTTCGTGGCATGTATAGGTAGACTCTTACACACACTACAGTAGTCCGAGAACTGACTAAACCTTAACTCTGATACCACTAAATATAACACCCCTTACTCGTATTCATCATCGGAACCGGGTACGAGGCATTACCGGACATAACTCACTTGAATATACAACTTTGGGCTATAAAATTTCATTCCAAATTAAAAGTTCCCATTCACATTCATAACATCCTTATTATGGGCCTAAGAGTCCTTAAACATACAAACGGGGGTCTCGGAATCAAACCCGAAACTTTTGTATACTTAGAATTTTTTTTGCCTAGACAGGGCCACAGGCCCGTGTGGGCAGGCCGTGTGGTTACACACGCCCATGTTCCTAGCCCGTGTGGGATTTATTTTTCATTCGAACCTACAGGGGTTTTCACACGGCCACACACACGAGCGTGTCTCTGTCCCGTGTCCTTCACACGGCCTAGACACGCCCGTGTCCTCATCCGTGTGTAAAAACTTGGTTATTCTGTTTATGTCGTCAGCAACCTCATAAGGGGCACACGGCCTAGGCACACGCCCGTGTGTCTAGCCCGTGGTCGACACTGACTTGCAACACTAACATGCAGGGGACACACGGCCCAGTCACACACCCATAGGACTGACCGTGTGGCACACACGGCCTAGACACACGCCCGTGTTCCTACCCGTGTGGACAAGAGCAAGGCTATTTGCCAAGCTCTTTTAATCAACCTAACTCATAAAACATCAATTACATTCAATCATTGACCAAGCAGTCCAATCATGCATTATACTCATTCATAAGTAACCTCATCTCTTCATATATTAATAATAATGAGCAATTGATTATGGCCAATTACAAAAGTGTTCATCTTTAAAAGAGCGAACACACTTGGCCAAAATAACAAAATATTTCACTAAGTCTAGCCCCTATACATGCCATACTCAAAATGCTAAGTCTAAATATACCGAGATGAGCTGATAGTGAGGGTGATCTTCAGATTATCTTCGTATCCCGAGCAGGCTCTTTGACACTATAAAACAAGGGAAAAGAAAGGGACTAAGCTTTAAGCTTAGTAAGTTTACATGTAAACAATAAGCATCATACCATATGTAAAGCAACCACAAACATTGTATATTGTGTAAGAACAATCACAATTTCATAATCATGCTTACTCATCTCATTTCTTACCACCTTCCAACCATATACATACATATATTGCCCACATTTACTTGCACATATTCCCTGCACTCATCACCACAAGCCACATAAAAATATAATTACTTAGACAATTTCTCAATGAACCCTTCGGAAAGGTACTAAGTACCCGGTGGTTTCGCACACAGCCCACCAATAATCAATAATAGGGTGGTGTCACACAAAGCCCACCAACAAGAATAATTACGGTTTTTTTGCACATAGCCCACCAAATAATAATATAAACGATGGTATCGCACAAAGCCCATCATGAATAAATAATAAGGTGGTATCGCACACAGCCCACCAAAATTTATTACGGATATTCTTCCGCACTTATTTATCTATTTCGAGGTTCATACAAGAATTATTCACTATCTATCAATTTCAACCAATCTCACTCCTAATTGATCTCATTCATATAATGCATCAATAAGTAACAACATATGTATTGAAAATGTATCATTTACATATAAACTTACCTCGGTGCAAAACGTATTAATCGATGACTTAGTCCACAACCTTACCTTTTCCTCGGTCAAGGTTGTTTCCACGCTCTTCTTGATCTATAATAATAAAATTTACTCATTCAATCACTATATATCTCATGATACATCAAAGTTTCTACTTAGGCAAAAAATGACCATTTTGCCCTTATACTTTGGCAAATTTATGATTTTTTCCCTAGGCTCGTAAATCGTTTTTCATCACATTTTCTCATTAAACAAGCCTAGCTAGACACTTATTTCTCTTACAAATACTCACAAAACCAATTATTTCATGCATTTATTACTAATTTACAACCTTTACAACTAAGTCCCATTTAGGTGTTTTCATGATAACACCTTTCACAAAAGTTATTCCTTAACCCTCTAACATTCATTTTCTTCCATAAAAACTCAGCAAACAACATGAACACTTTCATGGCAAGTCCCTAAACTTTCAACCATTTTGCAAAATAGTCCCCTCATTAGCTAGCTTAAGCTTTAGGGGTTCCAAAAGTACAAAAATTATCAAGAAAGACCTCTAAAATCACTTACTTGCAAGAGAATGGCTTGGCTGAAAGTTTGAACTCCAAAAACCTCTAATTTCCCTTCAATTTTCGGTGGAGAAGAAGCATGAATAGTGAAAGATGATATCTCTTGTATTTATCTTATTTTATTCATTTTTTATCACCTAATTTCACCAAATTTTGACCAAAGTTTAATGCCCTTGTCTCCTTGTCTCTATGGCCGGCCAACACACTCTTAATGGCCTAATTGCACTTTAAGGACCTCCAATTTAATATTCTATGGCTATTAGACACCCCTACCTTGTAATATAGAACTTTCGCACTTTATGCGATTTAGTCCTTTTTTACAATTAAGCATGCAATCGCTAAAATTAATGCACCAAAATTTTCATACATCCATATAATTATGCCATAATACATAAAATGATATCAAAATAATTTTCTTCAACCTCAGATTAGTGGTTCTGAAACCACTGTTCTGAGTAGCCCCAAAAATCGGGCTGTTACAAAATCATTCCACATGGTGTGATGGAACCTTGTAACACCCTTAACCCGTATCCGTCGCCGGACTAGGGTTGCGAGGAATTACTAAACATAACACAACTTAATGCATGCATTCAATCCCTTTCATACTTCATAAATTAATCACATCAATATACTTATTCAATTCAAATTTCGAACTTAATTAATATTATGCTCCTATCAATCACATATTAAAATTATAATCTAAGCATATAACATTACATAACATATATTATCTCCATACGTGCACATTTTTAAGAATCAATCATATACCATTTCATTCATAGAACATTTCAAAACATTATCAATAGGTCAAATGTATTCAAATATGTTACTAATTCATACGCAGTTCACTGAAACCTCTTTAATCATTTTCGAACATTAATACATATCATAGCATCTATTTCGCATGCATGAAACCAACCAAAACATTTACTTAGCCATTTTAATTCATCTCATAACCGAATACTCAAGCACATTATAACCAAATTTCTAAAGCAACCCATAGAGCCGAATATGCACCAAATATTACATATCCAATAACCTAACTTAATGAACATTCCATTAATAATATACTTAGCATCTGACGGCATTTATACATTTAACCATATCCCAATATTCGGCTAATCAATATAGCCTCCAAAAATTCATAAATTTCCATCTTAAACCGCACCTATAAAGTCAATCATTCAAGCTTATAATATGTGCATGCTTAACCACATTAAAATGAGCCAATTTCAAACACCCGTATTGAGCATATCATGTCATCACAAATCTAACATTCAACCCACCATCAACTTCACTCTTTCATACACAACATTACAAGCTCAAGACACAAACAAGACAATATAGACTTACTTATCAAGTTAGCCATTTTCGCATGGCATTTATATACATCTCGTTCATAATGAACTCAAAAGGGTATCATAGCCTATACATGCCATAAACTTTAAATTCAACTTAAAAAAATACCAAAATATTGATGATAGTGTAACGAGCTTCACCGATGATCCCCGAGCACGTAACGAACACCCAAAGAAAATCTAAAACACAAGAGCAACCAAAAACACCAAGTAAGCTTTAACAGCTTAGTAAGTTATAAGCAAATTAAGTAAATCCATCCATTATTCTCTTAACTATAATTTTTAAAATTTTATAGACAAGGATTTATCATCTACCCATTTACTTGTGCTACTGCAAAACATTTCTTATTTCTCAAATTCAAGCCGAACCTAATATAAAAATTACATTCCCATGCATTAACCGCATATTCAAGTTCCAAGCTTTTCAAGTATACATCTTATACAAAATTTCCACATAGCCGAACCTCTTTTGATATTTCATATAACAATCAATATGATTTTATAAACATTTCCCCATATCAACTTATTTCAAATGAACTATACATTCAAAAAGAAACATTCCATCCAATCCACAATTAATCATATATACTTGATTTCAAATAATAACATCTCATAGTCTCAAAACTTACCAAATTCAATCTTTGAACTTAAAGTTAACCCGCACACTTAATGCTCACTGACCGATTTCGCACACATAGTGCTCGGTAATTTAATTCGCACACTTAGTGCTTAATGACCGATGTCGCACACATAGTGCTCGGTAATTCAATTCGCACACTTAGTGCATTTCTCAAAACTTTTTACTCATTATATTTGTACACATAAAACTTAAACCTCAACCACATATATACGAATTTACTTATTTCATCTCCATAATCAACATCACAATCGGGTGTACCAATGACATATATATGCATACATCACATTCGGCTATATCAATAATATATATATACTTCCATTAAATTTATGTACACCACTATAAATAAATCCAATTCAACTCAATTGCTTAAAAACTTACCTCGAATATCGACGGGCTAGGTTTCTCGACTATTCGACTAGTTTCGCTTTTCCCCAATCAAATTCCGATTTCTTTGGTTCTTGATCTAAATATATTCAAAATAAACTAATTCAAATATAATTTCATTAAAATTGGTCCAAAAACACATAAATGGACAAATTACCATTTTGCCCCTGATATTTTACACTTTTTACAATTTAGTCCTTTTTGCACAAAACACAAATTACACAAAATTTGACCACACTTCTTTAGGGCCGAATATTCATAGCCTTATTACAAGCTCATACATTTCATTTATTTCACATTTTGACCTCTCAATTTATAAATTTCACAATTTAATCCTATTTAGGCATTTTTACCAAAAATGCCTTAATTAAACTTAACAATCTAACAACCTATATTTATTATCCATCACTAAACACCAATTTCATCAAGCTATCAACAATGGCATTTCATGAACACATCATGAAATTCAAAAATTCAAACTTGGGCTAACTAGTATTCAAAGCAACGATCTCAAAAACGTAAAAATCATTAAAAACTGAACTCAAATCACTTACCTATTTGAGCTTTGCAAGGGCCGAATGTATCAAAGCTTTTTCCTCTCTTTTTCTCTCTTAGTTTCGGTCACTCTTGAGAAAGATGAACACTTTCTCTTTCATTTTTATTTTTATTTAATTATAATATTAACATATAATATAAAAATGTATCATAATGCCATAAAGACATAATAAACAATTAAGGTTACTATTTCATGCACACCAACCGGCCACTATGTTGATTTATGGCTAAATTACACTATCAATACTTCAATTTATAGAACCATCATCAATTCGGTACCTACACCTTTAACCACCAAATTTTATTTTTATTCAATTAAGCCCCTTTTTCACAATTAAGCACCAAAACGATCAAATTTTTATACGAAAATTTCACACACACAAATTCACACATAATGAACATAGAAAGTAATATTTAAATATTTTTTTGACTCGAATTTATGGTCCCGAAACCACCGTTCCGATTAGGGTCAAAATCGGACTGTTACAAACCTCGTTCTAACAAGTCTAACCAATCAGTCGCATTATCGCACAATGAGAACAGAAATAATTGAAGAAGCAAAACATCATCAGATACCCCGTTGTACTTGAAGGTAAAAACCACTTAAACTGTTGGTTTGGGTCTTCCACCATGTTTCCCTTGAATTGCAATGTAGTTTGGATCATCTAATTCGTCGCCATTTTTATTTCGAAATTATTGGCGTTAATCGTCTTACGTTCAATGCTGTTGCGCACCGCATCAAGTGTTGGCAAGGCATATTCGTGCAACGTCCTTTGCTCCACTAGGACTTCTTCCCAAATCTTTACTTGTTGCTCGTGTGGATCATCGAATAACAGATTTTCTCGAGGTAAATTAATTACCGTAGGTGGATCGATGTCCATCGACTGACAAATACACCTGAGTAGTTGCTCTGGATCTAGATGTGGTTTGACTGGGGTGCTAAAGCTTCGAGTCATAAACAACCTGTAAAAATAAAAGTAAATAAACAAAAATTTAAAAATATTGTATCTATAGGCTTTAACATTCCTATTTATCTTATTAATTGTAAAGCTATTTTTAGATTTAATGTCGAAACCTCCCCGACAATGGCGCCAACAACTTGACCACCTATAAACGTGTTATCGTTTATAGTAAAAATATCACACAAAAATATAAAAAATTGATTCAGCGATGTCTACAATTATACGAGTCAAATTATAATATAGTATATGTGTACAACGGAACACAAGAAGTATTTTAAGGATCGTACCCAATGGAGGATGGAATAAATCTATAGAAAATATCTTTATAATAATAAGTCTAAATAGTAACAAATAAATCCTATATTACGACAAATCATAAAAAGGATTAATAAAAGAATTTAAATAACTAAAATAAAAAATAAGAAAATAAAGAAACGGCTAAATTGATAAAACCAATCAGGAAGATTAATTCGTTTCAGAGGTTGTAAATAAATTCGAATTAGGGTTTTAGGATGGATTAGCTATCAATTAATCAATTTTTACCTCCCTGGATCTAACTGGTTAATCGATTGGTTAATACTCGCTTATCTCCCAACCTCACTTTCTCAACCAGGATAAATTGTGATTTACACTGCCAAAATTATCTCTTGATTTCATTTAAGCTATGATTACTTCTAAGGATTATCAAGCCTAGGGGTTTAGGGACACGTAATCTATACCAACTAATCCTCTTGAGAAACCCTAAATCATTCATTAATCACGTCTCATCCACTCGTTAATCTCCCCCTAAGAGATTTAGCTACTCATGTTATTCATAACCGTAATCTCAATTGAAATAAACATGTAAATAACACAATTTAATTGAAAGAGAAAAGAGATTAGAATAATCCAAATTTGATGTCGAGTAGAGCTAAAGTAATGAATCTCTCGATTAGAATAATCAAATATCGTCACTTACTAAGAAGAAATAAACTGAAATACGTTGATTAAATAAAAGAATTCTTGGATCAAAATCGATTCCAAGAGAGAAGAACAAAAAGTTTATGAAAAACGAATGAAAACCAATTTTTTTCCTACTCCTAAACTACGAGGGTTTTTGAAGGCATCTAAGACAAATTAGTTACATAAAACCCAAAAGGTCTTATTTATAGGAGTTTTGGTAGCCAAAATTAGGTCTTCGGCATATCCTAGGTCTTCGTATAAACTTGATTGTGCAAACTAAAATAACCCTGGAGGACTTGGGCACCATGTAAGCCTTATGTCGCACCATGCAAGGTCTATAGTGAGACACGGCAAGAAAATTGTGCCTCATTGGTTTCGTGTCATGCTTTAGTGGCTCGAGAAGCTTGTGCATCACTCGTCCCTTGCTTCTACATCAATTAGGCCTATAATACATCATCCTATATACTTAACTACACTAATTAGCACCTAAGGCCCGTATTGGCCTAATAGGTCACAGCACTCACAAAATGTGTTAAAACACTTATTTTTACTAACTTTTACTACTAACTACTAAATACCAAAAACATAATAATAAATACAAAAATGTCTAGAAAATAAGCTCCTTAAGTGCATAAATAGGCTGAAATTACTACTATATTTGACGGTAGGTTAGTAATGAGGAAAATTAATGGCGAATTCGACTTTCCTACTAGGTGGTCCACCACTCAAAAATCCACTTGTCTCCAGCGGCAAGTATTCGATTTTGAAATCTCCAGTATACAATACAACATGTAACATCCTAGAATAGGGCCTGGGAGTTTGAGGCTTGGCGAGCTAAAGTTCGTCAATAGGTCTGGCGAGCTGGAGTTCGCCAGTAGGTCTGGCGAGTTAGAGTACACCAACAAGTCTGGCGAGTTGGTGTACGCTAGTAGGCTTGGCGACTTGGTATCCGTCAGTGGATTAAGCAAACTATGATTAATAGTGGGTTTGGCGAAGCAGGGATCGCCAGTGGGCCTAAAGAGTTGTAATCATTGTTTTGGGCTGAGAGCCAAAATTAGTAGTAGTAAAATGGTAATTATATCAAAATTAGGAAGTCAACTTACTTTTTTCTTCGTAACACCATCCATGCATGTAACTATTTCCTACTTCTACTACGACTAGGTTATTCTAAGAACACCAAAACACTTAGTGCCTATAAATTAAGTTCTTTCCATCAAAAATTCATATTCTTTTGAACGAAAAATTTCTCTCAAATTTCTCCATCAATTATTCTATTGTCAAGTTTCTACCCAGAAATTAGCTCTTAAGATCTAAGGTAAGACTCTGTTTCTTTAGAAGGTTCATAACAAGAAACACTAGGTTCGCCAAAAGACTAGTAAGTGTAAACCTAGGTATGCTTGTGATTATGTAGGAGTTTTCATGTGCTCTTCTTGTTAGTGACATGTGTATGTTTTTGGAATTTCAAAACTAAAAGAACCATCTACAAGCAAGGACAAGGGAAAAGCGAAGCTTGTTTAAAGCATTCAATGAATTGGTGAGTGTTTAGGGATCACCACATAGAAGTGCAAACCATAGTGTTAATCTATAGCTTAGGGTTTTGCCTAAGTTTTGAGAGTAATTCTTTTCTAAACTTTGTGTTGTGAATATGTTAAATATGTGTTTTTATTAACAGTGATATGGGAGCTCTATATTGTAAGCTAGATATGAGCAGTGATCTTCTGAACTCTATGTTTAAGTAAATTTTTTGACATGATAATCTTTTGAATCCATTGTATATAATGGTATGTCATAGGATTGTGAGTACTCACCCTTATGTTTTGTGTTTTGGGCAAAAGGCCCTGAGACAGATTGGAAAGATAAGGGAATGTTGAGCTAAGCTCCATTCAATGGGACATGTTGGTGTGTTGGAGAGTGTTTAGCTTTAAGCTACACTTATAGGACATGTTAAGACTGTAATATCCTAGATTTTGGGTTTATGCATTTGTGCTTAAATAAATGTGAAAGCATGTCTATGTGTGTGTTAAATGTATTTTATGAATTTTTGAGAACCTTAGAATGTAGGAAAATGCCTTAGAAATTATTAGATTTTAAATCTAAAAGAGGAAGCTAAGCAGGGTGGCCTTAAGAGAAAATGTAGGGGATTTATAACACAAGAATGGGCTTGGTAAAGTGGCTTGGAGGCGCCACTTAAGGGCCTTGGTAGGTGACGTCACATGCATGTGAGCAGGGCCAAGGTTCGAGTAGCAAGGGGAGCACTTTTGGAGTGTTTTTGCGTCAAGCTAGGGGGGAGAGTTGGACGGCAATAAGACACTGAGGAGATGAGCTTTAATTGTGGTTGGTTTCTTTTAAAATTCGGCTAGGGGATAAAGGATAATTGTTGAGTTATTTTATTATTTTGAGTGAAGTGATAAAGAGAGGAAATAGGAGAAAAATGTGGAGACTGATAAGGGGATGTGTGTGGCCGGCCAAAGGACTCTTTGGTGATCAATTTTGGTCATAACTGAATTTCTAAAGAGAAGTCTAGAGGTTCTTTTCAGTTTTTCTTTTCTTTCTCTAGTGAAGTGGCGAAAATTCTCCTATTCTCTTCTTTGTTGCACTTGTGCCGAAAATTCCCAAGAAAGAGTAACTTGTGTTCTCCCTTTTTCTACTCATTAACATAACCGAATACCATCCTCCCATTCTCTCCTCTCACTTTGGCCGAATCCCTCTATACTTTATTCTCTCTTCTTCTTTTCGCAAGACTCCAAAAGCCGAAACCAAGTGACCAACATCTAGGCCATAGCCGAATAGCTCTGTGGGTTCAAATAAAGGGGTTGCCGATTCCAAGATTGAGGGTAAGGATTCTATTATCATAATTCTATTTCTTTTTCTTTTAGCCGAAATCAAGATTCTAACTCCTTAATGATCTCTGGCCGAACCCTTGAAGGAGGATTTCAGGTTTTCTGCTAAGTCGACTACAACAGAAGATTATTCGGGATTTTAGATTCGTAAAGGTAAGTGAAAATACTAATCGGCCAAGGCCATATTTGGTGGTTCAATCTATTTCTTAATTATCCAAAAGCCGGAAGCTAACCTGTTAAGTGATCTAGTGTGGGCCGATTTCAAGAAAGAAGTATCACAAAGTTTCGGGATTTGTCTAGGAATCAAATTGGTAGCAAGGTAAGATTTTGATTGTGATAATCCTTCGGGATTTGGTTATATAGCCGAATAGGCTTTTGCTAAAGCACTAAGTGTTGGCCGAATGTAGGAATTAAGGATCTAAAGCATTAGATCGGGTTTTTGGGATTTCGGTAAAGCGGTAATACCAGGTGTGTACCCCACACTATCTCTTGATAGATTTATGGTATTGTTTTAATGCATGTGTTAATAAGAATGTGAAAGATATGGCTAAGGTACCAGGCAATGGTACAAAGTACTCAGGTACGTTTTACCCACTCCTACTATGAGTATAATATGATCTGTTATGGCACATATGTGAAACTATAAGAATGTGAATAAGGAATATGAGATGGTTTATGCATATTTGTATGACATGGGGCATATGGGTGATTATGAAAGGGGAAGTGATTTGGTGGTTTATACCCCAATATTTGAATGTGGTGACTTCGGTCACAATATCTGAATGTGGTGACTTCGGTCACATAATCTGAATGTGGTGACTTATGTCACAAAATATATTATCTGGTGGCTATGCCACGAATTTATAAGGGCGATGTGCTAGTCGTCTACAGCGACTGCCTTCGATGATGTGTAGCGGATGGGTGGGTCGATTTAGTAATCCCCACGGTGTGATGGTTGGTACGGGTGATGTGTAGCGGATGGTTATCTAGGTATGGGTTCGGGTTTGCATCATTATCTCTATCTGTTATATATGTATGATATGATATGCCTGAATCGTTGGGAATTAGTGTTTGTTATACACACTAAGTCTATTTGACTCACCCCGTTGTGAGATATTTTTCAGGTGACACTCAGTAACGGACCGGGTCGGCAGGAGCTTAGTGGTGGCCATGTTCAACTCAGACTTTCTTTTAATTTTTGGACTTTTTATTTCTAAGTATTTTGGATTTATTTCGGGTTTTGCTTTGATGTAATAAGGCCATAGCTATAAACTGATTATGCATGCATGTTTATTTATTTTATTATGACACAATTTTTATCCACTTAAAGTTTAAGCAACTTTTCTTAAAAATAAATTTTAAATGTTTAGACACCTAAACACAAACGATTTACGAATTAAAGATTAACTCCAAAACAACTCGGTTTTTTATAAAACCACCCCAAATTTTCCAAAGTACTAAACATGAATTTGAAACGTTTTACTCGAGGAACATACCAGATTCGGTCCTGGGGCTCGTGAAATTGGGTTTGGGGTGTTTCAGTTTGGTATCAGAGCCCAATTTTAAAACTCTCGGCCTTGGGTTTGAAGCCCACAATATTTTCAAGATTTGGCCCAAATGAATTTTGTGAAAGATTTTGTGAAATGAGTAGGTTTTTCTGGCATGGCACCTAAGTCTCCTACTCAAGTCCACTGTAAGTACCCTAACCGTTGTGTGAATTAATGTATGATTCGTATATGGGTATAACGGGAATGTAGATTAGTATATTAAGTTATGGAACCCTAGGATTAGTTTACCCCAACACAAGAACTACATAAAATCTAAGGCCTAACTAAATAAACCTTTGACTTAGTCGCCGAGTTAGGTGTGGCAACCATTGTGCGCATGTCTAGGATTGGATTCGGGAAGAGCACGGTATTTAGCGATCCTAGTGACTCACCTTCTCTTCACTCGAATCCTACCTGCAGTGCGTAGCTACGGTTCACTCTAACCAAGAGGACTCATTCACAAAGCTAAACTCAATAACTAAAACCCGAAAGGGACTAGCCGTATTTTTATAAAAACCCTAGTTCTAAAAATCAACAAATTACCCCTTTGATTCATAGCGAAATTATTTTGAATTTTTTTCCAAAATATTCCCAATTTACAAAATTACCCAAAATACCCCTGTAGGAGAAATGACGAAAATACCCCTGGGATAGGAACGGATGAAAATGTTTGAATAGTGGAATATAAAAGTGTAGGTACTCTTTGAATGATTGTGTTTCTCGAATTAGGATAGAAAACTTGGAACGAAAACTCGAATGATCGAAAGAACCTCTATTAATCTTCTTTTCATAAAATTTCTTCGCGGGTAATCAGTGGAACAAAGGCTAATACATAAAACTTTGTAATCAGATTAAAGCGCGATCGTAGAAATGAGTTCTAGGGGACGTGGTTGTAATGTACGAGGACGTGGTAGAGGTAGAATGATCATATCGGAACCCGTTAGGTCTGGACAAGGGTCCGAAAATGAGGTACCACCACCCTCACCACCAACTGTTGGTGTTGAGCAGCAAGATCAGACGGGGGATGATGTAGTATCGCAGGCGATGCTGCGAGTTCTTGAGATGGTGGCTGGAGCAGGTGGAGGTGGGGGAGCTCGGAAATCTGTACCCAAGCGACTCCGAGCAAATAGAGCTGAAGTATTCCGTGGCGTATCTGGTGTGGCACCCAGTACGGCTGAATATTGGATGGAAGCGACATAGCGAATTATGGATGAGCTGGATCTGACTGCTGAAGAGAAGTTGAAGGGAATGGTGTCGCTACTTCGCGATGAGGCATATCAATGGTGGCTCACAGTTCAGGATGGTGCTACAGCTGAGGATCTCACTTGGGAGTATGTTAAAGCGGTATATCAGAAGAAGTATATTGGAACTAGTTATACTGATGCTCAGAGGAAGGCATTTCTGGGGCTGGTTCAAGGGAAAAAGTCCGTAGCGGAGTACGAGGCTGAATTCTTAAGGTTGAGCCGATATGCTCGAGGTATCGTGGCTACGGAGCATGAACTATGTGTCCGGTTTGAGGACGGACTTAGGGATGATCTAAGGTTGTTGATAGCTCCGCAGCAGGAGTGGGAATTTGCAGTGTTGGTGGAAAAGGCTAAGGTAGCCGAAGGGGTTAAAGAATCTGTAAGGCAGAATACAGATCGGAACAGGCATAAGAGAGGGCTTGGATCGTCAGGGTCATCTGGGAATGCGCAGAAGAGGCCTAGAGTTGATGGGCCGCGAGGTCAGCAAGTTGTGACAGAAGGGTAGTATCGTACTTGTGATCAGTGTGGGAAGAGGCACCTAGGAGAGTGTTGGAAGAAGACGGGAGGATGCTTTAAGTGTGGGTCTAAGGAACACATGATTAAGGACTGTCCAATAATGATAGATGGGAGTCGACCAATAGGTCAGGGCTATAATCAGGCTGGAAAAGGGGGACAGCAGCCTCAGCGGGGTCGTGGTCCGATTGGCAGAGGAAATGGTGCCGAAGAGGACGTGGAACACGGTAGAGGTGTTGGTATATCGAGGCTAGACACCAGGATCGGTATATGCAGTTCGTCGGAGGGAAGACGACGATGCACCTGATGTTATAACGGGTACGTTCCTTATTTCGAAGTTACCCTTTATTGCTTTGATAGGCATAGGGTCAACTCATTCCTATGTTGCTAGTGAAGTATCCGAAACTTTGCATGTGAACTTTGAGACTGTACCTAGGAAGATGGTGTACTTAGTCCTTTTTAGGGGGTGTGAAAGTAGATAAACTCTTTAAGGAAGTGCCTTTAGAAGTTCGGGGACGCAGGTTCCCGGTGACTTAGTGGAACTACCATTCGGGGAATTTGATCTAATCTTAGGCATGGATTGGTTAGTGAAGTATCGTGCGAATGTGGATTGCGCCGCTAAACGCATGTCGTTGAGAACTCCCGACGATAAGGAAGTTGTGGTGATGGGCGAAAGACGGAACTATTTGTCGAATGTAGTATCCGCCCTTAAGGCGGAGAAGATGGTAAGGAAAGGATGTCTAGTTTTTTTGATGTGGGTCAGTGCCTTGGACACTAAGGAAACAAGTGTGGAAGGGGTTAGAACGGTAAGGGAATTTGTGGATGTCTTTCCGGAGGAATTACCTGGAATACCCCCGGATAGGGAGGTGGAGTTTGGAATTGACTTGCTACCGGGAACAACTCTTGTGTCAATCGCCCTGTATAGAATGGCACCGAAGGAATTTGTTGAGCTCAAGGCTCAAATTCAAGAGTTGCTTGATCGTGGGTTTATTCGACCCAGTGTGTCTCTATGGGGAGCACCGGTATTGTTCGTGAAGAAGAAGGACGGAACTATGCGCATGTGCATAGATTATCATTAGCTGAATAAGCTGACCATCAAGAACAAGTACCCGTTGCCGAGGATAGACGACTTGTTCGATCAGCTTAAGGGGGCAACGGTATTCTCGAAGACAGATCTAAGGTCTGGATATCATCAGCTTAAGGTGAAGGAAGCAGATATCCATAAGACGGCTTTCTAGACAAGATACGGACACTATGAGTTCGTAGTAATGCCATTTGGTTTGACGAATGCCCCAGCCGCGTTCATGGATATGATGAATCGGGTTTTTCAACCATACTTGGATCGGTTCGTCGTTGTGTTCATCGACGATATCCTAGTATACTCCAAGTCTGAGGAAGAACATGACGAGCATCTCCGGAAAGTGTTGCAAGTGTTAAGGGAGAAGAAGCTATATGCCAAATTCAGCAAGTGCGAGTTTTGGCTTAAGGAGGTTGCATTCTTAGGGCATGTAGTATCTGCTGAAGGAATAAGGGTGGATCCTCGAAAGATTGAGGCAGTATTAGATTGGAAACCACCTAAGTGCGTGGTGAGGTTCGATTTCTTGGGATTAGCCGGCTACTACAGAAGGTTTGTAGAAGGGTTTTTATCAATAGCCGCACCTTTGACAAAGCTTTTGAGAAAGGAGGTACCTTTTGTTTGGACAGATAAGCAACATGAGAGCTTTGAGAAGCTTAAGAGGGTTTTGACTGAAGCTCCAGTTTTGATTCAGCCGGAGGCAGGGAAAGACTTTGTGGTGTACTGTGATGCTTCTCACACAGGTTTGGGATGCGTATTGATGCAAGATAGGAAGGTAGTCGCTTATGCGTCTCGGCAATTAAGGCCACATGAGGTTAACTACCCGACGCATGATTTGGAATTGGCGGCAGTGGTCTTTGCTCTTAAGGTATGGAGGCATTATCTTTATGGAGAAAAGTCAGTGATCTACACGGACCACAAGAGCCTTAAGTATCTGCTGACTCAGAAGGAGTTGAACTTGAGACAGCGAAGGTGGGTGGAATTACTGAATGATTATGATTGTTCCATAGAGTATCACCCGGGGAAGGTGAATGTGGTAGCAGATGCTCTAAGTCGAAAAGTAGTATCAGATCTGAGGGCGATGTTTGCACATCTGAGCTTGTATGACGATGGAAGTCTGCTGGCAGAGTTCCAAGTTAAGCCGACATGGCTGAATAAGGTGAAGGAAAGTCAGTTAGTGGATGAGGATTTCAGTGCTAAGTTGCGACAAGTGCAGAGTGGGGAGTTGGAAGACTATGGTATTAATGACGAGGGAGTATTGTGTTTCAATGGTAAGGTCTGTATGCCTAAGAATAAGGAGTTAAGGCAGAGAATTCTTTAGGAATCGCATAGTAGCCCTTATGCTATGCATCCTGGAGGTAGTAAGTTGTATAGAGACCTAAGGGAACAGTTTTTGGGCCTGGTCTTAAGCGGGAAGTTACAGAATTTGTAGGGAAGTGCTTGACGTGTTAGCAAGTCAAGGCTGAGCACCAAGTTCCGTCAGGATTGCTTCAGCCGATAAAGATTCCGCAGTGGAAGTGGGAGAGAATCACCATGGACATAGTTAGTGGGCTTCCCCTTACGCCTACTAAGAAGGACTCGGTATGGGTGATAGTGGATCGGTTGACAAAGTCCGCGCATTTCATTCCAGTGCGGGTTGATTATTCTTTGCAGAAGTTGGCGAAGTTGTATGTGGCGGAGATTGTAAGGTTGCATGGAGTACTGGTGTCAATTATTTCAGATAGGGATCCAAGGTTTACGTCTCAGTTTTGGAAAGCTCTGCATCAAGCTTTAGGCACCAGATTGGATTTCACTACGACTTTTCATCCGCAGCTGGACGGTCAGTCGGAACGAGTGATCCAAGTGTTGGAAGATATGTTGAGGGGCTGTGTAATAGACTTTAGAGGAAATTGGGAAGAATACTTGCCTTTAGCGGAATTTGCTTACAATAACAGCTATCAAGCTAGTATTCAAATGGCACCGTATGAAGCGCTGTATGGACGGAAGTGTCGCACACCGATGTGTTGGACGGAATTAGGGGAACGACGAGTTTTGGGTCCAGAGATTGTGGCAGAGTCTGAAGAGAAAGTTGAGGTAATTCGGGCACGGTTAAAGGAAGCATCTGACAGGCAGAAGTCGTACGCAGATCTTAAACGGAAGGAAATAGAATTTGATGTGGGGGATCAAGTGTTTCTTAAAGTTTCACCTTGGAAGAAGGTGATGAGATTTGGTCACAAAGGGAAATTAAGTCCAAGGTTTATAGGACCTTATCGGGTATTGAAGCGAGTTGGACCAGTGGCATACCAGTTAGAGTTGCCTCCGGGGTTAAAGCAAATGCACGATGTATTCCATGTTTCTATGCTACGTCGCTATCGATCGGATCCATCTAATGTAGTTCCAGTTGAGGAGGTGGAGCAAAGACCAGATTTGTCCTACGAGGAAGAGCCGATTCAGATCTTGGAACAAGATGTGAAAGTGCTACGAAGGAAATCAGTTCCTTTGGTCAAAGTGTTATGGCGTAATCACGGATCGGAAGAAGCTTCGTGGGAGCCAGAAGAAGCAATGCGACAGCAATACCCTCACTTATTTTAGCCAGGTAATTTCGAGGGCAAAATTATTTTTAAGGGGGTAGAACTGTAATATCCTGGATTTTTGGTTTATGCATTTGTGCTTAAATAAATGTGAAAGCATGTCTATGTGTGTGTTAAATGTATTTTATGAATTTTTGAGAACCTTAGAATGTAGGAAAATGCCTTAGAAATTATTAGATTTTAAATCTAAAAGAGGAAGCTAAGCAGGGTGGCCTTAAGAGAAAATGTAGGGGATTTATAACACAAGAATGGGCTTGGTAAAGTGGCTTGGAGGCGCCACTTAAGGGCCTTGGTAGGTGACGCCACATGCATGTGAGCAGGGCCAAGGTTCGAGTAGCAAGGGGAGCATTTTTGGAGTGTTTTTGCGTCAAGCTAGGGGGGAGAGTTGGACGGCAATAAGACACTGAGGAGATGAGCTTTAATTGTGGTTGGTTTCTTTTAAAATTCGGCTAGGGGATAAAGGATAATTGTTGAGTTATTTTATTATTTTGAGTGAAGTGATAAAGAGAGGAAATAGGAGAAAAATATGGAGACTGATAAGGGGATGTGTGTGGCCGGCCAAAGGACTCTTTGGTGATCAATTTTGGTCATAGCCGAATTTCTAAAGAGAAGTCTAGAGGTTCTTTTCAGTTTTTCTTTTCTTTCTCTAGTGAAGTGGCGAAAATTCTCCTCTTCTCTTCTTTGTTGCACTTGTGCCGAAAATTCCCAAGAAAGAGTAACTTGTGTTCTCCCTTTTTTTCTACTCATTGACATAATCGAATACCATCCTCCCATTCTCTCCTCTCACTTTGGCCGAATCCCTCTACACTCTATTCTCTCTTCTTCTTTTCACAAGACTCCAAAAGCCGAAACCAAGTGACCAACATCTAGGCCATAGCCGAATAGCTCTGTGGGTTCAAATAAAGGGGTTGCCGATTCCAACATTGAGGGTAAGGATTCTATTATCATCATTCTATTTCTTTTTCTTTTAGCCGAAATCAAGATTCTAACTCCTTAATGATCTCTGGCCGAACCCTTGAAGGAGGATTTCGGGTTTTCTGCTAAGTCGACTACAACAGAAGATCATTCGGGATTTTAGATTCGCAAAGGTAAGTGAAAATACTAATCGGCCAAGGCTATATTTGGTGGTTCAATCTATTTCTTAATTATCCAAAAGCCGAAAGCTAACCTGTTAAGTGATCTAGTGTGGGCCGATTTCAAGGAAGAAGTATCACAAAGTTTCGAGATTTGTCTAGGAATCAAATCGACAGCAAGGTAAGATTTTGATTGTGATAATCCTTCAGGATTTGGTTATATAGCCGAATAGGCTTTTGCTAAAGCTTTAAGTGTTGGCCGAATGTAGGAATTAAGGATCTAAAGAATTAGATCGGGTTTTCGGGATTTCGGTAAAGCGGTAATACCAGGTGTGTACCGCACACTATCTCTTAATAGATTTATGGTATTGTTTTAATGCATGTGTTAATAAGAATGTGAAAGATATGGCTAAGGTACCAGGAAATGGTACAAAGTACTCAGGTACGTTTTACCCACTCCTACTATGAGTATAATATGATCTGTTATGGCACATATGTGAAACTATAAGAATGTGAATAAGGAATATGAGATGGTTTATGCATATTTGTATGACATGGGGCATATGGGTGATTATGAAAGGGGAAGTGATTTGGTGGTTTATACCCCAATATTTGAATGTGGTGACTTCGGTCACAATATCTGAATGTGGTGACTTCGGTCACATAATCTGAATATGGTGACTTATGTCACAAAATATATTATCTGGTGGCTATGCCACGAATTTATAAGGGCGATGTGCTAGTCGTGCGCAAATGATCGCCTTCGATGATATGTAGCGGATGGGTGGGTCGATTTAGTAATCCCCACGGTGTGATGGTTGGTACGGGTGATGTGTAGCGGATGGTTATCTAGGTATGGGTTCGGGTTTGCATCATTATATCTATCTGTTATATATATGTATGATATGATATGCCTGAATCGTTGGGAATTAGTGTTGGTTATACACACTGAGTCTATTTGACTCACCCCGTTGTGGGATATTTTTCAGGTGACACTCAAGAAAGACCCCAGCGGCAGGAGCTTAGTGGTGGCCATGTTCAACTCGGACTTTCTTTTAATTTTTGGACTTTTTATTTCTAAGTATTTTGGATTTATTTGGGTTTTGCTTTGATGTAATAAGGCCATAGCTATAAACCGATTATGCATGCATGTTTATTTATTTTATTATGACACAATTTTTATCCACTTAAAGTTTAAGCAACTTTTCTTAAAAATAAATTTTAAATGTTTAGACACCTAAACACAAACGATTTACGAATTAAAGATTAACTCCAAAACAACTCAGTTTTTTATAAAACCACCCCAAATTTTCCAAAGTAATAAACATGAATTTGAAACGTTTTACTCGAGGAACATACCAGATCCGGTCTGGGCTCGTGGGTCGGGTTTGGGGTGTTTCAAAGACTCATTGAGTCATTCTGAGGCATTATAAGGAGATCCACTTATCCAACAAGAATGAACAAGTGAATAAGATTATGTTTTTTTGAAATATTGTGTTTTCCTATTGATCTGTCGTTATTCGGTGTAGCAGATTAAACTAGTTTTCACATTTAATAAGCTAGAATACAAGCATTTTCGTTATGTTTTAATTCAATTTCTTTAGTTTTATTTACATTCAATAAAATGTGCACATCAAATCTTTTATTAACCTTAAGGGCTAAATTAGGCCAAAGGGAGAGCTAACATGCTTTGTGAATGCGTAGGAGACCATTAGAGGGCATTTCGGGTTAATACTGGACACTATGTTGCAACATGGGGGAGACAATGTTGCAACATAGAGAGCAGAATAGAGAAAGTGAGAAACTACTTTCAATTTCGTGACACAGGCTGAGGGTGTCGTGACATACCCCTACTGATGGCTACAGAATAGCATATTGGTTGCTAGGTCGAGGCGCGGGACTGGTGTGTCGGGATATCGACTTTGTGACGAGATTAAAACACAAAGCAAGGGTGTTTTGGTATGCACAATCAAACCTAAAGCTCAGGAACGTCAACTACCCTGGGGCTACGGACGACAACTACCTAAAGGCTATAAATAGACCTCTCTGGCACACATTATTGACATGATTCCATTAGCTTAGATTCTTTCTTTTGGTTTAGATTTGTTCTATTTCTTTCTTAGGTTTTTATAATTTTAGTTTTTTTTTTCTTCAAGAGATTTGATTGTAAAGGAGATTAATTTTAGTGGATTCGCTCTATTTATCAATATCAATCAGACTTTCTTAAACTCTCTATTTCAATTCATTCCTTATGATTAATTCTTTCATTTTTTCCATGTTGCTTATGAAAGCCATGAGGAACTAATCCTTCTATGGGGGATTAGCGAGTGGAAGCATGATCTCTTAACTATTTTGTAAGGTTACTCAATGAATCAACTGTTTGGAAAAGGAAGAACGTTAAACATACCATAGGCCTGACAACCCTGAGAAGTTATCAAGGTAGGAATTAACCAAAAATTGGTATTACCCATTCATGAACACCTTTACCCCAAGCCAGGCTAGACTGTGAGGTCGAAAGATCCTGCTAGGGTAGCGACTAGTTGGTTGACGACGAACCCGAGACGATAGTTAATTGGGATTACCGAAGCAAGCTGATCACCCATCCTCAGATTTGATTCACTTTATCTATCTCTATCTCTTGCAATTTTAATTCTTTTTTATGTTATTTTATTTTATTATTGTACAAACCCTAGACACATTTCTTATTCTACTCACGTACTATAACTGGCTTAAAGTATTAATTAGATCTTTAATTGTTTAGGTTAAGATTGATTTAGTACTCGCCTCCCTAAGGTACGATCCTCGAAGTACTCACCTACTTCTTTATAAAATTTATATTACAACTCGACCTGTATAATTGCGGATACCGCATCATAACTCTCTATTTTATTGCACTATTCACACTCTGGACATTATTACATCCGGAGGTGGTCAAGTTGTTGGCGACATTGCCGGGGAGGCAACGTCACTAGATTGATCTTAATTTTCACAGTCCAAAAGAATAATTAGGCAATTTTTCAGCTATAGATACGATTTCATTTGTTTTAATGTTACTAATCTTTTCTCTCTGGGTTTGGTGTATGACTCGCAGTAAAGCCACGCCTATTGTAACAACCATAGATCTAGAAAGAATAATTAAAGGAATCGCCGATAGAAGTAGTAGCAACAAATGCAAGATCCACCACTACCAGCAATAGTTAATGTACCACGTGACAATCCATTAGTCCATGATGCCGGTGATAAAGCCTTAGGAGACCCACCAGCACTATAGTTACTCGCAAATGTGCAAATGGCTCGGAATAAGATAACTTTATGGGACTATGCCCTACCAAGTTTAGATATGGTTCAGAATAGTATAGCAAGGCCAACGATTACAGCTAATAATTTTGAAATCAAACTGACAATAATACAAATGATCCAAAATAATTTGAAGTTTAGGGGCACTATGATAGAAGATCCTTATCAACATTTGAAATAGTTTCTTAAACTCTGTGATACTTTTAAGTATAACGGGGTCACTGATGATGCTATTCGTCTTCGGTTGTTTCTCTTTTCCCTGATTGATAACGCCTTTTCTTGGTTAAACTCATAAACTTCAGGATCTATCACAACTCGGGACGGAACTTGCTGGAAAATTCTTAAAGAAGTTTTTCTTGATTAGTAAAGTAGTCTAATTAAAGAGAGAGATTATTGTCTTTAGACAGATGAAAGGAGAAAGCTTCTATGATGTGTGGGAACACTTCAAAATGTTGATTCAAAAATGTCCACACAACAGATTTCCTAAGTGGATGAGACTACAATTTTCTTATAACGGGTTAGATGTGAATGCAAGAGCGGGATTAGATAGAGCAGAAAGAGGAGCCCTTATGAATAGAAAGTATGAGGATGCATACGAAATTATTGAAAACATGGAATTAGACTCCTGTCAGTGGCAAACTGAACGATTCACATATGGCCAGGAACCCGCTATGGTCAAAGCTATTCAAGAGGATGATAAATATCAACAACTAGTAGACAGACTCAATCGTATTGAATCTACTTTTGTACCGTCTATGCATGGTAGAGACATGCCACTCTTCCATTATATCAATAATCCTATTGAGGATATAAATTACATTGGGATTAGGGGTGGAAACCCTTATTCAAACACATACAATCCTGGCTGGAGAGATCACTCGATCTTGAGATGAGGAGAAAATCAATGAGGAGGTAACAATTCCAGTCAAGTTAAAAATACTAATTACCAACCTCTTTACTTGTAGAAACCCCAAGACAGAGCCAACCCAAGTGACCATACGACATGTGGTCAATGTCTTGATAGAATTGAAGGAGAGATACAGTCAATGAGGACAAATGTCAAGTAAGTGCAGTCTGAGTGCACTAACTCAACAAGAACATTGACTAAGCTTGAAGATTAAATGAGCCAATTAATGAGCATGATGGGCGATATCAAAAGAAAAATTGGCTCAGGAATTTCTAATAACACAGAAGATAACCCACGGAGGGAAGGTAAATAGCATGTGAAAGCTATAGCACTCCGATCACGCAAGGTACTAATTAGCCCAGAAATACCTATCCCGAAGGTAACTATAGAAAATATTAATGAACCTCAAGACAATTCCCTAGATGTGGAAAAGGGACTTGAACCAAATAGGGAGAAAGCACTAACGGCTAAGACGGGAAAAGAGAGACCTAAAGATGCTGAAATCACAAAAGTCTCATTTCCATCAAGATTAGAAGAAACAAAAATGTGGGACGAGGATGAATTTGTAAGTTTTTTTTTTTTTAAAACCATAAATGTTAACCTACCTTTGATTGAGTTAATTGAGAAGGTTCCCAAGTATGCCAAGTTTTTAAAAGAGATGATGGCAAGGCGTAAGAAAATCAAGGTAGGAGAACAGGTTAATTTAAGTGCTTCTTATAGTGTAATTGTTTCTAGACAAGTACCGTGAAAAGTTAAAGACCCGGGCAGTTTTACCATTCCCATAGAAATAGAGAGTACTCTCTATTTAGGAGCTAGTATTAATTTAATGCCCTTATCAATTTCTGAAAAACTCGAGTTAGGGAATCCTAAAGCAACTCAAATAACATTACAATTGGCTGACAGGTCTTCAGTACACCCAAAGGGGGTACTAGAAGGTGTGTTAGTCAAGGTGCGAAGCTTTATTATTCCTGCGGATTTTGTAATACTTGATTTTGAAGAAGATCGTGAGATACCAATCTTACTACGAAGACCTTTCTTGGCCACTTCTAGATCTATCATTAATTTAGAGAAAAATGAGTTGACAATGAAAATTAATGGTGAGACTGAAACTTTCAAATATGGCTACCAGCCAAACGAGGAAATTAGGAGGAAATTAGAGGAGCATTGCAAAAAACTTATCTATTTTTTATATTCCTAAATCAAGGGAAATGTTTCCTTTTATGAATACAGAAAGAATAAACAGGTTTAAGGAACATGACAAACGAGCAAGGGTCGAATGGCACGACAGACAGTGGACCAATATTGATAGAACAAAAAAATCATCCACATGTGAATTGACAATACTACTGGATAAATCTGGCAGTATAACTTAAAATTTTTGAATTGTTGCATGATATTTGTAAATTATTGTATACTTAACTAACCACATAGTTTAGATTCTAACTTTTATTTTATGTAAGTTTATCCTTAGATCAAAACATCCTTAAGATAGAGTTTTTCGCTGAAACAGAGTCGTCTTCACAACATTACAACAACCAATCGCGACGTAGAAAATAATCCCTGAGAATATCCAAACTGGCTAATGTGTCGCGACATGGAACCCCTGTGTCGCGACTTCGTTGCAATTTTTTGCAGGGTTAACTCGACCCATTTCGCAACCTGACGGCTTTGACATTAATTTTAATCAATTTCTAAACCTTTAAAACCCTATTTTATAACATAAACTCCTATTTAATCCTAATTAAAACACTCTTTAAACCTTTACCCCTAAAACTCTCTCAAATATCTTAATATCCCTAAACCCTAAGCCCCTAAGCCCCTAATTTCCCAAATTTCCTTTCACAAACTCGGTACAACAAGGAACGAGGATGGCACGGGCAAGCAAGGAATTCAAATGAACTTTGACTATACATTCAAGGTTAAAGGGTTCCTAAACTCAAACTTTTTACTATTCCATTGACTCATTTATTTAGTAAGTCATTAGGATTAAAACACCATGCCTCTTAGGAAAGTTAGGCGAACAATGGAAAGAGAGCCATCGATGGTTCAAACTCTTTCAACTTTTCCAAATTCGAATTTTGAAAAGTATTTCAATGAACTTCAAGGGAAAACATTCATTCAAGAGAGGGGATTTGATCAATCGATGATTTTGTGTAAAGAAATTTGGCCTTTGGTCAGGTATCATCGTTGGGAACATTTTTGGACGATTTTAAAGGTTATTGTTGTGGTCCCTATTGTCCTAGAGTTCTACACATCTCTACGGGACCACAAGTCTAGAAATACTGAAGATCATATATGGGATACAGTACTTGTGTGAGGGAAAGAGGTGCAAGTAACCCCTAGAATAATTTGTGAGTTTTATAATGTTCCATACTATGAGAATGATTTCATTGATGAAACTGACTTGGAATATTTTAGAGACATATATGGATAATATTATAAACTCTTTAATTGAGGGAAGTGGTGAATGGAAGTATAGCACAGGTAACAATATCCCAGTATCTTTCCATCAAGCTATTATGTTTCTAGAAGCTAAGATGTGGATTCAATTCATTTGCACACGAATTATATCTGCTTTAAATGTTTCTAACGTTAATACCTTTAGAGCAATGTTGCTCTATGCTATTTTGCAAAAAAGGCAAGTCTGTGTTGGCAAATGGATCCACCATGGGAAGATGCATTAGTAGCCAGAAGGTGGGAGTATTCTTTCCCCATCTAGTGATGACTCTATGCAAAAAGGCGAGTGTATCTATGATGTCCACTGAGCAGCCGTTGAAACCATCTCGAAGCATTATCGGGGACACCTTTTCCAATAATACATCAACCTGCATGCCAAACAAATAAATGATTGGAATAAGCAACAGCAAGAAATGACAACTACACCCGCTTCGTCAAAAAGGTTGACACGAGCTCAACAAGATGTTAGTGAGAATAGTCATCCAAAGTTAGATTGGATGATTCAACTGATGCAGGAATCAGGACCAATTTTTCAAGAGTTTGCGAGGCAAACAACATTCAAGTTCCCAATTATACACCTGACATGTTTGGGCCGAAAAATATGGACCAAGAAGAAGTGCATGAAAGCGAAAAGGAAGGAGAGAAAGAGGAGGATGACGAGGATGAGGAGATGGACGATAAGGAGGATGATTGAACTATTTTAAATTTTATAAAAAATTATTTGCATTAATTTTTGGATCATTTTAATTTAGACTTCGTAGGAGTAGGATTAATAAGTAGATTTTTGTATGTTGTGTTCTGTTTAAATTTTCTATTAGGAACCCAACACAAAGGAGACACAAACATATCTGAACTTTACACGATCAAATGAGGAAGCACCTACCAATAGGAGTTAGAGCAATCACGATCAATAGGGTATCTTCTTTCCTTATCTTTTAATGGGATACACATTGAGGACAATTTGTCAACTAAAGTGTGGAAGGTAACATAAAAAATTTGCTTCAAATTTTTACATTTGCTTTGATTTTTCTTGTCTTTTGTGTGCTTTAAGCTTGTAGAAATACAAGTGATTGGTTAGGAGCATGTACATAGGTTGCTTGCATTTGTGAATAAATTTGGCATGATGATAGGTGATTTTAAGTTTTTTATTATCGGACTACTAAAATTCTATATGTTACACTGTAAGTAGGTATTGAGCTATCATTTGTACCAAATGATATAGAAAATACAAGGAAACAAGCATGCTAGTACGAATGATAAATAGTTGAATTTGTATTTTTTTGGTTGATTAAATTTGTGAATGTTGAGATATTTACAAATGACCTAAGGCATTGTTTGGAACATATCCAGAGCCAAAAAGTTGCCCTATTTATATTTCACCTTTAGTACCAATTATTGAGCCTACTGACACTTCTTGATGAACCACATTACAAGTCCCGAGCCTGGAAACATCAATTTTTATTTTCCCTTTTTCTTTGGTCCTGTGCTACACGATTGTAGACATCTAGTCATACGTATTGAGGATTAAGTAGATGCATCATGGTGGAGTCTATAAAAAAAGAGTGAAATAGGAAAGATTAGTGTGATATGGGAATTATAGGTTAGCCTAAAAGTGTAAAACAAGAAGAAAACTCCAAAAAGAAAATCCATACAACTAGAAAAAGTACCTGAAGAACCAAAAAGCATTATTGAGTGAGAAAAAAATTAAAAAAGAACAGTGACAAAGTCACAAACATAGAAAAAACTCATTCATTAGTGCATCAAAACTCGTAGGCTAGCCATAGTTACTATGTCATGCTATGATTTCCTATATTTGGAGAGAGAAGAAAGGTGAGAGAAGCAGAAATAAGGCGGTGAGCGAGTAAGGGTCACTAAAGAGGGAAGAATAGGGATCAATATGTCGTGCCAAACTATTTTCTTGTTTGTAACCTATTGATGCTTATTATTTTTGAATTCCATACCTGTCCTAAGCCCCAGAACATTACAAGACAAAAAGCCCTATGTGACCTAAATATCCTTATACATGAATGGACATCATACTGAACATTCACATAGACGACTATTTATATTTTGCTCGAAAAATCAAAGTACTTCTTATATTTTGTAACATACTGAACTTAGATGTTTGTGATCAAAAGTGGTAAGTCAACTACTCGTCATGTTGAAATTTTTAGTTAATATGAAATGCCTAAGTCATATGCTCCGAAATCAATACTTGTACCATACTTGCTCAAGGGTTGTCAATTTCATTTTATAATCTTTATTTATGTTGCTTGAGAACAAGCAATGACTTAAGTGTGAGGAAGCTTGATGTAACACCCCTCACCCGTATTCAACGCCGGAATAGGGTTATGGAGCATTACCGAACTTACAACACTTTAAAACACACATTTTATATACAATTTATCATTTCAACATTCATCAATCAATATCAATCATTATGTCCCTAATACGAGCCTACGAGGCCTTAAACATTCATTGGTAGTGGTTTGGGACTAAACCGATAACTTTTAAAACATTTGGAGCACTTAGAAAATTTTTCTCAAAACAGGGGACACACGCCCGTGTCATAGGCCGTGTGGACATTCGAAATGGGAGCACATGGCCGTGTCCCAGCCCGTGTTCTACCCCGTGTCCAAACAAGTGAGCTTACTGACTTGGGTCACATGGCCAACTCACACGCCCGTGTGGCTAGCCCGTGTGCCCTAAAAATGGCCATACACGCCCGTGTACCAAGCCGTGTGCTAGGCCGTGTCAAACCTGTAGGGTATACTAACTTATGCCACACGGCCAAGTCACACGCCCGTGTGTGAGGCCGTGTGGAGCATACTGACTTGATTTTTAAAACCATACCAGGGGACACACAGTCGTGTACTTAACTGTATGTCATACACGGCTGAGACACACGCCCGTGTCTCTGCCCGTGTGGACAAAAATAGGCTATTTACCAAGCCATTTTGCCACCCAAATTTAGGTACACCTACACTTCTCAAATAGCACAATATATAGCATCAAAAGGCACATATTTCAATTCCAATCAAACATGATTTATACCAATTCCAACACCAACCAATACAAAACATAAATACCATATATTGCGATCTAATTTCATGCCAATCTTTGTCTTCTCAAAACATCAAAATGACCATTTACAATTATACATTATTATGCTCAATTCCACAAACATACCAATTCACAAATCATCACCTGTTGACATTCAAAATTACCTATTATCAATGAGCATCATGAATCCACCTCAATCACACGACATAGGTCAATTGTATACATATAAACATAATCAAAATCAACCAAAATAAGCCAACTCACATGGCCAAATATACAAACCAAATCTTAGACATTTATAAGCCAATTCAAATGGACAAAATCATAACCAAAACATAACCAACATTACCAAAGTCCCTATACATGCCATATACTCAAATTACCAAAGTTCATAGATACCAAGTTATAGGTGGATAGTGTGAAGCGATCTCGGATGATCCCCGAATCCGAGCTAGCTTTGATATCACTATAAAACACAGAAAAATAAACAAAGTAAGCTATAAAGCTTAGTAAGCTCGTATGAGATAAATTTAATGCAATCACTTAAACATGATTCAATAATTTCAATATGTCAATATCCAACTTTCCTTAACTATCAAACCTTTCAAGTGCTCATTCGCAAAACCATATACATTCGTCATCATTTCTCCCATTCAAAGCTAAAATGGTTTATACACATACCTGTACCATATCGTACCAATCTTATATACATTCTCGTCTTTCATTTACCCGTTGAACTGTTCGGAATAGAAATCGGATACTCAAGGATCTCACACGATAAGTACATATACCATGGCTCGAAGCCAAATCAAGGTAACTTATCCGAAATACTGATATCATGGCCCGAAGCCAAATTAGTTTATCTCGCACACAAAGTACTATATCATGGCCCGAAGCCAACTCGATTTATCTCGCACACAAAGTGCTATATCATAGCTCGAAGCCAACTCACTATATCTCCTAATGACATGTCACTAGCATCCTAAACTATTCCTAAAGTTCAACCGGGATTTCGAATGTCGAATCATCGTCGAATCACTATCGCTCATATCCACAGTCTCGTATTTGTAATTCATGCAATATCAAAGCATAAAATACATGTATATTGAAGTTTATCACATACGAACTTACCTCAAAGGTTGAAACGACGAAATAAGTCGATTAGTCGATAACTTTCGTTTTTCCCCGATCTAGATCCGAATTTCGCTTTTCTTGATCTAAATATATTCAAAATTGATTTATTTAATCATTTATCTATTCAATCCAATCCAAAATATACTTTAGGGGACATTTACACTTTTGCCCCTAAACTTTCACATTTTTACAATTTAGTCCTTATTGCATAAAATCACAAATTCATGCAAATTTCACAACACCCATGCTTAGCCGAACTACCATAAAGCCCCTAGTAGCCCATATTTTTCATTTATTCAAACATTTAACCACACCTTTTCACAAATTAATCCCTATTTTGCATTTTTACTCAAAATCACTTTACAAAACTTGTTTATCTATCAACAACTAATCAAAATCTATCATCAAACATCAAAACTCATACATATTCATCAATGGAAACTTTCATAATCTTTAACAGTTTTGCAAATTAGTCCCTGGGCTAGCTAGTACTAGTTGCAACGATCACAAAAACATAGAAATCAATAAAAATGGGACAAAAACCGTACCTTAATTAGCTTTCCAAGCATGGCCGAATGAAAACCTAATTTTTAGCTTTTCTAATCTTCAATATTCGGCTATCTAAGAAGATGATTATAACACCCTTAACCCGTAATCGTCACCGGAATAGGTTAAGAAGCATTACCGAACTAGAAACTCAATTCAGAACAATCATTTATCAAATATCATCTCATTTCAGTAAATATCATTCATTCACATTGAATAATATTTTAATCGAGCATACAAAGTTTAATTCATGCATTCGGAACTAAATTGGTAACATATAAAAATTTTGGAAACTTAGAAAAATTTCAATATTTCAAGTATCACACGCCCGTGTGAACAGGCCGTGTGCCTCACACGGCTAGCAGACACGCCCGTGTTTTAGACCATGTGAAAACAAGGCATACATCTCGACTTTGTGTCACACAGCTAGAGGACACGCCTGTGTGCGTGCCGTGTGTGGCGGTGAGTATACTGACTTGGGTCACACGGCCAACCACACACCCGTGTGTCTAGCCCGTGTGCCCTTCGAAATGGCCACACACGCCCGTGTATCAGGCCGTGCAAAAACTGTAGGGTATACTAACTTATCAACACGACCAAGTCACACGCCCGTGTGCTAGGCCGTATGCCATTTAGGGTTATACTAATTTGTACCACATAGCCGGTCACACGCTCGTGTGTGAGGCCGTGTAGAGCATACTGACTTCAATTCCATTTCAACACCAAGGGGCACACGACCGTGTAACATGACCATGTGTCACACACGGCTGAGACACACGCCTGTGTCCCTGCCCGTGTGGAAAAAAATAGGCTATTTGCAAAGCCATTTGCCACCCTATACACACAAGCATTTATAAGCATAAATGACCACATTTCATAACCCAATTGGCAATCATTCAATAACATTTCATACACATAATATACCAATTCAATTTAGTACTCAAATGCCTAATTAACATCATGCATTATCCATTAATATATCAACTACATAACAAGACATACCATAATTGAATACTTAAACTCAACCAAAACATAGTACCAAAATAAGCCAAATCACATGGCTTAACTTATACAGAAAAACATACCAAAACCATGATATCAAGTAACATAACTAACATATTTTAAACTAGCCTATACATGCCATATTTACATATATCCACAAGTTCAAAAGTACCAATCAGAGATTGGATAGTGTGATTTGCAACTCTGACTTGTCCGAAACGAGCGAGCTAACGAACCTCTATAAAACATAGAAAAAGAAACAGGGTAAGCTTTATAGCTTAGTAAGCCCGTATAATTTAGAATTAAACTTACCATTTATACATAATCAAGGCAATTAACTAAAGTAAACTCCATACAATTTCCAAATGCCTATCACAAGCATTCATCCAAAGGTTAGACATGTTAATACATGAAATCATCCATTATCACAGTTCACTAATCAATATAACTAGCATTCAACATTTCATTTTCAATCATATAACCAATAATCCATTCAATAACAGTAATCATCCGTATAAACAGAATTTATGCTTGTTAAACCTATTAGAACTCAAAAGGATACTCGGGTGTTAAACATTAGTAATCCGCCAATTCATTATCATTTATGCTCTTTCGAGCCATGATCGGCAAGCTCCTCCTGAGCTGATGAACAGTAAGCTCTATTGAGCTGAAACGGTAAGCTCTATCGAGCTGAACAGTAAGCTCATACGAGCTAAAACGATAAGCTCCAATGAGATGAGCTGATATATCGGTAAGCTCATACGAACTGTGGTGAGTCCGCAACAAATGCAGGAGCTCGACCAAAATGGTAACCCAAGTGACATGTCACTCGTATCCTACGAATTCATACAGTTCAAACGGGGCTCGGTAACAAATAGATTATATCGATATGGCATTCATATTTCAAGTATATCAAAAATTCAATTATATACATTCATTTGCTTCCACACAATACATTTGAAATTCATACATAGCTTCAGATTTCAAATCTCTTTAATCTCACAACTGAAATTATAATCTGACTTTCGCTATACATCATCTCTAGCTGAGACTGCTTATAACTGTATTAAATTGTTTTGATTTTCTACTCAATTTCTCTGACGATATTAATCCCATAGATCATTTTCTCACAAAGCTCGATCCTAAACTAACAGAGTTCAGTAACTTCTTATAACAGCAACAGTCATTCTTAGTTGCTTTGAAACTCTAAAACACAGAGACAAATAAAAATTTCGAGAATTTGAATTGCGTTTCTCGATTTCAATGCAATCTCATACTCACAGATTACTGTAATTTCCCTCAGAATCACAATATGAGTTTCAGATCTCAATCCAAAACAATAAAGATTGGCACCATGTGTAGACTTATCATCTAAAGAACAGATAACTCTATCCTTCTCAATGATAAGGATAATCCCGATACGGAATTCATCAACACTCTATTTCTACAATCAACAAAGTCAGAAATATCACAATTCACACTCATTCATCAATACCATATATCAGAATATCGTGCATCATGTTACTCTCGTACGAACAGACTAACTGACACTGTGAGTACCTATAACAATGCTTATACAATCTCAAAGTTTCTCGGTATAGACACTTTATCTCGAAGCAACAAATAATCATCGATTCCACATCTGAAGTTCTGAATCAAAAATCAATTTATGTTGAACCCCCTTTTTAACTTATAATTTGATAACACATTTCTAAGTTTCACATCTTAGCTAAATAACATCTATTTAGCTTCTAACTCAGCTAACAACTGTTCATCATCTGATAAGATCAATCACGTATTCATCGCTCAAAAAGCACACAAGAGTTTCCCATTCGAAACATCTGAAACTATAATTGTTTTCCTCGGATAATAATTACTTACAGACTCAAAAGTTTTTCGATGATTCGAGCTAACCTTGCTGTGCCAAGTTCGGATCTTTTTCTGACATTAAATGTTTTAAACTCTTATAGTCATCAAATATGTCACATAACTCTTTTCATGCAACTTTAACTATATGGAATCACAAGATATCTCTGTACACTCTTTTATTAGAACACACTTCAAACCGTTCATTGACATATGACTGAGAATCAGAAACTTTTATTCAACTTAGGCTAAACCAGTACTGATGTTTCGGTTGACAATATCTTCGTACAAAAGAAAGCTTCAACAATCGAACTAACTTTAATTTACCACAACATTTCTCAGATAGAATCGTTTCGATAGATATAATTCTGTATCAAGCCTTCAAGAATACAAATTCTTCTTCCAGACTATCCCTCAATTCACACATGTACATTCAAAGTTTATTTCCAGTCCAGTGGATAGATTCAAACACATATAACCCAATTATCTTTTTAATAAAATAATTCAAATCAGACTAAACCACTAAATCGGTCTTTTCGAAGAACTCTTTTCTTCTCGTTAAAAATGATAACCCAGACATATCATTTTACAGATTTGATCTTAATCTTCTATCATTTTCACTTTTGCCGATGTCAAACCTTTCACGAGAACTAGAAAATAGTTTATAACAAAGCTGTCTCATATATTAATCATCGAAGTTCTGAATTATACTGAAGTCACCTTATCAGATAGAAATCATTGGGCCTTAATAAGAACGATGTCTCAACCCTATAATAAATATTATCACGGCTGTTAATGAAACATTTGAACACAGAAAAGAATCAAATATGATTTAAATATCAACCATTGCAAAAACACAACTTATATAACTCTGAAGACGGTATCACTGTACTCTCACATTTCAAGCCAGAAATTATAATCATAATAGACATAGTCATCTATGTCAAATAGAGATCTCTTCCAGATAATCACATGGAATCATAAGAAAACTGGAATAGCGAAATTTCAACATTTGGAGTTACACAGGATATCTGAAAATTACAACCCATATAGAGCGATATCAATTCCGATAATATCCCAGAAAATGTCCAGAAAGAACAATGTCACTCATAAATAATGAAATCCAAAGTAACAGAAGCAATATAATCTTCACATATATTCAATAGAAAAATAACCAGTAGAAAAAGAATATTAGCCTCATGCAGATTTTATCGTCGACTTTCATATCCACAAAATGGAATAAATTATCAGAGAAAGACATAACAATGTCAAACGTAACCCAAACAGATCAACGATGCTTTCGTCTATTAATATGTTTAGCTAATGTTATCATACGATAGGACTTTCTTTCTGAAATTAAACAGTCACATATACTTCTGAGGAAAAATGTACACATAGAATGCCCAGAAGGAATCATAGTAATTGCTCGACTATAACCATTGCATTCAACCATCGATACAATTCAATCATTATTCAACTGTCTAATTCTGTTATCAGAAATTTTCACATTATCCCATCACTAATAAAAATCAATTCAGAAAAACCTCCAGTTAATACTTTCTTTAGATAACATACCTGAATAGGTCATTTAGTCAGAGTTAACTTCTTCTTTAACATAGTTTTCAGAACTTTTCAATATCTCCTTTAGTAGTATGTTCATTTGTTGATTCATTCTCTTTTCTACCCACATTAGTAATCTTTCAAACACTGATCTCTGTAACTCCACACTCGTGAGCTTATTCATCCCAAAATCTTACAGATTTCATTTTAACGTTTCACTGATAAGGGGGGTGAGGGTAGTAAAGCCTTAAATTTAACTCTCACATACATGCACATAACATATAATATTACGAATAGCCAGTTCATTACTAATTTCACAATCTCAAAACATTTAATAATCATTGACTTATCAACACTTTTGCACTTAACACATAGTTCTTATGCCAACTCATATCACTAATTCACAATCGAAATTCTCATATAGCATCATAACTCAAATGTCATAACTCATATGCTCATATAATTATAACATTTATCAATAAAAATATGTCATGCAATTTGATCCATACCTTTATGAGTTTCAATTCATAATCAACATATTTTCACTCAAACATTTGAGTATTACTTCTGTGCTATTAGAATTAGCTCGGTTGGAAAACATATCTGTCTCATCAAAACAATTTTCGTCAGAGTCAGGAGATATCAAACTATCACAGGTGAACTATTGCATGTATAGCTAAACTCACATACGTTATGGTAGTCCTAGAATCGACTAAACCAGAGCTCTGATACCAATAAAATGTAACACCCCTAACCCATATCCGTCGCCAGACTAGGGTTAAGAGACATTACCGGACATATCAGAACATTTTATGCTCACTTCACAACATCAATCATACAACATTATTTCATAATAATTCATACTCATATAGTCCCTTTAGAAAGTCTATGAGACCTTAAACATACTTTAGAGAAGGTTCAGGACTAAACTGATCTCATACGGAAATTTTACGGAACTTAGAAAATTTTTCTTTCAAAACAGGGCACACGCCCGTGTGGCTAGGCCGTGTGCCTCTCACGACCGTGCCTTGGACCATGCTCAGCCCGTGTGCAACACTGACTTGGGTCACACGGTCTAACACACGCCCGTGCTTCTTGCCCGTGTGGCATCCTGACTTGCTTCGAATTGAAACCTTGAGAGACACGATCGAGACACACGCCCGTATGCTCAACCGTGTGGGCAAATATAGGCCATTTGCAAGGCCAATTTGCCACCCAAAATTGAGTCATACCTACAAGAATCAAACAAGCATCAATTCATGTCCCAAAAGCATCCGAAAACATACCAAATCATGAGCACATCAAAACATACCAAATTTTACATCACATTGCATGCACTAAATTAACTCCATAATCACATTCATTATCAAGCCATATCACATGGCTATAAGTACCCAACATCAAAACCAATCAGATCAAAACTAGCCTATACATGCCACATAACCAAATCTCAAAGCTTTTATTCACCGAAACAATATTCGGATAGTGTGATAAGGCCTCCTGCGACTTCCAACCCGAGCAAATCTCCGAAAATCTATAAACATAGGAAAAACACACAGAGTAAGCATTGAAAGATTAGTAAGCTCGTATCTTAATAAACTTAACATAACAAATAATTTCATTACAATGCCATAAGCATGATATGCTATCTCACACAAATTCTCTAAATTATAAAACATGTTCTCATATCAAATTATCATCATTCAATATTATACTTGCTTACTTAACTAACTTTAGCTTTCACAAGCTTATTCAATTCAATTCTCATATATTATTCAATTCACACTTTCATACATCCAAATAAGCACATTATGGAAAATAGCATATCTTATCATATATCTTTTTCATATGAATCTCATTTCATCATTTATACCCAAATTCACTTTGCATTCGTATAGTATCTGTAACAGCCCGATTTCAGGCCTAGTCGGAATAGTGGTGCGAGACCACAAATCCGAGGTAAATTTATGAGTTTTTAAGGTTCATGCCATGTTTGCATGTTATTGTGAAAGTTTCATGAAGCAATTTTGCTAAATTGAGGTTGAATGGTCAAAAAGGACCAAATTGCAAAAGTTACAAAATATGAGTTTCTAGAAGCATTTTGTATGAAATAGCTTTAGAATAGCAATTATAAGTCCTTAAATAGCAATTTTCCCAAATCATAATTTTTGGACAAAATTGGACATGAGTTATTAAAATAGAGAATTTTTAAGAGAAGGGCATTTTAGTCATTTGTCTATTAAATGGTTAATAAAGGAAAAAGATGACAAAAATCACTATCATCTTCTTCCTCATTGCCGAAAATTTGAAAGAACCCATAGCTAGGGTTTGTTCATCTTTCAAGCTTGCTAGTAAGTTCATCTTAGCCTCGTTTTTAATATTCTTCGTATTTTTAAAGTTCTCGTATTATGAATTAGCTATTTTTAGCTATAAAGCGAGCTAAGATGCATGTTCAAAAATCTACCCATGAATAATATGCTTGTTAAATGATGTTTTATGGAAGTTTATGAGAGTTTGATGTTAGATAAACATCTTTTTCTAAGTGAATTTCATGAAAAATGAGCATAGGGACTAGTTTGTAAAAGTTATGAGATTGTTCATACATAGTAGAAATAGTGAGAATTGAGGATTGTTATAGTAGAGAAAATGAATCGGCTAAGCATAAAGTCTAAGAAAATTGAATGAGAATTATTTTACAAGCCTTGGGGAAAAAGTGCAAATATGAGAAAGTATAGGGGCAAAATAGTAATTTTGCCAAAATATGAGTAAAGAGTCAATTTAGTCAATTTGAGTATTAAATGATCTATTTATGACTATAGATCAAGAAAAACGAAGCTCGGATCGAAACTGAGGCAAGAACAAGGTCGATGACTAAATTGCATACCTAGCTGCATTTTGTATATTGAGGTAAGTTTGTATGATTTCTAAGCTTTATGATTTATATCATTGAATTGCTTAGTATAATGTACAATGTTATTATGAAAATGTTTAATGTTATGTTAAACAAAAAAAAAATTAATGAGATCAAGCATGAGAAAGCCCCGATTGGAGTTGAATAGCTTAGGATACTCTATCTACCACATGAAACAAGAAAGTCCGTATAAGACCAAGCCGAGGCATGGCATCGGCAAGCAAGCAAGTTATCATGTAAGTCCAAGGCAAGCTTGGCATTGAGGAGTTATCATGTAAGTCCAAGGCAAGCTTGGCATTGAGAAGTTATCATGTAAGTCCAAGGCAAGCTTGGCATTGAAAAGCTATCAAGAGAAAGAGATTTCAAGTAAGTCCAAGCTAAGGCTCGGCATTGACCAGTTCATGAGCAAAGATACCAAGTAAGACCATGTCAAGATATGGCAATGGTAAGTTCCCAAGGGAACTCACGAGAAAGACTTCGTATAAGTCCATGTCAAGACATGGCCTCGAAACTAAGATGAGATTTAGTATCCTCGGTTATTCATATAAATTCATCGGGCAGACGAGTTAAGCTCCATTGAGATAACAAGAAAGCTAAGTAAGCAAAGTTATTATTAAGTGAAAATGAGTATTATTCATGTTATGAATGATGAATTAGAAATTATGAGTATTATGTTCAAGTATGCTGATCAAAGTGATCAAGTGATACAGGTACTATTTGCCTATCAAGTATGAGATTAGTAAGTTTCATGAGATATGTAAGAATCAAGTATGAGTAAGTAAGCTTTATAGCTGAATTTACGATACCATTGTTTATATCAAATGGTCTATATTAAGTAAGAATGTTGCTATGTGCATTATGCAAACTTACTAAGCTAAACGCTTATGTCTTTCATTCTTTATTTCCATGTAGTCCCGCCAAGCTAATATCGAGGATCACCGTCATCGGAGCTCGGAGCACACTATCAATCACTATTTTGGTATAGCCAAGTTGTTTTATTAAGTATGGCATGTATAGGAAGCATTACATTTTGAGTAAATGTTTTAAGAAGAGCCAAAGTATAGGCTATTAAGTTTGTTATTCTTTTGTATATGGCAAAGTGATTGGCCAAGTGTGTATGTTTATAATTATCAATGAAGCATGTAGTATTATTCATGAATGATGTAGTATTGAGTTGTTGAAATGAGTATGAATTGGATCTTAATTTCAGGGTGGCAATTGGCTTGGTAAATAGCCTCTAAGTGCCCACACGGCTGGACACACGGGCATGTGTCTAGGCCGTGCGTAACCTGCACCTTTGCATCATAAGTCAGTATATCAAGATATAGTACACGGTCTAAGTCCACGGGCGTGTCTTGGCCGTGGGAAAATTGGCAGAATACTGAGTTTTTAGGCACGGTCTGGGGACATGGGCGTGCATGTCTATCCACGGGCGTGTCTTATCTTACACGGGCTTGTGACCCCTGTTTCAAAGAAAGGTTTTTCGATTGGGTTCTGAAAGTTTATCAGTACGAGTTTAAGGCCTCGTAGGCCCATGAAATGTACGAGTTGTTTAAGAATGAGAAGTTTTAATTTCGGAACGAAATTTTATAGCCCGTAATGTCATGATTAAGCAAGTTCAAGCATATTAATGTCTTGTATCCTGTCTGAGCCTCGGACTCGGGTATAGGGTGTTACAGTATCTGACAATTTCACATATGCCACTTTATAAATCACATCTTATTCATTTGTTCATGTTTCATTTGCACATATTCACATTTCATTTGCATATACATCACATAACATTCTTTGCACTTATATACTTACCTTTCATTATCAAAAATTGTATACATTTCAACGTACCTGAATCGGAATGTCATTCATTTAATCACATATTTCTCGGAACGCCCGTTGAACCGTTCAGAATCAATAAGGATACTCGGATAGATCGTAAAGCTCGTACAATGCCAACGTCCTGCACGTGGTCTTACATGTAATTAAATATCGATGCCATTGTCCCGCATGTGGTCTTTACGAAATCATATACGCGTCGATGTCCCGGACATGGTCTTACACATAATCTCTAATCGATGCCAGTGTCCCAGACACGGTCTTACACGATATCTCAAATCATTGCCAACGTCCAAGACATGGTCTTACATGAAATCATATCTCTGAATCCTATGTCATGACATATGTATCCTCTACTATTCCTAGGGTTCGTACGGGGCTTTTCGGACGTAATCACGTTATCTGAACTTTCTCGTATTCATATATTCTGCTTCTCGAACAATTCAATATCATAATATCATATATATAACTTATTCAAAATACATACATTTGCATTACCATTCGACAATGAATTCAATTATAAAAATAATATGCATTTATAACATGATTTTGTAATGTCTATTAAAATACGAACTTACCTCGTTCGTAGTAATGACAAATTAAGTCGACTAATCCGATATTTTGACTTTTCCCTCGATCTAGATCCGAATTCTGATTTTGCCAATCTAATTAATATCAAAATTAACTTACTTATTCAACATTTCATTCAATTTTCATCCAATAACATATAAATGGGCAATTTGCATTTTAGCCCCTAACATTTCACATTTTGCAATTTAGTCCATATTTCACAAAACATAAAATATTCAAAATTTCACCACACCCATGCTTGGCCGAATTTCACTAAGTTCCCTAGCAGCCCATTTCTTTTATTTATTTCACATTTAAGCCCCTAAACTTTCAAACTTCACAAATAAATCCCTAATTTGGATTTTTATCAAAAAATCACTTAATTAAACATGATAATCAAACATCAAAGATTTATTTTTCATCATCAAACTAAAAATTCATCACATTATCAACAATGGAAAATCTCAAATTTATCATAAGTTCTGAAAATTAAAGTATGGGCTAAGTAATATTCGAAGCAACGATCTCAAAAAAGTAAAAATTATCGAAAACCGAGCAAAACACATACCCGAATTAAGCTTCAAGAGTGCCGAATATAAAAGCTTCATTCATGGCTTCTTTTTCTTCAACATTCGGCCATAAGATGAATGATGATGGCCATTTTATGTTTTACTTTAATTTATTACATATTAATATAACATTTACAAATTTAACCTTTATAAATCAATTAGAAAACCATATAATGGTTGTCTATTACCATCCATCCCATTATCCAATGGCCAAATTTCATTTTAAGGACTTCATAATTAATTAATCAAAGCAAATAGGCACTTTAACATATAACACGCTACTTTTACAATTTACGCGATTAAGTCCTATTCCACAATTCGGCACTCAAACGATGAAATTTTCATGCAAAAATTTCACACATTCTAATTCACATACTTTAAGCTTGGACAATAATATTAAAATATTTTTTGACTCAGATTTGTGGTCTCGAAACCACTGTTCCGACTAAGGTCTAAACGGGCTGTTACAACTCTCCCCCTTAGGGATTTTCGTCCCCGAAAATCTTACCAGAAAGTAGATTAAGGATTTGCTTCCACACAATACATTTCAAACTCATACATAGCATCGGATTTCAAATCTCTTTAATCTCACAACTGAAATTATGATCTGACTTTCGCTATACATCATCTCTAGCTGAGATTGCTTATAATTGTATTAAATTGTTTTTATTTTTCGCTCAATTTCTCGGACGATATTAATCCCGTGGATCATTTTCTCACAAAGCTCGATCCTGAAATAACGGAGTTTGGTAACTGCTTATAACAGCAATAGTCTTTCTTAGTTGCTTTGAAACTCTAAAACACAGTGACAAATAAATATTTTGAGAATTTGAATTGCGTTTCCCAATTTCAATGCAATCTCATACTCACAGATTACTGTAATTTCCCTCAGAATCACAATATGAGTTTCAGATCTCAATCCGAAACAATGATGATTGGCACCATGTGTAGACTTATCATCTCAAGAACAGATAACTCTACCCTTTTCAATGACAAGGATAATCCCGATACAGAATTCATCAACACTCTATTTCTATAATCAACAAAGTCAGAAATATCACAGTTCACACTCATTCATCAATACCATATCTCGGAATGTCGTGCATCATGTTACTCTCGTACGAACAGACTAACTGACACTGTGAGCACCTATAACAATGCTTATACAATCTCAAAGTTTCTCGGTATAGATACTTTATCTCGAAGCAACAAATAATCATCGTTTCCACATCTGAAGTTCTTAATCAAAAATCAATTTATGCTGAACCCCCTTTTTAACTTATAATTTGATAACACATTTCTAAGTTTCACATCTTCGCTAAATAACATCTATTTAGCTTCTAACTCAGCTAACAACTGTTCATCATCTGATAAGATCAATCATGTATTCATCGCTCATAAAGCACACAAGAGTTTCCCATTCGAAACATCTGAAACTATAATTGTTTTCCTCGGATAATAATTACTTACAGACTCAAAAGTTTTTCGATGATTCGAGCTAACCTTGCTGTGCCAAGTTCGGATCTTTTTCTGACATTAAACGTTTTAAACTCTAATAGTCATCAAATATGTCACATAACTCTTTTCATGCAGCTTTAACTATATGGAATCACAAGATATCTCTGTACACTCTTTTATTAGAACACACTTCAAACCGTTCATTGACATATGACTGAGAATCATAAACTTTTATTCAACTTAGGCTGAACCAGTACTGATGTTTCGGTTGACAATATCTTTGTACAAAAGAAAGCTTCAACAATCGAACTAACTTTAATTTACCACAACATTTCTCAGATAGAATCGTTTCGATAGATATAATTCTGTATCAAGCCTTCAAGAATACAAATTCTTCTTCCAGACTATCCCTTAATTCACACAGGTACGTTCAAAGTTTATTTCCAGTCCGGTGGATAGATTCAAACACATATAACCCAATTATCTTTTCAATAAAATAATTCAAATCAGACTAAACCACTAAATCGGTCTTTTCAAAGAAATCTTTTCTTCTCTTAAAAAACATAACCCAGACATATCATTTTACAGATTTGATCTTAATCTTCTATCATTTTCACTTTTATCGATGTCAAACCTTTCACGAGAACTAGAAAAGAGTTTATAACAAAGTTGTCTCATATATTAATCATCGAAGTTCTGAATTATACTGAAGTCATCTTTATCAGATAGAAATCATTGGGCCTTAATGAGAACGATGTCTCAACCCTATAATAAATATTATCACGGCTGTTAATGAAACATTTGAACACAAAAAAGAATCAAATATGATTTAAATAGCAACCATTGCAAAAACACAACTTCTATAACTCTGAGGACGGTATCACTATACTCTCACATTTCAAGCCAGAAATTATAATCATAATAGACATAGTCATCTCTGTCAAATAGAGATCTCTTGCAGATAATCACATGGAATCATAAGAAAACAGGAATAGCAAAATTTCAACATTTGGAGTTACACAGGATATCTGACAATTACAACCCATATAGAATGATATCAATTCCGATGATATCCCAAAAAATGTCCAGAAAGAACAGTGTCACTCATAAATACTGAAATCCACAGTAACAGAAGCAATATAATCTTCATATATATTCAACAGAACAATAACTAGTAGAAATAGAATATTAGCCTCATACAGATTTTATCGTCGACTTTCATATCCACACAATGGAATAAATTATCAGAGAAAGACATAACAATGTCAAACATAACCCAAACAGATCAACGATGCTTTCGTCTATTAATATGTTTAGCTAATGTTCTCATACGATAGGACTTTCTTTCTGAAATTAAAGAGTCACATATACTTCTGAGGAAAAATGTACACATAGAATGCCCAGAAGGAATCATAGTAATTGCCCGACTATAACCATTGCATTTGACCATTAATACAATTCAATCATTATTCAACTGCCTAATTCTATTATCAGAAATTTTCACATTATCCCATCACTAACAGAAATCAATTCAAAAAAACTTCCGGTTAATACTTTCTTTAGATAACATACCTGAATAGGTCATTTAGTCAGAGTTAACTTCTTCTTTCACAGTGACTTTGCATAATCTGAATAGTTTTCAGAACTTTTCAATATCTCATTTAGTATTATGTTCATTTGCTGATTTATTCTCTTTTCTGACCACATTAGTAATCTTTCAAACTCTGATCTCTGTAACTCCACACTCGTGAGCTTATTCATCCCAAAATCTTACAGATTTCATTTTAACATTTCACTGATAAGGGGGGTGAGGGTAGTAAAGCCTCAAATTTAAATCTCACATACATGCACATAACATATACTATTACGAATAGCCAATTCATTACTAATTTCACAATCTCAAAACATTTAATAACCATTGACTTATCAACACTTTTGTACTTAACACATATTTTTTATGCCAACTCATATCACTAATTAACAATCAAAATTCTCATATAGCATCATAACTCAAATGTCATAACTCATATGCTCATATAATTATAACATTCATCAATAAAAATATGTCATGCAATTTGATCCAAACCTTTATGAGTTTCAATTCATAATCAACATATTTTCACACAAACATTTGAGTATTACTTCTGTACTATCAGAATTAGCTCAGTTGGAAAACATATCTGTCTCATCAAAACAATTTTCGTCAGAGTCGGGAGATATCACACTATCGCAGGTTAACTATGGCAAGTATAGCTAGATTCACATACGCTATGGTAGTCCTAGAATTGACTAAACTGTAGCTCTGATACCAATAAAATGTAACACCCCTAACCCGTATCCATCACCGGACTAGGGTTAAGAGACATTACCGGACATATCAGAACATTTTACGCTCACTTCACAACATCAATCAAACAACATTATTTCATAATAATTCATACTCGTATAGTCCCTTTAGAAAGTCTACGAGAACTTAAACATACTTTAGAGAAGGTTCGGCACTAAACCGATCTCATACGGAAATTTTGCGGAACTTAGAAAAAAATTTTCAAAACAAGGCACACGCCCGTGTGGCTAGGCCGTGTGCCTCACACGGGCGTGCCTTGGACCATGTCTCAGCCCGTGTGCAACACTGACTTGGGTCACACGGTCTGGCAGACGCCCGTGCTTCTTGCCCGTGTGGCATCCTGACTTGCTTTGAATTGCAACCTTGAGAGACACGATCGAGACACACGCCCGTGTGCTCAACCATGTGGGCAAATATAGTCCATTTGCAAGGCCAATTTGCCACCCAAAATTGGGTCATACCTACAAGCATCAAACAAGCATCAATTCATGTCCCAAAGGCAGCCAAAAACATACCAAATCATGAGCACATCAAAACATACCAAATTTTGTATCACATAGCATGCACTAAATTCACTCTATAATCACATTCATTATCAAGCCATATCACATGGCTATAAGTACCCAACTTCAAAACCAATCAGATCAAAACTAGCCTATACATGCCACATAACCAAATCTCAAAGCTTTTATTTACCGAAACAATATCCGGATAGTGTGATAAGGCCTCCTGTGACTTCCAACCCGAGCAAATCTTCGAAAATCTATAAACATAGGAAAAACACACAGAGTAAGCTTTGAAAGCTTAGTAAGCTCGTCTCTTAATAAACTTAACATAACAAATAATTTCATTACAATGCCATAAGCATGATATGCTATCTGACACAACTTCTCTAAATTACAAAACATGTTCTCATATCAAATTATCATCATTCAATATTATACTTTCTTACTTAACTAACTTTAGCTTTCACAAGCTTATTCAATTCAATTCTCATATATTATTCAATTCACACTTTCATATAGCCAAATAAGCACATTATGGAAAATAGCATATCTTATAAGCACATTATGGAAAATAGCATATCTTATCATATATCTTTTTCATATGAATCCCATTTCATCATTTATACCCAAATTCACCTTTCATTCATATAGTATCTAACAATTTCACATATGCCACTTTATAAATCACATCTTATTCATTTGTTCATGTTTCATTTGCACATATTCACATTTCATTTGCATATACATCACATAACATTCTTTGCTTTATATACTTACCTTTCATTATAAAAAATTGTATACATTTCAACGTACCTGAATCGGAATGACATTCATTTAATCACTTATTTCTCGGAACGCATGTTGAACCGTTCGGAATCAATAAGGATACTCGAATAGTTCGTAAAGCTCGTACAATGCCAACATCCCAGACGTGGTCTTACATGCAATTAAATATCGATGCCACTGTCCCAGACAGGGTCTTACACAAAATCATATACGATGCCGATGTCCCAGACATGATCTTACACGTAATCTCTAATCGATGCCAGTGTCCCAGACACAGTCTTACACGATATCTCAAATCGTTGCCAACGTCCCAGATGTGGTCTTACATGAAGTCATATCTCCAAATCCTATGTCATTACATATGTATCCTCTACTATTCCTAGGGTTCGTACGGGGCTTTTCAGACGTAATCACTTTATCTGAACTTTCTCGTATTCATATATTCTGCTTCTCGAACAATTCAATATCATAATATCATATATATAACTTATTCAAAATACATACATTTGCATTACCATTCGGCATTGAATTCAATCATACAAATAATATGCATTTATAACATGATTTTGTAATGTCTATTAAAATACGAACTTACCTCGTCCGTAGTAATGACAAATTAAGTAGACTAATCCGATATTTTTTCTTTTCCCTCGACCTAGATCCGAATTCTGCTTTTATCAATCTAATTAATATCAAAATTAACTTACTTATTCAACATTTCATTCAATTTTCATCCAAGAACATATAAATGGGCAATTTGCATTTTAGCCCCTAACATTTCACATTTTTGCAATTTAGTGCCTATTTCACAAAACATAAAATATTCAAAATTTCACCACACCCATGCTTGGCCGAATTTAACTAATGTCCCTAGCAGCCCATTTCTTTCATTTATTTCACATTTAAGCCCCTAAACTTTCAAATTTCACAAATAAATCCCTAATTTGGATTTTTATCAAAAAATCACTTAATTAAACATGATAATCAAACATCAAAGATTTATTTTTCATCATCAAACTACAAATTCATCACATTATCAACAATGGAAAATCTCAAATTTATCATCAGTTCTGAAAATTAAAGTATGGGCTAAGTAATATTCGAAGCAACGATCTCAAAAACGTAAAAATTATCGAAAACCGAGCAAAACACATACCGAAATTAAGCTTCAAGAGTGCCGAATATAAAAGCTTCATCCATGGCTTCTTTTTCTTCAACATTCGGCCATAAGATTAATGATGATGGCCATTTTATGTTTTACTTTAATTTATTACATATTAATATAACATTTACAAATTTAACCTTTATAAATCAATTAGAAAACCATATAATGGTTGTCTATTACCGTCCATCCCATTATCCAATGGCCAATTTTAATTTTAAGGACTTCATAATTAATTAATCAAGGAAAATAGGAACTTTAACATATAGCATGCTACTTTTACAATTTACACGATTAAGTCCTTTTCCATAATTTGGCACTCAAACGACGAAATTTTCATGCGAAAATTTCAAACATACTAATTCACATACTTTAAGCTTGGAAAATAATTTTAAAATATTTTTTGACTCGGATTTGTGGTCCTGAAACCACTGTTCTGACTAAGGTCTAAATCGGGTTGTTACAAGAATCGTACCTTAATCAAATAGAGAAGCTATGGCCGAATGAACCCTAAAGAAATAGCTTTCTTCTTTGCTATGGACGGTTGAAGATGATAATATTCACTAATGGCTTCATTTTGTTTTATTATTATTAATCTTATTAACCAATTTACCAAATTAGCCTTAATGAAAAATCATTTAAAACATCTAATATATGGTCATCTATGTCAAATTCCACTATCAATGGTCTAATAACATTATAAGGACTTTTTATTTAATAAATAATAGCAATTAAACACTTTTAATATTAGAATGCAACTTTTGTATTTTACGCGATTAAGTCCTTTTTACCGAATTAAGCATTCAAACAGTAAAGTTTCTTTACGAAACTTTCACATAATAATTCTATCATGCTGTAAACTTTAATAAAATAATAAAATAAATATTTTAACCTCAGATTTGTTGTCCCAAAACCACTATTCTGATTTGACTCAAAAACGGGCTGTTACAACTCTCCCCCTTAGGGATTTTCGTCCCCGAAAAACTTACCAATAAATAGGTTAGGGTACTATTTTCGTATAGCTTCCTCGGGTTCCCATGTAGCTTCCTTTATCCCGTGTTTATGCCAGAAAAATTTTACTAGGGCTATGCGTTTATTTCTCATCTCTTTGATTTCACGAGCCAAAATCTTGATCGGTTCTTCGTTATACGTCAAATAAGCTTGTATCTCAACATCTACCGGAGAAATCACATGTGACGGATCGGATCTGTATCGACATAGCATAGAAACGTGAAAAACATTATGGATCTTTTCAAGTTCTAACGGTAAAGCTAGTCGATATGCCACTGGCCATATTCGTTCAATAACTTTATACGGTCTGATGAAACGCGGACTCAACTTTCCTTTACGGTCGAATCGAAGAACGTTTTTCCACGGTGACACCTTTAGAAACACTTGGTCCCGGACTTGAAATTTAATTTCTCTACGTTTCAAATCAGCGTAGGATTTCTGTCAATCTGAAGCTGTTTTTAAACTGTCGCGAATCATTTTCACTTTTTCTTCAGTCTCTCTAATCAATTCAGTCCAGTATAACAGAGTTCGACACTTGCGGCCATATAAAGCTTCGTACGGTGCCATCTTTATACTCGTTTGGAAACTATTGTTATACGCGAATTCAATCAACGATAAGTATTTTTCCCAACTACCCTCAAACTCTAAAATACAACATCTCAACATGTCTTCGAGAATCTGAATAACTCTCTCGATCTGACCGTCAGTCTGAGGATGAAAAGCAGTACTAAAATTCAACTTTGTTCCCAGAGCCTCTTATAGTTTCTTCTAAAATCGCGATGTAAATCTCAGATCTCTATTAGAAATAATATATAGTGGTACTCCGTGTAACCGAACAATTTTAGAAATGTACAATTCTGCTAATCTATCAAGTGAGTAATCTGTACGTACCAGTATGAAATGAGCAGATTTCGTTAGTCGATCAACGATAACCCAGATTGCATCTTTGTTTTTCGGAGTTAGGGGCAGTCCCGACACAAAGTCTATTGTAACTCAGTCCCATTTCCACTCAGGAATCATCATAGGCTACAGTAATCTCGATGGTACTTGATGTTCAGCTTTTACTTGCTGACAAATCAGACATTTCGATACAAACTTCGATATATCCCGTTTCATACCCGACCACCAGTACAGTTGTTTCAGATCATTATACATTTTGGTACTTCCAGGATAAACAGATAAGCAGCTATGGTGTGCTTCGTGCAAAATATTTTGAATGAGTTCTGAATTTCTCAGTACACAAATTCTATTTCGGAACATTAAACAGTCATCAGTTCCAATATGAAATTTTGAATCAGAATTAGACTCACATTGAATTCGCTTAGCTTGTAAATCACTGTCATCTTTTTGAGCTTCACAGATTTGTTGAAGAAATACCGGTTTAGCTTTTAATTCAGCTAAAATAGACCTATCATCACAAATCATCAACTGGGTGTTCACTGCTCGTAATGCAAACAAAGATTTTCAGCTCAAGGCATCAGCAACAACATTAGCTTTTCCCGGGTGATAATTAATCACAAATTCATAATCTTTCAGTAGCTCAAGCCATCTTCGCTGTCGTAGGTTCAAGTCTTTCTGTGACATTAGATTTTTCAAGCTTTTGTGATCCGTATAAATGTGACATTTCTCACCGTATAAGTAGTGTCGCCAAATTTTCAATGCGAACACAATTGCGGTCAATTCAAGATCGTGCGTCGAATAATTCTTTTCATGCGGTTTCAATTGTCAGGAAGCATAAGCTATAAATTTTCTTTCTTGCATCAGAACACATCCCAAACCATTTCATGACGCGTCGTTATAAATCATAAATTCCTTCCCCGATTTTGGTTGAACCAATACGGGTGCTTCAGTTAATAGTACTTTCAACTGTTCGAAACTCTGCTGGCATTTTTCTAACCATTCGAACTTCACGTCTTTTTAAAGCAGTCGTGTCATCGGTATCGCAATCATCGAGAATCCTTTCATGAATCTTCGGTAATATCTCGCTAAGCCCAGAAAACTATGGACTTCAGACACATTTATCGGAGGTTTCCAATCAACAATAGCAGAAATTTTACTCAGATCAACTCTAATACCGTCAGCTGAAACAATATGCCCCAAAAATCCAACCTCTTTGAGCCAAAACTCACATTTACTGAATTTTGCAAATAACTGCTTATCACGTAGAGTTTGTAACACAATTCTCAAGTGCTCGGTATGCTCAGATTCATCTCGTGAATAAATCAGAATGTCATCAATGAATACAACAACAAATCTATCTAAATAAGGTCTGAATATTTGATTCATCAAGTCCATAAAAATGGCAGGAGCTTTAGTTAAACTGAAAGGCATAACAAGGAATTCATAATGTCCATACCTTGTTTTGAATGCGGTTTTTAACACATCCGACTCTTTAACTCGCAGTTGATAATAACCCGATCTCAAATCAATCTTTGAAAATATTATAGCCCCTTTCAACTGATCAAATAAATCATCAATCCGCGGTAGAGGATATTTATTCTTTATAGTCACTTTATTTAGCTATCTATAGTCGATACACATTCTCAGCGTGCCATCTTTCTTTTTCACAAACAATACTGGTGCACCCCGAGGAGAATAACTCGATCGTGCAAAACCTCTGTCTGTCAATTCTTGCAAATGAGCTTTCAATTCTTTTAATTTTGTTGGAGCCATTCTATATGGAGCTATCGATATCGGCGTTGTTCACGGTATTAATTCTATACCAAATTCAACTTCTCTAATCGGTGGCAAACCTGATAATTCTTTTAGAAATACATCTGAAAACTCATAAACAACAGGTATAGATTCAATCTTTGATCCAGACACCTTTGTATCCAGTACGTATGCAAAATATGCATCACAGCCCTTTTTCAAATATTTCTGAGCTAACATAGACGATATCACAGTAGGTAATTCATTCGAATCATCAGACTTAATCTGAAGAATCTCACCATTTTGACATTTCAATTCGATAGTCTTCTGTCTACAATTCACAACCGCATCATGCATAGTCAACCAGTCCATTCCAAGAATTACATCAAACTCATCGAACAGTAGAAGCATCAAGTCAGCCCAAGAATAGTAACCCCGAGTCATCAAAGGACAATTCTTACAAATTTTATCAACTAAAATAGACTTGCCTAAGTGGTTCGATACTTTAATTACAAACTCTGTAGACTCAACATGTAAACTTTTTCTAAATACTAAATTCATACAGATATGTGAATGAGTTGATCCAGGATCTATCAACGCAACTATATCGTATCAAAAAGAGAAAAAGTACAAGTAATAACGTCTAGCGATGATGCCTCTTCCCGTGCACGGATAGCATAAGCTCTGGTAGGTGCTCGTGCCTCAGATCTCACAGTCGAATCTCTCGTAGCACCTCGGTCACCGCTTATATTTCCAGTATTTCAGGGTGGTCTCCCTCTACTAGCCGTGTTACTTACTTTCGCTGGTTGTTCTCTTTCAGCTGTCAACTTTTTTGGACAGTCCCGGAGATAATGATCAAGAGATCCACATTTAAAGCAAGCTTCGCTCACTAATCTACGTTCACCATAATATTTCTTATTGCAATGTTTACATTCAGGTCCAGCATTTCTAACGCTTCCCACACTGGCAACGGATGTCGCCTGATGTTTATAACTGAATTGTCTCACATCTTTGTCTCTAATCGAAATTCCCACAGAAGCAGTAGAACGAGGATGACTTTCTCTAAATTTCTTTGATGCTGACTGATGTGATTTGCCCGCAAATCTCTTTCTAGAATCTATAGCCTCAGAATCGGCTTTTCTTTTCTCTTTGCAAAGTTCTTTAGCTTTACAAGCTCGGTCAAATAAAACAACAAACTCTTTCAGCTCAAGAATTCCAACTAACACTCTGATTTCTTCATTCAATCCATCCTCGAATCTTTTACACATTATAGCTTCAAAGGATACACATTCACGAGCGTATTTGCTGACTCGTACAAACTCTCTTTCATATTTTGTGACTGACATACGGCCCTGCTTCAATTCAAGAAATTCTTTTCATTTCTGATCGATGAACCTTTGGCTGATGTATTTCTTTCTAAATTTAACTTGAAAGAAATCCCAAGTAACTCTTTCTCGTGAAACTACAGATATCAAGGTATTCCACCAGCGATACATGAGATCTCGTGAATAATGATGATCAAACACATTTTAAACATTCTTCAGGTGTGCAGGACAGTTCATCAAATACCCGAATTGTGTTCTCGAGCCAAAACTCAGCTCTCTAAGGGTCATCTTTAACAGTGGCTCTAAAGTCTTCGGCCCCATGTTTCTGTATCTTGTCAACAGGTGGTTTATTCAATAACAGAGGATCAATACCTTGAGGAACTACAGGGATCGGTTGGGGAACAGGTGAGGCTGGAGGTTCTTTGAGCATTTGGGTTCGCACTGAATGTCTTGTGTAAACCACTTGTTCATTATCTGAAAGAAGGCTTCTTTAGCCTCACCCCGTGACTACTAGACACAGGTCTAGATTTAGTAGGCGCAGTCCCTTGAGCGGGAGCTAGCGCGTTACTTTCTACATCATCTGCTACAGCTCGTTCGGGATCCATTACTATATAAAAACACATTTGAAAACGTCAGGAGTCATCACACTATCACAGTTTTATATATGGCATGTATAGCTAGACTCACATACGCTACGTTAGTCCTAGAATCGACTGAACCATAGCTCCGATACCAATAAATGTAACACCCTTAACCCGTAACGGTCGCCGGAATAGGTTAAGAAGCATTACCGAACTAGAAACTCAGTTCAGAACAATCATTTATCAAATATCATCTCATTTCAGTAAATATCATTCATTCACATTCAATATATATTTTAATCGAGCATACAAAGTTTAATTCATGCATTTGGAACTAAACCGGTAACATATAAAAATTTTGGAAACTTAGAAAAATTTCAATATTTCAAGTATCACACGCCTGTGTGAACAGGCCGTGTGCCTCACACGGCTAGCAGACACGCCCATGTCTTAGACCTTGTGAAAACAAGGCATACATACTGACTTGTGTCACACGAACGAGGACACGCCCGTGTGCTAGGCCGTGTGAAAAATGGAGAGTATACTGACTTGGGTTACACGGCCAACCACACGCCCGTGTGTCTAGCCTGTGTGCCCTTCGAAATGGCCACACACTCCCGTGTATCATGCTGTGCCAAAACTGTAGGGTATGCTGACTTATCAACACGGCCAAGTCACACGCCTGTGTGCTAGGCCGTGTGCCATTTAAGGGGTATACTGACTTGTACCACACGGTTGGTCACACGCCCGTGTGTGAGGCCTTGTGGAGCATACTAACTTCAATTCCATTTCAACACCAAGGGACACACGGCCGTGTAACATGATCGTGTGTCATACACGGCTGAGACACACGCCCGTGTCCCTGTCCGTGTGGACAAAAATAGGCTATTTGCAAAGCCATTTGCCACCCTATACACACAAGCATTTATAAGCATAAATGACCACATTTCATAACTCAATTGGCAATCATTCAATAACATTTCATACACATAATATACCAATCCAATTTAGTACTCAAATGCCTAATTAACATCATGCATTATCCATTCATATATCAACTACATAACAAGACATCCTTTGCACATTTTCATTCCATCAATACCTTGCCCAAAACATACCATAATTGAATACTTAAACTCAATCAAAAAATAGTACCAAAATAAGCCAAATCACATGGCTTAACTTATACACAAAAACATACCAAAACCATGATATCAAGTAACATACTAACATATTTTAAACTAGCCTATACATGCCATATTTACATATATCCACAAGTTCAAAAGTACCAATCGGAAATTGGATAGTGTGATTTGCAACTCCGACTTGTCCGAAACGAGCGAGCTAACGAACCTCTATAAAACATAGAAAAAGAAACAGAGTAAGCTTTATAGCTTAGTAAGCCCATATAATTTAGAATTAAACTTACCATTTATACATAATCAAGGAAATTAACTAAAGTAAACTCCATACAATTTCCAAATGCCTATCACAAGCATTCATCCAAAGGTTAGACATGTTAATATATGAAATCATCCATTATCACAGTTCAATAATCAATATAACTAGCATTCAACATTTCATTTTCAATCATATAACCAATAATCCATTCCATAATAGTACTCATCTGTATAAACAGAATTTATGCCCGTTGAACCTATTAGAACTCCAAAGGATACTCGGGTGTTAAACATCAGTAATCCGTCAATTCATTATCATTTATGCTCTTTCGAGCCATGATCGGTAAGCTCCTCTTGAGCTGATGAACAGTAAGCTCTATTGAGCTACGGTAAGCTCTATCGAGCTGAATAGTAAGCTTATACGAGCTGAAACGGTAAGCTCCAATGAACACCCCTTACCTGTATTCGACGCCGGAACCAGGTACGAGACATTACCGGACTTAACATACTTAATCATACAAAATTGAGCCTTAAATTTACATTCCAACTTAAAACTTTTCATCCGTATTCATAACGTACCTATTATGGGCCTATGAGACCCGAAACATACATATAGAGTGGTTCGGGACTGAACCGAAAGCTTACAAACCCTTAGAAAGTTTTTGCTCAAAATAGGGCTACATGCCCGTGTGGAAAGGAACATGCCCGTGTCCCTAGTCCAGCAGATTTTATTTTTCATTTTGAACCTACAGGGGTTTTCACACGGCCTGGTACACGCCCGTGTCTATGGCCCGTGGTCCTCACACGGCCACGACACGCCCGTGCTTTAGCCCGTGTGTGAAAACCTTGACATTTTGTTCATGACGTCAGCAGACATTTAGGGTTACACGGCCAAGTCACACGCCCGTGTGTTAGGCCGTGTGGCAAATTTAATTCTCACAATTAATGTGCATACTTCACATGGCCTGGGCACACGCCCATGTCCTGAGGTCGTGTCCTTCACACGGCTGAGACACACGGCCGTGTCTCTGCCCGTGTGTTTACTACTGGGCATTCTGTTTTGCTGAATTTGGATGTAGGGGACACACGGCCTATCAACACGCACACGGGGCTGACCGTGTGTCACGCACGGCCTAGACACACGCCCATGTGTCTACCCGTGTGGACAAATGTAAGGCTATTAACCAAGTGATTTACCACCCTGAAAAGCAACCACACCTATATCCTTTCCAGCAACACATAGCATAACAATAATGCGCCTCTAATATCCACAATCAAGACATCCCCACCTTAATTTCACACTACATTCATCATGCATATACTTCATACATTACTCATTCAATTGCGCAAGCTTGCACTTCATGAATTTCATAATCATTGAATAGATATAACTTAACTAGTATTGGCCAAGTTCCAATGGCCATTTACAAAATGAAATAAGTAACATTATTAGCCAGCACATTGGCTAACCACTATGACATATAAAAAAAATGACCAAGTTCCTATACATGCCATACCCAAAATAATCAAACTTTACTATACCCAAAAGAATAGCTTGATAGTGTGAATCGAGCTCCGACATCCTTCGGACCCCGAGCTAGCTTGGCGATACTACAAGAAAATGGAAAAGAGAGAGTAAGCATAAAGCTTAGTAAGTTTGCATGTAATAGATAGCAACATAAAATCTTGTGATAACATCAGTACATTACATTATGAAATAACACAAAATTCTTAAGCACATTAACATGGCTTACTCATGCTCACTCTTACCAACCGCAAATCATATACCGGACTCATTTCTCGTGAATTTCGCATATGTACCTGTATCACTCCATCACAATACTTTAGCCCTTTTTCCATCTTTAACATAAACTTTAATTATTTACCCCATTGAACCACTTGGAATATCGAAGGATGCTCGGAAATTGTCATACACGTAAGATGCAAATGCCATATCCCAGATATGGTCTTACATGGGATCACATGTCGATGCCAATGCCATATCCCATATATGGTCTTATACGGGATCTCATATTGATGTCGACGACATATCCCAGATATGGTCTTACTCGATTTCATACCGAAGCCAGGTCCCAGATGTGGTCTTACACAGAATCACTATTCGATGCTGATGCCATATCCCAGATATGGTCTTACTCAATTTCATACTGAAGCCAGGTCCCAGACGTGGTCTTACACGGAATCACTATTCGATGCCGATGCCATATCCCAGATATGGTCTTACACGGGATCTCAATTCGGTGCCAAGGCCATATCCCAGATATGGTCTTATACGGAACCTTATTAATCTAATGTCGTGACAAAGGTATCCTTTCTATTCCTAAGGTTCAACCGGGACTTTGATATAGTAGAACTTCCTCATATTTTTCATCGAGACCTCATTAACCAAATTTCATAAAAGGAATATACATTTCATGTAGTATCAAGCATTTAAATACATAATAACATAATGTTGATTTATTACACACAAACTTACCTCGGTACCAAAAAATGTATAGTTGTTCAATTTAGTCCACCACCTTGTTCTTTCCTCGGTTTAGGTCCGGACTTCGTGTTTCTTGATCTATAATGAAAATTTTCACTTATTTATTTATCACATTGGCTAAAACAGACCATGAATCATACTTTGGCAAAATTATATTTTTGCCCCTAAACTTTCACCAATTTGCAAAATGGTCCCTAGGCTCGTATGATGAAATGTACTCATTTTCTTGGTTACCCAAGCTTAGACGAACCTATCTTAAGCTTATAATAGCTCACATTTTCCTTCAAAACTGATTTTACTACACATTTTATCACTTTTACAAATAGGTCATTTTTATGTGTTTCCATGAAAAATCACTTAGAGAAATATGTTCATCACACATCAAACTTCCATATTCCCCCATTAAACATCAAAATACATGCATGTCATACATGGGTAAGTTTTTGAACATGAAATCTAGCTTAAAATATGGCTAGCAATAGCTAAATCGAGCTACGAGGATCTCAAAAATATAAAGAACATTAAAAACGGGGCTAGGATGCACTTACTTTGAGCTTAAAAATGAACAAAACCCTAGCTATGTCTTCTCTTCAATTTTCGGCACTTAGGGAAGAAGATGGACACCAACTTTGACTTCTTTTTCCCTTTTTATTAATTTATTAACCATATGACCAAAATGCCCTTAAGGCCTTTCCTTGAGATTTTTCCTTTCTATGACCATTTTTGTCCATCATGAGACATAATGATCTAATTACTAAATAGGGACCTCTAATAAATTTTCTAATGCTATCTCATACTTAAAACTTCTAGAATATCATATTTTTCAATTTTTGCAATTTAGTCCTAAAAGATAAATTGATCATTAAATCATAAAATTTCTTCATGAAATTTTCACACAACCATACAAACATGTCATAAACCTCATAAAAACCATAAAACATATACTTCTACTTCGAATTTATGGTCTCGCAACCACTATTCCGACTAGGCCCTAAATCGAACTGTTACATAGGGACTCCTAGCAGCCCATATCTTTCATTATTTCACACTTTTAACCATCACATTTTACAAATTCATAAATTAATCCCTTTTTAACATTTTTCTCAAAAATCACTTTACAAAACTAGTTTAACTATCAATAATTAATCAAAATTCATCATCAACCATCCAATTACTCAAACATTCAACAATGGCAACATGAAAAATATTTAATAATTTCAAATTCTAAGGTACGCGCTAGCTAGAATACGAAGCAACAATCTCAAAAATGTAAAAATCATTTAAAACCGAGCTAGAACTGTACCTTAATCAACTAGAGAAGCTATGGTCGAATGAACCCTAAAGAAATAGCTTTCTTCTTTGATATGGACGGTTGAAGATGATAATATTCACTACTGGCTTCATTTTGTTTTATTATTATTAATCTTATTAACCAATTTACCAAATTAGCCTTAATGAAAAATCATTTAAAACATCTAATATAAGGCCATCTATGTCAAATTCCACTATCAATGGTCTAATAACATTATAAGGACTTTTGATTTAATAAATCGTAGCAATTAAACAATTTTAACATTAGAATGTAACTTTTACATTTTACGCGATTAAGTCCTTTTTACCGAATTAAGCATTCAAACAGTAAAATTTCTTTACGAAACTTTCACATAATAATTCTATCATGTTGTAAACTTTAATAAAATAATAAAATGAATATTTTAACCTTGAATTTATGGTCCCAAAACCACTATTCCGATTTGACTCAAAAACGGGCTGTTACAATGATAGCATCAAATTGTTTTATTTCTTTTGTTTTATTACATTAATACATAATTTACTATTTTAACCTTATTAATATAACTTAAAAATCATTTAATGGTTGTCCAAAATTGTCCAGTCATCTTTCAAATGGTTTAATTACCATTTAAGGCCACCATATTTAAAAACCAAAGCTATTTGACACCTTTAACTAATAGAACAGCACTTTTTGCATTTTTCATGATTTAGTCCTTTTTATCAAATTAACCAACCAATCGGTAAAATTTCTAAACAAAAATTTTACAAAAACATATTATCATGCCACGGACATTAAAATAATAATAAAATAATTATTTCAACTTCAAATTTGTGGTCCCGAAACCACTGTTCCGATTTGACTAAAAACAGTCTGTTACATTTGATCTGTCGTAACTCGGTGTAGTAGATTAAACAAGTTTTCACATTTAAGGAGCTTGAATACAAGCATTTTCGTTATCTTTTAATTCAGTTTCTTTAGTTTTATTTACATTCAATAAAATGTGCACATCGAGTCTTTTATTAACCTTAAGGGCCGAATGAGGCCAAAGGGAGAACTAACATGCTTTGTAAGTGCGCAAGAGACCATTAGAGGGAATTTCGGGTCAATACTGGATGCTATGTTGCAACATAGAGAGCAGAATAGAGAAAGTGAGAAACTACCTTCAATGTCACGACACAGGCTAAGGATGTCGCGACATACCCTTGAAGATGGCTATAGAAGAGCATACTAGTTGCTATGTCGCGACACAGGACCTGGTGTGTCTCGACATCGACTCTATGATGAGATTAAAACACAAAGTAAGGACGTTTTGGTTCTCACAATCGAACCTAAAGCTCGAGAACATCAGCTACCCTAGGGCTGTAACATCCCCAAACCCGGCCCATTCGCTACGACCGAATCTGGTTATGTCACTGGGAAAAGACGGTTGAAAATCTTAAAATAAAACATCGTAGTTTGCTGAATTTTGGAAAACATATCTTTGGAATAAAACTTTGCTATAAAACTCATTCATTTTTAAAACTTTAGTTTATAATATCCAATTTGAATAAATAGGTTGCAAACCATAAATCATTTTCACGTAGCAATTTAATTTAAATAAACCATAGTTAAAGTAATACCAAAAACATAAAATGGCCTTTATTACAACCCAACAATTCAAATAAAGTACTTATATCAAAATTTAGCATGGAATAATTGAACATCATCCTCGGCATGGGCCACCTTGTCCTCTCCGATCCCGGTCCACTTTATGCACTACGAAATGGTTAATGAAAAGAGTGAGTCCACTGACTCAGTGCATAACCACAACACATATTTCCATCCGTATGGGCTTGGCCCATACCCACACAGCCATCGAAACAAATCATGCAAGAATGCATCTCAGCCCAACCTACTATCCAACCGTGACACCAACCTTAGCGGACTTCGCCTAAGGCCGTGGCTAATCCACCGATCACAACCGAGTGATCCCACATATGTTACCTCGGCGGGCACTGCTGCGACAAGGCCGTGGTGAGCCACCGATCACATCGTGATCCATAAATCTTACCTCGGCATTCTCGCTGCCGAGGCCGTGGGTGAGCCACCGATCAACCAAAGTGATCCAAATATCGTAATCGTCTCTGGGGATGCACATAGCAATCAACCGCCGAGATGGGCACCTAGCCAACACCTCCCTTGAGGTAGCACAAAGCTAACCTCAAGCGCTAATGTAGCTTTGAGCTATCATTAGACCACGTACATCCTGTGTGTACACTTCTTCCTTCTTCAATCCAATCCCATGCCCATGTGTCAATAAATCATGCAAGAATATCATATAGAATGAGTATTTATCACTTATCACTACCACATTGTACATATATAAATGTATATCAAGATTAACTTACCATCACGATTATTCATCACTTATGCCATTATAAACGGCTATTACACATAATACACACATAAACATGTTAGCAAACCAAACCACAGAAATAGTGCGATGATTACGCACCTAAATGATACCAAAACCCGAAACGCTACTTCTGCTTCTGCACCCGCAGACTAACGGACTTACAAAAGGTTCCCAGCGACAGGCTCTTCTTCCCTACAATCGGCCTTGGCATAAAAACAATGAACACTTAGGCCATTCGGCCAAGACAAAAACTATAGCACAAAGAAAACTAACACGCCCCTACCTTGCTAATCAACCTTTAAGGGTAAAATCGTAATTTTACCTACTAAGGGCATTTTCGTAATTTACCCACCAAGGGTATATCGGTAATTTCGTACCTGGAATGGCCTTTCTAAAGGCCCAGTGTCGCCCCGAGCGACCCAACTACCATTTCTGGTCGAAATGGACTATTGGGCCTAAAGCCCAATTTCGGCCCATTCGGGCCCACACGCTCGTGTGGCCCACCTAACACAAATCTAGCCACGTATATAAGTTCCACCTAGTCTAGTTCACTATATACTACACAATCGCACAATTTACTCATAAGGGCCTACGGGCCCATTGGGCCCACTTCGCCCATCACGCCCAAGCGACCCCAACCCACAAGAATACTCGATGGCCTCAACTATCGCGAAGAAGCCCCACACGCGCGCCGCACGCCGTGGCTACTATTGCCGTGGACCGCACGCCGGCATTTGCCGCTCTACAACTAGAGTAGAGAGAGTTACACACCGATAGGACTGGTGTTAATCCGCGCTCCGACCACTCCCGTGCCCAAACGCCTCCAAGATGTGTTTACTCTCCTCCTAGGATGCTCCTTATATAGCTAGCACTTCACCTTCCTTCTTTGTATCTTTCCGATGTGGGATCCCTTTGTCGATGAGAGTTTAAATTCAATGAAACTCTTCCCATCCAGACCATAAAATAAATACTCCCTTGCTTCTCATGAGATTCGAACCTGTGCTCCCTTGCAACATAATCCACGCTGTTAACCACTTGGCCACAAGCTCCTCTTGTGTCTTAAACCATGCGCAACTAAATATAAACTATGGGCCAAATTCTAAGGTCCAAGCAAAAAGAAACCAAAATGCAAAAGCCAAGACTTGAACCTTGGACCTCCTTCCTTCCCTTGTGGCGTCACCCCCTTGTCTCTTATGTGGCGTCACTTTGCCACTACACCACACACTCCACTTGTGTCATTTTTCCCCACATTTTATTCTTAAGGCCTACCTGCCAACTTCCAGGGTTTTTTTTCACCTAAAACCAAAATTTCCCCAAAGCTAATATTTGATCCGGGACTTCATAGAAGCCTTCTAACCTTCCAAAATCACTTATCCAATAGGTCCAACTTGCATTTAAGCCGGTCTCTTGTTCTCCAAAAATTTAAACGCTACTACGCCTAAGGCCCATTGGGCTCAATTCTCCTAGGCCCAATTCCTTTTTACCCTAAAAATCTAAATTTTCCAAAGCCTTCCCTTCTCATCCCAACATTCTTAGAGCCTCTAAAACTCAACCAAGCACTCCCAAAACCTACTAACACTTGATTTATACCCCATATGCACACCCCTAAACCAGTGGTGTTACAATTCTACCCTCCTTAAAATAATTTCGTCCTCGAAATTACTTGTCTAAACTAACGAGTCCAATTCTCTCCACTACGCTATCAGCTGCGCACTCGATCTCCAAGAGCTAACATACTTTACGAGAAACAAAACAAACGATCACCAAAACCGCCTCTACCACGTCCACGAGAAGTACGACCACGCCCCTAGAACTCATATCTAGCGTCGCGATTTAACTCGATTAAAAGTTTTATGCATTAGAAATTTTGTTCCACTGTTTAATCCACGAGCAAATTTTATGAACAGAAGTTTCGGAAGTCGTTCTTTCGAGCAATCAAAGTTTGATTCTAAAGTAATCCCACTATTGCAATCATCCGATCACATCAATAACTCACAAGCAATAGTAAGGGGTACTTACACCGGTGGACTTCGGCCTGAGTGCAGTGCCATGCCGACCTAACACGAAAACCTTTCATAAAAACCCATTTTGAAACGTTTTTGGGCCCAAAACCTCAAAGCCGAGTTTTGAACCGGGCTCGATACAAATCGTAACATCCCCAAACCCGGCCCATTCGTTACGTACCGAATCTGGTTATGTCACTGGGAAAAGACGGTTGAAAATCTTAAAATAAAACATCGTAGTTTTTTGAATTTTGGAAAACATATCTTTGGAATAAAACTTTGCTATAAAACTCATTCATTTTTAAAACTTTAGTTTATAATATCCAATTTGAATAAATAGGTTGCAAACCATAAATCATTTTCACGTAGCAATTTAATTTAAATAAACCATAGTTAAAGTAATACCAAAAACATAAAATGGCCTTTATTACAACCCAACAATTCAAATAAAGTACTTATATCAAAATTTAGCATGGAATAATTGAACATCATCCTCGGCATGGGCCACCTTGTCCTCTCCGATCCGGTCGACTTTATGCACTACGAAATGGTTAATGAAAAGAGTGAGTCCACCGACTCGGTGCATAACCACAACACATATTTCCATCCGTATGGGCTTGGCCCATACCCACACTGACCATCGAAACAAATCATGCAAGAATGCATCTCACCCCAACCTACTATCCAACCGTGACACCAACCTTAGCGGACTCGCCTAAGGCCGTGGCTAATCCACCGATCACAACCGAGTGATCCCACATATGTTACCTCGGCGGACTGCTGCACAAGGCCGTGGTTGAGCCACCGATCACATCGTGATCCATAAATCTTACCTCGGCATTCTCGCCGCCGAGGCCGTGGTGAGCCACCGATCAACCAAAGTGATCCAAATATCGTAATCGTCTCACGGTGATGCACATAGCAATCAACCGCCGAGATGGGCACCTAGCCAACACCTCCCTTGAGGTAGCACAAAGCTAACCTCAAGCGCTAATGTAGCCTGAGCTATCATTAGACCACGTACATCCCTGTGTACACTTCTTCCTTCTTCAATCCAATCCCATGCCCATGTGTCAATAAATCATGCAAGAATATCATATAGAATGAGTATTTATCACTTATCACTACCACATTGTACATATATAAATGTATATCAAGATTAACTTACCATCACCGATTATTCATCACTTATGCCATTATAAACGGCTATTACACATAATACACACATAAACATGTTAGCAAACCAAACCACGAAATAGTGCGATGATTACGCACCTAAATGATACCAAAACCAAACGCTACTTCGCACGCACGCGCACTAACGGACTTACAAAAGGTTCCAATGATGTGCTCTTCTTCCTACAATCGGCCTTGCCATAAAAACAATGAACACTTAGGCCATTCGGCCAAGACAAAAACTATAGCACAAAGAAAACTAACACGCCCTACCTTGCTAATCAACCTTTAAGGGTAAAATCGTAATTTTACCTACTAAGGGCATTTTCGTAATTTACCCACCAAGGGTATATCGGTAATTTCGTACACTGGAATGGCCTTTCTAAAGGCCCGATGTCGCCCCGAGCGACCCAACTACCATTCTGGTCGAAATGGACTATTGGGCCTAAAGCCCAATTTCGCCCATTCGGGCCCACACGCTCGTGTGCCCCACCTAACACAAATCTAGCCACGTATATAAGTTCCACCTAGTCTAGTTCACTATATACTACACAATCGCACAATTTACTCGCAAGGGCCTCACGGGCCCATTGGGCCCACTTCGGCCCATCACGCCCAAGCGACCCCAACCCACAAGAATACTACGATGGCCTCAACTATCGCGTCGAAGCCCCACACGTGCGCTCGCACGCTCTCGTGTGGCTACAATTGCCGTGGCCCAGACTTCGGCATTTGCCGCTCTACAACTAGAGTAGAGAGTTACACACACGATAGGACTCACGGTGTTAATCCGCGCTCCGACCACTCCGTGCCCAAACGCCCTCCAAGATGTGTTTACTCTCCTCCTAGGATGCTCCTTATATAGCTAGCACTTCACCTTCCTTCTTTGTATCTTTCCGATGTGGGATCCCTTTGTCAGTAGAGTTTAAATTCAACTGAAACTCTTCCCATCCAGACCGCAAAATAAATACTCCCTTGCTTCTCATGAGATTCGAACCCAGGCTCCCTTGCAACATAATCCACGCTGTTAACCACTTGGCCACAAGCTCCTCTTGTGTCTTAAACCATGCGCAACTAAATATAAACTATGGGCCAAATTCTAAGGTCCAAGCAAAAAGAAACCAAAATGCAAAAGCCAAGACTTGAACCTTGGACCTCCTTCCTTCCCTTGTGGCGTCACCCCCTTGTCTCTTATGTGGCGTCACTTTGCCACTACACCACACACTCCACTTGTGTCATTTTTCCCCACATTTTATTCTTAAGGCCTACCTGCCAACTTCCAGGGTTTTTTTTCACCTAAAACCAAAATTTCCCCAAAGCTAATATTTGATCCCGGGACTTCATAGAAGCCTTCTAACCTTCCAAAATCACTTATCCAATAGGTCCAACTTGCATTTAAGCCGGTCTCTTGTTCTCCAAAAATTTAAACGCTACTACGCCTAAGGCCCATTGGGCTCAATTCTCCTAGGCCCAATTCCTTTTTACCCTAAAAATCTAAATTTTCCAAAGCCTTCCCTTCTCATCCCAACATTCTTAGAGCCTCTAAAACTCAACCAAGCACTCCCAAAAACCTACTAACACTTGATTTATACCCCATATGCACAGCCCCTAAACCAGGGTGTTACAAGGGCTATGGATGACGGCTACCTGAATGCTATAAATAGACCTTTCTGACACACATTATGGACACAATTCCATTACCTTAGATTATTTCTTTAGGTTTAGATTTTTTCTCTTGCTTTATTATTTCTTTAGGTTTAGATTTTTTTTCTCTTGCTTTCTTAGGTTTTTATAGTTTTAGTTCAATTTTTTCTTCAAGAGATTTGATTGTAAAGGAGATCAATTTCTATGGATTCGCTCTATTCATCAATATCAATCAGGCTTTCTTAAACACTCTATTTCAGTTCATTCCCTATGATTAATTCTTCCATTCTTTCCATGTTGTTAATAAAAGCCATGAGAAACTAATCCTTCTATGTGAGATTAGCAAGTGGAGGCATGATCTCTTAACTATTTTGTAGGGTTACTCAAAGGATCAACTGTTTGGAAAAGGAAGAACGTGAAACAAACCCTAGGTCTGACAACCCTGGGAAGTTATCAAGGTAGGAATTAACCCAAAATTGGTATTGTCCATTCGTGAACACCTTTACCCCAAGCCAGTCTGGACTGTAAGGTTGGAAGATAAGTAGTTCTTATTGACTCATTATGTTAGTGGTAGATCAAAAGATCCTGCTAGGGTAGTGACTAGTTGGTTGACGAGGAACCCGAGACGACAGTTAATTGGGATTGCCGAAGTAAGATGATCACCCATCCTCATATTTGATTCACTTTATCTATCTCTTGCAATTTTAATTATTTTTTATGTTATTTTATTTTATTATTTTATAAACCCTAAACATATTTCTTATTTTACTCTCGTACAATAACTGACTTAAAGTATTAATTAGATCTTTACTTGTTTAGGTTAAGATTGATTTAGTACTCGCCTCCCTAAGGTACGATCCTCAAAGTACTTGCCTACTTTGTTGTAAAATCTATATTACAGCTTACCCTGTATACTTGCAAATACCGCCTCATAATTCTCTATTTTATTGCAGTATTCACACTCTAGACGTTAGTACATCCAGAGGCAGTCAACTATTTTTAAGCTATCTGATAATGAGTATCTGCGAACCAGACTTCATATAAGTATGACAAACCCAGTTCGTAGTTCTGTGACTTTGGCAAAGCTTTTGTTTAACTTATGTTTTGTGCATGATATGTGGTTATTCTTTCCTGTATATTCACTAAGTTCGCAAGAGCTCACACACTCCTTTCTAAACACTACAGATAGTTAGTTTGCACGGTGTGTAACAGTGAGGCAAGTGATTCAGGTGAAGCATAAATACCGGAAAGGTAGTACAAGCAAATTTTAGACATAAAGGCAATGTGGGGTAATGTGCTTGGGCTTAAAGATACATTTTTGTTGACTTCGCCGATTGCTCTAGAATTAGTTAATTTTTAATTTTTTCCTTTATGTTTTTATTTGCGAGCCGATAATACTTTATAAACACCTTTGAATTTTAAGCATATGAATATAACCCAAGTTTCATTATTTTTTTTCCTATTTTCCAAATTAAAATTTAAGTAATTATGTAACAGCCCATTTTTAGTTAAATCGAAACAGTGGTTTTGGGACCACAAATTTGATGAGTAAATTATTATTTTATTATTATTTTAATGTCTACGGTATGTTAGTAGAGTTGTATAAAAATTTCGTTAAGAAATTTTGATGTTTGCATGCTTAATTAAGTGAAAATGACTAAATCAAAAAAGGTGCAAAAGTAGAGTTCAAGTAGCTAAAGGTATCAAACAGCCATGAAACTTTAATGTAAGAGGACTTAGATGGTAAATAGACAACTTATATAGTTAGTGGATATTCATGGATTGGTTTTATTGAAATTATGAATATTTTTAAAGGTTAAAAATATAAATAGGTAAATAAAGATAAAATTAAATAAGTAAAAGGTATCATCTTCTTCAATGTGTTTCTTCTTCTTCTTTAAAGGGAGTATAGCTAGGTTTCGGTCAAGCCATTTTTGCTTGCATGGTATGTAATTCGATTCCTTTTTTAATGATTTTTATGTTTTTAGGATCGTTGTAGCTTAATCTAGCCAGCCAAAGGACTAATTTGCAAAACTATTAAAGGTTTAGAGTTTTTCCATGAATGTTCTTGCATGATTTTTTAAGTTTAATGGAAGAATATGAATCTTTTTTGTTTAATAAATAAATTTTGTAAAGTGATTTTTGATGACATTGTTATTTAAGGACTTATTTGTAAAAATGATAAAAGTACATGGTGAAATTGTGAAATGATGATTTGTATGAGTTGATATAGGTCCCTAGTGCATTCGTCTAGCATGAGATATGGTTGAAATTGCTTAAATTTCAATTTACGAGCTTAAGGACTAAATTGTAAAGAAGTTAAAATATTAGGGGTAAAAGTGTAATTTTACAAAAGTATGAATTTTGGACTGAATTGAATAGTATGAATATTAAATGGATTGAATTTGCTTACTTAGATCAAGATAAACCTCTTATGGATCTAGATTGAGGAAAAGCTAAAGCCTCGAATTAGTTTATTTGATTTTTCGTCTTTGTAATCTAGGTAAGTTTGTATGTTTAAATAACGTTTTTAATGTTATTTTGATATATATGTTATTGTGTTATTTATCATGAAAATAAATGATGGAAATCCAACGATGTTACGACGATTATTGAGCCCTGTTTAAACCTTAGGAATATATACGAAACAAATGACATGTCATTAGGGTTACCATGTTTTGGGTGCTGGTCCTGAATGTCCTACCGATGGCTGAGGTCTGACATTTTTTGCTGATACTGTAACACCCCTTACCCGTATCCGATGCTGGGATAGGGTACGAGGCATTACCAGACTTAACTTACTCAAACATACAACTTCGGCTATAAAATTTTGTTTCAACTTAAAACTTCTTCATTCATAATCATAGCATCCTTATTAAGGGCCTACGAAGCCTTAAACATCCATACGGAAGGTTTCAGAATTAAACCGGAAACTTTTGCGCACTTATAATTTTTTTACCTAAAACAGGACCACACGCCCGTGTGGAATGGAACACGCCCGTGTGGGCAGGCCGTGCGGTCACACACTCACATGTTCCTAGCCCGTGCGGAATTTATTTTTCATTTCGAACCTACAGGGGTTTTCACACGGCCGGACATACGCCCATATCTGCGGCCCGTGTCCCTCACACGGCCTAGACACGCCCGTGTTCTCACCCGTGTGTGAAAGACCTGGGTATTCTATTTATGACGTCAGCAAACTCTTAATGGCACACGCCCGTGTGCTGGCCCGTGTGTCGAGTCGAATTCTCGCAAATTTGATGCAGGGAACACACGGCCTATCAACACACCCATGTTGTTGGCCGTGTGTCACACACGGCCTAGACACACGCCCGTGTGTCTACCCGTGTGGACAATTTGAAGGCTATTTTCCAAGCCTATTGCCACCCTGAAACATAAACACACATATATCAACACAAGCAACACATAACATGGCAATAATATACTATGAAGACTCACAAATCATCATTCATACTCTTCATAGAACTCATCATCATTAAGATATAAAACTTGACAAATATTGGCCAATTTCTAATGGCGATTTACGAAATGAGTGTATAACATTAATAGCCAACACTTTGGCTTTCAAATATGACATAACACAAAGTAACTAAGTTCCTATACATGCCATACTCAAAATGAATCAACCTTACTATACCAAAAGAATAGTTGATAGTGTGATCCGAGCTCCGACGTCCTACGACCCCCGAGCTAGCTTGGCGAAACTACAAGGAAAAGGGAAAAGAGAGAGGTAAGCACATAGCTTAGTAAGTTTGCATGAATTGAAATAGCAACATAAGTACTCATGGTAAAATCCATTGATCTCATAGAACAATAACAACACAAATTCTCAAGTACTTTGACATACTTACTCATACTTACGCTTACCCATCACATATCACATTAGGGTTTCATAGCTCGTATTTTACTCATAGTACATGTATCACTTTATCACATAATTTAGCACTTATGTTATCACGAACATAAACTTAAATCATAATCATCTTTCACTTAAATATAACTCTTTGTCACCTTTGTATAGCTTAACTCTTATCATCTTTGCATGCTTAACTCTTTTGTCCGTTGAATTACTCGGAATATCAGAGGATACTCAATCTCATCGTACATGTATCACGATGCCAATGCCATATCCCAGATATAGTCTTACATGGGATCACCTCTTGATGCCGATGCCATATCCCAGATATGGTCTTACACGAGATCTCTTAGCTCGATGTCGATGCTGAAACACCCCAAACCTGGCCCACGAGCCCAGACCGGATCTGGTATGTTGCTCGAGTAAAACGTTTCAAATTCATGTTTAGTACTTTGGAAATTTGGGGTGGTTTTATAAAAACTGAGTTGTTTTGGAGTTAATCTTTAATACGTAAATCGTTTGTGTTTAGGTGTCTAAACATTTAAAATTTATTTTTAAGAAAAGTTGCTTAAACTTTAAGTGGATAAAAATTGTGTCATAATAAAATAAATAAACATGCATGCATAATCAGTTTATAGCTATGGCCTTATTACATCAAAGCAAAACCCGAAATAAATCCAAAATACTTAGAAATAAAAAGTCCAAAAATTAAAAGAAAGTCTGAGTTGAACATGGCCACCACTAAGCTCCTGCCGACCTGGTCCGTTACTGAGTGTCACCTGAAAAATATCCGACAACGGGGTGAGTCAAATAGACTCAGTATGTATAACCAACACTAATTCCCAACGATTCAGGCATATCATATCATACATATATATAACAGATAGAGATAATGATGCAAACCCGAACCCATACCTAGATAACCATCCGCTACACATCACCCGTACCAACCATCACACCGTGGGGATTACTAAATCGACCCACCCATTCGCTACACATCATCGAAGGCAGTCGCTGCAGACGACTAGCACATCGCCCTTATAAATTTGTGGCATAGCCACCAGACAATATATTTTGTGACATAAGTCACCACATTCAGATTATGTGACCGAAGTCACCACATTCGGATATCGTGGTATAAACCACCAGATCACTTCCCCTTTCCATATAACCCATATGCCCCATGTCATATAATCACGCAAATATCATGGCTTAGGCCTTATTTCACATTCTTATCAATATTCACATACATGCCATATTCCACATGTTCATAACATTTATTAACATGATGTTACGATTACGTACCTGAGTACTTTGTACCATTGCATGGTACCTTAGCCCACTTTTCATATTATTATTAACACATATATTAAAATAATACCGTAAATCAATCAAGATTCAGTGTGGGATACACACCTAGTATACTTAGCTAGTTCACTGAAATCCCGAAGAATCCCGATCTAATGCTCTAGATCTTAGTTCCTACATTCGGCCAACACTTAATATTTTAGCAAAAGCCTATTCGGCTATATAGTCAATTCCTGAAGGATTATCGCAACCAAAATCTTACCTTGTTGCCGATTTGATTACTAATCAAATCTCGAAAATTGCGTGATATCCCTACCTTTCAATCGCCAATGCTAAATCACTTAACTTGGTTAGTTTGACTTTTTAAACGAATAAGAAACATATCTAAATCACTATTTATGGCCTTGGCCGAATATCAGATTCACTTACCTTGTGGATCTAAAACCCGAAATTGATCCTTGCTCTTGGTGATGTCGAGATTCCTATAGGCATATGTTAGATCTGATTCCAATATTTTAATAAATGGCCTTCGGCCTAATATTTCACTTTACCTACCTTAGATCTGAAATCCCGAATGATCTCCCTAGAAGTCAACTACAATGGAAATCCCGAAACTCACCTTCCAAGTTTCGGCCAAAGAAAATAAAAGAGATCAGTCTCCCTAACGTCGTCTTAACCGAAGGTATAGAAAATTAAATGACAAAGAACTTCTTAACCACTTAGTCAAATATCCTTGCTTGACAATCGGCTATGGCTAAGAAGACTTACTTTCGGCTTTTGATTGAATAGTAAGGAGTTATGGATTCGGTTTGATGGACAGTAGGGAGATTCGGCTTCAACAAGAATTAAAAGGAAGAGTATGGGACTTAAGGAGAATCGGTTATGATGAGTTTTGAGAGAGAGATATTCGGCCTCCGATTTAAAAGAAAAGAGAATGTAACTTGAGAAGTTTCGGCTTATGGAAGTGAGTAGAAGAAAGGAAGAAAAGAAAATGAACACAAGTAGATTTCTTTGGGATTTTCGGCACACATGACAAGATGAGAAAAAGAATGAATTTCGGCACACCCTTCCTACTATACCAAAGCCGAAAATACCATCCTCCAATGCCCCATATTCGGCCAACTCTTCCTCCCATATCAACTCCTTCTTTTTCTCCTAAAATTTCTCTTCTTTACCCATTAAAAAAAATAATTTGAATAATCAACAATTATCCTTTGCCCCTAGCCAAAATTTAAAAAGAATTTAATCACATCCAAAGCTCCTCCCTCAATCTCCCAATGCCGTCCATTACTGCTCCCTATTGCCGTAAAATAAAAGCCCCCTTTTTGCTTCCCTTGTGATTCGAACCTAGGCCCTTCTAACTGCTTGTGGCGTCACTTATAGAGGCTTTAAGTGGCACCTCCTTGCCACTTTACCAAGCCCATTTTTGTGTTAAAAATCCCCTACATTTTCTCTTTAAGGCCACCCTGCTTAGCTTCCTCTCTTAGATTTAAAATCTAATAATTTCTAAGGCATTTTCCTACATTCTAAGGTTCTCAAAAATTCATAAAACACATTTAACACACACATAGACATGCTTTCACATTTATTTAAGCACAAATGCATAAACCCAAAATCCAGGATATTACAGTTCTACCCCCCTTAAAAATAATTTCGCCCTCAAAATTACCTGGCTAAAATAAGTGAGGGTATTATTGTCGCATTGCTTCTTCTGGCTCACACGAAGCTTCTTCCGATCCGTGATTACGCCATAACACTTTGACTAAAGGAACTGACTTCCTCCTTAACACTTTCACATCTCGTTCCAAGATCTGAATCGGCTCTTCCTCGTAGGACAAATCTGGCCTTAGTTCCACCTCCTCAACTGGTACTACTTGAGATGGATCCGATCGATAATGACGTAACATAGAAACATGGAATACGTCGTGCATCTGTTTCAACTCCAGTGGCAACTCTAACTGGTATGCCACTGGTCCAACTCGCTTTAATACCCGATAAGGTCCTATAAACCTTGGACTTAGCTTCCCTTTGCGACCAAATCTCATCACCTTCTTCCAAGGCGATACCTTCAGAAACACTTGATCTCCCACATCAAATTCTATCTCCTTACGCTTAAGATCTGCGTATGACTTCTGCCTGTCAAATGCTTCCTTTAATAGTGCCCAAATTACCTCAACCTTCTCCTCGGATTCTGCCACAATCTCTGGACCCAAAACTCGTCGTTCCCCTAATTTCGTCCAACACGTCGGTGTGCGACACTTCCGTCCATACAGCACTTCATACGGTGCCATTCGAATACTAGCTTGATAGCTGTTATTGTAAGCAAATTCTGCTAAAGGCAAGTATTCTTCCCAACTTCCTCTCAAGTCTATCACACTGACCCCTCAACATATCCTCTAGCACTTGGATTACTTGTTCGGATTGCCGAGTCAAGCGTGGATGAAAAGCGTAGTGAAATCCAATCACGGTGCCTAAAGTTGATGATGTAGTGCTTTCAGAAATCGAGACGTAAACCTTGGATCCCTATATAAAATGATTGAAACCGATACTCCATGCAACCTTACAATCTCCGCCACATACAACTTCGCCAACTTCTGCAAAGAATAATCAACCCACACTGGAATGAAATGCGCGGACTTTGTCAACCGATCCACTATCACCCATACCGAGTCCTTCTTAGTAGGCGTAAGGGGAAGCCCACTAACGAAGTCCATGGTGATTCTCTCCCACTTCCATCTGCGGAATCTTTATCGGTGAAGCAATCTCGACGGAACTTGGTGTTCAAGCCTTGACTTGTCGACACGTCAAGCATTTCCTACAAATTCAAGTAACTTCACGCTTAAGACCAGGCCACCAAAACTGTTCCCTTAGATCTCGGTACATCTTACTACCTCCAGGATGCATAGCATAAGGGCTACTATGCGATTCCTGAAGAATTCTCTGCCTTAACTCCTTAGTTTTCTGGCATACAAACCTTACCCTTGAAACACAATACTCCTCATCATTAATACTATAATCTTCCAACTCTACTACTCGCACTTGCCGTAGCTTAGCACTTAGATCCTCATCCATTAACTGACTTTCCTTCACCTCATTCAACCATGTCGGTTTGACTTGCAACTCTGCCAATAAACTTCCATCATCATACAAGCTAAGATGTGCAAACATTGCCCTCAGATCCGACACTACTTTCTGAATTAGGGCATCTGCCACTACATTCGCCTTGCCCGGATGAAACTCTATAGAACAATCGTAATCCTTTAATAACTCCACCCACCTTCGCTGTCTCAGGTTCAGCTCTTTCTGAGTCAGCAGATACTTAAGGCTCTTGTGGTCCGTGTAGATCACTGACTTCTCTCCATAAAGATAATGCCTCCATACCTTAAGAGCAAAGACAACTGCCGCCAATTCTAAGTCGTGCGTCGGGTAGTTAACCTCGTGTGGCCTTAGTTGTCGAGATGCATAAGCAACAACCTTCCCGTCTTACATCAGAACACATCCTAATCCCGTGTGAAAAGCGTCACAGTACACCACAAAGTCCTTTCACGCCTCCGGTTGAATCAAGACCGAGCTTGGTCAAAACCCTCTTAAGCTTCTCAAAGCTCTCCTGTTGCTTATCTGACCAGACGAAAGGTACTTTCTTTCTCAACAACTTCGTCAAAGGTGCGGCTATTGATGAAAATCCTTCCACAAACCTTCTGTAGTAGCCTGCCAATCCCAAGAAACTGCGAACCTCTACCACCGACTTAGGTGGTTTCCAATCCAGCACTGCCTCAATCTTCCTAGGATCCACCCTTATTCCTTCAGCAGCCACTACATACCCTAAGAATGCAACCTCCTTAAGCCAAAACTCGCACTTGCTGAATTTGGCATATAGCTTCTTCTCCCTTAACACTTGCAACACTTTCCGGAGATGCTCGTCATGTTCTTCCTCAGACTTGGAGTATACTAGGATATCGTCGATGAACACAACGACGAACCGATCCAAGTAGGGTTGAAAAACCTGATTCATCATATCCATGAACGCGGCTGGGGCATTCGTCAACCTAAACGGCATTACTACGAACTCATAATGCCCGTACCTTGTCTGGAAAGCTGTCTTATGGATATCTGCTTCCTTCACCTTAAGTTGATGATATCCAGACCGTAGGTCTATCTTTGAGAATATCGCTGCCCCCTTAAACTGATCGAACAAGTCGTCTATCCTTGGCAAAGGGTACTTGTTCTTGATGGTCAGCTTATTCAGCTGACGATAATCTATGCACATGCGCATAGTTTCGTCCTTCTTCTTCACGAACAAGACCGGTGCTCCCCATGGAGACACACTAGGTCGAATAAACCCACGATTAAGCAACTCTTGAATTTGAGCCTTGAGCTCAACCAATTCCTTCGGTGCCATTCTATACGGGGTGATTGACACAGGAGCTGTTCCCGGTAGCAAGTCAATTCCAAACTCCACCTCCCTATCCGGGGGTATTCCAGGTAACTCCTCCGAAAAAATATCCACAAACTCCTTTACTGTTCTAACTCCACTAACTCCCCCTTCTTTGGCATCCAACACCCTAACAAAAGTTAGAAATGCCTTGCACCCTTTCCGAACCATCTTATCAGCCTTTAAGGCAGAGACTACGTTAGATAAGTAGTTCATTCTTTCTCCTATCATAATTATTGCCTCATCCTCCGACGTCCTTAACTCCATTCGCTTAGCTGCAAAATTTAATATAGCCCAGTGTTCTACTAGCCAGTCCATGCCAAGTATGAGGTCAAATTCTCCGAAGGGAAGTTCCATTAAGTCGGCAGAAAATATCACTCCCTGAATTTCTAAGGGTACACTCCGAAAGATCTTACTCACCACTACAGTTTGGCCTAATGGGCTTACTACAGTCATTTCCCTATCAGATAGTTCAGAGTCTATGTCTAGTGTTTCAACTACACTACATGCAACATAGGAATGGGTCGAGCCCACATCAATCAGAGCAAAATAAGACTTGTCAGCTATAAGGAACGTACCGGTTATGACGCCCGGTGCGTCTCCTCCTCCCCTCCGTGAATCGCATACACTAGACCTTTGTCTAGCCTCGAAGATACCAACACCTCTACCTGGTGTTCCACGTCCTCTTCCAGCACCATTTCCTCTGCCATTCGGACCACGACCCCGCTGAGGCTGCTGTCCACCTCTTCCAACCTGATTAGAACCTTGACCTGTTGGTCGACCCCCGTCTATTTTTATAGGACAATCCTTAATCATGTGGTCCTTGGACCCACATTTGAAACATCCCCCTGTCTTCTTCCAACACTCTCCTAGGTGCCTCTTCCCACACTGATCACAAGTACGATACTGCCCTCCTGTCACAACTTGCTGACCTCGTGGCCCATCAACTCTAGGCCTCTTCTGTGCATTCCCAGATGACCCTGACAACCCAAAACCTCTCTTTTGCCATTCCTGGTCCAGTATTCGCCTTCTGATTCCTTAACTCCTTTGGCTACCTTAGCCTTTTCCACCACCAACATCGCAAACTCGCTCCCGCTGTGGAGCTATCAACAACCTCAGTCATCCTCGTCCATCCTCAAACCGGACACATCGCTCATACTCGTAGCCACGATACCTCGAGCATACCTGGCTCAACCTTAAAAATTCAGCCTCAGACTCGCTACGGACTTGTTCCCTTGAACCGGCCTCTGAAATGCCTTCCTCACGTGCATCAAGATAACTAGTTCCAACATACTTCTTACGCACGCCACCTTAACATACTCCCAAGTGAGATCTTGGTGTGGCACCATCCCGAATCGTGAGCCACCATTGATATGCCTCATCGCGAAGTAGGGACACCATTCCTTTCGGTTTCTCTCGTGGTCGATCCGGCTCATCCATAATTCATTCCGTCGCCTCCGGTACCAATACTCACCGTCTTTGGTGCCACACCAGAATACGCCACGGAATACTTGATTCCATTTGCTCGGAGTCGCCGGCATGATTTTTGAGCTCCCCACCTCCACCTACTCCACCACCATCTCAAGAACCCGCAAAGATCGCTGCGATATTGCATCATCCCCGTCTCGATCTTGTTGCTCAACACCACCAATGGTGGTGGTGGGGTGGTGGTACCTCATTTTCGGACCCTTGTCCGGACCTAACGGGTTCCGACACGGTCATTCTGCGCTCTACCACGTCCTCGCACATTACGACCACGCCCCTAGAACTCATTTCTATGATCGCACTTTAATCTGATTTAAGGAATTTTATGCATTAGTATTTGTTCCATGGTTATCCATGAAGAAATTTTATGAAAAGGAGCTTAGTAGTAGTGCTTTCGATCATTACAGGTTTCCATTTCAAGTCTTCTATCCTAGTTCAGAGAAAGATGCACCTTTATTTAGTAGTATCTACTACACACATTCATCACTTGTACATTTTTGTCCGTTTTAATCCCTGTGGGTATTTTCAGTAATTTGTCCTATAGGGGTATTTTGGTAAATTTCCAAACCAGGTATCTTGATGTTTTGCAAAATAGGGTTTTTGGTATTTTTGTAAAGTAAGAATATTTTAGAAAAATTGAGGGTAGTGTGGTAATTTCATAAACCAAGGGTATTTTAGTAATTTCTCAACCTGTGGGTATTTTAGTAAATTTTTGTAAATCGGGAATATTTGAAAAAATTTTGTAAAAGAGTTTTTTACAAACCAAAGGGGTAATTTGGTGCTTTTAAAACTAAGGTTTTTATAAAAATATGGCTAGTCCCTTATGGGTTTTAATTATTGAGTTTAGCCTGTGAATGAGTCCTCTTGGTTAGGGTGAACCGTTACTACGCACTGCAGGATTCGAGTGAAGAGGAGGTGAGTCACTAGGATCGCTTAAATACTGTGCTCTTCTGAATCTAATCCTAGACATGCGCACAATGGTTGCCACACCCTAACTCGGCGACTAAGTCACAGGTTTGTTTAGTTAGGCCTTAGATTTTATGTAGTTCTTGTGTTGGGGTAAACTAATCCTAGGGTTCCATAACTTAATATACTAATCTACGTTCCCGTTATACCCATATACAAATCATACATTAATTCACACAACGGTTTGGGGTACTTACCTGGTGGACTTCGGGCCGGAGACTAAGGTGCCATGCCAGAAAAACCTGCTCATTTCACAAAATCTTTCACAAAATTCATTTGGGCTTAATTTTGAAAACGTTATGGGCATTAAACCTAAGGCCGAGAGTTTAAAAATTGGGCTCTGATACCAAACTGAAACACCCCAAACCCAGCCCACGAGCCCAGACCGGATCTGGTATGTTCCTCGAGTAAAACGTTTCAAATTCATGTTTAGTACTTTGGAAAATTTGGGGTGGTTTTATAAAAAACCGAGTTGTTTTGGAGTTAATCTTTAATTCGTAAATCGTTTGTGTTTAGGTGTCTAAACATTTAAAATTTATTTTTAAGAAAAGTTGCTTAAACTTTAAGTGGATAAAAATTGTGTCATAATAAAATAAATAAACATGCATGCATAATCAGTTTATAGCTATGGCCTTATTACATCAAAGAAAAACCCGAAATAAATCCAAAATACTTAGAAATAAAAAGTCCAAAAATTAAAAGAAAGTCTGATTTGAACATGGCCACCACTAAGCTCCTGCCGACCCGGTCCGTTCGAGTGTCACTGAAAAATATCACAAGCGGGGTGAGTCAAGCAGACTCGGTGTGTATAACCAACACTAATTCCCAACGATTCGTGCATATCATATCATACATATATATAATGAGATAGAGATAATGATGCAACCCGAACCCATACCTAGATAACCATCCGCTACACATCACCCGCACCAACCATCACACCGTGGGATTACTAAATCGACCCACCCATCCGCTACACATCATCGAAAGCGATCGCTGCGCACGACTAGCACATCGCCCTTATAAATTCGTGGCATAGCCACCAGATAATATATTTTGTGACATAAGTCACCACATTCAGATCATGTGACCGAAGTCACCACATTCGGATATCGTGGTATAAACCACCAGATCACTTCCCCTTTCTATATAACCCATATGCCCCATGTCATACAATTACGCAAATATCATGGCTTAGGCCTTATTTCACATTCTTATCAATATTCACATACATGCCATATTCCACATGTTCATAACATTTATTAACATGATGTTACGACACGCACTGAGTACTTTGTACCATTGCATGGTACCTTAGCCCACTTTTCATATTATTATTAACACATATATTAAAATAATACAGTAAATCAATCAAGATTCGGTGTGGGATACACACACATACTTAGCGAGTTCATGAAATCCCAAAAATCTCGATCTAATGCTCTAGATCTTAGTTCCTACATTCGGCCAACACTTAATATTTTAGCAAAAGCCTATTCGGCTATATAGTCAATTCAGAAGGATTATCGCAACCAAAATCTTACCTTGTTGCCGATTTGATTACTAATCAAATCCCAAATTCCGTGATATCCCTACCTTTCAATCGGCCAATGCTAAATCACTTAACTTGGTTAGTTTCGGCTTTTAAACGAATAAGAAACATATCTAAATCACTATTTATGGCCTTGGCCGAATATCAGATTCACTTACCTTGTGGATCTAAAACCCGAAATTGATCATTGCTCCTGGTGATGTTGAGATTCCTATAGGCATATGTTAGATCTGATTCCAATATTTTAATAAATGGCCTTCGGCCTAATATTTCACTTTACCTACCTTAGATCTGAAATCCCGAATGATCTCCCTAGAAGTCGACTACAATGGAAATCCCGAAACTCACCTTCCAAGCTTCGGCCAAAGAAAATAAAAGAGATTAGTCTCCCTAACGTCGTCTTAATCGAAGGTATAGAAAATTAAATGACAAAGAACTTCTTACCCACTTAGTCGAATATCCTTGCTTGACAATCAGCTATGGCTAAGAAGACTTACTTTCAGCTTTTGATTGAATAGTAAGGAGTTATGGATTCGGTTTGATGGACAGTAGGGAGATTCGGCTTCAACAAGAATTAAAAGGAAGAGTATGGGACTTAGGGAGAATCGGTTATGATGAGTTTTGAGAGAGAGATATTCGGCCTCCGATTTAAAAGAAAAAGAGAATGTAATTTGAGAAGTTTCGGCTTATGGAAGTGAGTAGCAGAAAGGAAGTAAAGAAAACGAACACAAGTAGATTTCTTTGGGATTTTCGGCACACATGACAAGATGAGAAAAAGAATGAATTTCGGCACACCCTTCCTACTATACCAAAGCCAAAAATACCATCCTCCAATGCCCCATATTCGGCCAACTCTTCCTCCCATATCAACTCCTTCTTTTTCTCCTAAAATTTCTCTTCTTTACCCATTAAAAAAAATAATTTGAATAATCAACAATTATCCTTTGCCCCTAGCCGAAATTTAAAAAGAATTTAATCACATCCAAAGCTCCTCCCTCAGTCTCCCAATGACGTCCATTACTGCTCCCTATTGCCGCAAAATAAAAGCCCCCTTTTTGCTTCCCTTGTGATTCGAACCTAGGCCCTTCTAACTGCTTGTGGCGTCACTTATGGAGGCTTTAAGTGGCGCCTCCTTGCCACTTTACCAAGCCCATTTTTGTGTTATAAATCCCCTACATTTTCTCTTTAAGGCCACCCTGCTTAGTTTCCTCTCTTAGATTTAAAATCTAATAATTTCTAAGGCATTTTCCTACATTCTAAGGTTCTCAAAAATTCATAAAACACATTTAACACACACATAGACATGCTTTCACATTTATTTAAGCACAAATGCATAAACCCAAAATCCAGGATATTACAGATGCCATGTCCCAGACATGGTCTTATACAAGATCGTACATCGATGTCGATGCCATGTCCCAGACATGGTCTTACACAAGATCTTCTGTTAGTGCCGAAGCCATGTCCCAGACATGGTCTTATACGGGACCTTCCTTATTCGGTGCCGATGCCCTGTCCCAGACATGGTCTTATACGGGACCTACATTCGGTGCCGATGCCATGTCCCAGACATTGTCTTATACAGGACCATCCTTATCTCATGTCATGACATAGGTATCCTCGTATTCTAAATCTTCAACCGGGACTTCATCTTAACACATTTTCATCAAATCCTCATCAAGACATCATTAGTTAATTTCATAGAAATAATATTCATTTCTCATAATAGCAAACAATTAAAAACATAAAAACATTATGTAGTTATAACTTCACACAAACTTACCTCGGTACCCAAAATGTGCGTAGATGTTCAATTTAGTCCAACACTTTATTCTTTCCTCGGTTTCGGTCTGGGCTTCTTGTTTCTTGATCTATAATAACAATTTCACTTGTTTAATACTCACATTGACTAAATTGACTCATGAATCATACTTCGAAAAAATTACAATTTTGCCCCTAAACTTTCTTATAATTACACTTTTGCCCCTACGCTCGTAAAATGATTTGTATTTGACTTTCTTGTATTTCAAGCCTAGCCGAATCATTTTATTAACTACAACAACCTTCAATTTCTACTATTTCACTCATGTATGACCATTTTCACAACTTTTACAATTTAGTCCTTTTATGCATTTTTCATGAAAATCACTTAGAAAAAGATGTTTATCACACATCAAACTTTCATATTCTTCCTTAAAACATCAAATTATATGCATGTCATACATGGTTAAAATTTTGAACATAAACCCGAGCTCAAAATATAGCTAGAAATAGCTAAATCGAGCTACGGGGATCTTAAAAATACGAAGAACATTAAAAACGGGGCTAGGATGCACTTACTTTCAAGATTAAAAGTTGAAGAAACCCTAGCTATGGAGTCCTTGTGATTTTCGGCTATGGAGAAGAAGATGGATGAAACACCCCAAACCCGGCCCAAACCTAGATAACCGTCCGCTACACATCACCCGTACCAACCATCACACCGTGAGGACTACTAAGTCGACCCTCTATCCGCTACACATCATCGAAGGCAGTCGCTGCAGACGACGTGCTCATCGCCCTTATAAATTTTGTGGCATAGCCACCAGATAATTAAATGTGACATGAGTCACCACATAGTAATTTGTGACATAAGTCACCACATTCAGATTATGTGACCTAAGTCACCAGATATTATGGTAAAAACCACCAGATCACTTCCCCTTAAAATATCACCCATATACCTCATGTCATACAAATATGCATAAATCATGCCATATCTCTTATTTCACATTCGTTACAATTTCACATGTGTATCATATTCAGTGTTCATAAACATTATTAACATAGTAGTAGTAGTATGTTAACGTACCTGAATACTCTGTACCATTGAATGATACCTTTAGCCATATTTTCATATTTCCATTAACACATACATAATAATACCATAGATCTATTAGGAATTAGTGTGGGGCTACACACCTGGCACTTAACGTGTCTACTAAAATCCCGAAAAACCCGATCTAATGCTTTAGATTCTTAGTTCCTACATTCGGCCAACACTAAGTATTTTAGCAAAAGCCTATTCTGCTATATAATCAAATCCCAAAGGATTAGCACAACTAAAATCCTTACCTTGCGGCCGATTTAGTTACCACTCAAATCCCGAAATTGCTATCTGCTAATGGAGATGTCGAAATCTCTGCATAACCTTTGTTAAAATCGGTTCCAACCCAAAACTCATGAAAGTGGCCTATGGCCGAATACCACATTGGCTTACCTTGTGAATCTTAAGTCCCGAAATTGCTACTTGGTTGTGGTATCTGTCGAAATACCTATAGACTCATGTTAGATATGATTTTCAATCACTTAATAAACTTAATAAATGGCCTTCAGCCTAAGATCATACTTTTCTTACCTTAGATATTGAAATCCGAAGATCTTCTCCTTATAGTCGACTATAAAAAAATCCCGAAACCTCTTTTATAGTTTCGGCCAAAGTGCATTAATGGGATTAGTTCCTAGATTTCGGCTAAAAGAAAAAGGAATGAAAATCAAATAACATTTGATCTTACCCTAATGATGAAATCGATTGCACCCTTGCTTGAAATCACAAAGAGATTCGGCTATATAGGCTAGATGTTGGTCAATAGGTTTCGACTTATGGAGTTTAATGAACAATCGGCTATGGCTAGGAAAACTTACTTTCGGCTTTTGGAGAATTGTGAGAAGAAGAATAAAGGTTAAGATTGGATGCGATCCAACTTTCGTGTCAAGGGGAGGGTTCGGCCAACATAAACAAAAAGAAGAGAAGTGAAGTGAAGAGGAGTTTGAACTTAGAGAGTTGCGGCACTAATGAGGGTGAAGAAGTTTCGGCTATAGCAAAATAAAAGAGAAAAAGAAGAAGATAATTAGGAGGAAAAGTGCACAAGAAAAATGCCTAAACTTTACTATGCACATTCGGTTTTCCCCCTTTCCCATGACCGAATAATGACATCCAAAGTATCCCTTGGCCGCCAACTCTCCTTCCCTTATCGCCTTCCTCCTTTTTCTCCTATTTCCTCTCTTCTTTACCCATTCAAAATAATTTAAATAAATCAACAATTATCTTCCTACCTTAGCTTGAATTTTGAATGCATTTGACTTGATCAAATGCTCATCCATCAAGTGTCCCATTGCCGTCCACCACTGGTCAACCTTGCTGCAAAGTAAAACTCCCATTTGCGTCCCTTGCTCCTCGAACCTAAGCCCTTTTACACCGCTTGTGGCGTCACTTACTAAGGCTCTAAGTGGCGCCTTCATGCCATGCCACTTTACCAAGGCACTTTTTGTGTCTAATTTCCCTACTATTTCTCTTAAGGCCTCTTTTGTTCAATTTCCTTCAATACTTAAAATTTAATATTTTCTAAGGCTTTCTTCTATATTCTAAGGTTCTCAAAATTCATACAAAACACATTTATATACACATAAGCATACAATTAGGCATTAATGCATAAGCCCTAAATCCCGGATATTACAATTCTACCCTCTTAAAATAATTTAGTCCTCGAAATTACCATTTGAAATAAGTGAGGGTATTCTTTGTCGCATTGTTTCTTTCGGCTCCCACGAAGCTTCTTCCGATCCATGATTACGCCATAATACTTTGACTAAAGGAACCGACTTCCTTCAGTAGCACTTTCACATCTAGTTCCAAAATCTGAATCGGCTCTTCCTCGTAGGACAAATCTGGCCTTAGCTCCACCTACTCCTTTGGTGCCATTCTATACGGAGCGATAGATACTGCCGCCGTTCCAGGCAATAAGTCAATTCCGAACTCCAAACCTAGACATGTGCACAATGGTTGCCACACCCTAACTCGGCGACTAAGTCACAGGTTTGTTTAATTAGGCCTTAAAGTTTTATGTAATTCTGTATTGAAGTAAGCTAATCCTAGGGTTCCATAACTTAATATACTACTCTACGTTCCCGTTATACCCATATACAAATCATACATTAATTCACACAACGGTTAGGGGTACTTACCTGGTGGACTTCGGGCCGGAGACTTAGGTGCCATGCCAGAAAAACCTGCTTATTTCACAAAATTTTCACAAAACTTATTTGGGCTCGATTTTGAAAACGTTATGGGCTTTAAACCCAAGGCCGAGAGTTTAAAACTTGGCTCCGATACCAAACTGAAACACCCCAAACCCGGGCCAAACCTAGATAACCGTCTGCTACACATCACCCGTACCAACCATCACACCGTGGGGACTACTAAGTCGACCCTCCATCCGCTACACATCATCGAAGGCAGTCGCTACAGACGACATGCTCATCGCCCTTATAAATTTTGTGGCATAGCCACCAGATAATTAAATGTGACATGAGTCACCACATAGTAATTTGTGACATAAGTCACCACATTCAGATTATGTGACCTAAGTCACCAGATATTGTGGTAAAAACCACCAGATCACTTCCCCTTAAAATATCACCCATATGCCTCATGTCATACAAATATGCATAAATCATGCCATATCTCTTATTTGACATTCGTTACAATTTCACATGTGTGTCATATTCAGTGTTCATAAAAATTATTAACATAGTAGTAGTAGTATGTTAACGTACCTGAATACTCTATACCATTGAATGATACTTTTAGCCATATTTTCATATTTCCATTAACACATACATAATAATAATACCATAGATCTATTAGGAATTAGTGTAGGGCTACACACCTGGCACTTAACGTGTCTACTGAAATCCCGAAAAACCCGATCTAATGCTTTAGATTCTTAGTTCCTACATTCGGCCAACACAAAGTATTTTAGCAAAAGCCTATTCGGCTATATAATCAAATCCCGAAGGATTAGCACAACCAAAATCCTTACCTTGCGGCCGATTTAGTTACCACTCAAATCTCGAAATTGCTATCTGCTAATGGAGATGTCGAAATCTCTGCATAACCTTTGTTAAAATCGGTTCCAACCCAAAACTCATGAAAGTGGCCTATGGCCGAATACCACATTGGCTTACCTTGTGAATCTTAAGTCCCGAAATTGCTACTTGGTTGTGGTATCTGTCGAAATACCTATAGACTCATGTTAGATCCGATTTTCAATCACTTAATAAACTTAATAAATGGCCTTCAGCCTAAGATCATACTTTTCTTACCTTAGATATTGAAATCCCGAAGATCTCCTCCTTATAGTCGACTATAAAAAAATCCTGAAACCTCCTTTATAGTTTTGGCCAAAGTGCATTAATGGGATTAGTTCCTAGATTTCGGCTAAAAGAAAAAGGAATGAAAATCGAATAACATTTGATCTTACCCCTAATGATGAAATCGACTGCACCCTTGCTTGAAATCACAAAGAGATTCGGCTATATAGGCTGGATGTTGATCAATAGGTTTCGGCTTATGGAGTTTAATGAACAATCGGCTATGGCTAGGAAAACTTACTTTCGGCTTTTGGTGAATTGTGAGAAGAAGAATGAAGGTTAAGATTGGATGCGATCCAACTTTCGTGTCAAGGGGAGGGTTCGGCCAACATAAACAAAAAGAAGAGAAGTGAAGTGAAGAGGAGTTTGAACTTAGAGAGTTGCGGCACTGATGAGGGTGAAGAAGTTTCGGCTATAGCAAAAATAAAAGAGAAAAGAAGAAGATAATTAGGGAGGAAAAGTGCACAAGAAAAATGCCTAAACTTTACTATGCACATTCAGTTTTCCCCCCCTTTCCCATGACCGAATATTGACATCCAAAGTATCCCTTGGCCGGCCAACTCTCCTTCCCTTATCAGCTTCCTCCTTTTTCTCCTATTTCCTCTCTTCTTTACCCATTCAAAATAATTTAAATAAATCAACAATTATCTTCCTACCTTAGCCGAATTTTGAATGCATTTGACTTGATCAAATGCTCATCCATCAAGTGTCCCATTACCGTCCACCACTGCTCATCCTTGCCGCAAAATAAAAATCCCATTTGTGTCCCTTGCTGCTCGAACCTAAGCCCTTTTACACTACTTGTGGCGTCACTTACTAAGGCTCTAAGTGGCGCCTTCATGCCACTTTACCAAGGCACTTTTTTGTGTCTAATTTCCCCTACTATTTCTCTTAAGGCCTCTTTTGTTCAATTCCCCTTCAATACTTAAAATTTAATATTTTCTAAGGCTTTCTTCTATATTCTAAGGTTCTCAAAATTCATGCAAAACACATTTATATACACATAAGCATACAATTAGGCATTAATGCATAAGCCCTAAATCCCGGATATTACAGTTCTACCCCCCTTAAAATAATTTCGTCCTCGAACTTACCTGGCTGAAATAAGTGAGGGTATTACTGTCGCATTGTTTCTTTCGGCTCCCACGAAGCTTCTTCCGATCCATGATTACGCCATAATACTTTGACTAGAGGAACTGACTTCCTTCGTAGCACTTTCACATCTCGTTCCAAAATCTGAATCGGCTCTTCCTCGTAGGACAAATCTGGCCTTAGCTCCACCTACTCCTTTGGTGCCATTCTATATGGAGCGATAGATACTGGCGCCATTCCAGGCAATAAGTCAATTCCGAACTCCAAACCTAGACATGCGCACAATGGTTGCCACACCCTAACTCGGCGACTAAGTCACAGGTTTGTTTAATTAGGCCTTAAAGTTTTATGTAATTCTGTATTGAAGTAAGCTAATCCTAGGGTTCCATAACTTAATATACTACTCTATGTTCCCGTTATACCCATATACAAATCATACATTAATTCACACAACGGTTAGGGGTACTTACCTGGTGGACTTCGGGCCGGAGACTTAGGTGCCATGCCAGGAAAACCTGCTTATTTCACAAAATTTTCACAAAACTTATTTGGGCTCAATTTTGAAAACGTTATGGGCTTTAAACCCAAGGCCGAGAGTTTAAAACTTGGCTCTGATACAAACTGAAACACCCCAAACCCGACCCAAACCTAGATAACTGTCTGCTACACATCACCCGTACCAACCATCACACCGTGGGGACTACTAAGTCGACCCTCCATCCGCTACACATCATCAAAGGCAGTCGCTGCAGACGACGTGCTCATTGCCCTTATAAATTTTGTGGCATAGCCACCGGATAATTAAATGTGACATGAGTCACCACATAGTAATTTGTGACATAAGTCACCACATTCAGATTATGTGACCTAAGTCACCAGATATTATGGTAAAAACCACCAGATCACTTCCCCTTAAAATATCACCCATATGCCTCATGTCATACAAATATGCATAAATCATGCCATACCTCTTATTTCACATTCGTTACAATTTCACATGTGTGTCATATTCAGTGTTCATAAACATTATTAACATAGTAGTAGTAGTATGTTAACGTACCTGAATACTCTGTACCATTGAACGATACCTTTAGCCATATTTTCATATTTCCATTAACACATACATAATAATACCATAGATCTATTACGAATTAGTGTAGGGCTACACACCTGGCACTTAACGTGTCTACTGAAATCCCGAAAAACCCGATCTAATGCTTTAGATTCTTAGTTCCTACATTCTGGCCAACACTAAGTATTTTAGCAAAAGCCTATTACGCTATATAATCAAATCCCAAAGGATTAGCACAACTAAAATCCTTACCTTGCGCCGATTTAGTTACCACTCAAATCCCGAAATTGCTATCCGCTAATGGAGATGTCGAAATCTCTGCATAACCTTTGTTAAAATCGGTTCCAACCCAAAACTCATGAAAGTGGCCTATGGCCGAATACCACATTGGCTTACCTTGTGAATCTTAAGTCCCGAAATTGCTACTTGGTTGTGGTATCTGTCGAAATACCTATAGACTCATGTTAGATATGATTTTCAATCACTTAATAAACTTAATAAATGGCCTTCAGCCTAAGATCATACTTTTCTTACCTTAGATATTGAAATCCGAAGATCTTCTCCTTATAGTCGACTATAAAAAAATCCCGAAACCTCTTTTATAGTTTCGGCCAAAGTGCATTAATGGGATTAGTTCCTAGATTTCGGCTAAAAGAAAAAGGAATGAAAATCAAATAACATTTGATCTTACCCCTAATGATGAAATCGACTGCACCCTTGCTTGAAATCACAAAGAGATTCGGCTATATAGGCTAGATGTTGGTCAATAGGTTTCGACTTATGGAGTTTAATGAACAATCGGCTATGGCTAGGAAAACTTACTTTCGGCTTTTGGAGAGTTGTGAGAAGAAGAATAAAGGTTAAGATTGGATGCGATCCAACTTTCGTGTCAAGGGGAGGGTTCGGCCAACATAAACAAAAAGAAGAGAAGTGAAGTGAAGAGGAGTTTGAACTTAGAGAGTTGCGGCACTAATGAGGGTGAAGAAGTTTCGGCTATAGAAAAAATAAAAGAGAAAAGAAGAAGATAATTAGGGAGGAAAAGTGCACAAGAAAAATGCCTAAACTTTACTATGCACATTCGGTTTTCCCCCCCTTTCCCATGACCGAATAATGACATCCAAAGTATCCCTTGGCCGGCCAACTCTCCTTCCCTTATCAGCTTCCTCCTTTTTCTCCTATTTCCTCTCTTCTTTACCCATTCAAAATAATTTAAATAAATCAACAATTATCTTCCTACCTTAGCCGAATTTTGAATGCATTTGACTTGATCAAATGCTCATCCATCAAGTGTCCCATTGCCGTCCACCACTGGTCAACCTTGCTGCAAAGTAAAACTCCCATTTGCGTCCCTTGCTCCTCGAACCTAAGCCCTTTTACACTGCTTGTGGCGTCACTTACTAAGGCTCTAAGTGGCGCCTTCATGCCACTTTACCAAGGCACTTTTTTGTGTCTAATTTCCCCTACTATTTCTCTTAAGGCCTCTTTTGTTCAATTTCCCTTCAATACTTAAAATTTAATATTTTCTAAGGCTTTCTTCTATATTCTAAGGTTCTCAAAATTCATACAAAACACATTTATATACACATAAGCATACAATTAGGCATTAATGCATAAGCCCTAAATCCCGGATATTACAATTCTACCCCCTTAAAATAATTTCGTCCTCGAAATTACCTGGCTGAAATAAGTGAGGGTATTGCTGTCGCATTGTTTCTTTCGGCTCCCACGAAGCTTCTTCCGATCCATGATTACGCCATAATACTTTGACTAAAGGAACTGACTTCCTTCGTAGCACTTTCACATCTAGTTCCAAAATCTGAATCGGCTCTTCCTCGTAGGACAAATCTGGCCTTAGCTCCACCTACTCCTTTGGTGCCATTCTATACGGAGCGATAGATACTGCCGCCGTTCCAGGCAATAAGTCAATTCCGAACTCCAAACCTAGACATGTGCACAATGGTTGCCACACCCTAACTCGACGACTAAGTCACAGGTTTGTTTAATTAGGCCTTAAAGTTTTATGTAATTCTGTATTGAAGTAAGCTAATCCTAGGGTTCCATAACTTAATATACTACTCTACGTTCCCGTTATACCCATATACAAATCATACATTAATTCACACAACGGTTAGGGGTACTTACCTGGTGGACTTCGGGCCGGAGACTTAGGTGCCATGCCAGAAAAACCTGCTTATTTCACAAAATTTTCACAAAACTTATTTGGGCTCGATTTTGAAAACGTTATGGGCTTTAAACCCAAGGCCGAGAGTTTAAAACTTGGCTCTGATACAAACTGAAACACCCCAAACCCGACCCAAACCTAGATAACTGTCTGCTACACATCACCCGTACCAACCATCACACCGTGGGGACTACTAAGTCGACCCTCCATCCGCTACACATCATCGAAGGCAGTCGCTGCAGACGACGTGCTCATTGCCCTTATAAATTTTGTGGCATAGCCACCGGATAATTAAATGTGACATGAGTCACCACATAGTAATTTGTGACATAAGTCACCACATTCAGATTATGTGACCTAAGTCACCAGATATTGTGGTAAAAACCACCAGATCACTTCCCCTTAAAATATCACCCATATGCCTCATGTCATACAAATATGCATAAATCATGCCATACCTCTTATTTCACATTCGTTACAATTTCACATGTGTGTCATATTCAGTGTTCATAAACATTATTAACATAGTAGTAGTAGTATGTTAACGTACCTGAATACTCTGTACCATTGAATGATACCTTTAGCCATATTTTCATATTTCCATTAACACATACATAATAATACCATAGATCTATTAGGAATTAGTGTAGGGCTACACACCTGGCACTTAACGTGTCTACTGAAATCCCGAAAAACCCGATCTAATGCTTTAGATTCTTAGTTCCTACATTCGGCCAACACTAAGTATTTTAGCAAAAGCCTATTCGGCTATATAATCAAATCCCGAAGGATTAGCACAACCAAAATCCTTACCTTGCGGCCGATTTAGTTACCACTCAAATCTCGAAATTGCTATCTGCTAATGGAGATGTCGAAATCTCTGCATAACCTTTGTTAAAATTGGTTCCAACCCAAAACTCATGAAAGTGGCCTATGGCCGAATACCACATTGGCTTACCTTGTGAATCTTAAGTCCCGAAATTGCTACTTGGTTGTGGTATCTGTCAAAATACCTATAGACTCATGTTAGATCCGATTTTCAATCACTTAATAAACTTAATAAATGGCCTTCAGCCTAAGATCATACTTTTCTTACCTTAGATATTGAAATCCCGAAGATCTCCTCCTTATAGTCGACTATAAAAAAATCCCAAAACCTCCTTTATAGTTTCGGCCAAAGTGCATTAATGGGATTAGTTCCTAGATTTCGGCTAAAAGAAAAAGGAATGAAAATCGAATAACATTTGATCTTACCCCTAATGATGAAATCGACTGCACCCTTGCTTGAAATCACAAAGAGATTCGGCTATATAGGCTAGATGTTGATCAATAGGTTTTGGCTTATGGAGTTTAATGAACAATCGGCTATGGCTAGGAAAACTTACTTTCGACATTTGGAGAATTGTGAGAAGAAGAATGAAGCTTAAGATTGGATGCGATCCAACTTTCGTGTCAAGGGGAGGGTTCGGCCAACATAAACAAAAAGAAGAGAAGAGAAGTGAAGAGGAGTTTGAACTTAGAGAGTTGCGGCACTGATGAGGGTGAAGAAGTTTCGGCTATAGCAAAAATAAAAGAGAAAAGAAGAAGATAATTAGGGAGGAAAAGTGCACAAGAAAAATGCCTAAACTTTACTATGCACATTCGGTTTTCCCCCCCTTTCCCATGACCGAATATTGACATCCAAAGTATCCCTTGGCTGGCCAACTCTCCTTCCCTTATCAGCTTCCTCCTTTTTCTCCTGTTTCCTCTCTTCTTTACCCATTCAAAATAATTTAAATAAATCAACAATTATCTTCCTACCTTAGCTGAATTTTGAATGCATTTGACTTGATCAAATGCTCATCCATCAAGTGTCCCATTGCCGTCCACCACTGCTCATCCTTGCTGCAAAATAAAACTCCCATTTGCTCCCTTGCTGCTTGAACCTAAGCCCTTTTACACTACTTGTGGCGTCACTTACTAAGGCTCTAAGTGGCGCCTTCATGCCACTTTACCAAGGCACTTTGTTGTGTCTAATTTCCCCTACTATTTCTCTTAAGGCCTCTTTTGTTCAATTCCCCTTCAATACTTAAAATTTAATATTTTCTAAGGCTTTCTTCTATATTCTAAGGTTCTCAAAATTCATACAAAACACATTTATATACACATAAGCATACAATTAGGCATTAATGCATAAGCCCTAAATCCCGGATATTACAATGGACATGAATTTTTGCCTTCTTTTTCCCTTTTAATTCTTTTATTAACCAAATGACAAAAATGCCCTTAAGGCCCTTTCTTAAGATTTTTCCTTCCCATGCCCATTTTTGTCCATCATCAAATATATTGGTTTCATTGCTAAATAAGGACCTCTACTAATCTTAATAATTCTATTTCATACTTGAATCTTCTAGAATCTCATATTTTCTATTCTTTGCAATTTAGTCCTAATGGACCAATTGATCACTAATTAAAAAATTTTCCTCATGAAATTTTGACACAATCATGCCACCACATCATAAGCCTTATAAAAATCATAAAACACATATTTCTACTTCAGATTTGTGGTCTCGCAACCACTATCTCGACTAGGCCCTAAATCGGGCTATTACAGATACTCAATAGCTTGTGTAAGCAGCATCGTGTAGCTTACATTTCAACCTTCAGCTTGTGTAAGTAGACCCATTTTACGGCTCGAGTGAGCAACGAAGTAAAGGAAAGGTTATATGTTTAGCACACTTTGTGTAAGCCTTCCCGCGTATCCGATGTTATTTTAAATGGTTCAACGGGCATGAAAAGGGAAAGGAACGGTAAGTATCCTAATGACTTATGTCATGAATCTATGAAAAGAATTGAAAAGGAAATGTTTAATGTAAGTATACTTATGTTCATGAAGTTGATGATTTCTAATGAAATTGTTCATGTATAATTACTTACCTTATGATAGTGCAAGTGAATTATGAGTTGATGTACTAACATATGTTGTTGATGGTGCTTAGACTTGTGCCAAGCTTGTGGTTGGATTTTATCATGCTTAATTTTAATTCTATGCATTGAAATGGTAAGTTATGTTCATGTTTTACGAACTTACTAAGCATTATATGCTTACGTAGCTTTCTTTCTTATGTTTTATAGATAATCGGAAGCTTGATCAGTTTGGAAGCTCGTCGGAGATTTATCATACTATCCAGCGAATATTTCAATAGTTTTGGATGTTTTGGCCAAGGTTATAATGGCATGTATAGGTGGACTTGTGTTTGATGTTAGTTGTTAAGTTTGGCATGTATATGTTATTTTGGTTGATGAACTTTTGGTACTCTTGGTGCTTTGTTGTTATGTGTTAATGTGGTCAAGTATGGTATGTTTTGTTATGGAATTGAGCTAGGTGTGTATGGTTGATATATGGCCAAATATGCATTTGTTTAGGTATGTTTGATTAACTATGATTGAGGTACCTTGTCGGCATATTGGTTGAATGGAATTTGGTCTTTTGAATTGTAACAGCCCGAATTAGACCCTAGTCAGAACAGTGGTTTCGGGACCACAAATTCAAGGTTGGAAAAATATTTTAATAATATTTTCTGTGTTTACAGTATGTGATTTAGCTTGTGTGAAATTTCTGTGTGAAGATTTTATTGATTGTGTATTTAATTTGTGAAAAGGACCTAATCGCATAAGATGTAAAAGCTGTGTGTTAATTGTTAAAGTACCTATTTGGTATGGCTTTCTAAAGGAGGGGTCCTTATGTTGTAATTAAGCCACTATATAATTAGTGGATGGTTAAAGGACAAGTATAACCAACTATTATAAGTATTAATGTTTATTTCATTAAGGGTAGAATTGGAAATCAATTATTAATGTTATAATAAATATAACAAAACCAAATTGTTTCTCATCTTTTATCCATCTTTGCCGAAAATCATAAGAAAAAGAAAAGAAGAAGACTACACTAGGGTTCGGTCATTGTTGTCCTTGATTGAGGTATGCTTTAAGCTCGGTTTTTGATAATTTCTACGTTTTCGTAATCGTTGCTTTGTGCTCTTCCAAACCCATGTTTAAATTTTGTGAATTGATGATGTCTTTGAAATGTACCATTGATGGACATGTGAGTTCCTGAATGTTTGATGGTGGAAAATGAAAGCTTAGTGTTGGGTTAACATAGTTTGTATTGGAAGTTTTGATGAAATTGAGTAATTTGGATTAAATTGAGAAAAGTGTAAATTGAGGGACTAAAATGTGAAATAAATGAAATGTGTGGGCTTGTATGAACACAAGGAAAATTTAGCTAGGCTTGTGTGAGGAGAAATTATGTGAATTTGATGATTTTGTGAAATAGGGACTAAAGTGTCAAAATGTGAAAATGTGAGGGCTATTTTGTAAAATGCCCTAAATATGTGTGTTTGGACTAAAATGAATGATTTGGTGGTTGAGTGGATTGGATTTGAATGTGTATAGACAAGAGAGGAGAGGTTCGGATCGAGATCGAGGCAAAGATAAAGTGCTCGATTGACCGACTGTTGTGATAGTTCAACGTCCGAGGTAAGTTCGGACATAATATGAACATCTAGTTATGTTAAATGCTATGAAATGAATGTTATAATGATATTGAAATGTGGATGCTATGTGAGAGTTAAGTTTGAGTTATGTGGCACTAAGTGTGCGTATTCGGAAACGTGATCGAGATGATCAGCACTGTGTGTGCGAAATAATAAGCTTCGACTTTGTGGTTGGCACTGTGTGTGCGATACCGATTGAAGAATGGTTCGATATAAATGCACTATGTGTGCGATGATAATTAAGCTTTGGCTAAATATCGAGACACTAAGTGTGCGATTGAATCAAAGAAGAGATGGAAATTGATCGAAAGGGAAAAGTGAGTATTGAGTAGCAAAATGTAATTGACTACTAGGTGTTGGCTAAGGTACACTCGGAATCTATGTGGTTGATGAATCTATGAATGAGATTATAAAATGTTAAATGAGCATTTTAGTTTTGGATGGCTTGATATATATGTATATATGAAATAATATATGTGATGATTTGTTTTATTATAGTGTATTACGTTACGAACTTACTAAGCTTTGAAAGCTTACTGTGTGATTTGCTTCTCTTCTTTGCAGTGCCAGTAAAGCTTGCTCGAATCCGGGAATTGTCAGCATCTCAATCACACTATCGACAATCTATTTTGGTACTTTTGGGAAAGATGTACATAGTTGAAATATGGCATGTATAGGCTAGTTTTGTAAGACATGTTTGAGATGTGTAAATAGCCATGTGATGTGGCTAGATAAATGTTGGTAAAATGCATGTGTGGCTTTGATATATGGTGCATATTTTGGTATAGCTTGTGGGTAAATAAAATGTCTTATGAATCGTAATCTTAGTGATGGTATGATGCTAGTATGATTTAGTGAATTTGGGGATGAATCATGTTTGATATTGAATGTGTTCAAGTTGTGTAATTTATTTCCTAAGTTGACATGTTTAGAAATGAGATGATATGTTGATCACTTGACATGAAAATTGGTTGCCAATTTGTGTGTGGAAGTATGCTTAAATGTGCTTGTAGGTTTGACCCTTGTGTGGGTGGAAAATTGGCCTTGCAAATGGCCTATTTTGCCTACACGGTTATGACACACGGACGTGTCTGATAACCGTGGGGTAAAGTCAGTAGCTAGCTAGTTGTACATGGCCATGGCACACGGGCGTGCCTAGTCGCCGTGTGAATAAGTCAGTATGTGGCTTAAGGGCACACGGCCTGAGCACACGGGCGTGCTTGGTGGCCGTGTGGAGAAGTCAGAATGCTTGCTCTATTTTGGCACGAGTTAGACACATGGGGGTGTCTGGTGACCGTGTGGGGCACACGGCCTAGTTATGGGCGTGTGACCTCAACAGACTTGGTGAATATTTGAAATTTTGAAAACTTTTGTAAGTGTTCGGTGTAGTCTCGACCCTATTCTAGCATGTGTTTAAAGTCTTGTAGACCTCAATAAGGGACCATATGGTTGATAATGAGTATAGTTGATGGATGAATGACTTAGTGTCGTGTAATGGTTGTGTAATGATTCGATTGATCGGTAACGCCTCTTAACCCTATTTCGATGACGGTTTCGGGTTAGGGGTGTTACATTTTATTGGTATCAGAGCTACCGTTTAGTCGATTCTCGGACTAACGTAGCGTGTGTGAGTCTAGCTATACATGCCATATATATGAAATTACGATAGTGTGATGAATTTTGACAGTTATAAATGTGTTTTTGTATAGCAAATGGATCCCAATCGAGCAGTTGCTGATGATGTAGAGAGTAACGCGCCTGCTCCCGCTCAAGGGACAGCACCGGCCACATCTAGGCCGAATGAAAGTAGTGAGGGAGGAGAGGCTAAGCAAGCCTTCTTTCGTATGATGAGTGAGTGGTTTTCGGAGTTCGTTCGAACGAATCCGGCTGCTCCACAACCTCCAACCCCACAAGTACCTGTTGTGCCACAAGTGATAGATCCGATTTGATTGAATAAACCTCCTGTGGATAAGATCCGGAAGTATGGGGCTGAAGAGTTTAGGGCCACAGCTGATGACGATGCCGAGCGGGCCGAGTTTTGGCTCGAAAATACAATTCAAGTATTTGATGAGATGTCGTTGACTCTTGATGAATGTATAAAGTGTGCAGTTTCATTGTTAAGAGATACAGCCTATAATTGGTGGAAAACATTGATTTCTGTGGTTCCGAGAGAGAGAATCACTTGGGACTTCTTTCAAGTTGAGTTCAGAAAGAAGTATATCAGTCAACGCTTCATTGATCAGAAACGTAAAGAGTTTTTAGAGAGTGAAAGCAGGCCATTTGTCGCCATCGAGTAACGACGAGAATTTGTAAGACTGAGCCAGTATGCACGGGAATATGTTTCAACTGAGTATAGTTGATGGATGAATGACTTAGTGCCGTGTAATGGTTGTGTAATGATTCGATTGATCGGTAACACCTCTTAACCCTATTTCGGTGACGGTTTCGGGTTAGGGGTGTTACATGAATTGGTTATACTGGGCATGTTTTGGTATGTTTGTGATGCTTTGGTCATGTGTGCAAATTGTGTTTAGGTACAAGCTTAAAATGGGTGATGGAAATGGCTTGAATTTGGCCAATTTCATGTCCACACGGCCTAAGACACGGGCGTGTGTCTCAGTCGTGTGTGACACACGGCCGTGTATCCCCTATCGGTTTCAAAGGTTATAAGTCAAGCAATTACACAGCCTAGCACATGGCCAGGCACACGGGCGTTTGAGGCCATTTCAAGAGTTACACGGCCTGGCACACGGGCGTTTGGCATGGCCATGTGACCTAATTCAGAAAGTTACACGGGCACGGACACGGGCTGGGACACGACTGTATGACCCCTGTAGTTCAAAAATTCTAACTTTTTCTTAAACTTCTGAATGTTTCCAATTTAGTCCCGAATCGTTTCTAAAGTGTTTCTAAGGCTTCAAAGGCTCGATTAAGGGACGATATGCATGTATATGAATTGATTATGCTATGTTTATATCAATGTTTGGAAATGTATGTTTTTATGTTACATTTATACGGTAATGCTCCGTAACCTTATTCCAATGACGGATACGGGTTAGGGATGTTACAAATTAGTTTTCTAAGCATAGTGCTCGCCATGTGCAACAACATGAAATATTCAAAAATAACAAACTTATATAAAGTTTACCAAGGTTGTTGCGAAGTGACAGGGTTGGCGAACTATGCAAAGTGCGAACCCTAACAATAGGTCAACTGGTTTTGTGAACCTTAATGAATTTTGATATGCGGATTAGGAGGAACCCTACAAACCAAGTTCGCAGAATCTAATCTGTAGGGGTAGTTCGCAAAACTTAACCTGTTTAATGAGTCTTACACTGCGAAGCCATAGAATGTGAGAGCTACTTTTAGAGTATTAATTGATGTTGAGATATGTATATTTTTAGAGAGAAAATTGATGTTGAGATATGTCTACTATTTGCTTAAACTAGAATACCAAGTTTGTTAAGTGTTTTAAGGTAAGTACTTATATGATATTTCGTTGCATATATTAAGCATATTTTGTGTTTTAACTTGTGGTGTGTTGGAGGTTAGGTTGGGGAAAGTCATTTAATTGGCTAATGTGGTGCTCCATAGCTCAGGTTCAGTGCCCAGACCGGGTATGGGGTGTCACACAACTGATTAAAATTTTGGTCGTACTTTAAATCTGGAGTAACTGCTAATAGTTAGAAACATCTTACGATACTATTTAGAAGGACAAAGCCCCAATAGCTTTAGAGCAGCAGACTTAATGTTGGGTGAGGATCCCAGAAGAGTAAAATTTGCTAGTGAAGCGTGGCCTTATGGAGCCACTAATGAATTAGCCCTATAGCTAGTGGGGAGAAGAAGGGAACATACTAACTTCTTTTACTCTTCAAGCAATATACGTTCCCCCCACCTTGTCCATAGGAAACAAAGGTGAGTCTTCTAGTAGAGCTCTAGTTCCTAGTAGGGCTAACACTATTGTTATTGTTGCTGCAAGCCTCAATTCTCCCAATCCCTCAAATTCTTCGTGACACGGCATGGATGTTGAAGAAGTGATGGACAGTTTACAAGAGGAAGAAGCTACTATCCCAGGACTAAGGGCCAATAGTAGTGGCCACAAGAGGCCCTGAGAGGAGGAAGGGTCTCTAAGCGCCGAAGGTAGCAGTGGGGAACAACTGGTTTGTCGCAAACATGGGGAGGCTCCAATGATAAATGAGGGAATAATTGCTTCTCCAGACATCCCTCAAGTTCCTGAGCCTCAACCAAAGTCTGCCACTTCCTAGGACTCACCTGTTCCTGAGGCATCGCCAGCTTCTGTGGAGCCTACTTTTGGAACTACTTGCTCCTTTCCACGGGTGTCTCCCTTCAGCTCCTTACAACTTACTGCCTCATCTGCCGAGGTACAGACCTTTTTCTCTTGGAGAAAACACATCCGAGCATGTCATTATCCCTCCAACCCCAACGAAATCAAGCAGAAGTGGGAGAGGGACGTGTCTCCAGAGTTGAGGGAAAACATCTACCCTTGTTATTCGTCCATTATCCAGAAACCTTCACTGGAAGCGTTGGTGGGTTCTTTACAGTTAATGGAGGCAGGTAGAATGCGGACTTCTTTTTTGGGTGTTTTCTAAAGCTTACATAGAAAATAAGGCCAAACAGGTAGAGTTCGAGAATTTCAAGAGTTCTATTGAGGAATCACTTGCTCAGGTCTGCCACATTCATGAAGGCACAGTTTGCCAAAACTGGGAGCTCTCTTACTCTGTCTCTATATGGAAGACTAAGTACAATTCCTTGGAGAAGGAAATGAATGAGAAGATCCACCAGTTGGAGGCTGATAAGAAGGCTCTAGAGGAACAACACCTCTCAGACTTGGGGTAGTTCCAAAAAGAAAACCACGAGGCTCTGGAGAACTATAAGGCAAGGACTAGGGCTAGCATCAAGAGCTATATGCCTAACTTAAGATCTAATTTAATACTGCACGCCCAAGTCATTGCGGGATTATTTGATGTGAGTCTGGTAAATTTCAATTGCATGCGCGAACTCACATATTCGGATATTGACTTCGACGTTCTCAATCCTTCAGGCGAAGAGTGGGAAAAATTTTGGAAAGAATCTCAAGATCTAGGGTTGACTAGTCCTACTCTCACAGAAGGAACTGGTCACGAGGAAGAAGCTCCAGATGATGCCGCCACTCTAGCTCTGCCAAATGAAAAAGAGAATTGAATTTTTCTTTCTGTAATTGTACTTTTCCATTTCATTAATGAAAGTTTTATATTCTTTACTGGCCTTCATGTTTGCTTACTCTCCTTGCTTACTTTCCTTTTTCCTTACAATCTTTTAAATATTCATACTCAACTCAACGGTTTGCAGATTCTCCTTTACATCTTACCCTTATTACCATAATATGCCTGCAAAATTTCAATTGTTCAACACACAACATAACTTTTCAATAGTTCAAGGGACTAAGCCAGAGTTTACATGACATGCATACAGGGTTAACTTCCCAAATCCGGAGGACCAATTAAACCTTGCTCTAATACCAATAAAATTGTTACACCCCATACTCGACCCGATCGTTGGATCCAAACTATGAGGTGCTACACTCAAGATCCAAAATTACTAATACATTCTTGATTAATAATATATATATAAGTATATTTATTCCACTGATAAACCAAAATAGTAACACATTTTAGGCCCACATTTAGTATGCTTTTGGATGAATTATCCCTTATTTTATGTAATTTGGTGCTCTTAATCCTTTCTTTTCATGTTATATACTCAGGAAAGCACCAGGGGACGAAAAGAACGCAAAACGGGCTTAAAACGGGACAAATGGGCCAAAGCATGAAATCGACACGGCCTGGACCAAAGATCACACGGCCGTGCCTCCTTAAAGATCTCAAACACGGCCTGGACCATGATTTACACGGCTGTGCCTCATTAAAAAAGTCCGAGCACGGCCTGGCCATAATTCACATGGGCGTGTGCCATGGTCGTGTCCCTGTCACTGGAAAGAGCAATTTCACTCGGATTTGGATGCTTGGAGGCAAAGAAACACACTCCAAAGTCTAATTAAACCCCCAATTAGGAATTTCACTCAAATTAGGATACTTGGAGGCCAAGTAACACATCTCAAAGCCTATATAAACACCCTAGGGGGCAACTTAATCGGGAGTTTGTGAAACCCTCTGTCGAGAGGAGCCCAAAGCCATTGTCTAGGGCGTCGTGTACAGGCAGAAGAAAGCGATTTGTGGGGATTCACTCGGGGATAGCCAGTTGATTCATCTCGAGAAGCGTAATTATACTCAAGACGGAGGATATCCTCTTCAATTCCTTGGGGTTTTAGGGATTTCTTATGTTTTGTTTTATCTTTTCTCTTGAGATGTTTTCCTTTATTGTTATGAACTAAACCCTTCGGATACGAAGGGATGAAATCTATGATGAATCTTGTTATTGTTTTCTGAATTATATGATAAATATTTAGTTTGTTCTTAATTATGTGAGCTTAATCCAAATTTAATGTGCTTAGGTGGAGAAGGAATAGACCACGCCAAGAGTAGATCCAACATAATTAAGCGGAGTTGATCGCACGCCTAGAGATAGGGTGACGAGATTTTGCCGGATTAGGGTGAAACCTAATATGGGAGTCTGAGATCGATTCTTTGCTATTCTAGGGGTTATTATAAGAGAACGAGAGTTCCACTAATTAACCTAGGGTTAGGCGTTATTCACCTCGAAAGAGGGTTTAATATACGTTAGGAGTCTTACAGATCAAACTAAGTGAATAAATCGTATGGTTCAGTGTTAGATAACAAGTGAAGTCTAGGTGGATTCTTCCTAGGGTATCTCCTAAATCAACTGAGTTTTTCCCAAAGTTATTTTCCAAATTCATTCTTCTTTGTCTTAGAGTCTTTAGCTTAGTAGTTAATTAATTTAGTTTAATAAACAACTTCACTTATTTTAGGCTAAATAATAAAAAGAAAGTTAGTATTAGTACTTTCAGTTCCTTTGGGTTCGATAATCCGGTCTTGCCTAAGCTAAACTACTGTTCGATAGGTGCACTTGCCTCAATCGTTGTCAGAGTTAGTTTCCAGGTTCGATCATTCTTTTTATAAATTTTAAAGCTCTGATTCACAGCGATCATCCACCATTCGAATTTCATAATCACATAGTATAAGTATTATAGAACACCAATCATCTAATGAACCTCACAATGTATATGAATTAACTTCTAAATGTGTGCTTGAATATCTAATATTTAACAAAGTAATCTTCAACATGCTGACTATTTGCCTAAGTTGGGAAATGACATTCTAAATGTAGCTAGTTCCAATTATAACTAAGACTTGAGGCTCCACCTCAAGGCCGCCCCACTGTATGCACACCATGACAGAGAGGTAATATGTCTTAGCTCGACGGATTCTGGCCTAGTCCCTTCTCAAACTTTCAAATTTCTATTTTTACCTACAATACATAATAACACATATGTAAGTTTTAAAGAACTTAGTGAGTTTTCATACCTTTTTAATCACAACACGGTCATGCTTGAATTTCACTTTTGATTAGTCTATAATAGGACAGTTTCGCCTATCTCTTTGGCATATATTCTACCTCACACAAATTGGCTTACTTGTATTTGGCATATCACCCTCAATGTTATCGTCATTTTTTTTCAATAACTTGAAAGCAGAGAGTACGGCTATACAAAGCCTAGCACACCTACAGCTTCCACTAATAATATCTCATAAATGCAATCTTATTAGCAATTGATCTCTTAGTGGATTAATCCTTACAGATTCTTTCTCCACCAGTTGACTTCATGGCTCCATATGCATCTATTTCTTTGAGAGGGAAACTTTGTGGATGACTACTTGCAAACTTGTGAAACATAACCCATAGAAAATTTTCATAACATACCTTGCACCGATAATTACATAAACCAATCTTGGAGAATAGTCCTTATTATGGACTATTATCAGTGGTATGTCCTAATGAACTCCAATTCGTATTACAATCCTCATAGGTTCTTATTCAAACCCACGTAAGCGGATTTATGCTTTGCAAAACAGAACAACAAATTCATAAAGAAGACCATAATATAGATTGATAAAGCAAGTCTACTCACCTAAATCAAGTAGACAGATTGGACGGTCCTGCCTCTTTTTCGCGACAACAGATAACCCATTCTTGGTGGCCTTTTCTTTCAATCCGATAATAGATAGGCAGATTCTTAAGAGAGAATCCCCTAGTTGCGGGACTAACCTACTACGAGCGTGCGCATTAAAACAACAATTTTAGATAACAATTTTGAAAGCCTGGTTTTACTGCAAGCATACAGTGTCAGTTGTAATATTTATAGTTTCGATGGAACACGAAGTATTCCAAGAGGTCTAACCCAAACGAAGAGATGATTGAGAAATAACTAGCCTACACAATAGAGTCTAAGCGGCTACTAATACGATTTTATAGTACGACAATTCATAACAAGATAAGTTTGCAAGAAAATTAAATATTCTATTCTAGGGACTAAATTACAAAGAGTGTAAAACTAAGGGACTACCTAATAATTAAATAATAGGGGTTGATTGACTTTGATGTGGTTCGCCGAACCTCAAACTAGGGATATAAATTGCATAAATTAGCAAGTGACTCCATTTTATCTTCCGATCTCCATTTTACCGACTTAGACGAATTAGGTCTGGCTTATCTTTCGATCACGCTGGTTAATCCGGGACTAATGAATAAGTGAGCGACAAGATTACCTACCGATCTCACTTTATCTTGATTTTCCCTTAGGGGTGTCACTACCAAAGTTCTTAATTTTATTCGAATTAGTCCAATTTGTTACAATTTAGTCGTTTGTCCAAAGATTTTAGTTTACCCACATCTCCATTAGCCAACCTCCTTAAAGGTTTAGCTACACATGCTCAAAGTAAATAAAATAAACATAAACATGGAAAACAAAAACATCCATTAAAGTAAAGCTTGAGAAAAATGTGAAAGTTGAGATTTTTATGAAGGAAAATTTAGAAAGCGTGAAATAAAAAGCATTTAACCAGAAAATATAAAGAAAATAACATAAAAGGAACAAGCTTTAATAGATTTAAGGTAAAACAAACGGAAATACATTAAACTAAAGCTTAAAATTTCTTGAAGGGAAGGTACAGGGATTGGAAATGTAAATAAACCTTAGCTAAGTAATAACTAACTTAACTAACACTAAGAACAACAACAAAAAAGAACTAAGTGCAGAAAAATAAGCTCTAATCTAAGGTAGAAGAATAGAAAAATAAAAACCCTATAAAATTGCAGAGAAAACCTAGAGAAAACTAAACCTAGAACTAAGTTAATGTGTGTGTCTGTCCTCCTCAGCAATTTTTGGTTGTTTTAAAGTGTATTCTGATAACTTTTTGTTACCAAAAATGCCCCTACATGGGCCTTGTGTGATTAATGAGTCGGGTAGACAAAGACTGCCCTTTTTTTCCAAGTTTGTCCCCATGACGAAGGTGATATTATGATACCTAGAAAAGGATATCACGATATCTCGGGCACTATTGAAAGTAGGGGGTCTTCCTTAGAGGGTGGATATCACGATTCCCAAAGAGGATATCATGATACCAATGAAGGGTGTCTTCACTCTTCTATACGGTTGGAGTTATTGTGATTCCAAGGGCTAGATATTGTGATATCCTTGCCCTTGGTGCCATTCTAGCTTGTTTTTGACCTCCAACACGTTCCTACATCACTTAAACACACTTTAGGTCTCTTAATGGCATTATTGGCCAAATTGGGTCACAAAATAGACAAAAACGAGACATTTTCACTTATTTAACCAAAAACAACAAAAATAATGAAAAACTACGCTAAAGACGCTATTTTTCTCGAGAAAAAACTCATTAAGTGTGTCAGAAAATCATAATTTGTCATATCAATTTGTGCCAGATCAAGGATCATACATATGAAATAGTTATGACTGATTGTCATATCATTCATATACGACTTACATAAATAGATAGATAGCTTATGCATAGTGATAGATTATAAGAGAATGAATTCATTCTTGGCAGACTCATACAAGTGGATCCTTTCATTTCAGAATCCCGTTTGTAACATAGCCCAAATGGACTTCCACATTTAAGAACATCCTAATGGACTTCCATATTTACGGTAATGCCATGGTCATGGACTTCCTTTTCACATATACGACTTTAAGCCTCAGACTCCCAGAGTCTTATACTACCCATTAAAGGCTTTTATATACTGGTGTGCACCATTCTCCATATTATCTAATCTCCTCTCCTAGCTCAGTCCAACTGAACCTCCATCAAAGCCACATAGATAGAATGCATATACAATCCCATGCATGACCGTCCGAACTTCCTCAAAGCTGCATAAATATTATGCATCTCATACACAAACATTCAACCAATAATTATAGTTTATCACACGACATATAACACGCCAATCATTCCATTTACTCAATATGGTTTACTCATAACCAATTGGGTATTTGCATATCACATTGCATGCATTCACATTTCGTCATAACATACTCCTTATTTGCAAAACATTGCATATACAACATTTGACACGCTACTTCAAATTTCAATAATAAAATGATTCGCCATTCATGTAACACTGAAACAAACATTTTTAACACAAAATACTGAAACAAAAACATTCATTTAAGACCTGGGTTAAGGAACTCACCTTGAGGTTGATGCCATATCCTTCAATCAAGCTTTTCCCTTGCTACTCAAACCTTTTTAAACACCCAAAACATCTCAATCATTTTAGAATCCAACCAAGACCATTCATCATCATAAAAACTCTAATTCATTTGTATGCAGAGACCATTTAAATAATTATTCATCTCCTTACCCAAAATGGAACAAAATAAATAGTCAATTGAAATCCTTAACTTCCTTCTTTTTCTTAAATTCACTAATACAAAGAGATTAGAAGACTTACCAATATACAAGGTTTCCAATTTCTAAGACATAAACCCTAATTTCTCCCCTTCATACATGAACATTCCTGAATCTTTCTCTCCTACATGGCAAACCAGAGAAAAGAAAAAGAACAGAAAAATAAAGAATCATCCTCGGAGAAGAATGCCTCTCCTATATATATATATATATAGTCCCTCCGACCTTTCATTAAAACCAATTCACGACCACCTAGAATTGAAGAATTAACTCACGGGTTAAGCATGAAAATAATTTGTCACATTATATTGATCCTAATGCTACCCCAATTATATCCTTTAGCTCACCACCTTATATCCATTTATCCCGCCTTCCTTTGCTCTCCCACCAACGTCCAGAGTAGAAATCCTACAGAAAAGATGTGGAAAACGATATTCGCAAGTATACGGGTCAGGATGTAATATAGTTACAACGAAGTAGGTGAGTACTCTGAGGATCGTTCCCAAGAGAGGGGAGCACTAAATTAATTCTAACTTACATATAAATAGATCTAATTAATACTTTAGTCAGATTATAGTATGAAAGATTAAAAGAAGGTTTTTGGATAAATTATAATAAAATAATAAGAAAATAAATAACAGAAAATAAACGAAAAGCAAGAAATCAAATAAGAGAATATATATCAAATCTGGGCTTGGGTGATTAGCTCACTTTGGTAATTGTGATCAACTGTCATCTCGGGTTTTCTCGTTCAACCAACTAGTCAATACCCAAGTAGGATCTTCCGATACGTCCACTAAAATACTGAGTCAGCAAGAACTACTTATCTTCTGACCTCACATTTCAAACCGGTTCAGGGTTAAGGTTTTCACAAATAGGTCATACCAATTTTAGGTTAATTCCCACCTTGATGACTTCCTAGGGTTGTCAGGCCTAGGGAGGTTCTTCCTTTCTTGAAAACTTGATTCATTAAGAAATCCCTACAAAATAGTTAATTATTTATACCTCCACTCGCTAATCCCCCATAGGAGGATTAGTTCCTCATGGATCTAGTAAACCGTATAAACTTGAATGAAAGAATGGACATGAAGAACAAATTCAAGAGTAACAGTTCAGAAGAAGCCTGATTGTATTGAATTTAAACATAGAATCCTCACAGAATTTGAGAATAATTTCAGAATCTGATTTCTTCCCAAAAGCAAATAACAAGAATGGAAATAAAGTCTAAACCCTAAAAGGAAAAACAACCTAAAGTATAGAATTAAAGAGAAAATTATACAAAAGAAAAATGTGTCCATAACATGTGTTCGCTGAGCCTATTTATAGACTTAGGATGGTCGTCGTCCTTAACCCTAGGTCAGTTGATGTTCCTGAGTTTAAAGTTGGATTGTGTGGACCAAAACACCCCTTGACTCGTATTAATTTCCTATACAGACGCAATGTCGCAACACACCAGGTCATTGATCTGTCTTAATTCGGTGTAGCAAATTAAACTAATTTCCACACTTTAGGAGCTTGAAAATAAGTATTTTCATTAGGATTAATTATGCTTTTGTAAGTTTTCATTAAGTTAATAAAATGTGCAAATTGAGTCCTTTATTGACCTTAGGGGCTGAATGAGGCCTAAGGGTGAGCTAATGACTTGTATAAGTGTGCAGGAGACCACCTGAAGACGTAATAGATAGATACTGGTCACTATGCTGCAACACAGAATGCTCGATGTCACAACACAGGGAGCAGATTGGAGAAATCACGAAACTGCCTTCAATTTCGTGACACAGCCCATAAGTGTCGCGACATACTCCTGAAGATATCCCAAAAGGAGTACAACGATTGCTATGTCGCGACACAGGTCCTAGTGTGTCGGACATCGACTCTGGACGGGAATTAAATACGAGAAAGGGGCGTTTTGGTTTGCACAATCAAACTTAAAGCTCAAGAACGTTAGCTAAACCTAGGGTTAAGGATGACGGCCACCTGAGATCTATAAATATGTTCATTTGTCACATGTAAAAGACACCATTCACTTAGCCTAGAATTAGTCTTTTAATTTCAATTCAGTTTTCTCTTTTCTTAGGTTAAATTTATTTTCATTTTGTTCTTGTTCTATTTTGAGAGATATGTATTGTGGAGACAATCAAACCTTATGGATTCACGATCAATCTTAATACAATCAGGCTCTTTTGTAAACTCTATATTGTCGATTTATTTAGCATGTTTTCTTTTTATATTAATTCTATATTGTCTATGGAAATCATGAGGAACGAATCCCTCTATAGGGGATTAGCGAGTGGAGGTATGACCTCTTAACTATTTTGTAGGGATAGTCAACAGATCAACTATTTGGGAAAGGAAAAACGTAAAACAAACCCTAGGCCTAACAACACTGTGAAGTCATCAAGGTGAGAAATAACCCAAAATTGGTATTGCCCATTCGTGAACACCTTCACCCCAAATCGATCTAAACAGTGAGGTCGAAAGATAAGTAGTCACTGCCGACTCTTACTCAAGTGGAAGATTAGAAGATCCTGTTGGGATAGCGACTAGTTGATTGATGAGAAACCCAAAGCAATAGTTAATGGGGATCACCAAAATGAGCTAATCACCCATAATCAGATTTGATTATTTCTATTCTTCAATCTATTGAATTTTAGTTATTTATGTTATTTTATTATTATTATAAAAACCCTAAAAAAACTCTTTTTATTTCACTTCGTACTATAGTTGAATTAGAGTACTAATTAGATCTTTTAGTATTTAGGTTAAAATTGATCTAGTACTCGCCTCCCTTGGGTACGATTCTTGGAGTACTCACCTACTTCGTTGTAACTATATTACAACTGGACCCATATACTGGCGGGTACCACCTCATTTATATATATATTACTGCAACATTCACACTCTATACGTTAGTATGTCCGAAGGCGGCCAAGTTGTTGCCGTTGTTGATGGGGAGGCAACTTCACTAGTTTGATTTTTATTTTTTTCATTCAGAAGGAATAATTAGGAAAATTTTAAATTATAGATATGATTTTTTTATTTTTTTTATTGTTACTAATCTTCTCTTTCTGGGTTTAGTGTATGACTAGTAGTAAGGGCACACCTATTGTAGCAGCCACAAATCAAGAGAGTATAATTCAAAGAAATTGCTAACAACAATAGCAGCAACAATAGATGTAAGATCCACCACCATCTGCTGTAGGTAACGTACCACGTGAAAATTCACTGTTTGGCAACGTTGACGATAATGCCTTAGGAAACCCACTAGCACCACAGCTACCCGCAAACGTGCACATGGCTCGTAACGAGAGAACCTTAAGAGACTATGCACTACCAAGTCTAGATATGTAACACCCCTTACCCGTATTCTATGCCGGAACCGGGTACGAGGCGTTACCGTACTTAACTCACATAGTCAAACAACTTTATGTTATCAAATTTTATTCCAAATTAAAACTTTTCCATTCACATATCTAACATCCTTATAATGGGCCTACGAGGCCTTAAACATACTTTCGGAAGGTTTCTAAATCAATCCGGGAACTTTTACTCACTTAGAAAAATTTTGCCTGAACAGGGGTCACACGCTCGTGCTACTCAAGGGACACGCCCGTGTACCCCTAAGACATGCCCGTGTTCTTCACCCGTGGTTGACACTGACTTATTTCACACATCCAGACACACGCCCGTGTCCTTAGCCCGTGTCCCTTACACGGCCTCGACACGCCCGTGTCTTAGCCCGTGTGCCAAAACCTTGGCATTCTGTTTATGACGTCATCATCTCACTATGGTCACACGGCCAAGGCACACGCCCGTGTCCTTAGACCGTATGTCGAATTAAATTCCAACTTCAAGGTGCAGACTTCACACGGCCTGGGCACACGCCCATGTCCGTGGTCGTGCCTCCCACACGGCTGAGACACATGGTCGTGTCTCTGCCTATGTGTTTACTACTGAGCTTACTAATTTGCAATTCTAACATGCAATGGGACACACGGCCTGATCACACACCCATGCAATTGACCGTGTGTCACACATGGCCTAGACACACGCCCGTGTGCCTACCTGTATGGACAAGAACAAGGCTATTTGCCAAGCTCCTTTTATCACCCTAGCTCACACAACATAGTCCCATTCAACAAATCACTAGATAACCCAAATTTGCAACATACACTTCTATGAATAACTTCTTCTTTTAATAAATTAATAATAATGAGCCATCAACTATGGCAATATACAAAAGAGTTCATCTTTAAAGGAGCCAATACATACTTGGCCAAAACAACAAAACAATTCACCTAGTCTAGCCCCTATACATGCCATACTCAATATACTAAGTCTAGATATACCGAGATTGAGCTGATAGTGTGGATGACTTCTAATTATCTTCGTATCCCCGACCCGACTCTTTGACACTATAAGACAAGGGAAAAGAAAGGGAGTAAGCTTTAAGCTTAGTAAGTTTACATGTAAAAAATAAACATCATAATATGTGCCAATCAATAAATAGCATTTCATAATAAGTAAGAACATTCTACATTCCAAGATCATGCTTACTCGTTTCATCTCTTACCACATTCCAACCGTATCACAAGCCAAATGTTCGTATTATTTAATATACATCCCTGCACTTATCACCACGTGATCACATGAACAACACCTCACAATTTCACAATAAGCCATTCTTAGTAATACTAAGCACTCGGTGGTTTCGCACTTAGCCCACCATTAATCTTTAACAGGGTGGTATCGCACATAGCCCACCAACAAGAATAAGTACGGTGGTATCGCACATAGCCCACCAAATGTTCATACAAACGATGGTATCGCACACAGCCCATCGTGAATAAGTAATAAGGTGGTATCGCACATAGCCCACCAACAAGAATAATTAAGGTGGTGTCGCACACAGCCCACCATTAATTACTACAAATAATATTCCACATTTTCAAATCTAATTCATTATCGACCAAATTCGGTCCATTTAGAATCGTAAATATTCTCAATCATACAATGCATCAATGAGCAACAACATATGTATTTAAGATGCATTGTTTACACATAAACTTACATCGGTGCAAAATGTGTTAATCAACGGTCTATTCCGTAACCTTGCCTTTTCCTCGGTCAAGGTTGATTCCACGCTCTTCTTGATCTATAATAGTGAAATTCACTCATTTAATCACTTTATAAATCATAATACATCATAATCTCTACTTAGGCAAAAATGACCATTTTGCCCTTGTATTATGGCAAAATTACGATTTTGCCCCTAGGCTCGTAAATCATTTTTCATCACATTTTCTCATTAAAAAATCCTAGATGAACATTTATTACTCTTACAACTACTCAAAATTCCAACTATTTCATGCATTTATTACACAATTTCAACTTTTACAACTTAGTCCCATTTAGGTGTTTTCATGACAACATCGTTCACAAAAGTTGTTTCTCACCTCCCAAACATTCATTTTCTTCCCTAAAAACTCAGTAAACAACATAAACTCTCTCATGGAAAGTCCCTAGACTTTCAACCATATTGCAAAATTAGTCCCCTCATTAGCTAGCTTAAGCTTTGGGGGTTTCAAAAGTACAAAAATTATCAAATAAAACCACCAAAATCACTTACTTGCAAGAGATTTGTGTTGCTAAAAATTTTGAACTCCAAGAACCCTTATTTCCTCTAAAATTTCGATGGTAGAAGAAGAAGGAATTAGTAAAAGATGATATCTCATCTTTTTATCTTATTTTATTCATTATTTTACCACCTAATTCCACCAAACTTGACCAAAATTTAATATCATTATCTCCCTAGTCTCTATGGCCAGCCAACACACCCTAATTGGCCTATTTGCACTTTAAGGACCTCTAATTTAATATTCTATGGCTATTAGACACCTCTACCTTGTATAATGGAACTTTCGCACTTTATGTGATTTAGTCCTTTTTCATAATTAAGCATACAATTGCTAAAATTAAAGCACCAAATTTTTCATATAGCCATATATTAATGCCATAACACATAAAATAATACAAAAATAATTTTCTTCACCCTCGAATTAGTGGTCGTGAAACCACTGTTCCGGCTAGCCCCAAAATCGGGCTGTTACAAGATATGGTTCAAGAAAGTATAACAAGGCCAGCTATTACAGCGAATAATTTTGAGATTAGGCCGGCAATAATTTAGATGATCCAGAATGATCTGCAATTTTGGGGCACAATGACAAAGTATCCGAATCAACATTTAAAATGGTTTCTCCAAATTTGTGATGCTTTTAAGTATAATGGGGTCATTGATGATGCTATTCGTCATCGGTTGCTCCCCTTTTCTTTGATAGATAATGCCTTTTATTGGTTAGACTCACAAGCACCAGGTGTAACACCCCATACCCGATTCCGGGGCTTAGACCGGATACGAGACATTACTATGCTTGAACTTGCTTAATCATGTACTTGCGGGCTATAAAATTTCGTTCTGAAATAAGAACTTCCCTTTCTTAATCAACTTGTACTTTTCATGGGCCTACGAGGCCTTAAACTCATGTCCGTAAACTTTCGTAACTCAATTGAAAGCTTTTCATTGAAACAGGGGTCACACACCAATGTGAGTTGGGACACGCCCGTGTAACCCTGAGACACGCTCATGTCTCCCAACCGTGCTTAAAACTCGAGCTTACTGCCAAATTTCACACGGCCATGGTACGCCCGTGGTCCTAGCCGTGTGAAAAACCTTAGCATTCGACTTATAACACACGAATATGGCACGCCCGTGGACTTAGGCGTGTACTACATCTTGATATCTCGACTTATTTCACACGATCGGGCACACGCCCATGTTCTAACAGTGTGTCATGCACGCCTTAACACACGGCTATGGGATTAGTCCGTGGCCTATTCTTACTTATGAGACTAAGGTGCGGTTTATGCACGGCCTGACACACTGCCTTGCGTGTGTCTAACCGTGTGGGCACTTAGAGGCTATTTACCAAGCCAATTGCCATTACGAAATTAAGACCAAACTCAAGCTCAATTATTACATCTTTCATGAATAATATAACATGCTTCATTGATATTAATAACATACATACTTAGTCAACTTGGCCAATCACTTAGCCATTTACAAAAGAATAATAAACTTGACAGCCCATACTTTTGCCCCTTTCTAAGACATATACTCAAAATGAAATGTTTCCTATACATGCCATACTTAATGTAAACAACTTGGCTATACCAAAATAGCTATTGATAGTGTACTCCGAGCTCCGATGACAATGATCCACGAGATTAGCTTGGCGGAACTACATGGAAAGAAAGAATAAAAGACGCAAGCATTTAGCTTAGTAAGTTTGCAGATAATGCACATAACAACATACTTGCTTAAATTAACCCATTTGACATAAACAGTGGTATCATAATTTCAGCTATAAAGCTTACTTGCTCATACTTGATTCTTACATATCTCATGATACTTACTAGTCTCATACTTGTGAAGTAAACAAGGTACCTGTATCACTTGATCACATTGATCAGCATACTTGAACATAATACTCATAATTTCTATTTTATCAATCATAATATGACTAATATTTTTCCCCACTTGATAATGATTTTACTTACTAAACTTTCTTGTTATCTCTTGTGAGCTTATCTCATTTGCCCGATGAATTCCTATGAATAACCGATAATACCAAATCTCTTACCATTAACTTGATGCTAAAGCCATATTTTGGATATGGTCTTACATTGGATATCTCATCTTGGTTTCAAGGCCATGTCTTGACATGGACTTATATGAAATCTTCCTCTTGATAACTTGTTCAATGCCAAGCTTGGATCCTTGGACTTACATGATAACTTGTTCAATGCCAAGCTTGGGTCCTTAGACTTACATGATAACTTGTTCAATGCCAAGCTTGGGTCCTTGGACTTACATGATAAACTTGTCAATGCCAAGCTTGGATCCTTGGACTTACATGATAAACTTGTCAATGCCAAGCTTGGGTCCTTGGATTTACATGATAACTTGCTTGATTGCCGATGCCATGCCTCGGCTTGGTCTTATACGGACTTTCTCATACTTGATCTCATTAATTTCATTGTTTAACTTAACGTTAAACAATTTCATAATAACATTGTATATTATACTAAGTAATTCAATGATATAAATCATAAAGCTTAGAAATCATACAAACTTACCTCAATATACAAAATGTAGCTAGGTATGCAATTTAGTCCTCGACCTTGTTCTTGCCTCGGTTTCGATCCGAGCTTTGTTTTTCTTGATTAGCAAGCTTGAAAGATGAACAAACCCTATCTATGGGTTCTTCAAAATTTCGGCACACACAAGGAAGAAGATGAATGATTTTTATCATCTTTTTTCTTTATTAATCATTTAATAGGTAAATGACCAAAATGCCCTTCTCTTAAAAATATCACCATTTACTAGCTCATGTCCATTTTTGTCCAAAAATTATGATTTGGTCAAATTGCTATTTAAGGACTTATAATTGCTATTCTAGAGCTATTTCATACAAAATGCTTCTAGAAACTCACATTTTACAACTTTTGCAATTTGGTCCTTTTTGACCATTCAACTTCAATTTAGCAAAATTGCTTCATGAAACTTTCACACTAACATGCAAACATGGCATGAACCTTAAAAACTCATAAATTCACCTTGAATTCGTGGCCTCGCACCACTATTCCGACTAGGCCCTAAATCGGGCTATTACACCAGGATCCATCACAACATGGGATGAACTCACTGGAAAGTTCTTACAGAAGTTTATCCCTATCAGCAAAGCGGTTCAATTAAGAAAGGAGATTATTGTTTTCAGACAAATGGAATGAGAAAGTTTCCATGAGGCCTAGGAATGTTTTAAAACGTTGATTCAGAAATGCCCGCACCATGGATTTCCTGAGTGGATGCAATTGCAGGTATTTTATAACGGGTTGGATGCAAATGCAAGATCGAGATTAGACGAAGTAGCAGGAGGAGCTCTTATCAATAGAACCTACGAGGATGCGCACAAGATCATAGAGAACATGGCATTGAACTCTTGTCAATGGCCAATTGAACGATTTACATATGAGCCATAAAACTGCTACGGTAAAAGCTATTCAAGAGGACGATAAGTATCAACTGTTAGTGGATAGACTTAACCACACTGAATCTACAAACAATGCACGGTCTATGAATGGAGGAGATAAACCGCTTTTCCACTACATCAATAATCCTACTATAACACCCATAACTTGTATCTGTCATCGAATTAGGGTTATAGAGTATTACCGTACAATTAAGAACAATCTATAACAAATAGCATCAAGTTTACCAAATTAATTAATAACTTCATAAATAATTCAGATTCGAGTACCACATCCATTAATAGGCCTTAAATCGAGCCTACGAGGCCTTAAAATAGTTTAGGAATAATCAAGGACCAATTCGAAACAAATCAGCAGATTTGGGGCAAGAATGAAAATTTTCAAAACAGGGGTCAACGGCTATGTGTCCAGCCCGTGTAATAGTGCCCAGACCGTGTGGCTCAAGACATAGCAGTGTGGCTATCCTGCATGCCCGTGTGCTTCTTCACACGCCCGAGTGATTGGGCTGTTGGAACGACGAAAATGTGCAAGTGTACACAATCGCAACAAGTAATAAAGTGACAAGTATATGTCGAGTTATCGCACCCACAGGGACTGTGAAAAGATTTTTTTATGAATGCAATTTTAAAAGCACTTTGGTGAAGAAAAATATTTTGATTTGAGGAGGTGATTAAAAACTAGATTTTAACTAAGTAAAATAAATAAAAATAAAATAAAAGTTTCAATGCACGATTTCAAAAGATGATTTTAATCAAGATGACATAATTGTGCTAGATTAATTACATTTCTTAACTTAGAATTATTAAACTCATGTTTATGTTGTTACGAATAAATTCACGGCAACTCGGTAATTTGCTAACTTATGAACATACTTACCTACCAAAATCCATTTATCTCTTGACTATATCTCTATGTCAATTCAACTGATTAAACAAATTTTAATAAGCAAATGTGTTAATGTGCATACATACTTATGAAATTAAAAAAATCTCTTGTAATATCTCTATGCCAATTCAAGCAATTAATTCAATCTCATAAGCACATAAAAGATTACGTGAGGTAACAATATATTTCTACCTTGAAACAGTTTAATCACAATAATCTTGCAAGTTATGCAAGGCTAATGTATCGTTAGATACCGTTGCTAATTTAACCCTCAGCCACCTTAGATGGTTAAACATGCACTGATTAAGTATCGTGTCAATTAATTACAATTTCAATACATTTAATTAATTAATTCATTAGTTACCTTACAATTGTAATGCAAGAATAACTTAGTCATGGTTTTACTTAATCAGACATCTTACCGAGGCTTATAACAACAAAAACACAATTTTAATAGTTCAAGACGAAATGCAATCAACCTAACACGAAATAAATTTAAGCCATATTAATTAAATTAAACATATCAACATCACAAATATTCATAGACATGTTCATAACAACAACAATAAAATTAAAAGGATAAGGAACAAGAATCAAATTTAGTGTTTCTCCGAGGCTTGACTAGTTTGCTTTGCTCCTCCTTCTCCGCTTGTTCTTGTTGAACCTAGGCTTCCACGAACTCTTGAATGCTGCTCCAAATGGTGGTTTTCACAGGCAAGGGTGAAACCATAATTTTTTTTTAGGGGGGACCGAAATTAAATTGTAATTTTTACGATAGAAAAAATGCCATTTCACCATTTTAATAGCCTATATATTTATAATTTTTAAAGGATTAAATCAAATTTTTATATTTTTAGGGGGCCAAAGTACAATTTTACCTTTACTAATTTAAACCTTTAAAAATTTTAAAGGGCCTAAATAGACAATTTTTCATTTTAGGGGGGATCGGGGCCCCTGCCTGCCCTCTAGTTTCACCCGTGTTTGTAGGCCTTTTTCAAGATGTTTTTGAATTTGGAAATGTAGGGGAGGTAATAAAGCAACTCATTCATTTGAAAAGGTAATCTTATTGTCAAGGGCGAAACTAGGGGGTTGGCAGGGGCCCGACCAACCTAAATGGAAAATTTTTCATTTAGGCTCTTTAAAATTTTCAAAATTTTAAATTAGTAAAGGTAAAATTATACTTTAGCCCCCTAAAAATATAAAATTTTAATTTAATCCTTTAAAAATTATATAAATATAGGCTTTTAAAATTATAAAATTACATTTTTTTCTATCATAAAAATTACAATTTAATTTCGTTTCTAATTTCGTCCCCTTTAACCTAAAAACACGAAGTAAAATACTCTTCCTACTAATATTATTCCTATTATTCATATGAATACGAAGATCGGGTATAGAGTAATTGGGTTTAGTTTTTGTCCTCTTCATGATGGTTTTTCTTGTTATTTGTCTACATTTGGAGTTAATATAATTTCTTCTACCTTAAAATAAAAGTCTATCACAAGCGCATTGATTGCCCCACTTCATTCAAATTTGGTGAAGCAGAAAATATTTTGCTTAATCTTATATTTAATCCTTCTACTATGTTGTAATTTCAGACTAACTCCTTGATTATTTTTTGGGTAAAACAAGGAAAGACTTCAAACTAAACAGTAAGGAAATTACAATACATTATTTCTCTAATGTCTAACTCCTAATAAATCATCTGCTGAAATATGCCTAGTGTAATAGGCCCAATTCGCCCGGGCCTAAAATAAAATAATAAAGTCCAAAATAAACAGTCCAGTTACAAGCAAAATATAATAATAATTACAACCCAAAAAAATTGAAGGCCCAATATGGCCTAAATGAAGAAACCCTAAGCCCACAACCTAAACTTTTCAGCAACCTAAGACAAAACCCTAGCCCCTTTCAGCCGCGCCGCACTCCACGTGCCTCCGTCAGTGTGCCCACCGCCCAAGGACTGCCGTCTTGCACCAAAATAGCAAGACCCGTCCCCCGTTGACTCGCCAAGGCCTGCAAACAAGAGCAAAGAAAGGAAACAGAACAGGAAAGAGCAAAAGCAGAGAAACAGTGGCCAAACAGTAGAAATAATAAAAGAAATAGTGTATAAACGGCTATAAAAATTTGGATCCGAATTGTAATGTTTTTTACAGATAATATCAACAAAAAACAGAACTCGGAGAAAAAAGGTGTTTTTTTTTATTATTCTTTTTACGAATTTATTTTTTAATAAGTAAAAAAATAAAAGAAAAAGGGAAAGAGGGGTTGAAACTTACCTGTTTCTTAGTCGCTCGCCACCACCGGAGATCTCTTCCGTTCGCAAAAACCATGGAAACCCTTCGGGTTTCGTTTGGGCTTCGAAAGAAAAGCGAGAGAAGTGGGATTGGGTTGTTTTCCTTTTTTTTTAGGGTTTTTTTTCCTTTTGATCTAACCTAGGTTTAAAAAGAAGAAAAAAAAAGGGAAACTTTTCAACCGGCGGTCGACGCGGTGGCCAATGGCCGGATCCTTTACCGGACCAGGGGGTTAAGGGAGAGAGTTTGAGAGATTTTCAATTTTTTTTTTTTTGAAATGAAGGCTAAATGTTTTTTTTGTCAAAAAACCAACTTTTATAGCTTGTCAAAACGGCGTCATTTTGAAAGTTAATTTCAGAGGCCAAAACGACGTCGATTTGGCCTCCGACCCTAAACCCGACCCGCTCCAACCTCAGGATCCGCGTGTTTTTGCGGAAGGGTCTAATTGCACTTTTATCCCTTCTGCTTTTTAATTAGTTTGCAATCCAGTTTTTTTCATTCTTTTAAATTTATCCTATTAATTTTATTTTTTTTATTTTAGTCCCCCAAAACTGTGCATTTAGAGGGTAAAGGGATAATTTTCTAATTAGTCCCTCCTCCTTTTCACGCATTTCACTTTAGTCCTTTATTTTGTTTTACTATTTAATTTATTTATTTTATTAAGATTTATACCTGCAATTTTATTTAAATTTCGATTCAGTCCATTATTTATTTAATCTTAGCCTTTCATGAAATTTTTTATTATTATTATTTACTTATTTATTTATTATTGCAATTTCAGCCTTTCATGCATTTTTTTTATTTTTTACTATTATTTATTTATTTATTTATTATTGTCTTACTTTTTTTATTTTAAAATTTATGTTGTTCATATATGTATATTTTTTGCTTGTTATTTATATTTGTATATTTTCGCTCGTTATTTATATTTGTACATTTTTCGCTCGTTATTTATTTATATTTTTTTACATATATACATATTATTTATATTTACATTCATTATTAAGCATCTTTCATTTTTTTTACTTGTTTTAAATTACCTTATTTATTTTATTATTATTATGATTTGATTATTAATATTATTATTAATGTAATTACATTAGTATTATTATAATATTTCATTATTTATTTATTAAATATCATTCTAATATTCTACCCATATAGCCATTTTATATTATCTCATCATCACTACATCATATATTATGTTTAAATATAATTTTCTTTTTTTATATACTATACCCCAGGTTAGATAAATACACATCGTTTTAAAAATTACGCTTGTATTTATTCGTAAAAATGGAAATTTTCAAAATAAGGCAATGTTTCATATTTGGGAGATTCGAGAAATCGTACCTAACTTACGGGGCTTCGATTCTCTCGTTGAACTTAAATAGCCAAATATCCTTTTAAAATTAAAATACATGATTTTAAATAAAAAAATCTAAAGGCAACCTCATTCCCGAGGGTTCAAAATATCGTGTCCTAACTTACGGGATGTGACATTTGTTATCTCGAGACGAGAGGGTCTTTGACATTCGTTTCAATTTATTCAAACGTTAAAAAAACTAACGTTAATAAAAAGAGGGATCGTATTGCAAAATTCTTTCAAGTTTTCAAATTTTCGGCATTAAGGCATTAATTGATAAATTAGGTACCGATTTTGGGCGTTACGAGGGTGCTAATCCTTCCTCGTATGTAATCGACTCCCGAACCTATTTTCTCGAATTTCGCATACTAAATTCGTTGTTTTAGTAAATCAAAACATTTTATTAAAACGATCAAATTACGAGGTGATCTAATCACACATCATAAAAAGGATTAGTGGTGACTCTTATTTTTTCGTTTTTTAAAATAAAAGTCAATTTTAAAAAAAAGAGACACCTAGTACCTAATTTCGCCAAAAAATTTGCGGCCAAGCTCGCTTCTCTAAGGATGGGAGTAAAAATAATACTGTAGTCTGTTACAAATGCTTCTGATGTGCTGCACAAGAACCAAGATGCTATCGCCGAAAAAAGATCTATTGAGTGCAATGCTGTTATCACTCTCTACTGCCTCCTTTCTTAAAACCTGCATCCCACGCATCTTGCAAACCGTCTCATATAGCCATAATTCTACCTTAATTTGCTCTCTTTACTTTTGTTAATATGATATGAAAGTAAACGACCAAATTATACCAATTGTTCATGTTTTAAAATAGTAGAGGGACTAAGACTACAATTAGATCAAAAGTTTTCCTACCCTTTTAGCTAGGTTCGTACGCAATTGGTTGCCAAACTGGCAATGTCAAAGCTCACCTATTTTATTGTGGATATTGCAGGCTTTAGTTGACATTAGATATTTTTTTTCTGAGTATTTTTGTTGGGTGAATTCTGAGTTGTGGAGCCCTCGCATTTGTAATATAAATAGAAGCTCTTATTTTTCTTAATATCTCATTCTTTTCAAGCATTCTCTTATTTTCGCCTGTTTGGTCTTGGCTTTAAGCCTTTCAATTAAAATGGAGCGCCATTTTTTCTTTTCTGCCTGCGCTTTGCTTCTTCTGGCTGCTTCAACAGCTTCAGCTGCTAGAATAGTAGAGCATACATTCTATGTAATTATCCTCCTTTTTTTTTCTTTTTTTCTTTTTTTATAATCCATAGGGCCAAAGTATTTCATTACAACTCCCGTAAATCCATGAAACAGAAGAGGTTTTAGAGCCTTATGCTCTGTTCATCTTCCAGGGGCAAACCCGTCATTGCAGTGATTGTCGTACCTCAGTAACACCATGCATGCACGTTGAAATAGAATTGCTTTTACAAAAACACCCTTCACATTCTTTTGTTTATATTTACTCTTATTCTCTTAATCAGTCTTTGATTAGAAGTGTTATTAATAATTCAACCACTTTTTTTTTTAAGCAAATGAGTGTAATTAATAGTGCCCAAGGGATATATTAATATGATTTTACACGTAGATATCCCTAACTAGTAAATATTTAAATTTGTTGGCAGGTGCAAAATTTGACTGTTAATAAGCTATGCAACACCCAAATAATTACTGCAGTCAATGGTAGGCTCCCCGGCCCGACAATTCGCGTTCAAGAGGGCGACACGTTACTTGTTCATGTCTTCAATAAGTCACCTTACAATTTGTCTATTCACTGGTAAATTAATTTCTTACCAAAAATACAAACGAATTTATCTGGCTCAGTTTTTACTAAAATTTTAATTTCGCTTTTGACAAATTAAAAAATATCAAGTGTTATCTGATTTCCATTTTATCACAAATTATACCTCGCTGCCTGCTACGCATTAGCTGTTTCTACCGCCAATTTTCTTAATTAATTATTAGGGTACGAAAAAAATTATGTATAACATATATTTATAAAAACATTATAGGGAAAAATAGTAAAGTTAAGGATACAAAAACTAATTTATCCTTCTTTATATTTAAATGTGGTTTCAGTAGGAATAATGATGGTTAATTTTTTTTAGCTTTATTTAATATAAAAAAAAACTTTACTAATTATATTTATTATTTTGTAAGAGAACAAGTTTTTTTAATAATTTTTTAATTAAATTGAGGTTTAATTTATTCGTGACACAACTAAATTAATAGTTTCAATATAATGTAGACAGATATATGGTGACCCCACGTGGCATTAAGGAGGTTTAATTAATACTTTGAAATTTTTTGAAGAGTTAGAATTAAATTTTTTAAAAATTTAAAGAGTTTAAAGAAATTTTTAATATTCTTTGAAAAGTTTAACTAAATTTTCAAAAGTTTTAAATGGAGTAGTGAGAATTTTTAAAATTTTAAAGGTGTTGTAGTTGAAATTTTAAAAATTTCAAAATTTTGGGAGCAAAGATTTTGTTCCATCACTGATTCTATTTTAACGGGATGAGAAAAATTACTACTCCTTCTTCAGGCGACGTCGGTATTTTATTTTATTAATTAAAAAAGAGAGATTTTAGTATCCTTTGAAAATAAAATTGCCACGAAGCCCATTATAATTGGTGTACGATCCATTTTAGTTTAATTACTATAATAAATAAAATGATTGGACAACAACTACTGATATGTAATAAACTAATTTTATAGTCCAGTATTTTTTTAGTTATTTTTGTATGGGATTATTTTTTTAGTTATTAAATAAATTATTTGAATTTTATTAGTAATTCAATTTAATAGGAAAAATACAAATAAAGTAAACTTATATAACAAAAGTAATATAATAATAAAGTTATAAATGGAATTTATTTATTTTTAAATAAAATAAACTGATGCTGGAACTTTCAATTTTATCAACACTAAAATCTCATTTATCTTATCACTAATTATTTTTTTAAATATAGTTGAAATTTTTTACCCACTAGTTTATACAATATTCATATTATATGTCTTCAACCATTTCTAAGTACATAAATTATAGAGTAATTGATTAATTATTATTGTTGAGCAGGCATGGAGTGTTTCAAAGACTGAGTGGGTGGGCAGATGGACCCAGCATGATCACTCAATGTCCAATTCGACCTGGATGTAAATACATATATAAATTCACAATCATTGACCAAGAGGGAACCCTTTGGTGGCATGCTCACGTCTCATTTCTCCGTGCCACCGTCTACGGTGCACTCATCATACGCCCCAGAGATGGCCACTCTTATCCATTCCCTATGCCCTACAAGGAAGTTCCCATCCTTTTAGGTATGTACCTATCCCACTTCTACCTTCTTACCCCAATCTAAAATTTAACTAAAGATTAATGTTTTAAGAAGGAATTTATTTCTTCTTTTTGAATTAAAAGGCCACATAGGGTATTGTTAAAAAAAATTTGGCAATGTCAACCACGTCGCAGGTGAGTGGTGGAACACTAATGTCTTTGATGTGGAGAAGCTGGCAGTGGCTACGGGCGCTGCCCCAAACCTTTCCATTGCTTATACAATAAATGGATGGCCCGGTGATCTTTACCCATGCTCTGAAAATCGTACGTTATGATTACCAATACATTTAGTGGTAAGTATGTTTTGTTTTTGCATGATTTAATTACATGTTTTCCAATCAGAAATGTACAAGCTTAAGTTGTTGCAAGGGAGGACCTATCTCTTACGTATCATCAATGCTGCACTCAATCACGAGCTCTTTTTCAAGATAGCCAATCATAAGTTGACGGTTGTCAGCATTGACGCTCGCTACACTGAGCCTTATGTCACCAACGTCGTGGTAAGTGCCCCTGGACAGACGGTCGACGTTTTGCTAACTGCGGATCAGCCGGTCGGGTCATATTACATGGCCGCTACAGCATACGCAAGCGCTGATGGTGTACTATTTGATAATACTACCACAAGGGGTGTACTCGCCTATGATGGTGCTCCGTCGTCGACAACGCCTCTAATGCCAGTCCTTCCGGATTTTAATGACACTCCCACGGCGCACAAGTTTTACAGCAACCTTACTGGGTTAGTTGGTGGGCCTCACTGGGAGCCGGTCCCGCTTAAAGTTGATCATGAGATGTTGGTGACCATTGGGTTGGGGCTGGAGCCCTGTCCGGCAAACACAAGTTGCAAGGGTCCAAAACTCTCAGCCAGCATGAACAATGTATCCTTCGTGAGACCTACCAGCTTGTCCATGTTGCAAGCCTTTTTCTTCAACGTCAATGGAGTTTACACCACTGATTTCCCTGCGAAGCCCACCATTGAATTTGACTACACCAACGCTAGCATTAACAACAACACTCCGATGCTGTTTGCCCCCAAAGGAACCAAGTTGACAAAGCTTAATTTCAACTCAACTGTGGAGATAATCTTTCAGAACACAGCTATCCTTGGTGTAGAGAATCATCCCATGCACCTCCATGGCTTTGACTTCCATGTATTGGCTCAAGGGTTTGGAAACTATAACCCTGCCACTGATAGTAAGAAGCACAATTTTATTAACCCACAAATGCGTAACACAATTGCTGTGCCATCAGGTGGATGGGCCGTTACCAGGTTTACAGCTAATAATCCAGGTTAGTTTTCCGTAATCATTAATTTAATTTCGCAACTAAGACGGTCAACTTTAATACTTTTTATGGACTGCAGATGAAAATGATAGTTGAACGAATCCTTTTTTGAAATACTTAGGTTGAGCCATTCAAAGATTTCATCTAGTTTTGGATTCAAAGATTTCATCTAGTTTTGGATTTAGTTCCATAATATAACCTAATTTTATTATTTATTTTTATAATGTTGTTAATAGTTCCAAACAGATGTTAAAGAAATGACATAACTTTTTTGTTATTCGTTCCCTCAATCTAGGTTACTTGAAAATCAAGTTAATTATGTTTTAGTATAGTAGAGGGACTAAGACGATATTTAAGCCAAATGTCTTTTTTTTCAAGTAACCTAGATATCCGAATCAAAAAGACTTGAACATTAGGCTTTTGTCGGTTCATTTGATGATTCATTGTTTCCTATTCATGCTCTCAACTTCACAGGTGTATGGGTACTGCATTGCCACCTCGACATGCACCTCCCATTGGGCCTTGCCACTGCCTTCGTGGTTGAGAACGGCCCAACGCCGGAAACAACCTTGCCTCCACCGCCGGTGGATCTACCACAGTGCTAGAGATAATCTATAATTTGACGACGAAAAACGTTGAAGTGTTTCTTTCTATGACACACTACATTTTTTCTTCATTTAATTTGGGTTTTCTTTTAACAAGGTTGAAATTATTCTTTCTGTTATTGTTGTTTTTGGGTTTCAACTCTCAATGTTTTGAATGCAAGATATTGTCGACGTAATAATTTACATTATTCATTTACTTTTTTTTCTAACCCCAAAACTATAACTATTCATTGTCGCATACCTCTAATATTAGAAGGTTTGAACAAAAGTGGAAACCCATAAAATAATTTTGGAAAAAAAAAATTAGTTTAACATATGAGAATAGCTTCGGATTCAATATTTAAGTCCTGAGCCTAACCAGGCTTGTTTTATACTTTTGTATATATATATTTATATATTATGTAATTTATATCACATAAAATTAAATATACAATAATGGTATACTTTGTAAACATTAAAAACGATGATAAGTTGTCTAAATTTAAAATTATAATAGAAGAAAAACCATCTAAAATATTAAATATTGAATTAAATATATATTTAAAAAATTAATATGGATGGGCTTAAAATGATTTTGAGTTAGTTATTTACAAATATGGGAAGGTTTGAAAAAAAATTTATTTCATTTTTCAAGTTAGGTCAAGTTTAGGCAAACATAAAGCATAATAATATCATACATCGACTTGGCCAAGCCCATGAGCATCTCTAGTCAAAACCTTATTCTAGTAATTGTATACACCATAGCAAATTTAACATACAATGTTGAAATCTAGTGGTGTTTTTTGCAAAACCACTGTGATGTATTTTTTTCACGATGTTTTTTGTTGGGGATGAAAATAGATCATGGAAGATTACCAACGATAATGATCCTTAAGACAATTTGCAAAAGTACAAAGCAACAATTGGACTTAAGGAATCCTAGAAATGACTAAGCCAAGCCCCTGACGAAGCCCAAGACAAAACACCTATTCCTTGCAGGCACAACTTGAAAAGAGGTTCATTGTAACTCTGTAAGCAGCTCCACACCAACCAACACAAGAAGGATACTTAATACCAAGTTGCCTTATCATTGAAGGACCAATACATCATTTGAAGGCAAGCCATTCAACTCACACTAAATAGGCCAATCATCTTATAACAGAGAAATATCCTCTATCCCATTATTTCAAAAAAAATTACACTATGTTTCATTCGATCAATAACTTAAGCATCAAAGTGTGCCCCGTAAGAAAGTCCTCTAGTGCCCACTAACATTATTTCTTTCTTTACAGACGTCTTCGAAGTATCTACCCATCTATCTCACAAAGTTCGTAATTTGCAATTTAAGTCCTAATTAGCATGCACACTAAAATCTTTATCTTTTGTATTCAATTTTAACATAGTAGCAACTAAACCTAGGCTATGATACCATTAAATGTAACAACCCTCATACAGTCCAAAGACCCGATCAAATAAGGAGTGCTACATTAGTCGAAGGAGCAACCCAACCACTCTTTCCTTTTCAGCATATTCAAACCAAAACATGAAATTAAAATATTTGCACCACATTCTAGACATCCACAAACAATTAGAGACAAATTCAGGTTTAAAACGAACTTTATACAATAGTAGAGGGCCTATTTAGGCAACCTTCAACCCAAGTATTGATACATGGGTCATTATTGATACTTTTCTCAAATTTCTAAAATATTAAGCTTCAATATTTGGAGTACTGATACTCTAAAAGCTCGTACCGAAACTTGAACATGAGTACCAATATTTAGAGTTAGGTACCAAACTTGCCTCTTGATAAATTCGCGTGCGGAACAGGATCATAGCTTGTCTAAGACACAGATTTATCCTAGATCTCTAGACGAACGTAAACTGAAACGAAAAACAACGAAAACATATTAGTTGTCACAAAGGAGAGTTAAACAAAATTAAAACAAAATAAAAATGAACCGGCTGACAAAGAGTCCAAAAGAGAATGAATTAAGGTTTCTTGGATGGAAAGAAACCGTCCTTGGACCTCAAGAAAATGCCCCAACCAAATCTGGAAAAAAAATAGAAACAGATTTGTTAGAAGTTATTTAAAGAAAAAAGTAAATTGTTTTGTGTAAGAATGTTTGAAACAACAAGAAAAGATTGAAAATCCTAATTTTGATGTGTTTTTTGATGGAACAAGATAGGAGAATGTTTTTCTTGAAGCAACTTTAACTTAGAACAAAAATCAATAAAATCAGCAAGCCAAAACAACATGAATAAACTTAAATAAGCAAGAAACGATAAATTAAGGATAGAAAAGAGAAGATGACGTCCTAAGAAACCTTAGAAACATTAAGAATCCACAACTCCTTTCAATGGCTCTAATTCCCCCTCCAAGAAAGAGATCTTGGCAAGAAAAAGCTTGAAGATAATTTCCACAATATGAAATATTGTTAAAACAACTTCTAAATGAAACTCAAGAGCAATTCTTGAAGAAAAACTCAAAGAGAATCATTATTCACTCAAAAAAAACATAAATCAATTGTGTGTATAAGGGTGGACAACCATGCTACTTATAGGCCCCCAAAATAAGTTTTCCTAACCCTAATGTACTAACTAACATGACAACTCATCAAATAAAAAAAAATCATTCTAAGTGTGGACTTTTAATGGGAATTTGTCCAAAGGAATTAAATGGGCTCCTTGGGCTGAATTCTTACTTGATGATCCACCTATTAAAATAAAATTGGACCTAAAATTTAAATATTTTACAATTTGGGGCACTTTGATAATTTGGCCTTATATTCAATTAAATTACTTTCCAAACTTCAAGATGGGCTTGTAGACATCTTAATAGGCCATTTTTACAAAAACTTGGTCTTGTGATCCGTTTGCTCTCAAAATTGGCTTGTTCAATGTTGTACATTAAATCCAATGCGTGTTGGTTGCAAGATTCGGTTTCTTGGACCAAGATTTTCAGGATTTGAAATCTTGATTTTCTTGATTCTTGAAATTGTTCGAAACAATAAAATTGGACTAAGATTCGATTTCTTGATTTTCTTGAAAACAAGAAAGTGAATTTTGATTTTCTTTTTTGGTTGTGTGTGCATCTAGGGCCTTCGTAACAAAGTCTTGGATGGTCTCATTCAATCTTGCTCGGATTTGCTTGGCGTTCGACCTCATTATTGGGCCTGTAGGAAGTTTGAGCCCATCACGTTCATGAGCCTGATTTTAGGCCTTATGACTCATATCATTCCCCTCTTCCTTAAAAAGATCCATCCTTGAATTTGAAACATTAAAGGGAGTTAAATCAGCAATATTAAAAGTAGAACTTACATTGTACTCACCGGGTAGATATATTTGATAGGCGTTATCATTGATTCGTTTGAGTACTTGGAAAGGCCCATCACCCCTAGGGTCCAATTTAGTCTTCCTTTAACTTGGAAATCACTCTTTGTGCATATGGACCCAAACCCAATCATCGGGTTCAAGGATAACTTGTTTGCGCCCCTTGTTAGCTTTGTTGGCATTTGTGTATTTTTTTACAATCTATTGTTTTGCCTTTTCGTGCATTGATTTCACCAACTTAGCTTTCTTCTCGCCATCTAAACTAGAAATATTTTCTATAGGTAATGGCACAAGATCAAATACAGTTAGTGGGTTAAAACCATAAACAAGTTCAAATGGTGAATAACCAATTGTAGAGTGAATAGATCGATTGTATGCAAATTCAACATATGGTAAACATTCTTCCCAATTCTTAAGGTTCTTACCCATAACAGCTCGTAGTAAAGCACCTAAAATTCGATTTACTACCTTAGTTTGGCCATTGGTTTGGGGGTGACATGTAGTGGAATATAATAATTTAGTACCAAGCTTACCCCATAATACCTTCTAGAAGTGGCTTAGGAACTTTACGTCTCTGTCAGAGACAATTGTGTAAGGTATTCCATGTAGTCGCACCACCTCTTTAAAGAATAAGTTTGTCACATGTGTAACATCATCTGTTTTGTGACAAGGATAAAGTGTGCCATTTTTTAAAACTTTTCAACAATAAAAAATATACTATCTCGACCCTTTTTAGTTCGCGAAAAATTGAGGATAAAATTCATGGATAAATCTACCCATGGTGAAGAAGGAATCGGAAAAGGAGTATAGAGTCCATGAGGCATTACCTTAGATTTTGCTTGTTTACAAGCAATGCACTTAGAACATACCTTCTCCACATCCTTGTTTATGTGCGGCCAATAAAAGTGTTCTTGTAGAATATTTAGTGTTTTGGCAACACCAAAGTGTATCATTAAGCCTCCACTATGTGCCTCATGAATTAGTAACTATCTCATGGAGCAATGTGGTACACATAACCTATTTAGGCGAAAAAGAAACACATCTACAAGATGAAATTTGTCAAAGGCACTATTCCCACAATTAGCAAAGATATGTGTAAAATCAGCATCATTTGTGTACAAATCTTTTATATGCTCAAATCCTAAGACTTTAGTATTTAATGTAGTTGTCAAAGAATATCTACGAGATAAGGCGTCAACAACTACATTTTTTACCAGTTTTGTACTTAATTATATATGGGATTGTTTCTATAAATTCTACCCATCCGGTGTGTCTTTTGCTCAACTTACTTTGCCTATTTAGCCATTTAAGGGACTCATGATCTGTATGGATAACAAACTCATTAGGCAGCAAGTAATGTTGCCACACTTGAGAGCTTACATCAATGCCAATAACTCTTTATCATAAGTTGAGTAGTTCAATTGTGCCTCATTTAGTTTTTCATTGAAAAATGCTATTGGCCTTTATCTTGCATCAATACGGCACCAATTCCAATACCTGAAGCATCACATTCAAGTTCAAAAGTATTAGAAAAATCAAGTAATTTAAGAACTGGAGCATAACTTATCCTGTAACAGACCAATATTGACCCTAATCGGAACGGTGGTTTCGGGACCACGAATTCGAGCCTGAGTAATATTTTAATATTATATTTCGTGTTTATTATATGTGATTTAGTGAGTGTGAAAGTTTCGTAGAAAAATTTAGTCATTTAAGTGCTCAATTTGATAAAAAGGATTTAATCGAGAAAAGAGCAAAAGTTGCATACTAAAGTGAAAGGTACTAAATTGATTGTGGCTTTTTAAGTGGATGTACTAAAAGGGCAATTAGCCCATATACTACAAAGAGGGACGGCAATGGGCCACTTTAATTACAAATTTGATGTTATTATAATATGTTAATATAAGTTATAAGTAAATGATTATTTCTTTTATTTTAAGTCATAAAATAATGAAAGAAAGTGGAAAGAAAGAGAACATGCTTTTGTTCATCCTCTTGGCCGAATGTGAGAAGGAAAGAAACTCCATTTTTAAAGCTTGAGTTTCGGCATTAGGAGAGCTCAATTTGGGGTATGTATTTTGTTTATGTTTTGATAATTTTTACATTTTTGAATTCGTTGCTTTGAATGCTATACAACCCATGTTGAAATTTTTGAGTTTGAGACATGTTGAGGATTCGGCCATGGATGTATATTCATGATTTGTGATGTTTGATGGTAGATTATTAAGAGTATGTTTTAAACCATCATGTTTGGAATTAGAAATTTTGATAAAATTTAGTGATAGGGATTAAATTTGAAAGAATAAATTTTTGAGGACTAAAACATGAAATAAATGAAATGCATGAACACATAGGGCTATGGGAAGATTCAGCCAAGCTATAGTGTTGGAAAATTTTTCATATTTTGTGTTTTGTGCAAATTGGACCAATTTGTAAAAAAAGGAAACATTAGGGGCAAAATGGTAAATTGCCCATTTGTGTGTTTTGGGACTAAATTGAGATGAAATGCGATTAAATGAGCTAAATTTTAATGTGTTTTAGATCAAGAGCAAAGAAAAACGGAATTAGACAGGGGAAAGACGAAGGTTCTCGAATAGCCAGATTCGCACGGACTATCGACAACCGAGGTAAGTCCTTTAGTTAAATCGTGTCAAAGAATTAATTATGGTTATCTTGAATATTAAAAATTGATGGATGTTAGTATCCATTTACATCATGGCGAATGTATATTGACATATTAGGTTGATGATTTATGTTGAGTATGTGATGGGAATTGTTGGATTGTATAATGATAAAATGGTTTTGTTGGTCCAATGTGAGTGAGCCCAATTGAATTAGATGAGTTTATAATAGTTATGAAGTGTGTTGGTAATGTTTAAGCTGTATTGGCGTGACTCGGGCTTTTACGCCCAGCGTGCCTTGTGCGGTGTTATTTATCGGGCTTTACGCCCAGCGGTGCCTTGTGCCGGTGTTATTTATCGGGCTTTACGCCCAGCGGGCCTCGTGCGGTGTTATTTATCGGGCTTTTACGCCTAGCGTGCCTCGTCGTGCGGTGTTACTTTTCGGGCTTTTACGCCTAGCGGGCTTGATGCCGTGATGTATTTTACAAAAGAGAAATCAAATCTTTGTTCAAGACAACTTAAAGCTAATTTATTGAGTATATGGTTGAGGAGTAAGCATGTAAGGTATGTTATGCTTAATATCACTTGAGTCGAATTAATATTATGAGAATTGTGTTATATGTGTTGAAGTTAATATTGATGGGTGTAATATGATGGAATTCGAGTTAGAATGTGCTATTATGGAACAATTGGTTTTCAAAGTATAAATGCTAAGAAAGGAGATTTTCATGCGATATGCTTATATGAATTTTAATGAAATGATTTCTACTTTACTTGGGTTATTGAATTTCTAGTATTCAGCCTTGTATAAGTAATTGACTTAAGTGCTTATGTGGAATACAATAAGTTGGAAGTTTAATTTCAATTATTTGTATGTTTTATTATCATGAGATTAGGACTTACTAAGCTAGTAAGCTTACTAGTGTGAAATGTTCTCCTTTGTTTTATAGATTAGGTGCAAGCTACAAGCTCGTCGGGATCGTTCGAAAAGTCGTCCACACTATCAAATTGTTTTGGTACTTTTTCATTTTGGTTTTTCCAAAGAAGGCATGTATAGGAAAGACTTTATTTAATTTTGATGGAAACTTTGGTTCATGTATGTAATAGCCATGCGAATATGGCTAAATTTTTAGTCAAGTATGCTTTTTGGGACTTTTGTTATAAATGTTGGTGCTCTTTTAAATCGATGATGTTATGATATTATGCGAATGATTTAGTTATAAGCTAAATTGCGTAAATGGTTAAGATGCATGGATGGTACGAATTATATGTGAGTATATTCGGTTATAAGCTAGTAATCATATCTTGTAAAGAAACAGTCTTTAGTAACAGCAGTGATGTAGTTTTGAAAAATCACCAAAAATAGGATAAGTTGAATTAGAATGTGAATGAGGTATAGAACCAAAGCTTATTGTGTCTATTTTGATATGAAAGAAACAGAGTAGGCAAAGGAGTTTTATGTTATGAGATATTTAAATTTTAGTGAGACTTGATCTGAATGAGTTCGTGAATCCATGTTCTGTCTTGGAAAAATTGTTAAAAATTGTACAAAAATATATAGGGAACATGGTTTATATGTTTGAAATCCTTGATGAGTCTATTTTTAATAGGAATAAACAAGAACATTATTGAAAATTTTTGCTATGAGATAAATGAGTTTTTGTAATGACAGGTCAGAATCGTCAACAGTGAAATAGTGGAAACTTTGATGAATAAACTGTACTAATTGGCCACATGAAAAATTCTGGAAAATTTATGGTAAATTCTTATAAGAGTCTAGTTTCAAGAAAAATTTACGGATCTAAATTTCGAGTTTTTTAACTCGAGTTATGATCAATTTAGTCAGCATGATGCAGTTTGACAGCTTTAAATTTTTATGTTCCGAACTTGTAGTCGAGTCTTGTAATGCCACATACTCGACCCCGGCAAAGGTCTCGGGTGAGGGGTGTTACATTTGATTGGTATCAGAGCTTACGGTTTAGTCGATTCTAGGACTACCGTATGCGCGTGTGAGTCTAGCTATACATGCCTCTTATATATATTGATAGTGTGGTGACTTCTGACAGCCTGAACTTTGTTTTATATAGTAAATGGACACGCGATCCTGAAAGAACCGTAGGTGATGATGTAGAGAGTGTAGCGCTGACCGTGCACATGGATCAGCGCCGGTAGACTCTCGACTGTTTCGGGTAGCCACGAAGGAGAGGCTAAACAAGCCTTTTATTGGATGATGAATGAGTGGTTTGCCCAATTTATTCAAAATAACCCGGTGTACACCAACCTCCACCCCGAATAATCCAACTCCGATTCCTTCAAGACCAGATGATAGATCCGGTGAGATCCGATGAGGCCCCAGTTGATAAAATCCGAAAATTTGGGGTAGAAGAATTTAAAGCCAATGATGATGATGACGCAGAGAGAGCCGAAATGTGGCTCGATAACACTATTCGGGTACTTGATGAGCTATCTTGTACTCCGGATGAATGCTGAAGTGTGCTATATCTTTCTTGTGGGACATTTGATATCTTTGGTGGAACACACTAGTATCGAGTGGTTCCGAAAGAAAAAGTGACATGGGATTTCTTCGAATGAATTTCGTAAGAAGTACATCACCAAAGATTCATTGATCAAAAGCGAAAGGAGTTCCTTGAGTTGAAGCAGGCGAATGACCGTAAAGAATATGAAAGAAAATTTGTCGGGCTCAGCAGATATGCTAGAGAGTGTGTTTCTCTGAAGCTATTATGTGTAAAAGATTTGAAGATGGCTTTGAATGAAGATATAAAGATGTTTGTTGGCATTCTTGAAATTCAAGAGTTTGTGACTTTAGTTGAGAGAGCTTGCAAAAGTGAAGAGCTCGGGAAAGAGAAAAGAAAGGTCGAGAGCAGTTAGAGATATCCGTAAAAGATCTTGGGTAAGGTCTTCCATTCCACAACCAAGAAGTCCAGAGATGACTCTGGTAGGCATAAAACTACTCTGAGATCCACCTAGGCGGGATCGATCTCCTATGAGCTCTCGAGCCACCTCGATAGCCGGTGTTGGTAACGTTCCCGAATAGAGTAGAATGCAAGCAATTGTGGAAAATGGCACTCGAGGAGTTGTAGATTTCATGATCGGTCTTGCTATAAATGTGGATCGTCGGATCATTTTATTAGAGAATGTCCGATGTTAGTTGAGCGAATCTGATTCAAAACATTAAGTCGAGCAACACATCGGTCAGTGAGGCGAGCCACCCGGACATTCAAGCAATGTAGGTGGTAGTCGAGAGAGAGCGAAGAACAACGTAGTTCAATCGAGGCTAGAGCTCCAGCTAGAGCTTATGCCATACGAGCAGAGAGGATGCTTCCTCCCGACGTCATTACGGTACTTTCACCCTTTATGACACTCATTGTAATTGCATTAATTGATCTGGTTCGACTCACTCATATGTGTGTGAAACTTTAGAATTCGGAAAGACTCGCTAGTTGAGTCTCTCGAGTTTGTGATTCGTGTGTCTAACCCTTTGGGTAGATGTGTGCTTGTTAATAAAGTGTGTAGAGATTGCCCATTGATGATTCGGGATTATTGCTTCCTGGTGATTTAATGTTGTTGCCCTTTGTGAATTTGATATAATCTTGGGTATGGGTGGTTAACTTCACATGAGGCGGTAGTGGATTGTAAAAGAAAGCTTATTGATTTGAAATGTCGAAAACGGCGAGACCATCGAAATTAAATCTGTGGACGTAAATGGGTTGCCTATAGTAATATCTTCAATGTTAGCCCGAAGTATGTGAGAAAAGGTGTGAAGCTTATTTGGCTTATGTAATTGGACAATAAAATGTCCGAGAAACAAATTGAATCGAGATCGGTTGTATGTGAATACCACGATGTGTTTCTGAAGAACTACTGGGTTTACCCCCTCAGCGCGAGAGATTGAGTTCGGCATTGAGTTAGTGCGGGTGCGACTCGATTTCGATAGCTCCGCATCAATGGCGCCTCTCTGAATTAAAAGAATTGAAAGTGCGGTTGCAAGAATTGATAGATAGGGGCTTCGCACGACGACCGAGTTTCTCTCCTTGGGGTGCACCGATTTTATTTGTGAAAAAGAAGGATGGGACTATGAGAATGTGTATCGATTACTTAAGCAACTAAATAAGGTAACTATAAAGAATAAGTACCCGTTACCTCGGATTGATGATTTATTTGATCGGTTGAAGGGGCTTGGTGTTTTCGAAGATAGATTTGAGATCGGGCTATTATCGATTAATGAGTCGAGATTTAGATGTGCCAAGATCGCATTCGAACGAGGTACGAACATTATGAGTTTTTAGTTATGCCTTTTGGACTCACTAATGCACTGCTATTTTTATGGATCTAATGAACCGAGTCTTCCGGCGCTTTTTGGATCGGTTTGTAGTAGTGTTTATTAATGATATATTGATCTACTCCAAAAATGAAGCGGAACATCTTTGAGCATTTGAGAGTAGTACTACAAACTTTGAGAGATCAACGGTTGTATGCAAAATTCGGTAAGTGTGAGTTACGGATGAATGAAGTCGACTTCTTGGGTCATGTTTTTTGGTGTCGGTGTTGGGTAGATCCAAACAAGATAGCAAACTATACTCGATTGGAAACCACCAAAGAATGTTTCGAGATCCGAAGATTCCTAGGCCTTGCGGAATATTACAGACGATTTGTAAAAGGTTTTTCTGTAATAGCTACACCTTTGACGAGACTACTACAGAAAGATGTCAAATTTGAGTGGTCGAAAAGTGTCGAGAAAAGTTTTGAACAGTTGAAAGCCCTTTTGACCGAGGCTCCAATTATTAACTCGGCTGAATCGGGTAAAGAATTTATTATTTTAGTGATGCTTCCTTAAATGGGTTGGGTTGCGTTTTAATGCAAGAAGGCGGGGTGATAGCCTACGCTTCGAGACAATTGAAGCTGCATGAGAAAAATTATCCAACTCATGATCTAGAGTTAGCAGCCATTGTGTTCGCATTGAAAATTTGGCGTCACTATTTATTCGGCGAAAAATGTCATATTTATTCAGATCACAAAAGTTTAAAATATTTGATGACTCAGAAAGATCTAAACTTGAGACAACGCAGATGGTTAGAATTGCTAAAAGACTATGAATTAGTGATTGACTACCATCCGGGAAAAGCTAACGTTGTTGCAGATGCGTTAAGTCGAAAATCATTGTTTGCTCTTCGTGCAATGAACGCGCAGATAGCTATGTCTCGTGATGGTTCGATCATAGCCGAGTTACAAGCAAGACCGATGTTTATTCAACAAATTTGTGATGCATGAGAAAGTTGACAAAGATTTGATTACTAGTCGAATTCGAGTGTGAAAAGGTGCGAATCAGATTTTGATTGATGCAAATGATCGCTTGAAATTTAAAAGCCGAATGTGTGTTCAAGAACTGATTTGATCTGAGATGATTCTCGAGTGAGGCCCATAGTGGTCGACTATCGATACATCCGGGTAGCACAAAAATGTATAACGATTTGAAACAATTCTATTGGTGGCACGGCATGAAACGGGATATATCTCGAATTTGTTTGAAATGCTTAGTTTGTCAGCAAGTAAAAGCTGAGCATCAAGTGCCATCCGGACTACTTCAGCCAATCATGATACCTGAATGGAAATGGGATAGAATTACAATGGATTTTGTATCCGGTCTCCCTATGACACCGAGTAAGAAAGATGCCGTTTGGGTTATAGTTGATAGACTGACCAAATCAGCTCATTTTGTACCAGTTCGTGCGGACTATTCACTCGATAAACTTGCCGAATTGTATGTATCACAGATTGTGAGATTGCATGGTGTACCGAGTTCCATTGTTTCAGACAGAGACCCGAGATTCACATCGCGGTTTTGGAAGAAGTTGCAAGATGCTTTAGGCACTAAACTTCATTTTAGTCTGACCTTTCATCCGCAGATGCAGGGCGGTCGATCCGAGCGAACTATTCAGATACTTGAGGACATGTTGAGATGTTGCGTTCTCGAGTTTGAAGGTACGTGGGAACGATACCTACCTTTGATTGAATTTGCTTACAATAATAGCTTTCAATCTAGTATCAAAATGACACCTTATGAAGCCTTATACGGCGAAAATGTCGAACACCATTATCTTTGGGTGAGCTCTCGTGAGAATAAGATACACGGGGTTGATTTGATTAAAAAGCCCGAACAAAAAGTGGTTTGTGATCGAAATACTTTGAAAGTCGCTCTCGATCGACAAAAGTCTTATCTTGACTTAAAGCGTAAAGATATTGAATTTCAAATCGGAGATCGAGTATTCTTGAAAGTTTCTCCGTGGAAAAAGGTATTTCGATTTGGTCGGAAAGGCAAACTTAGTCCGAGATTCATCGGACCTTATGAAATCACTGAACGTATTGGGCACATTGCTTATAGGTTGAAGTTGCCCTTTGAGTTAGAAAAGATACATGTTGTATTTCATGTTTCGATGCTTTCGTGAAAGTACAGATCGATCCGTCTCATGTGATCACACCGACAGAGATTGAAATCCAATCGATTTGACATATGATGAAGAACCGATCCGTATCCTAGCTCGGGAAATAAAAGAGTTGAGAAATAAAAGAATTCCATTAATAAAGGTTTTATGGAATCGTCACGGAGTTGAAGAGGCTACGTGGGAGCCTGAGGAATCAATGAGGCAACAATATCCGACCTTGTTTAACGGTAAAATTTTCGAGGACGAAAATTCTCAAGGGGGGGAGAGTTGTGACAGACCAATATTGACCCTAATCGGGCGGTGGTTTCGGGACCACGAATCAGAGCCCGATTAATATTTTAATATTATATTTCGTGTTTATTATATGTGATTTAGTGAGTGTGAAAGTTTCGTAGAAAAATTTAGTCATTTAAGTGCTCAATTTGATAAAAAGGATTTAATCGAGAAAAGAGCAAAAGTTGCATACTAAAGTGAAAGGTACTAAATTGATTGTGGCTTTTTAAGTGGATGTACTAAAAGGGCAATTAGCCCATATACTCGGCAATGGGCCACTTTAATTACAAATTTGATGTTATTATAATATGTTAATATAAGTTATAAGTAAATGATTATTTCTTTTATTTTAAGTCATAAAATAATGAAAGAAAGTGGAAAGAAAGAGAACATGCTTTTGTTCATCCTCTTGGCCGAATGTGAGAAGGAAAGAAACTCCATTTTTAAAGCTTGAGTTTCGGCATTAGGAGAGCTCAATTTGGGGTATGTATTTTGTTTAGTTTTTGATAATTTTTACATTTTTGAATTCGTTGCTTTGAATGCTATACAACCCATGTTGAAATTTTTGAGTTTGAGACATGTTGAGGATTCGGCCATGGATGTATATTCATGATTTGTGATGTTTGATGGTAGATTATTAAGAGTATGTTTTAAACCATCATGTTTGGAATTAGAAATTTTGATAAAATTTAGTGATAGGGATTAAATTTGAAAGAATAAATTTTTGAGGGACTAAAACATGAAATAAATGAAATGCATGAACACATAGGGCTATGGGGAAGATTCGGCCAAGCTATAGTGTTGGAAAATTTTTCATATTTTGTGTATTGTGCAAATTGGACCAATTTGTAAAAAAAGGGAAACATTAGGGGCAAAATGGTAAATTGCCCATTTGTGTGTTTTGGGACTAAATTGAGATGAAATGCGATTAAATGAGCTAAATTTTAATGTGTTTTAGATCAAGAGCAAAGAAAACGGAATTAGACCAGGGAAAGACGAAGGTTCTCGAATAGCCGATTCATACGGACTATCGACAACCGAGGTAAGTCCTTTAGTTAAATCGTGTCAAAGAATTAATTATGATTATCTTGAATATTAAAAATTGATGGATGTTAGTATCCATTTACATCATGGCCGAATGTATATTGACATATTAGGTTGATGATTTATGTTGAGTATGTGATGGGAATTGTTGGATTGTATAATGATAAAATGGTTTTGTTGGTCCAATGTGAGTGAGCCCAATTGAATTAGATGAGTTTATAATAGTTATGAAGTGTGTTGGTAATGTTTAAGCGTATTGACGTGACTCGGGCTTTACGCCTAGCGGGCCTTGTGCGGTGTTATTTATCGGGCTTTACGCCCAGCGGGCCTTGTGCCGGTGTTATTTATCGGGCTTTACGCCCAGCGTGCCTCGTGCGGTGTTATTTATCGGGCTTTTACGCCTAGCGGCCTTGTGCGGTGTTATTTATCGGACTTTTACGCCTAGCAGGCCTCGTGCCGGTGTTACTTTTCGGGCTTTTACGCCTAGCAGGCTTGATGCCGGTGATGTATTTTACAAAAGAGAAATCAAATCTTTGTTCAAGACAACTTAAAGCTAATTTATTGAGTATATGGTTCAGGTAAGCATGTAAGGTATGTTATGCTTAATATCACTTGAGTCGAATTAATATTATGAGAATTGTGTTATATGTGTTGAAGTTAATATTGATGGGTGTAATATGATGGAATTCGAGTTAGAATGTGCTATTATGGAACAATTGGTTTTCAAAGTATAAATGCTAAGAAAGGAGATTTTCATGCGATATGCTTATATGAATTTTAATGAAATGATTTCTACTTTACTTGGGTTATTGAATTTCTAGTATTCAGCCTTGTATAAGTAATTGACTTAAGTGCTTATGTGGAATACAATAAGTTGGAAGTTTAATTTCAATTATTTGTATGTTTTATTATCATGAGATTAGGACTTACTAAGCTAGTAAGCTTACTAGTGTGAAATGTTCTCCTTTGTTTTATAGATTAGGTGCAAGCTACAAGCTCGTCGGGATCGTTCGGAAAGTCGTCCACACTATCAAATTGTTTTGGTACTCTTTCATTTTGGTTTTTCCAAAGAAGGCATGTATAGGAAAGACTTTATTTAATTTTGATGGAAACTTTGGTTCATGTATGTAATAGCCATGCGAATATGGCTAAATTTTTAGTCAAGTATGCTTTTTGGGACTTTTGTTATAAATGTTGGTGCTCTTTTAAATCGATGATGTTATGATATTATGCGAATGATTTAGGTATAAGCTAAATTGCGTAAATGGTTAAGATGCATGGATGGTACGAATTATATGTGAGTATATTCGGTTATAAGCTAGTAATCATATCTTGTAAAGAAACAGTCTTTAGTAACAGCAGTGATGTAGTTTTGAAAAATCACCAAAAATAGGATAAGTTGAATTAGAATGTGAATGAGGTATAGAACCAAAGCTTATTGTGTCTATTTTGATATGAAAGAAACAGAGTAGGCAAAGGAGTTTTATGTTATGAGATATTTAAATTTTAGTGAGACTTGATCTGAATGAGTTCGTGAATCCATGTTCTGTCTTGGAAAAATTGTTAAAAACTGTAAAAAAATATATAGGGAACATGGTTTATATGTTTGAAATCCTTGATGAGTCTATTTTTAATAGGAATAAACAAGAACATTATTGAAAATTTGTGCTATGAGATAAATGAGTTTTTGTAATGACAGGTCAGAATCGTCAACAGTGAAATAGTGGAAACTTTGATGAATAAACTGTACTAATTGGCCACATGAAAAATTCTGGAAAAATTATGGTAAATTCTTATAAGAGTCTAGTTTCAAGGAAAATTTACGGATCTAAATTTAGAGTTTTGTAACTCGAGTTATGATCAATTTAGTCAGCATGATGCAGTTTGACAGCTTTAAATTTTTATGTTCTGAACTTGTAGTCGAGTCTTGTAATGCCACATACTCGACCCCGGCAAAGGTCTCGGGTAAGGGGTGTTACATATCCTTTAAGGATTGAAATGCCTTTTCTTGAGCTTCACCCCACTTGAAACTCACTACTTTTTTTATAACCTCAGTTCATGGGCCAGCAATAGTAGAGAAATCCTTCACAAAATGTCTATTAAAACTTGCTAAAACATGGAAAGATCTCACCTCGATAATCGATTTTGGAGTGGGTCTAACGATTTTGTAACGTGTTTACGCAAGTGTACGTAGTCGTTCAAGTAATAAGTAAGTAAAAATGAGTTATCGTCTCCACAAGGACTGTATAAGCTTAAACAATTAATTGCAAAATTATAATTATCAATTTGATGTAAAAAAACTCAATAAATTTGGATAGTGATGATTAGATTAATTAAATGTAAGAGTGATCCCTAATCTAGATGCAATTTACCTAAATGTATAAAATGAAGGCTTTAGCAAAAAAATAATAATCAACATTAAATGGGTTAGGATAATTATATTAATTAATTCAATTTACTTTCATCATGCTTAAAATGATCAAAATTACTTCCATGGCAACTCAATCTCTTATGGGTTTGGAAACCAAATTAAGTCCTCTCGGATCTTTTACTTAGTGAAATATGCATGTTACTAATCATATTAGACTAAGGGTTTATTAGCATTTATACAAGGTCACAGGGACATTTACATTTGCAACAGTTCAACCAAAAACAATGCAAGGCAATAGAGCTAACTAAAGATATTACGAAGTTCAACTTAGTGGGGTTTAATGACCTAAATCGAGCATTGCACTTTTCAATTATTTGTCTACTAGTCATCGTCTGGTTAGGAACGCTCAGCTAATCTGAGTGCACTCAATCACATATGAATGAAATGCATCATGATATTAATTGAAAACTGGAACGACGGAAATGTGCAAGTGATACGAGCTCGGTTGTAGATATCTCGAGTCGTATTGTTTACCCGATCGTTAAAATTGAGTAAGTCTGAACGATTTGCAAAATATGCTTGAAGTTATGAAAGATAGGTTCAAATGGGAGGGTTTTGAAACGGATATAGAAACAAAGGTATGGTTTCGGCTAAGGCTTAAGAATGAACCAACACAATATGCCGTGTTGACCCGAAACTTAGACAAGCACTTAGATTGAAAAGTGATGGAAATAGGAAGGATAAATTGATAAAAAAAACCTCGACCCACTATCTATGGAAGATAGGAACCTTGGTATGGGTGAACGCCACACTTTAACAAAGTGATAAGTTCAAGAAAGACGGGATTGACGCCACAAGGGTTGCTTGATAAGTCAATTCAGTCTATAGAGAACAATGAGAGTATGAACACTCACAAAGTAATATGATATTCATCAAGTGATCCAAAAAAAAAGTCCTTACAAAGTGAATGAAACTACATTTTTATAGTCTAAACAAGGGGTAGCCGAATGGGCTTGTAACAGCCCGATTTAGGGCCTAGTCGGAATAGTGGTGCGAGACCACAAATTCGAAGTAGAAATATGTGTTTTATGATTTTTATGAGGCTTATAATATGTTTGCATGATAATGTGAAAATTTCATGAGGAAATTTTATTAATTAGTGATCAATTTGTCCATTAGGACTAGATTGCAAAGATTATAAAATATGAGATTCTAGAAGATTCAAGTATCAAAAAGAATTATAAAAATTACTAGAGGTCCTTATTTAACAATTAAACCATTATATGTTTAGATGGACAAAAATAGACATGGGAAGGAAAAATCTTAAGAAAGAGCTTTAAGGGCATTTTTGTCATTTGGTAAATAAAATATTAAAAAGGGAAAAAGAAGTCAAAATTGTGTCCATCTTCTTCTCCCATGGCCAAAAATCACTAAGGAGCCATAGCTAGGGTTTCTTCAACTTTCAAGCTTGATAGTAAGTGCATCCTAGCCCTGTTTTTAATGTTCTTCGTATTTTTGATATCCTCGTAACTCAATTTAGCTATTTCTAGCTATATTTTGAGCTAGGGTTTATGTTAAAAAATTTACCCATGTATGACATGCATGTATTTTGATTATTTATGGAAGAATATAAAAGTTTGATGTATGATAAACATCTTAAGTGATTTTCATGAGAAATACATAAAAAAGACTAAATTGTAAAAGTTATGAAAATGGTCATACATGGGTGAAATAGTGGAAATTAGAGGCTGTTGTAGTTAAGAAACAGATTTGGCTAGGCTTAAAATACAAGAAAGTTGAATAAAAATCATTTTACGAGCCTAGGGGCAAAAGTGTAATTATGTGAAAGTTTAGGGGCAAAATTGTAATTTTGCAAAAGTATGATTCATGAGTCAATTTAGTCAATGTGAGTATTAAACAAGTGAAATTGTTATTATAGATCAAGAAACACGAAGCCCAGATCAAAATTGAGGCAAGAACAAGGTGTTGGACTAAATTGAACATCTATACACATTTTGAGTACCGAGGTAAGTTTGTATGAAACTAAAGCTACACAATGTTATTATGTTTGTAATTATTTTATTTTATGAGAAATGTATATAAATTCCATGAAGTTGATTTATGATGTTTCGATGAGATTGTAATGAGATCATGCTAAGTTAAAGTCCCGGTTGAAGATTCGAAATAGCGAGGATACCTATGTCATGACATGAGATAAGGAAGGTCCCGTATAAGACCATGTCTGGGACATGGCATCGGCATCGAATAAGGAAGGTCCCGTATAAGACCATGTCGGGGACATGGCATCGGCATCGAATAAGGAAGGTCTCGTATAAGACCATGTCTAGGACATGGCATCGGCATCAAATAAGGAAGGTCCCGTATAAGACCATGTCTGGGACATGGCTTTGGCACCAAAGGAAGATCTCATGTAAGACCATGTCTGGGACATGGCATCGACATCGAGTTAAGAGGTCCCGTGTAAGACCATATCTGGGATATGGCATCGACATCAAAAGGTGATCCCATGTAAGACCATATCTGGGATATGGCATTGGCATCGTAATACATGTTTGATGAGATTAAGTATCCTCCGACATATCGAGTAGTTCAACGGGCAAAAGAGTTATGTATGTAAAGATGACAAAGAGTAAGCTATGCAAATATGAAAAAGAGTTACATTCAAGTTAAGGATGATAATGATTTAAGTTTATGTTCATGATAGCATAAGTGCTAAACTGTGTGATGAAGTGACACAGGTACCATGAGTAAAATACGAGTTATGAAACCCAATGTGATATGTGATGGGTAAGAGTAAGTATGAGTAAGTATGTCAAAGCACTTGAGAGCTTATGTTGTTATCTTTTTATGAGATGAATGGATTTTACCATGAATACTTATGTTGTTATATTAATTCATGCAAACTTACTAAGCTATGTGCTTACCCCTCTCTTTTCCCTTTTCCTTGTAGTTTCGCCAAGCTAGCTCGAGGATTGTAGGACGTCGGAGCTCGGATCACACTATCAACTATTTTTTTGGTATAGTAAAGTTGATTCATAATAGTAAAGTTGATTCATTTTGAGTATGGCATGTATAGGAACTTGGTCATTTTGTGTTATGTCATATTTGAAAGTCAAAGTGTTGGCTATTAATGTTATATACTCATTTTGTAAATGGTCATTAGGAATTGGCCAATATTTGTCAAGTTTTATAACTTAATGATGATGAGATCTATGTTGTGCATGAATGATGATTTGTGAGTCTTCACAATGTATTATTGCCATGTTATATGTTGCTTGTGTTGGTATATGTGTGTTTATGTTTCAGGGTGGCAATAGGCTTGGAAAATAGCCTTCTAATTGTCCACACGGCTAGACACACGGGCGTGTGTCTAAGCCGTGTGTCAACCCCATGGGTGTGTTGATAGGCCGTGTGTCCCCTGCATCAAATTTGCGAGAATTCGATTCGCCACACGGGCCAGTACACGGGTGTGTGCCTAGGCTGTGTGCTATTAAGGGTTTGCTAACGTCATAAACAGAATACCCAGGTTTCCACACACGGGTGAGGACACGGGCGTGTCTAGGCCGTGTGAGGGACACGGGCCACAGACACGGGCATGTGTCCGATCGTGTGAAAACCCCTGTAGGTTCAAAATGAAAAATAAGTTCCACATGGGCTGGGAACATGGGCGTGTGTGACCACACGGCCTTCCCACACGGGCGTGTTCCATTTCACACGGGCGTGTAGCCCTATTTTGAGCAAAAAATTTCTTAGTGCGTAAAAGTTTTCTGTTTGGTTTCGAACCATTCCGATTGCATGTCTAGGGCCTCGTAGGCCCATAATAAGGATGTTACGTTTATGAATGAGAAGTTTTAAGTTGAAATGAAATTTTTACGGCCCAATGTTATATGATTAAGCAAGTTAAGTTCGATAATGCCTCATACCCTGCCCCGGTGTCAGACACGGGTAAAGGGTGTTACATTTAGTGGTATCAGAGTTACGGTTTAGTCGATTCTCGGACTAACGTAGCGTATGTATGAGTATAGCTATACTTGCCATACATATGAGTATTTATGTAATGATAGTGTGACGACTCCTGACGATTTAAATTGTGTTTTCATATAGTAAATGGATCCTGAAAGAGCTGTGGTTGATGATGTAGAAAGTAACGCGTCGTCTCCCGCCGAAGGGACGATGCCGAACAAAAATGAGAATAGACCTACGACTGTAAGTTAGAGAGGAGGAGAAGAGGCTAGGGAAGCCTTTCTCCACATGATGAATGCATGGTACACAGAGTTCGTTCGCGCGAACCCGAATGCACAACCACCTCCACCCCTACCTATTCTTCAACCTACCCTAGTAGCTCCCTAAGTGGTAGAAGTCATAAGGAGAGAAAAGCCTCCAGTTGATAGAATCCAGAAACAAGGAGCCGAGGAATTTCGAGCTAGTAAAGATGATGATCCGGAAAGAGCAGAATTCTGGCTTGAAAATACCATCAGGGTATTTGATGAGTTGTCCTGCACACCCGAAGAGTGCATGAAATGTGTAGTGTCTCTTCTAAGAGATTCTGCTTATCAGTGGTGGAACACCCTTGTTTCGGTTGTACCAAGGGAAAGGATCACATGGGAATTTTTCCAAGAAGAATTCTGGAAGAAGTACATTAGCCAAAGATTTATTGATCAGAAAAGAAAGGAATTCCTTGAATTGAAACAAGGTAGAATGACAGTAACTGAGTATGAGCGTGAATTTGTAAGGCTCAGCAAGTACGCTCGGGAGTGTGTATCCTCCGAAGCCATCATGTGTAAGAGGTTCGAAGATGGATTAAATGAAGATATCAGATTATTTGTTGGTGTCCTTAAGTTGAAGGAACTTGTTGTGCTAGTGGATCGGACTTGTAAAGCCGAGGAATTGGTGAAAGAGAAAAGAAAACTGAGATGGAGTCTCGTGACTCAAGAAAGAGACAATTGAATAAGTCATTTCAGTCTTCGTCCAAGAAGTCGAGAGACTTCCCTACCCGATCAGCTACTTCAGCCAGATTTTCAAATCAAAGTAAGAGTAAAAAATATTCGGGGATTAAAGCTCAGACTACCTCAGTTGCTAGTGTTGGGAACACTCGACCTAATAGACCGGAATGCTCACAATGTGGCAGACGTCATCCCGGTGAGTGCCGAACCCATGAAAGAGCCTATTTTAAGTGTGGTTCCCAAGATCATTTTATTAGAGAATGCCCCGAGATTGTGGAAAAAGAGAAAATTCAGAGTGCTAGATCGGGAAGCACTACTAGAGGGAGACAATAGAGAAACCCGGGAAGTGGAACGAGTAGTAAGAGTACACCCAGAGAGCAGGCTGCGAGATCTGAGGGTAGAACGCCTGCGATGACTTACGCCGTTCGCGCTCGCAAAAAGGCATCATCCCCTGATGTAATTACTGGTACATTTTCTCTTCATAATACTAATGTTGTTGCTTTAATTGATCCGGGATCTACCCATTCATACATTTGCATGAAATTAGTATCTAGTATGAGCATGCCTGTAGAGTCCAAGGGTTTGTGATAAAAGTGTCCAATCCTTTAGGAAAAAGTGTATTGGTTGATAAGGTATGCAAAGATTGCCCATTGATGATTAGAGGTCATTATTTTAAGGCAAATCTCATGCTATTTCCATTTGATGAATTTGATATAATTCTTGGTATGGACTGGTTAACCGCTCATGATGTGACAGTAAATTGTGGAAAGAAATATATTGAATTGAGATGTGAAAAAGGGGACACCCTTCGTGTTGGATCATATGAACAAGACAGACCGCCTTTAGTGATCTCTCATATGTCTGCCCAGAAATATGTAAGAAAGGGATACGAAGCATATCTTGCCTTTGTGATGAATGCCAAAGAAACTGAGTTAAGAATTGAATCAGTACCGATAGTATGTGAGTACCCAGATGTATTCCCAGAAGAGTTGCCAGGGTTGCCTCCGGTGAGAGAAATTGAATTTGGCATTGAGTTAGCCCCTGGTACTGCACCTATATCGATTGCACTGTATTTTCCAAGATAGACTTGATGTCCTGTTATTACCAATTGAGGGTCAAAGACTCAGATGTGCCGAAAACCGCATTTCAGACAAGGTATGGGCACTGTGAATTTTTAGTCATACCTTTTGGTTTAACAAATGCCCCTGCCGTGTTTATGGATTTAATGAACCGCATCTTTTGACCATATTTGGATAAATTCATTGTGGTTTTTATTGATGATATACTGATATATTCTCGTGATGAGAATGAGCATGTCGAGCACTTGAGGACGGTTTTACAGATTTTTTGAGATAATCAGTTGTATGCCAAGTTTAGCAAGAGTGAGTTTTGGCTCAAAGAGGTTTGATTTTTGGGGCACATTGTCTCGGGAGATTGAATCCGAGTTGACCCGAGCAAGATTTCAACAATTGTTGATTAGAAACCGCCGAGAAATGTATCAGAGGTTAGAAGTTTTTTGGGCCTAGCTGGCTATTACAGACGATTTGTCAAAGTATTTTCTATGATAGCCACTCCGATGATGAGGCTATTACAAAAAGATGTAAAGTTTGAATGGACAGAGGAATGCCAACAGAGTTTCGAGAAACTAAAGGCATTGTTGACTGAGGCTTCAGTTCTAGTGCAACCCGAACCGAGAAAAGAATTTGTGGTCTACAACGATGCATCCTTGAATGGGTTGGGCTGTGTACTTATGCAAAAAGGCAAGGTGATAGCATATGCCTCTAGACAGTTAAAGCCGCATGAGAAGAATTACCCAACACATGATTTAGAATTGGCTGCCATTATGTTTGCTTTGAAGATATGGAGACACCATTCGTATGGTGAAAGATGTCAGATATTCACAGATCATAAGAGCCTAAAGTACTTGATGACTCAGAAGGAATTGAATTTAAGGCAGTGAAGATGGTTAGAGCTGATAAAGGATTATGAGCTAGTTATTGACTACCACCCGGGAAAGGCGAATGTAGTCGCTGATGCTTTGAGTAGAAAGTCTCTATTCGCATTGAGGGCTATGAATACATGGGTGACTTTGTCAGATGATGGTTCCATTCTAACTGAGTTGAAGGTTAGACCTATGTTTCTCCAAGAGATTTATGAAGCTCAGAAAGATGACAGCGACTTGCAAGCCAAAAGAGTTCAGTGCGAGTCGGGTGCTGAGTCTGACTTCCGAATTAGTTCTGATGGATGTTTGATGTTTAGAGACAGAGTCTGTGTACTGAGGAATGATGAGCTTATTCGGAAGATTTTACAAGAGGCACATAGCGGATGTCTATATGTACATCCAGGAAGTACAAAAATGTATAATGATTTGAAGAAATGGTATTGGTGGCCGAGTATGAAGAAAGATATTTCCGAATTTGTGTAGAAATGTTTAATTTGTCAGCAAGTGAAAGCTGAACATCAAGTACCTTCGGGTCTACTTCAACCTATCATGGTTCCCGAGTGGAAATAGGACCGTGTTACTATGGATTTTGTGACGGGTTTGCCGTTGACACTGAGCAAGAAAGATGCTGTATGGGTTGTAGTCGATAGACTTACAAAGTCGGCCCACTTTATACCGGTACGTGTTGACTATTCACTTGATAAGTTAGCAAACTTGTATGCTTCTGAGATTGTAAGGCTTCATGGAGTGCCTTTGTCAATTATTTCGGACAGATATCCAAGATTCACATCTAGATTTTGGAAAAAGTTGCAATAAGCTTTGGGTACAAAGCTGAGTTTTAGTACGGCTTTTCACCCACAAACTGACGGATAGTCGAAGAGGTTAATACAGATACTAAAGGATATGCTCCGGTGTTATGTTCTTGAGTTTCAGGGCAGCTGGGAAAAGTATTTACCGTTGGTAGAGTTTGCATACAATAACAGTTTTCAGTCGAGCTTGAAAATGGTGCCTTATGAGGCTTTGTATGGGCGTAAGTGTCGAACGCCTTTGTATTGGACTGAACTCAAGAAAAATCAGATTCACGAGGTCAATCTGGTTAGAAAAACCGAAGAGAAAGTAAAAATAATCCGTGATTGTTTAAAAGATGCTTCTGATAGACAAAAGACCTATTCAGACTTGAAACGGAAAGAGATCGAGTTTCAAGTTGGTGATAAGGTATTCTTGAAAGTGACACCATGGAAGAAAGTCCTCAGATTTGGCCGGAAAGGTAAATTGAGTCCGCGTTTTATCTGACCATATGAGATTATCGAGAGGATAGGGCCGTTAGCTTATCAATTGGCTTTGCCATCTGAGTTGGAAAAATACATGACGTGTTCCATGTGTCTATGTTACGTCGTTATCGATCAGATCCTTCGCATGTGATTACTTCGACAGAGGTTGAAATTCAACCCGACATGACATATGGCGAAGAACCAGTTAAGATTCTAGCACGGGAAGTTAAACAGTTAAGGATTAAAAGTATAGCTCTTGTGAAAGTACTATGGCAAAGACATGGGGTAGAAGAGGCTACATGGGAACCTGAGGAGGCTATGAGAAACTAGTACCCAAACCTATTTGCTGGTAAGATTTTCGGGGACGAAAATCCCTAAGGGGGGAAGAATTGTAACAGTTCGATTTAGGGCCTAGTCAGAATAGTGGTGCGAGACCACAAATCCAAAGTAGAAATATGTGTTTTATGATTTTTATGAGGCTTATAATATGTTTGCATGATTATGTGAAAATTTCATGAGGAAATTTTATTAATTAGTGATCAATTTGTCCATTAGGACTAGATTGCAAAGAATAGAAAATATAAGCTTCTAGAAGATTCAAGTATGAAATAGAATTATAAAAATTACTAGAGGTCCTTATTTAACAATTAGACCATTATATGTTTAGATGGACAAAAATAGACATGGGAAGGAAAAACCTTAAGAAAGAGCTTTAAGGGCATTTTTGTCATTTGGTAAATAAAATATTAAAAAGGGAAAAAGAAGTCAAAATTGCGTCCATCTTCTTCTCCCATGGCCGAAAATCACTAAGGAGCCATAGCTAGGGTTTCTTCAACTTTCAAGCTTGATAGTAAGTGCATCCTAGCCCCGTTTTTAATGTTCTTTGTATTTTTGAGATCCTCGTAACTCGATTTAGCTATTTCTAGCTATATTTTGAGCTAGGGTTTATGTTCAAAAATTTACCCATGTATGACATAGTCGGAATAGTGATGCGAGACCACAAATCCAAAGTAGAAATATGTGTTTTATGATTTTTATGAGGCTTATAATATGTTTGCATGATTATGTGAAAATTTCATGAGGAAATTTTATTAATTAGTGATCAATTTGTCCATTAGGACTAGATTGCAAAGAATAGAAAATATAAGCTTCTAGAAGATTCAAGTATGAAATAGAATTATAAAAATTACTAGAGGTCCTTATTTAACAATTAGACCATTATATGTTTAGATGGACAAAAATAGACATGGGAAGGAAAAATCTTAAGAAAGAGCTTTAAGGGCATTTTTGTCATTTGGTAAATAAATTATTAAAAAGGGAAAAAGAAGTCAAAATTGTGTCCATCTTCTTCTCCCATGGCCGAAAATCACTAAGGAGCCATAGCTAGGGTTTCTTCAACTTTCAAGCTTGATAGTAAGTGCATCCTAGCCCCGTTTTTAATGTTCTTTGTATTTTTGAGATCCTCGTAACTCGATTTAGCTATTTCTAGCTATATTTTGAGCTAGGGTTTATGTTCAAAAATTTACCCATGTATGACATGCATGTATTTTGATTATTTATGGAAGAATATGAAAGTTTGATGTATGATAAACATCTTTTCTTAAGTGATTTTCATGAGAAATGCATAAAAAGGACTAAATTGTAAAAGTTATGAAAATGGTCATACATGGGTGAAATAGTGGAAATTAGAGGCTATTGTAGTTAAGAAAAAGATTCGGCTAGGCTTAAAATACAAGAAAGTTGAATAAAAATCATTTTACGAGCCTAGGGGCAAAAGTGTAATTATGTGAAAGTTTAGGGGCAAAATCATAATTTTGCCAAAGTATGATTCATGAGTCAATTTAGTCAATGTGAGTATTAAACAAGTGAAATTGTTATTATAGATCAAGATACACGAAGCCCAGACCAAAATCGAAGCAAGAACAAGGTGTTGGACTAAATTGAACATCTACACACATTTTGAGTACCGAGGTAAGTTTGTATGAAACTAAAGCTACACAATGTTATTATGTTTGTAATTATTTTATTTTATGAGAAATTTATATAAATTCCATGAAGTTGATTTATGATGTTTCGATGAGATTGTAATGAGATCATGCTAAGTTGAAGTCCCGGTTGAAGATTCGGAATAGCGAGGATACCTATGTCACGACATGAGATAAGGAAGGTCCCGTATAAGACCATGTCTGGGACATGGCATCGGCACCGAATGTAGATCCCGTATAAGACCATGTCTGGGACATGGCATTGGAGTCGAATAAGGAAGGTTCCGTATAACACCATGTATGGGACATGGCATCGGCATCGAATAAGGAAGGTCCCGTATAAGACCATGTCAAGGACATGGCATCGGCATCTAATAAGAAAGGTCTCGTATAAGACCATGTCAGGGACATGGCATCGGCATCGAATAAGCAAGGTCCTGTATAAGACCGTGTCTGGGACATGGCATCGGCATCAAATAAGGAAGGTCTCGTATAATACCATGTCTGGGACATGGCATCGGCATCGAATAAGGAAGGTCCCGTATAAGACCATGTCTGGGACATGGCTTCTGTAACACCCCATACCCGAGTCCGAGACTAAGACTAGATACGAGAAATTACCCTGCTTGAACTCACTTAAACATGTACTTACGAGCTATAAAATTTCGTTCCGAATTAAAAACTTATCTTTCTTAGTCAAATCAGACATTTCATGGGCCTACGAGGCCTCAGACTTACGTCCCGAAACTTTTGGAACTCATCCGAAACTTTCTCTCAAACGGGGTCACACGTCCAGGTGTGACTTGGGACACGTCCGCGCACCCTAAAACATGTCCGTGTCTTTCACCCGTGGTGGATACTGGCAAATTACACACGGCCTGGACACGCCCGTGGCCCTGGAACGTGTGCCAAACCTTTGCATTCTGACTTATTCACACGGTCTATACACACGCCCGTGTGCATTAACCGTGTGACAATTCAATTACTAAGTGTAAAGTGCAGACTTCACACGCCCAGGGCACACACCCATGTGCTAACCGTGTGGTACACACGGCCTAAACACACGGCCGTGTTATTAGCCTGTGGTCTATCCTGACTTAAAACACTAATGTGTAGGGGACACACGGCTTAGACACACGCCCGTGTGTCCATCCGTGTGTGCACTTAGAGGCTATTTACCAAGCCAACTGCCACCCTGAAATCAAGACCAAACCCATGCTCAATTCAGCAACTCAAGTATTACGTCTAACATGAACAAGGATGCATACTTCATTGATAGATTAAAACATACATACATAATCATTCATGACTCACCTCTTTGGCCATATACAAAAAGAATACTAAGCTTGATAACCAACACTTTGGCTAATTTTAAAACATAACTCAAAATGAAATGCTTCCTATACATGCCCTATTTAATATAAACACTTGGCTACACCAAAATATCAATTGATAGTGTGCTCCGAGCTCCGATGACGATGATCCACGAGATTAGCTAGGCGGGACTACATGGAAAGAAAGAATAAAGGACGTAAGCATTTAGCTTAGTAAGTTTGCATGTCATTCTCATAGCAATATATTTGCTTAACATTAACCATTCATCATAAACAATGGCATTATGAATCTCAAGTATTTAAGCTTACTTACTCTTACTGATTCTTACATATCTCATGGTACTTACTATTCTCATGCAAATGCAGTAAACAATATACTGTATCACTTGATCACATAGATCAAGTATACTTTACTATGATAAGTATAATCTCAACTTCATCATTCATATCATGAATAATACTCTTAACTAGCATAACTTGATAATAACTTTACTTACTTAACTTTCTTACTATATCATTTGAGCTTTACTCTCTTGCCCGGTGAATTTCTATGAAAAACTTAGGATACTAAATCTCATCCCACATAACTCGATGCCAAAGCCATATCCTCGATATGGTCTTACATGGGATCTCTCATCTTGGTATTGATGCCATGTCTTGACATGGACTTACTCAAAGTCTTCCTTGTGTGTTCCCTTGGGAACTTACCATTGCCATGTCTTGACATGGTCTTACTTGGTATCTTTACTCATGAACTGGTCAATGCCGAGCCTTGGCTTGGACTTACATGAAATCTTTCTTGTTACTCACCAATGCCATGCCTTGGCTTGGACTTACATGGAATCTCTAACTCATGATAGCTTTTCAATGCCAAGACTTGTCTTGGACTTACATGACATCTTTGCTTGGAGACTCACCAATGCCATGCCTTAGCTTGGGCTTACATGGGTCTTCATCTCATAATAACTCTTCAATGCCAAGACTTGTCTTGGACTTACATGATAACTTGCTTGATTGCCGATGCCATGCCTTGGCTTGGTCTTATACGGACTTTCTTATCTCGTGTGGTAGATCGAGTATCCTAAGTAATTCAACTTCAATCAGGACTTTCTCATGCTTAATCTCATTAATTTCTTTATTTAACATAGCAATAAGCATTTCTATGGTAATAGTGTACATTATACTAAGCAATTCAATGATAATAATCATAAAGCTTAGAAATCATACAAACTTGCCTCAATATACAAAATGTATGTAGATATGCAATTTAGTCCTCGACTTTGTTCTTGCCTCGATTTTGATCCGGGCTTCATTTTTCTTGATCTATAATAATAATTGGATCATTTAATACTCACATTGACTAAATTGACTCTTAACTCATACTTTGGCAAAATTACTATTTTGCCCTTAAACTTTCTCTTATTTGCACTTTTGCACCTAGGCTCATAAAATGGTTCTCATTTAACTTTCTTAAACATCATGCTTAGCTGATTCATTTTCTCTACTATAACAATCATCAATTCTCACTATTTCTAATAGGTATGACCAATTTCATAACTATTACAAATTAGTCCATACTATCATTTTTCATGAAATTCACCAAGGAAAAGATGTTTATCTAACATCAAACTCTCATAAACTTCCATAAAATATCATTTTACATGCATGATACACATGGGTAGATTTTTGAACATGCTTCTCAGCTCATCTTATAGTTAAAACTAGCTAATTCATAATACGAGGACTCCAAAAATATGAAGAATATTAAAAACGGGGCTAGGATGACTTACTTGCAAGCTTTAAAAATTTGAAGAACCCTAGCTATGGAGTCTCCCAATTTTCGGCACAAGGAAGAAGATGAATGAAATTTTTATCATCTTTTTCCTATTTTAATCATTTAATTGGTAAATGACCAAAATGCCCTTCTCTTTAAAAATTTACAATTTACTAACTCATGTCCATTTTTGTCCAAAACTTATAATTTGGGTAAATTGCTATTTAAGGAGTTCTAATTTATATTCTAAAGCTATTTCATACAAAAAGCTTCTAGAAACTCATATTTTGCAACTTTTGCAATTTAGTCCTATTTGATCATTCCATGTCAATTTCACAAAATTTCTACATGGAACTTTAATACTATCATGCAAACATGTCATAAACCTTAAGAACTCAATTTACTAACTTTCATTTGTGGTCTCGCACCACTATTCCGACTAGGCCTGAATCGGGATGTTACAATTCTCCTCTCTTAGGAATTTTCGTCCTCGAAAATCTTACCAAAGAAACAGAGTTTGGGTACTCGGTTTCTCATGCTCTCTTCTCGGTTCCCACGTAGCTTCTTCTATTCCATGTCTTTGCCACAATACTTTTACCAGGGCAATACTTTTATTCCTTAGCTGCTTGACTTCCCGAGCTAAAACCTTAATTGGTTCTTCACCATAAGTCATGTCGGGATGAATCTCTATCTCTGACGGGGTAATTATATGTGAAGGATCTGATCGGTAGCGTCTCAACATTGACACGTGAAACACATCGTGAATCTTTTCTAACTCTGATGGCAAAGCCAATCGATAAGCTACCGGCCCAACTTTTTCGGTAATCTCATACGGTCCAATAAAACGTGGACTCAACTTGCCTTTCCGGTCAAATCTGAGAACTTTTCTCCATGGTGACACTTTCAAGAAAACTTTATCTCCGACTTGATACTCTATCTCTTTTCTCTTTAAGTCCGAATAGGACTTCTGTCTATCTGATGCAGCTTTTAAACATTCTCGTATCACTTTCACTTTCTCTTCAGCTTCTCTAACCAAATCAACCCTGTGAATTTGGTTTTCCTTGAGTTCAGTCCAAAATAAAGGCGTTCTGCACTTACGCCCATATAGAGCCTCATAAGGCGCCGTCTTTAAATTCGATTGAAAACTATTATTGTAGGCAAACTCTACCAATGGGAGAAACTTTTCCCAACTGCCTCGGAATTCAAGAATACAACATCTGAGCATATCCTCGAGTACTTGAATTAACCTCTCCGATCGACAAATCGGTTTGAGGATGAAAAGCGGTACTAAAGTTCAACTTTGTACCCAAGGCCTCTTGTAACTTCTTCCAAAATCTGGATGTAAACCTCAAATCTCTGTCCGAGATGATTGACAATGAAACACCGTGAAGCCTTACTATTTCTGAAACGTACAAGTTTGCCAACTTGTCTAGTGAGTAATCAACTCGTACAGGTATAAAATAGGCTGACTTCGTAAGTCTATCAACCACGACCCATACAGCATCTTTCTTGCTCGGAGACAACGGTAAACCCTTTACAAAATCTATAGTAATACGGTCCTATTTCCACTCCGGAACCAAAATGGGTTGAAGCAAACCAGAAGGTACTTGGTGTTCAGCCTTTACTTGCTAACAAATCAAGCATTTGGAAACGAACTCTGAAATATTTTTCTTCATTCTCGGCCACCAATATTGGTGCTTCAAGTCATTATACATCTTGGTACCACCCAGATGTACAGATAAACATCCGTTATGGGCTTCACACAAAATTCCCTGAATAAGCTCTTCCTTTCTCGGTACACAAACTCTATCTTTGAACATCAGACTTCCATTGGGACTAATTCAGAGATCAGACTCAACATCTGTCTCGCACTGAGCTCTCTTGATATGCAATCCACTATCTTCTTTTTGAGCTTCAATGATCTCTTGGAGGAAAATTGGTCTAGCTCTCAACTCAGCTAGAATAGAACCATCGTCGGATAAAGTCATCCGTGAATTCATTGCCCTTAATGCAAATAGGGACTTTCTACTCAAAGCGTCGGCGACCACATTCGCCTTCCCGGGATGGTAGTCAGTGACCAACTCATAGTCTTTTATCAACTCTAACCATCTCTGCTGCCTTAAGTTCAACTCTTTCTACATCATCAAGTACTTCAAACTTTTGTGATCGGTGAAGATCTGACATCTCTCACCATATAGGTGGTGTCTCCATATCTTCAATGCGAAGACTATGGCAACCAACTCTAGATCGTGGGTCGGATAATTCTTCTCATGTGGCTTCAACTGTCTTGAGGCATAAGCAATCACTTTGCCTTCTTGCATAAGTACACAACCTAATCCATTTAAGGATGCATCGCTATAAATCACAAATTCTTTCCCTGTTTCAGGTTGTACTAAAGCGGAGCTTCATCAACATCGCTTCGGTTTCGAGAAACTTTGTTGGCATCTTTCTGTCCACTCAAACTTCACATTTTTCTGTAACAATTTAGTCATCGGGGTTGCAATCATAGAAAATCCCTTGACGAATCGTCTATAATAGCCAGCTAGGCCTAGAAAACTTCTAACCTCAGAGACATTTCTCGGTGGATTCCAGTCTATTATGGCCGAAATCTTACTTGGATCTACTCAGACTCTATCTCCCGAGATAATATGTCCCAGAAATCCTACTTCCTTGAGCCAAAATTCACTTTTACTGAACTTGGCATATAATTGATTTTCTTGAAGAGTCTGTAAAACTATCCATAGGTTCTCAGCATGCTTATTCTCATCTCGGGAATAAATCAGTATGTCGTCAATGAAAACGACTACAAACTTGTCGAGGTATGGTCTAAAAATGCGGTTCATTAAGTCCATGAATACCGCAGAAGCATTGGTCAAACAAATGGGCATGACTAAAAATTCATAATGCCTATACCTTGTTCGAAAAGATGTCTTGGACACATCTGATTCCTTTACTCTCAACTGGTAGTACCCCGATCTCAAGTCTATCTTAGAGAACACAGTGGCTCCCTTCAATTGATCGAACAAATCATCGATCCTTGGCAATGGGTACTTGTTCTTTACTGTCACTTTCTTAAGTTGACGGTAATCTATGCACAATCTTATGGTGCCATCTTTCTTTTTCACAAATAAAACCAGAGCACCCCATGGAGAACAACTTGATCTCGCAAAACCTTTATCTGTCAACTCTTGCAACTGTGACTTCAACTCTCTCAACTCCGTTGGAGCCATTCTGTAAGGAGTAATAGATATTGGTACAGTATCGGGAGCTAGCTCAATGCTGAACTCAACCTCTCTAACTGGTGGTAGTCCTAGTAATTCTTCTGGAAAAACATCCACGTACTCACATACTATCGGTACTGACTCAATCTTTAACTCTATTTCTCTATCATTCATCACAAAGGCCAAATATGCCTCATACCCTTTTCTTATGTATCTCTGTGCCGTCATATGAGAAATCATTGCCGGTGACCTACCTTGTTCATCTGATTTTACATGGAGAATGTCCTCATTCTCACATTTCATCTTAATGTACTTTTTCCCACAGTTTACTATTACATCATGGGCAGTCAACCAGTCCATACCAAGAATGATGTCAAACTCATCAAATGGTAGCAACATAAGATTTGCTTTAAAGCAATGACCTCTAATCGTTAATGGATAATCTTTACATACTTCATCAACTAACACACTCTTGCCTAAAGGATTAGACACCTTAATCGTAAATTCCATAGAATCTATAGGCATATTCATACTGGATACTAGTTTTATACAAATGTAAGAGTGTGTGGATCCGAGATCTATTAAAGTAATAACTTTAACGTCATGAAGAGAAAAGGTACCCGTAATAACATCAGGGGAAGATGCCTCTTCGCGAGCGCGAATGGCATAAGTCCTCGCAAGTGCCCTACCCTCGGGTCTCGCAGCCTGCTCTCTAGGGTTACCTCTTCCACTTGTCCCACTTCCTGGGTTCCTCTGCGGTCTTCCTCTGACCACACTCTCGGATCTCGGGTTATGTGCTCTATCTTCTTTCATTGTCTCTGGACAATCTTTTATGTAGTGGTCCTGGGAACCACATCTGAAACATGCAATTTCATGTGCTCGACATTCTCCAAGATGACGTCTGCCACACTGTGGGAATCCGGGTCTATCCGATTGGATGTTCCCCACACTAGCAACTGAGGTCGTCTGTGCCTTACTTCCCGAATACTGCTTACTCTTGTCCTTCTTTGAAAACCCAGTGGAAGTAGCCGATCGGGTGGAGAAATCTCTTGACTTCTTGGATGAGGATTGGAAGGACTTATTCCACTATCTCTTTTTAGAGTCACGAGACTCTACTTCAGATTTTCTCTTCTCCTTTACTAGTTCTTCGGCTTTACAAGCCCTCTTTACAAGCCCTCTCTACTAGCACAACAAATTCCTTTAGTTCTAGGACAGCAACAAACAATTTGATGTCCTCATTTAGCCCATCTTCAAATCTCTTACTCATGATGGCCTCGGTGGATGCGCATTCTCGAGCGTATTTGCTGAGCCGTACAAACTCACGCTCATAATCAGTCACAGACATCTTGCCTTGCTTTAACTCTAGAAATTCCTTTCTTTTCTGGTCCACGAACCTTTGACAGATATACTTTTTCTTGAACTCTTCTTGGAAAAATTCCCATGTGATCTTTTCCCTCGGTACCACCGACACAAGGGTGTTCCACCATTGGTAAGCAGAATCTCTTAAACGAGAGACTACACACTTCATGCATTCCTCAGGTGTGTATTACAACTCATTAAATACCCTGATAGTATTTTCTATCCAGAACTCAGCCTTTTTCGGATCATCATCTTTTCTAGCCCGAAATTCTTCTGCCCCATGTTTCCTAATCCTATCAACTGGAGGCTTCTCTCCTCTTACCACCTCTACTACTTGAGGGGCTACTGGATACGTTGAGGAATAGGTAGGGGTGGAGGGGGTTGTGCATTCGGGTTCGTACGAATGAACTCCATATACCATGTGTTCATTATGTGAAGGAAGGCTTCTCTAGCCTCTTCTCCTCCTTCTTGACTCACCGTAGTGGGTCTATTCTCATTCTCGTTCAGCACCGTCCCTTCAGCGGGAGCCGGTGCGTTACTTTCTACGTCATCCGCCACAACTCTATCGGGATCCATATACTAAATGTATAAACATAATTTAAGTCATCAGGAGTCGCCACACTATCATTATAAAAACATTCTTATGTATGGCATGTATAGCTAGACTCGTGCTCGTGCTACGTTCGTTCTAGAACCGACTAAACCGTAGCTCTAATACCACTAAATGTAACACCCCATACCCGAGTCTGAGACTAAGACTGGATACAAGACATTACCATGCTTGAACTCACTTAAACATGTACTTACGGGCTATAAAATTTCGTTTTGAATTAAAAACTTCTCTTTCTTAGTCAAATCAGACATTTCATGGGCCTACGAGGCCTCAGACTTACGTCTCGAAACTTTTGAAACTCATCTGGAAACTTTCTCTCCAAACAGGGGTCACACGTCCGTGTGACTTGGGACACGCCCGTGCACCCCTAAAACATGTCCGTGTCTTTCACCCGTGGTGGATACTGGCAAATTACACACGGCCTGGACACGCCCGTGGCCCTAGCCCGTGTGCCAAACCTTGGCATTCTGACTTATTCACACGGTCTATACACACGCCCGTGTGCATTAACTGTGTGACAATTCAATTACTAAGTGTAAAGTGCAGACTTCACACGCCCAGGGCACACGTCCATGTGCTAACTGTGTGGTACACACGGCCTAAACACACGGCCGTGTTATTAGCCCGTGGTCTATCCTAACTTAAAACACTAATGTGCAGGGGACACACGGCTTAGACACACGCCCATGTGTCCATCCGTGTGGGTACTTAGAGGCTATTTATCAAGCCAACTGCCACCCTAAAATCAAGACCAAACCCATGCTCAATTCAGCAACTCAAGTATTACGTCTAACATGAACAAGGATGCATACTTCAGTGATAGATTAAAACATACATACATAATCATTCATGACTCATCTCTTTGGCCATATACAAAAAGAATACTAAGCTTGATAACCAACACTTTGGCTAATTTTAAAACATAACTCAAAATGAAATGCTTCTTATACATGCCATACTTAATATAAACACTTGGCTACACCAAAATATCAATTGACAGTGTACTCTGAGCTCCGATGACGATGATCCACGAGATTAGCTAGGCGGGACTACATGGAAAGAAAGAATAAAGGACGTAAGCATTTAGCTTAGTAAGTTTGCATGTCATTCTCATAGCAATATATTTGCTTAACATTAACCATTCATCATAAACAATGGCATTATGAATCTCAAGTATTTAAGCTTACTTACTCTTACTGATTCTTACATATCTCATGGTACTTACTATTCTCATGCTCGTACGGTAAACAATATACCTGTATCACTTGATCACATAGATCAGTATACTTTACTATGATAAGTATAATCTCAACTTCATCATTCATATCATGAATAATACTCTTAACTAGCATAACTTGATAATAACTTTACTTACTTAACTTTCTTACTATATCATTTGAGCTTTACTCTCTTGCCCAATGAATTTCTATGAATAACCGAGGATACTGAATCTTATCCCACATAACTCGATGCCAAAGCCATATCCTCGATATGGTCTTACATGGGATCTCTCATCTTGGTATTGATACCATGTCCTGACATAGACTTACTCAAAGTCTTCCTTGTGTGTTCCCTTGGGAACTTACCATTGCCATGTCTTGACATGGTCTTACTTGGTATCTTTACTCATGAACTGGTCAATGCCGAGCCTTGGCTTGGACTTACATGAAATCTTTCTTGTTACTCACCAATGCCATGCCTTGGCTTGGACTTACATGGAATCTCTACCTCATGATAGCTTTTCAATGCCAAGACTTGTCTTGGACTTACATGACATCTTTGCTTGGAGACTCACCAATGCCATGCCTTGGCTTGGGCTTACATGGGTCTTCATCTCATAATAACTCTTCAATTCCAAGACTTGTCTTGGACTTACATGATAACTTGCTTGATTGCCGATGCCATGCCTTGGCTTGGTCTTATACGGACTTTCTTATCTCGTGTGGTAGATCGAGTATCCTAAGTAATTCAACTTCAATCGGGACTTTCTCATGCTTAATCTCATTAATTTCTTTATTTAACATAGCAATAAGCATTTCTATGGTAATAGTGTACATTATACTAAGCAATTCAATGATAATAATCATAAAGCTTAGAAATCATACAAACTTGCCTCAATATACAAAATGTATGTAGATATGCAATTTAGTCCTCGACTTTGTTCTTACCTCGGTTTCGGTTCGGGCTTTATTTTTCTTGATCTATAATAATAATTGGATCATTTAATACTCACATTGACTAAATTGACTCTTAACTCATACTTTGGCAAAATTACTATTTTGCCCCTAAACTTTCTCTTATTTGCACTTTTGCCTCTAGGCTCGTAAAATGGTTCTCATTTAACTTTCTTAAACATCATGCTTAGCTGATTCATTTTCTCTACTATAACAATCATCAATTCTCACTATTTCTAATAGGTATGACCAATTTCATAACTATTACAAATTAGTCCATGCTATCATTTTTCATGAAATTCACTGAGGAAAATATGTTTATCTAACATCAAACTCTCATAAGCTTCCATAAAATATCATTTTACATGCATGATACACATGGGTAGATTTTTGAACATGCTTCTTAGCTCATCTTATAGATAAAAATAGCTAATTCATAATACGAGGACTCCAAAAATACGAAGAATATTAAAAACGGGGCTAGGATGACTTACTTGCAAGCTTCAAAAATATGAAGAACCCTAGCTATGGAGTCTCCCAATTTTCGGCACAAGGAAGAAGATGAATGAAATTTTTATCATCTTTTTTCCTATTTTAATCATTTAATTAGTAAATGACCAAAATGCCCTTCTCTTTAAAAATTTACAATTTACTAACTCATGTCCATTTTTGTCCAAAACTTATAATTTGGGCAAATTGCTATTTAAGGACTTCAAATTTATATTCTAAAGCTATTTCATAGAAAAAGCTTCTAGAAACTCATATTTTGCAACTTTTGCAATTTAGTCCTATTTGATCATTCCATGTCAATTTCACAAAATTTCTACATGGAACTTTAATACTATCATGCAAACATGTCATAAACCTTGAGAACTCAATTTACTAACTCAGATTTGTGGTCTCGCACCACTATTCTGACTAGGCCCTGAATCGAGATGTTACAGCTTCGCCACCAAAAGAAGATCTCGTGTAAAACCATGTCTGGGACATGGCATCGACATCTATGTACAATCTCATATAAGACCATGTCTGGGACATGTCATCGACATCGAGTTAAGAGGTCCCGTGTAAGACCATATCTAGGATATGGCATCGGCATCAAAAGGTGATCCCATGTAAGACCATATTTGGGATATGGCATTGGCATAGTAATACATGTTTGATGAGATTAAGTATCCTCCGACATTTCGAGTAGTTCAACGGGCAAAAGAGTTGTGTATGTAAAGATGACAAAGAGTAAGCTATGCAAAGATTAAAAAGTTTTACATTCAAGTTAAGGATGATAATGATTTAAGTTTATGTTCATGATAGCATAAGTGCTAAACTGTGTGATGAAGTGACACAGGTACCATGAGTAAAATACGAGTTATGAAACCCAATGTGATATGTGATGGGTAAGAGTAAGTATGAGTAAGTATGTCAAAGCACTTGAGAGCTTATGTTGTTATCGTTTTATAAGATGAATGGATTTTACCATGAATACTTTTATTGTTATATTAATTCATGCAAACTTACTAAGCTATGTGCTTACCCCTCTCTTTTCCCTTTTCCTTGTAGTTTCACCAAGCTAGCTCGGGGATTGTAGGACGTCGGAGCTCGGATCACACTATGAACTATTCTTTTGGTATAGTAAAGTTGATTCATTTTGAGTATGGCATGTATAGGAACTTGGTCATTTTGTGTTATGTCATATTTGAAAGCCAAAGTGTGTGCTATTAATGTTATATACTCATTTTGTAAATGGCCATTAGGAATTGGCCAATATTTTTCAAGTTTTATAACTTAATGATGATGAAATCTATGTTGTGCATGAATGATGATTTGTGAGTCTTCACAATGTATTATTGCCGTGTTATATGTTGCTTGTGTTGGTATATGTGTGTTTATGTTTCAGGGTGGCAATAGGCTTGGAAAATAGCCTTCTAATTCTCCACTCGGGTAGACACACGGGCGTGTGTCTAGGCCGTGTGTTAACCCCATGGGTGTGTTGATAGGCCGTGTGTCCCCTGCATCAAATTTACGAGAATTCGATTCGCCACATGGGCGTGTGCCTAGGCCGTGTGCTATTAAGGGTTTGCTGACATCATAAACAGAATACCCAGGTTTCCACACATAGATGAGGACACGGGCGTGTCTAGGCCATGTAAGGGACACGGGCCACAGACACGGGCATGTGTCCGGCCGTGTGAAAACCCCTGTAGGTTTGAAATGAAAAATAAATTCCACACGGGCTGGGAACATGGGTGTGTGTGACCACACGGCCTGCCCACACGGACGTGTTCCATTTCACACGGGCGTGTAGCCCTATTTTGAGCAAATATTTTCTGAGTGCGTAAATGTTTTCAGTTTGGTTCTGAACCATTCCGATTGTATGTCTAGGGCCTCTTAGGCCCATAATAAGGATGTTACGTTTATGAATGAGAAGTTTTAAGTTGAAACGAAATTTTTACGGCCTAATGTTATATGATTAAACAAGTTAAGTTCGGTAATGCCTCATACCCTGCCCCGGTGACGGATACGGGTAAGGGGTGTTACACGGTCAGCCCTGTGGGCGTGTGGATAGGCCGTGTGTCCCCTGCATCTAAAGTTAGCAAAACAGAATGCTTAGTAGTAAGTACACGGGCAGAGACACGGCCGTGTGTCTTAGTCGTGTGAAGGCCACGGCCTCAGGACATGGGCGTGTGCCAGATCGTGTGAAGTCTGCATCTAATTTACGAAAAATTCAGTTCGTCACACGGGCTAGCACACGGGCGTGTGACCTGGCCGTGTTGCCCTAAATGATTGCTAACGTCATAAATAGAATGTCCCTTATTTTGGACACGGGTGTGTGATATGTCACACGGGCGTGTCACTTCTCTCACACGGGCGTGTGGCCCTGTCTTAAGCAAAAATTTTCTAAATGTTTGTAAGTTTACGGTTCAGGCCCAAACCAGTCTAGATGTATGTTTAGGGTCAAGTAGACCTTTAATAGTAATGTTATGAGTACAAATGAAGGGTCTTTAAGTATGAAAGAAAATTTATGGCCTGGTATTGTATGAAGAAGTCTGTTAAGTTCGGTAATACCTCGTACCCTGTTCCAGCGTCGGATACGGGTAAGGGGTGTTACAGTTTGAGTATATATAGTATATGTTTGTGTTTCGAGCCATAATTTGGCCTGTTGATTTGAAATAATACTTGTTAGGTGTTTGTGAATTTAAGTTTGATGATTTAGGTAGATATAAGCTAGGCTAAATTGATTGATTTTGGCATGTTTAAAACTTTGATTTGAATGATGCATGGATGATATGTTTTGAAGATACAACTTGTGGTACCAATGAGGGTACATTGGTTAGGCACCCAGGATGATTGTTTTAGCATGTTTTGATTATGTTTGATCGTGTTTTGAATAGGTTAAACAAATGGTTTTTGAGTTTCTTAATGCCCAAGCAAGTAGGAAATGGTAAGGTCTACACGACTAGACATATGGGCGTGTGATTTGGCCGTATGAGGCACACGGCTGGGTGACACGGTCGTGTGTCATCTGTGGGGTGCTTGGGAAGTAAGTCAGCTAGTATACTGCTTGGCACGCTGGCGTGTGGCTTGGCCGTTTAACCCAAGTCTGAAAGTTACACGGGCACGGACACGGGCTGGGACACGGTTGTGTATCCCTATTTCAAAAGTTACACGGCCGTGTGACCCCTGCAGTTGAATTTTTCTAACCTTTTCCTCAAATTTTCAAATGTTCCCAATTTAGTCCCGAATCGTTTCTAAAGTGATTCTAAGGCCTTAAGGGCTTGAATAAGGGACGATATGCATGCTTAATGATGGATTATGTTGTGATTATTGAAATGTTTTGAAATGAATAATTTAGGTAACGTTTATTTGGTAATGCTCTGAAACCCTATTCCAGCGACGAATACAGGTTAGGGGTGTTACATTTAGAATTGTAACGACCCGATAGTCAGGGTGTCAGAAAACGTATTTTTGGGACTCCATTTTCATAAACTGAACCTGTAAATATTTTTATTAAATATTTATGAGGCTAGCTTAGTAGCTAATTAATTTTTGGAATAGTGAATTTTGTGAAATTAGTAGTTATTAAGGTATAGGGACTAAATCACGTAAGAATTACAAATTGGATTATAAATTTAAATAAACTAAATGGGCTAAAGTAGCAATTGTGCCACTTAATTAATGTGTGTGCATAGGTGGCCGGCCTTGGGCTAAATAAAATGCATGTGTTTAAAATAAATATATATGTTATATATATATATATATATTAACTTTAATGTATATATATAATAATAATTAAATGAATGTATAATAAAAGAAAGAAAAAGAGATGAAAGTGGATACATGCAAATTAGAAAAGAAATAAAAAGAAAATAAAGAAAGAAAGCGAGAAGAAGCTCACGGCACTTGGGGGTTTGAAGTTCAAATCCAATTTGGTTAGTGCAATTTAATCCCTACACTTGTAATTTTTATATTTTTGGACTCTCGGTACTTAGGGCTACCTGACCCATGTTGTAATTTTTAGTATTGTTCAAGATTTTAGATGTTGAAGTTGTTGAATAGTTTAAGTATTAGGGATTAAATAGATAGATTTTTAAGTTGAAAATGGAAAAGGACTAAATTGTGAAATAAATTGTTGATTTTGAGCAACACAGACTAAATTGTGAAAAATTCAAAATTAAGGGGTTGAATTGGAAAAGAGGAAGCTAAATTTAGCCTAGAGTGAAATTAGTATAAAAATTTGAGTTTAAATGTGGAGTGTTAGATTAGTCTCGGTTTAGGGACTAAATTGAAGAATAAGCAAAATATAGTGTGAAAATTGAAATTTAATGTGAAGTTGAAATGTGTAATACTAATGTGATTTAATTGTTTATTTTCATAGCTAACGTCATATCGGAATCCTCGAGTAAAAAGGGGAATGATGAAATCAACATCGAATAGCTCATAAATCACGGTTTGTGTTTCTATAATTCGAATTAAATAGTAGATTATTGCATATATAATTGTTTGCATATGGTAAGCATTTGAGGTAAGTACTTTGGTACTTTGGGATTGAATTAAATTCATAATTGAAATGAAATGGATTGATTTTGTATATTATGAAATATAATGATTATGAATATATGTGTATTGAGAAAAATGTGATTATTATCAAATTGAATATATGCTTATATGTGATGATATACATTCATGAAATTGAGACATTGGTTTTATTGAAAAGTGAAATGAATCCCTATTAACTGTATCGGGCTGAGTCAGATATAAATGGTATGCCATAGGATAGGAAGAGTTCAGGGATTATTTCAACCTCGAGTTGATGAGGCACTGGGTGCCAATTCGCTTTAGTTTAACCGATGAGACATTGGGTGTCAATTTATATAGCGCTGGGCGCAGTTATTACTTCGGATTTATCCGATGAGGCACTGGGTGCCAAACTGGTGTGTTGGTTGGATCCGTGTATCCATCCGAGTCTGTGTCGTGACAATAAGGGAAAGTAAAATAATAAATTATGTTATTGATATTGAAATGGTAAAGATAAGAAATGAATATGAGATGAGAAAATGTGAAATGGCAAAGATGAGCAATGATTATGAGATGAGAAATGAAATATGAAATGATGAATTGAGATGTGAAACTTGAATGAATTCAAGTACTGATCAAAGATATGAATCATGCCATTGCATGAGTTGATGTATTTGAACATATAAAATGTGGTACCAATGAGAGTACATTGGTTAGGCATATTAGGTGATGAATTTAGTTTATTTTTGGCATGTTTAATCGTGTTTTGAATAGGTTAAATGATTGGTAATTGAGTTACTTAGAGCCCAAGTAATTAGGAAATGGTAAACTTTACTTTTAAGGTACTTTTGGATGCACATGGCCTGGCCACACGGGCATGTGTCACACACGGGCAATACACATGTGCGTGTCTCAGGCCGTGTACTTTCGAAATAGGGACACACGGTAGTGTCCCAGCCCGTGTCCGTGCCCGTGTAACTCTCTGACTTGGGTCACATGGCCAAGACACATGCCCGTGTGCCAGGCCGTGTGCTTGCTGACTTGTTCCCTATGCACTCAACAGGTGACACACGGCCGTGTTTCCCTGCCGTGTGTCTCACACGGCCAAGTCACAAGCCTGTGTGTGTGGCCATGTGGACCTAAAATGTACCTTAAACAACAAGTTTACCATTTCCTACTTGCTTAGGTATTAAGCAACTCAAAAACCATTTGTTTAACCTATTCAAAACACGACCAAACATACTCAAAACACATCAAAATAATCATCCTAGGTGCCTAACCAATGTACCCTCATTGGTACCACATTTATATCATCAAAACATATCATCAATGCATCATTCAAATCAATATTTTAAGCATACCCATTCATTCACTTCAACCTAACTTATAACTACCTAAAATATCAAGCTTAAGTTCACATACACTTCACCAGTAATGGTTCCAAAATAACATGCCAATTTATGGCTTCAAACACAAACATATATTTATATAGTCAAACCAATTATACTTCTAACTCCATTTACAATCCATTCATAAAATAACTATCAACTAAGACATCCTAGGTACATGCCGTCACAAAAGGTCAACTTCACCACATTTGGGATCGGGATCATTGTTGGATCCTAAGTCGGCGATCAAAAGAGAAATACCTAACCTGCGCATAGAAAACAAAACCGTACGCTGAGTCAAACTCAGTGATATTTCTATAATCCAAAGAATTAAAGACATAATGATACAAGAATGCATAATTTGAATTATATGAACATACTATCGTCTAAGCTCACAACTATCATTTACCATCATTTCAAATTCAAGCATATTACCATATCATTTCATACTATACTCAATTTTCACATGCTATCATATTTGATTTGTTTAACAAATATCTAAATTCACATCACTTGCTATATAAATAGCTTTTCACATATCATTCCACATTTGTTTATACAATGGCATTATCCATTCCATTTTCAATTCATGAGTACATAACTCATGTATTTCATTTAATCACAACATATCTCATTTTTCATGTTTCAATTCACTATCTCATTTCCATTTCACATACCATGCCATTCAATATCGATCATAGAACTTTATTATTTAATTACCACTATTAACACGACTCGGACTCGGACGGATACACAAATCCAACCAACACACCAGTTTGGCACCCAGTGCCTCATCGGAAAATTTTGAAGTAATAACTATGTCCAGCGCTATATAAATTGACACCCAGTGTCTCATCGGTTAAACCGTAGCAATTTGGCACCCAGTGCCTCATCGACTCGAAGTCGAAGAAATCCATAAAATCTTCCTATCCTATGGCATGCCATCTATATCTGACTCAGCCCAATACAGTTAATAGGGTTTCATTTCACTTTTCAAATACAACCAATATCCAATTCTAATATTTGCACATTATCACATTTACACATATATTCATTTCAATTCAAATAATTAATACTTTCATAATGTATATACCAATTCAATCCATTTCAATCAACTATAATTTTCAATTCACTATCAAAGTGCCAAAATACTCACCTTAACCACTTACCATATGCATTAAATCAAAATACAACAATTAACAACTAGGTTCAGATTAAAAAAATACAAACTGTGGATTCCGAGCTATTCGACGTCGATTTTATCCTTCCCCTTTTTAGTCGAGTATTCCGGTACGACGTTAGCTATGGAATTAAAACAATTAAAATACATCAATACAACACAATTCAATTTCACATTGAATATTTCAATTTTTACTCAATATTTGCTTAAATTTCAATTTAGTCCCTAAACCGAGACTAATTTTTATTCTTCACATTTAATCCTATATTTTTATACTAATTTCACTTTAAGCTAAATTTAGCTCTCTATTTTCAATTAAACCCCTAAATTTCAAAATTTTCACAATTTAGTCCCTATTACTCAAAATTTACAATTTGTTCTATAATTTAATCATTTTCCATTTCTAGCTTAAAAATGTATCAATTTAGTCCCTAATACTAAAACTATTCAACATTAACAACATTTAAAATCTTAATCAATGCTAAAATTTCAACATGGGTCGGGTAGTACTAAACTACGAGATTCCAAAAATATAAAAATTACGAGAAAAAGGACTAAATTGACTAACCAATTTTGAATTTGAACCCTAAGATCCCTATAGCCGTGCGTCTTTCTCCTCTTTTCTTTCTTTCTCTTTTCTTTCTTTCCTTTCCTATTTAACTTGCATGTTCTCTTAGTTTCTTTTATCCTGTTTTATTATAATAATAATTATCATTATTATATAATACATTTTAGTAATTATATTATATAACTTATATATATTAAACTATTATACATATACATATATGCCCCATTAATGTCGTCCACTACCTAATATAAAGGTATATTTACCATTTTAATCCCTCAATTGATTTTATAAATATAATTCAACTTTTACTCTAAACGCGATTTAGATCCCACACGTTATATTGAAGATTCGATTGTCACAATCCTATGAGAAGAGGTTTCACTTGGATCTAAACCCGGTAGATGAATCTATCGCATCAAACACATATTATAGTTATAGATCTATCGGATGTGGCTTATTACTTAAAAATTAATCATTAAAATAATTCTCACCAATTACTTACCCTTAAATCGAGACTTAGATTCGATACCTTCTTTATCACACTAAGGATCTCTTGTATTGGCGTTGCTTGGTTCTTCAAAAGATATAGGAACAAAATAATTGAAATATACGATCTACAAAAATATATGATCGATGAGTCTTGAGCACAAAATAATTAAAATATGGTAATTGAATCCTTAGAGAAGATATGAGAGATTGAAAGGGAAAGAAAAAGGGGAAAACCGAATCCCGATGAAAATCGCCGTTGGCTACGGTGGTCTAGCAGTGGTTTGAAAGAAAAGAGAAGGAGAAGAGAATATTAGGCAGTGATGTGGAGGTGGTGAAGCTATAGCCCGAAGCAGAGGAATTTTAGGTGGTGGTTGTTTGTCAAAAAGGGGAGAAAATGAAAAAGGAATAAATGAAAAAAATGAGAATATAGGAGTAAATGAGTGGTATGGATGGCAAGGAGGTGGGGTAAGCTTGGTTAACTGTGACTAGGTTCATTGAATCATAGCAAATAGGCAAGAATGAAGTGAAAGAAAAGAGGGGGAACATAGGAGCATAAAGGGGGATCATATTTCCCAACTTAAGGCAAGTTTGACTCGTAAAAGGGGAAAGGAATCAACTTATTTGAGGCAACTAAGGGGGAGGATGGCAAGCACTTAAGCCACATGGAAAAAATGTAAAAAAATTAAATAGAAGAGTGTTAACATTAGGACTTAAACTTTGGACCATTAGGATAACTAAAGAGTCATTAAACCACTAGACTAGACACTTCATTGTTCTCATTCTTGCGCACATATTAATAAAAATATTTATATGGGATGTGACAACTCTACCCTCCTTAAAAGAAAATTTCGTCCTCAAAATTTACTTAATGAGAAAAGGTGAGGATATTATTGTCGCATCACATCTTCCGACTCCCAGGTAGCCTCACTAGAACTGTGATTCTTCCATAAACTTTTACAAGTGGCACTTGCATCCTTCTTAACACTTTAACATCATGATCGATAATTTGCACTGGTTCTTCAACAAAAGTCAAGTCATGACAAACCTCTATCTCCATAACTGGATTACATGAGAAGGGTTGAATCGATAACGTCGCAACATAGATACATGGAAAACATCATGAATGCGATCCAACTCTAAGGGTAATTCCAACTGATATACCACTGGTCCAACTCTCTTGACGATGTGGTAGGGTCCAATGAACCTCGAACTTAACTTTCCCTTGCGGCCAAATCTCAACACTTTCTTCCAATGTGAAACCTTAAGGAAGAATCGGTTGCCCACACTAAACTCAATATCCCTCTTCTTCAAGTCAGAATAAGACTTTTGTTGATCTGATGCTACTTTCAACCGATCTGTAACACCCCTTACCCGTATTCAATTTTGGAACAGGGTACGAGGCATTACCAGACTCACATCACAAGCAATAACACAATTTCTAGTCATAAAAATTGCGTCCAAATTAAAACCATTCATATTCGATCATAAAGTCTCTAATACGATCTTACGAGGCCCAAAACATGTATTGGAAGTGGTTCGGGACTAAACCGAGAACTCAGGAAACTTTTACAAAACTTAGAAAATTTTTGCTAGAAGCAGGGCTCACACGCCCGTGTGGTCCAAGGGACACGTCCATATGGTCCAAGGGACACGCCCGTGCTTCAAACCGTGTTCAAATTAAGGTGCTCTCTGACTTGTGCCACATGCTCGTGTGCTAGGCTGTGTAGCACACATGGTTGAGACACACGCCCGTGTACTCAATTCTGGACATTCTGTTTCTCAAAATTAAGGTGCAGGGGACACACGGCCAGAACACATGCCCATGGGGCAGACCGTGTGTCACACACGGTCTAGGCACACGTCCGTGTGTCTACCCGTGTGGACAAAAACAAGGCTATTTACCAAGCCATTTTGCCACCCTCACTTGCACACATCAACACAACATCACATGGCACAAATTCAAGCATATAAGAGCAACCAAATAACCACAACCAAGACAATAACATGTCATCCTCATGCCATTATTTATCATGCTTAGAACATCAACCTTTCCACACCAAATCATGCAAGATTCCACATTCACAAATGACATTAATATATAAATATACTCATAACCAATATTAGCCAACTTCCGTGGCTATATACAAAAAATGAACCATAAACCATTATAAGCCAACACATATGGTAAAATTAATAATGACACATATAACCAAAAGACCAAATCCCTATACATGCCATAAACTCAAAATACTTGAATTCATCAATACCCAAAGTGATAGCTTGATAGTGTGATAGGATCTCCGGTGATCTCCAATCCAAGCTAGCTCAATGACACTATAAAGCATGGGAAAGGAAGGGGTAAGCTATATAGCTTAGTAAGTTCATATGCATATAATACAAAACATTATTCATACATTTGACATATAAATAACCTAACATATATTAACATAAATATCATTAAGACTTCATAAACACAGCTTACTTAATCACATTCTTACTAATAGCTCATCATATGAATAACATAACTTATATCAACATAAAGGTCATTAAACTTCATGAGTATAACTTACTCAATCACATTCTTACTAATAGTTTATCATATGAATAAAATAACTTATATCAACATAAAGGTCATTAAACTTCATGAGTATAACTTACTCAATCACATTCTTACTAATAGTTCATCATATGAATAACTTAACATTTATTAACATAAATGTCATTTAAGCTTCATAAGCACAACTTACTCCATCACATTCTTACCAAGGGTTCATCACGTATCAAGCTCATTACTTATGAGTTTTACGTACATACCTGTACCAACTCACATCATAGCCATATCCTTTCACAACTTTGACATTCCCGTTGAACACTCAGAATATTAACGGATACTCAAAAATCTTGTACATAAGTGCCATATATGTAGCTAAAGCTACCTCATATCTAATAGTACATATAGGTTCGCTTTCGAGCTATTCACGGACCTGCTCACACAAGCTGTCAGTCAGGACGTAGCTACACAGTGCTGCTCACACAAGCTGTCAGGTATCCTCAACACATGCCGGACTACCCAGCCACTGGTAGAATGTACAAGACCAGCACCCGAATCACATAATCGCATATACACATGGGTCCCTAGTGACATGTCACTCGTATCCTATTCTATTCTTAATGTTCAACTGGGATTTCTCGTTTGTCAAAACTTTTTCGAATACGTCCAAAGAGTCAATCACAATTCATACAATATTAAAGCATTCAAAACATAAATATAACAACGCATTATTTACATACGAACTTACCTCGATACAAAAATAGCGGAAATGGACCTAATCGTCAAACACTTTGGTTTTCCCCCAATCTAGACCCGAATTTCATTTTTTCTTGATCTATAATACCAAATTTATCTCATTTAATCATCACATTATTCATTTCAGCCCAAAAGTCACATTATGGAAAAATTACATTTTTGCCCCTAAACTTTTGACATTTTACACTTTAGTCCCTAGGCTCGTAAAATAAATTTCATTCAATTTCTTCACACTCAAGCTAAGCTGAAACTATTTTCATACTCATAATAGCCCACATTTCTCATTTATTCATATTTTTCTACTCATTTTATAGACTTTTACAAATAAGTCCAATTTGACATTTTTACCGAAAATCACTTAGCAAAAGTCGTTTAACAAACAACAAACATGCACTTTCTACCATCAATGTAACAACTTGATTTTGGGGCTAGTCAGTATAGTGGTTTTTGGAACACAAATTCGACGCAATAAAATTTATTTTTATTATATTTTTATGGTCTATAGTTTTATGGAATGATTTCGTGAAAATTTCGTTCGAAAATTTTGACGTCTGGGCACTTAATTTAGTCAAAAGGACTAAATTACAAAAAGTGCAAAATGTGTGTTCTAGAAGATAGAGGTGTATAATTGCTATGAAACTTTAAATTGAAGGTCCTTAGATGGTAATTAGACCATTGGTTAAGTTAGTGGACAAAAATGGACATGAAGTAAGAGAATTTTTATGTATTAAGTTAGGGGCATTTTGGTCATTTGGCTAATTAAATGAATTAAAAATCAAATTAAAAGCTAATTTATTGCTCATCTTCTACCCCTTGGCCGAAATTTACAGGAGGAAGACATAGCTAGGGTTTTTCAAGCTTCCAAGCTCGATTGTAAGTCCGTTCTAGCCCCGTTTTTAATGATTTTTATGTTTTTGATATCCTTGTAACTCGATCTACCTATTTCTAGTACTAATTTGAAGTATGATTAAGGTCTAGGGTTTGACCCATTTTATACATTTATGTATTTTGATGTTTAATGGTAGATTATACAAAATTGAGGTTGGATAAACAACTTTTGCTAAGTGATTTTCGGTAAAAATGTCAAAAAGAACCTATTTGTAAAAGTTATAAAATATGTAGTAAAAGTGCGATTTAATGGAAATTGTGGGCTGTTATGGGTATGAAAATGGTTCAGCTACGCTTGTGTATTAAAGAAATTTAACACGTTTCATTTTACGAGCCTATGGACTAAAATGTAAAAAGTTGAAAAGTTAGGGGAAAAATATAATTTTGCCATAATGTAATTTTTGGGCTGAATTGAATAATGTGAGTATTAAATGAGCTGAATTTGCTATTATAGATCAAGAAAAATGAAGTTCGGACCTAGATCAAGTGAAAAACAAAGTAATTGACTATTAGGTCAAATTCTACTATTTTTGTACCGAGGTAAGTTTGTAGGAAAATAATGCAATGTTATGTTTGTATTTTAACATTTTGATATTACATGAAATGCATGAATGATTCTATGAGTATATTCAACGAAGTTCCAGCGGGAGAGAAATCCCGGTTGAACCTTAGGAATAGATTAGGATACAAGTGACATGTCACTAGGAACCCATGTGATTATGTGATTTTTGTGTCCCGGGTGCTGGTCCTGTACGTCTTACCGGTGGCTGGATATACCTGCATATGTTGCAGATACCTGACAGCTTGTGTGAGCAGCACTGCGTAGTTACGTCTTGACTGACAACTTGTATGAGTAGGCCCGTGGATTTGCTCGAGAGCGAGCTTATATGTGTTATGATAATTGTGATAGCATTGGCTACATATGTGGCACTTATGTGCAAATTTTTTCGTGTATCCGATAGTATTCCAAGTGGTTCAACGGGTATGTCAAAGACGAGAAAGTATGTGAATATGTTACGAGTTGGTATAGGTATGTACGAAAAACTCAAAGGAAATGAATTTGGTATATGATGAACTATTGGTAAGAATGTAATTGAGTATGTTATGTTCATGAGGTTTTAATGACATTTAGGTTGATATACGTATGTTACTTATATGGCAATTGTATGGTTAATGTTGTTCATTATTTGGTTATGAACTTACTAAGCTATATAGCTTACTCCCTTTTCTTTCCCTTGTCTTATAGTGTCACCAAGCTAGCTCGGGATTGGAGATCGTCGGAGATCCATTCACACTATCAACTATTATTTTGGTACCAATGAATTTAACTTTTTGAGTTATGGCATGTATAGGGGACTTGGTCATTTTGCTATGTGTCATAATTGATTTGGCCAAATATGTTGGCTTATATTGGTTTAAAGTTCATTTTGTAAATGGCCATTGAAATTGGCTAATATTGGTGTAAGCAATTTATATGATGATGCCTTTCATGGATGTGAGGATTTACATGATATGAGTTGATAAGTATGTAATGTTTGTGTACGATAGATGGTAGCATGTGAATGATGTGTTGATGTCTTGGTTGTGGCTGATTTGGTTGTATGTATATGCTTGGTTTGGTGTTATGTTATGTTGTGTAGGTGTGTACATTAAAGAGTGGGAAGAAGGCTTGGTAAATAGCCTTATTTTTTTCCACACGGGTAGACACACGGGCGTGTGTCACGGCCTTCCCCACGGGCATGTGTTTTGGCCGTGTGTCCCCTGCACCTTAATTTTGAGAAACAGAATGTCTAGAATATAGCACACGGGCAGAGACACGGGCGTGTGTCTCGGCCGTGTGTGCTACACGGCCTTGGACGCGGGCGTGTGTCTTGGCCTATGAAATCTACACCTATTTTATGAAAAATTATGAAAATTAAATCGACCACAAGGCCTAGCACACGGGCTTGTGGAACGGCTATGTGGCACAAGTCAGCGAGCACCCTATTTTGAACACGACCTGTAGCATGGGCGTGTCCCTTGGACCACACGGGCGTGTGACCCCTGTAACATGAAAAATTTTCTAGGTTTTGTAAAATTTTTTAAAGTTCTCAGTTTAGTCCTGAACCACTTCCAAAGCACGTATTGAGCTTCGTGGGCTCGTTTTAGGTATGATATGAATGTGTATGAAAATTTTTAATTTGAATGGAAATTTATGACTTAGAAATGTATGTTTGCTTGTGTTTATGTCTGGTAATGCCTCGTACCCTGTTCCAACATTGAACATGGGTAAAGGGTGTTACATTTAGTGGTATTAAAGCTACGGTTTAGTCGATTCTCGGACTAAGGTAGCGTGTGTGAAAGTCTAGCTATACATGCCATAAATAAATCGTGATAGTGTGATGACTCCTGACAATTTTAAAATGTGTTTTCATAAAGTATATGGATCCCAATCGAGCTGAAGCTGATGACGTAGAAAGTAATGCACTGGCTCCCGCTCAAGGGGCAGCACCGTTCGAAAGTAGACCTCCCACGGTTAGTCAGGGAGGAGGAGAAGGGGCTAGAGAAGCCTTCCTCCACATGATGAACGAGTGGTATACGGAGTTTGTTCAAACAAATCCGAATGCTCAACCCACTCCACCCCCACATATTCCTCAGCATGTTCCCGTAGCTCCACAAGGTATAGAATTCGTAAGAGTGAATAAGCCTCCGGTTGATAAGATTGGAAAGCATGGGGCTGAAGATTTTAGAGCAAATGTTGACGATGATCCTGAGAGGGCAGAATTTTGGCTTGAGAATTCTATCCGGGTATTCGATGAACTGTCTTGCAGACCGGATGAATGTCTAAAATGTGCCATATCACTTCTAAGAGACTCAGCATATCGGTGGTGGAAAACCCTTCTGTCAGTAGTACCAAGAGAGAGGGTTAATTGGGAATTCTTCCAAGATGAATTTAGGAAAAAGTATATCAGCCAACAGTTCATTGATCAAAAATGTTAAGAATTTTTAGAGCTGAAACAAGGCCGAATGTCTGTAACCGAGTATGAACGAGAGTTTGTCAGGCTCAGTAAGTATGCTCAGGAGTGTGTTTCCACCGAGACTATCTTGTGCAAAAGGTTAAAAGATGGGTTGAATGAGGACATTCGATTGTTAGTTGGAGTTCTTGAGTTGAAATAATTTGTGGTGTTATTCAACCAAGCTTGTAAAGCTGAAGAATTAAGCAAGGAAAAGAGAAAAGCTGAGTTTGAGGCTAGAGATGCAAGAAAAAGGCCGATGAGTAAGTCATTTCAATCTCAGTCTAAGAAATCGAGAGATTTGTATGCTCGATCGAGTGCTTCAGCTGGGTATCCCAACAGAGATCGTGGGAAACAATACTCAGATTCTAAAGCCTAAACTACATTAGTAGCGAGCGTTGGTAACGCCAAGTCTGGTAGGCCTGAATGTCTGCACTGTGGCAGACAACACCCCGGCGAATGTAGAATGTATGACCGAGCTTGTTTTAAGTGTGGCTCTCACGACCACTTTATTAAAGATTGCCCAAAAATGGTTGAAAATGATAAGTTTCAGACTGCAAGATCGGGCAACACTGCCTCAAAAGGGAGACCACCAAGGAACACGAGAAATGGAGCTAGTAGCAAAGGTGTGACAAAAGATACAACTGTAAGATCTGAGGCCAGGGCAACTGCTAGAGCCTATGCTATCCGTGCCCGCGAAGAAGCGACATCTCCCGAAGTTATCACTGGTACTTTTTCTCTCTATAATACTAATGTAGTTGCATTAATTGATCCTGGATCGACTCATTCTTATGTTTGCATGAAATTGGTAGCTAGTGAGAACTTGCCTGTTGAGTTTACTAAATTTGTGATTAAAGTGTCAAACCCCTTAGGTAAATATGTGCTAGTTGATAAAGTTTGCAAGAATTGTCCATTGATGATTCGAGGTCACTGTTTTCCGGCTGACCTAATGTTGTTGCCATTTGATGAGTTTGATGTCATTTTGGGTATGGATTGGTTGACACTGCATGATGTTGTAGTGAATTGTAGACGGAAAATTATTGAATTGAAATTTGAGAATGGTGAAATTCTTCAAATTGATTCAGATGAGTCGGGTGAGTTACCTATTGTGATTTCTTCAATGACTACCCAAAGATATGTGAGAAAGGGTTGTGAAGCTTATCTAGCTTATGTGTTGAATACAAAAGTGTCTGAATTGAAAATTAAATCAGTGCCAATAGTTAGTGAATATCCGGATGTTTTTCCAGAAGAGTTGTCTAGGATTTGACCCATGTTAGACATTTGTGTATTTTGATGTTTAATGGTAGATTATACAAATTTTAGGTTGGATAAACAACTTTTGCTAAGTGATTTTTGGTAAAAATGTCAAAAAGGACCTATTTGTAAAAGTTATAAAATATGTAGTAAAAGTACGATTTAATGGAAATTGTGGGCTGTTATGGGTATGAAAATGGTTCGGCTACGCTTGTGTATTAAAGAAATTGAACACGTTTCATTTTACGAGCCTAGGGACTAAAATTTAAAGAGTTGAAAAGTTAGGGCAAAAATGTAATTTTTCCATAATGTAATTTTTGGGCTGAATTGAATAATATGAGTATTAAATGAGCTGAATTTGCTATTATAGATCAAGAAAAATGAAGTTCGGACCTGGATCAGGGGAAAAACAAAGTAATTGACGATTAGGTCAAATTCTACTATTTTTGTACCGAGGTAAGTTCGTAAGTAAATAATGCAATGTTATATTTGTATTTTAACGTTTTGATATTGCATAAAATGTATGATTGATTCTATGAGTATATTCGACGAAGTTCCAGCGAGAGAGAAATCCTGGTTGAACCTTAGGAATAAATTAGGATACAAGTGACATGTCACTAGGAACCCATGTGATTATGTGATTTATGTGTCCCGAGTGCTGGTCTTGTACGTCCTACCGGTGGCTGGGTATACCTGCACATGTTGCGGATACCTGACAGCTTGTGTGTACATTACTACGTAGATACGTCTTGACTGACAGCTTGTGTGAGCAGGCCCGTGGATTTGCTCGAGAGCGAGCTTATATGTGTTATGAGAATTGTGATAGCATTGGCTACATATGTGGCACTTATGTGCAAAGTTTTTTGTGTATCCGATAGTATTCCAAGTGGTTTAACGGGTATGTCAAAGACGAGAAAGTATGTGAATATGTTACGAGTTGGTATAGGTATGTACGAAAAACTCAAAGGAAATGAATTCAGTATATGATGAACTATTGGTAAGAATGTGATTGAGTATGTTATGTTCATGAGGTTTTAATGACATTTAGGTTGATATACGTATGTTACTTATATGGCAATAGTATGGTTAATGTTGTTCATTATTTGGTTATGAACTTACTAAGCTATATAGCTTACTCCATTTTCTTTCCCTTGTCTTATAGTGTCACCAAGCTATCTCGGGATTGGGGATCGTCGGAGATCCATTCACACTATCAACTATTATTTTGGTACCAATGAATTTAACATTTTGAGTTATGGCATGTATAGGGGACTTGGTCATTTTGTTATGTGTCATAATTGATTTGGCCAAATATGTTGGCTTATATTGATTGAAAGTTCATTTTGTAAATGGCCAATTAAATTGTTTAATGTTGGTATAAGCAGTTTATATGATGATGCCTTTCATGGATGTGAGGATTTACATGATATGAGTTGATAAGTATGTAATGTTTGTGTATAATAGATGGTAGCATGTGAATGATGTGTTGATGTCTTGGTTGTGGCTGATTTGGTTGTATGTATATGCTTGGTTTGGTGCTATGTTATGTTGTGTAGGTGTGTACATTAAAGAGTGGCAAAAAGGCTTGGTAAATAGCCTTATTTTTGTCCACACGGACGTGTGTCACGGCCTGCCCCACGGGCATGTGTTTTGGCCGTGTGTCCCCTGCACCTTAATTTTGAGAAACAGGATGTCAAGAATATAGCACACGGGCAGAGACACGGGTGTGTGTCTCGGCCGTGTGAAGTCTGCACCTATTTTATGAAAAATTATGAAAATTAAATTGACCACACGGCCTAGCACATGGGCGTGTGGCACGGTCGTGTGGCACAAGTCAGAGAGCACCCTATTTTGAACACAACCTATAGCACGGGCGTGTCTAAAGGTCACACGGGCGTGTCCCTTGGACCACACGAGTGTGTGACCCCTGTAACATGAAATATTTTTTAGGTTTTGTAAAATTTTCTAAAGTTCTCGGTTTAGTCTCGAACCCTTTCCAAACCATGTATTGAGCTTCGTAGGCTCGTTTTAGGGACGATATGAATGTGTATGGAAAGTTTTAATTTGAATGGAAATTTATGACTCGGAAATGTATGTTTGCTTGTGTTTATGTCCAGTAATGCCTTGTACCCTATTCCGGCATTGAACATGGGTAAGGGTTGTTACAATCAAACATCAAAATACATACATGTTCAACATGGGTAAAATTTTAAACTTTAATCCCTCTTCAAATTAGTCATTGGAAAGGCTAGATTAGGTTGAGACAACATCAAAAACATAAAAATCATTAAAAACAAGGCAAGAACGGACTTACAATCGAGCTTGAAAGCTTGGAAAACCCTAGCTATGTCTTCTCCTTGTAAAATTTGGCCAAGGGAGGAAGAAGATGGACAAAATTTGATTTTTATTTTACTTATTAATTCATTTAATAACTAGTTTACCAAGATGCCCTTAATGCAAAACTTTGGAAATTCACCTAACCATATCCATTTTTGTCCAATATGAAGTATAATGGTGTAACTACCATTTAAGGACCTCTAATTTAATATCTCATAGCAATTGGACACCTTTAACATATAGAACTCAAATTTTGCACTTTTTGCAATTTAGTCCCTTTAACTAAATTGAATGCCCAAACGTCAAAATTTTCGAACGAAATTTTCACGAAATCGTTCCATAAAACCATAGACCATAAAAATATAATAAAAATAAATTTTTCTTCGTCGAATTTGTGGTCTCAAAACTACTGTTCCGACTAGACCCAAAATCGGGCTAATACACGATCCCGAATAATTTTCACATTGTTCTCAGTCTCTTGTACTAGATCTGGTCCTAATACTTTCTTTTCCCCCAAATCTGTCCAACACAAAGGTGTCCTACACTTGCGTCCATAAAGTGCCTCACACGGAGCCATCTGAATGCTCGACTAAAAACTGTTATTATATTCAATCTCCGTAAGTAGTAGATGTTCCTTCTAATTACCCCAGAAATCAATCACACAACCCCGCAACATATCCTCGAGAATTTGAATAACCTTTTCAAACTATCCATCAGACTACGGATGGTAAGCGATACTAAAATTCAATTTGGTGCCAAGGGCCTCATGTAGACTCTTCCAAAAATGTGATGTGAAACAAGGATCCCGATCCGAAATTATAAACACGGGTACCCTCATGAAGTCTCACAATTTAAACGATGAATAATCTAGCCAACCTCTACAAGGAATAATTGGTGCGCACTGGTAGAAAATGGGCGGACTTAGTCAACCGATCAACTATTACCCAAATGGAGTCTTTCTTAGATGGCGTCAAAGGTAGCCCACTAACAAAATCCATGGTGATATGCTCTCATTTCCACTAAGAGACTTGAATAGGCTGAAGTAAACCAAAAGGAAATTGGTGCTCAGCCTTGACTTGTTGGCACGTCAAGCATCTTGCCACAAAGTCTGTCACATCATGTTTAAGTCTTTGCCACCAATATTGCTTACGGAGATCCCGATACATCTTACTACCTCCAGGATGCATAGCGTAGGGGTTGTTGTCCACTTCCTTAAGTATAGACTACCTCAACTCAGAATCAGAAGGTACACAGAGTCTCCCACGATAACACAGAACTCCTTCAGAGTTGAAAGCAAAATCCGAAGTTTTACCCTCCTCAACAAGTTTCACATGTGGCTCTAAAGATGAATTTGAAGTCTATTTCAACTTAATCTCCTCAATCAAGGTTGATTGCACCTGTAATTCCGCAAGTAGGCCACCATCATCTGTTAAACTTAGTCTAACAAACATTGCCCTCAACTCAGACATTGACTTCTTACCCAATGCATTTTCCACCACATTAGCCTTACCCGGATAGTACTTGATAGTACAGTCATAGTTTTTCAAAAGTTTGATCCAACGCCTCTGTTTTAAGTTCAACTCCTTCTGGGTGAGGAGATACTTAAGACTCTTATAATCCATATGGATGACACGTTTCTCCCCATAAAGATAGTGCCTCCATATCTTAAGAGCAAAAACCACAACAACCAACTCCAAATTATGTGTCAGATAATTGCACTCATGTGGCTTGAGTTATCTCGAAGCATGGGCCACATCTTTCCTGTCTTGCATCAACACACAACCAAGACTGAAATGAGAGGCATCACTGTAGACCATATAATCCTTCCCAGACTCAGGTTGGATCAACACGGGTGCCTGAGTCAGAATTGCCTTAAGCTTCTCGAAACTAGCCTACTGCTTATCAGTCCATTTAAATGGTGAAGCCTTTCTCAATAACTTAGTCATCGAAGTCGCAATCAATGAAAATCCTTCAACAAACCTTTGATAATAGCCAGCAAGTCTAAGAAATCTCCGAATCTCACTAACATTCTTGGGCTACTTCCAATCCAAGATAGCCTCGATTTTTTTTAGATCCATGCAAATACCCTTAGTAGATCCCACATGTCCCAAGAAAATTACCTCTTGGAGCCAAAACTCACAGTTACTGAGCTTCGCATACAATCGTTTCTCACGTAAGGTTTGAAAAACTAACCTAAGTGTTCCTTATGCTCCAACTCAGACTTGGAGTAAATCAAGATGTCATCAATGAAGACCACAACCAACCGATTGAGATAGGACTGAAAGACTTTATTCATTAGGTCCATGAAAGTGACGGAAGCATTCGTAAGATCGAAAGGCATCATTAAGAACTCGTAGTGCCCATACCGAGTCCTAAAAGTGGTCTTTAGCACATCAACCTCCTTTACTTGCAACTAATAGTATCCTGACCTTAGATCGATCTTAGAGAAAATCGTAGCCCCTAATAAGATAAGGAAAGAAATTACCCGATTGATCGTGATAGTTCCATAGGCTATTGGTGGGTGCTTCCTCCTTTAATTGTTTAAAACTCGAATTGTTTATGCCTCCTTCATGTTGGGTTCCTATATAGAAAATTAGAACAAAACACAAAACAACTAGTAATCTACTATTAATCCTACTCCTACAAAGTTAAATCAAAATCATCCAAAAATTAATACAAATCTAAAAAAATCAGCCATCCTTCTCAAAATCCATCTCATCATCTCCCTCTTCCTCGTCATCCTCTCCTTCCTTTTCACTTTTATGCGCTTCTTCCTCCTGCTCAGGATGTGGCAGCCCAAACATATTTAGCATATAATTAGGTACCCTAATATTATTCTACCGTGCAAACTCCTAAAAGATTGGGCCCTTCCTGCATCCAATGTATCATCCAATCTAGTTTTGGATGACTGCTCTCTCCAACATCTTGTTGAACAGTTGATTTTAATCTCCTTTGAGACGAAGTTAGAGTTGTTGTCGCCTCCTGTTGGAGTTTGTTCCATTTTTTTATTTGCTTTGCCTAAAGTTTTACATATTGTGTGAACAAAGTGTCACCAATGATACTTCAAAATGGCTTCATTGATTGTTCTGTGGATGCCATTGGAATGTTTTTTTTTTTTTTGCATAAGGTTATCACTAAGTGAGGGAATAAAACTCTCACTTTCTGGCTGCTAACACATCTCTTCATATTCTAATAAATCCATTTCCCAATGCATATTTGTTTTTTCTGTAAAATAGGACAAAGCAGAACATCTCAGAAAGTATTTACATTAGATACATTTAAAGCAGAAACAACTCGTGTGCATAAAAATTGAATCCACATTTTAGCTTCAGGAAACATTATAGCTTGATGAAAGGAGGTTGGGATGTTGGTACCTGGGTGATATTTCCATTTGCCCCTTCCTTCAGTTAAAAAGTTTATAATGTTACCCATATCTATGTCTCGAAAATACCCTAAATCAGTTTCATCAATAAAATCTTTTTCATAGTATGGGGCATTATAAAAGTCCCAAATAATTCGAGGGGTTACTCGCACTTCTTTCCCTCATACAAGTACCGTTTCCCACATATGACCTTCGGTATTTCTAGACTCTTGGTCCCGTAAGGATGCATAAATTCTAAAACAAATCCCACATATGATATCTAACCAAATGCCATATTTCCTTACTAAGAATCATTGACGGATCAAATCCCCTCTCTTGGATAAAAGTTTTCCCTTGAAGTTCAGCAAAATATTTTTTAACACTTGGGTTTGGAAAATTAGAGGGGTTCGAAACCATCGATGATTCCGGTTCATTAGTTCTTTAAGCTTTCCTAGGAGGCATGATGTTTTAGTTCTACTAACTAATGAAATATCAAGCAACTAAGTTCAATGGAACATTAAAAGTTGAGTTGGGAACCCTTAACCTCGTATAAGTCGTTGGATTCCTCGTCACGTTTGTTTGTTCGTCCCTAAGATGTTCTCGTTCTTTCCTACACTAAATAATCTTTAAAAGAAGAAATTTTCCAAACAAATCAAAAAGAGAAAGAGAAAAGTGAATTTTAGGGTTGAAGGGATTTGAGAGGTTTTGGGAGATTAGAAGAGTTAAGAGATGTTTAAATAATGGAAGAATATGTAATTAGGTTATAAAATAAGTGTTTTAAAGGTTGAAAATCGAGTAAAGTGGATTTTAAGCGATCGGGTTAAGCGAATGGGTTGGGTCAACCCTGTAGAAAATTGCAACGATGTCACGACACAAGGGTTCTATATCGCGACATCCCTGGTAGTTGATCTTTGTCACGACATTGGGGTTCGATGTCGCGACACACTCTGGTCTTTTGGATTCTTGGGTATACTAGCTTCGGTGTCGCGACACACAAAGTTCGTGTCGCGACATCAAAGTGATTTCCTTCATTCCGTCAAATCTGTCATTAGTGTTGCGACACAAGGCTACCGTGTTGTGACACTAGCTCTATTTTCACCTAAAATTACAATTTCTAGAGTGTTACGGTTTCTATAAAACATAAAATTAATAAAAACTTAAAACCTAAACTAAGCAGTTAATTAATTATACAATAATTTACAAAAAAAATAGAAATCAATTCAAATATTTTAAGTTTTGCTGTCGGATTCATTCAACAGTATTATTAATTCACAGATGGATAATTCTTCAGTTCTATCAGTATTAGTCCATCGTCCATCGTGCCACTCCACCTTTGCTCGCTTACCCCTTTCCTTAAACCTTTTTTTTTACCTGCACACATTAAAGGAAATACATCTCTTGACTCGGGATTATCAGAAATAAATAATTTATTATAATGCTCTCCTGACTTCCTTCTACTTTCCTTGCTTAATTGGTGACCACACTTAAAAGTTTCAATCTCATCATTGATTTTCATGGTTAATTCATTTTTCTCTAAATCAATAGTGGACCTAGAAGCAGCTAAGAAAGGTCTACCTAGCAAGATGGGTATTTCTCGATCTTCTTCAAAATCTAGAACCACAAAGTCTAGCGGGGATGATAAAGCTGCGCATTTTGACTAACACATCTTCTAATACTCCTTTCGGATGTACTGAGGATCTTTCAACCAACTGTAGTGTTATTTGGGTATTTTAATGGTCCTCCAACCCGAGTTTTTCAAAAATAGATAGATGCATTAAATTAATACTAGCTCCTAGGTCACATAGAGCTCTATTAAAATGAATGTTCCCTATCTCTATGGGAATAGTAAAACGTCCCGAGTCTTTTAATTTTTGGGGAACCTGTCTCGAGATAATAGCACTAAAGAAGCGCTTATATATACTTGTTCACTTACCTTAATTTTCCTATGCCTAGACATGATTTCCTTCAAAAACTTAGCAAACTTAAGAACTTTCTCAATTAATTCAATTAGAGGCATGTTAACATTTAACGTTTTGAACAAGTTTAGAAAACTTACAAACTCATCCTCGTCCCGTATTTGCTTCTCTTCTAGTCTTAAAGGAAATGGTATCTTTGCAACGACAGAATCTTTAGTTGCTTTTTTCTTTAGCTCAACTACCGATACAATTACTTCCTTTGGTTTAAGCTCATGATCCGCTTCTACGGGTCTCTCTTGAAGATCGTTAGTATTCTCCATATTTGCCTCCTGAGTTGTGTTTTCTGGGCTACTTAGTACTTTACTTGGTCGGAGTGCTATTACTCTCACGTGCTCCTTCCCTTCTCTACGAGGATTATTTTCGGTATTACTAGGAATACCCATCCAATTTGCCTTTTTATGTCTCCTATCATGCTCATCGATTGGCTCATTTGATCTTCAAGTTTAGTCAATGTTTTTGTTGAATTGGTGCACTCAAACTGCACCTGCTTCACATCCATTCTCATTGACTGCATCTCCCCCTCGATTCTATCCAGATGTTTACCACATACAGTATGGTCATTTGGGTTGGCCCTATCCTGAGGTTTCTACAAATAAGGAGGTTGATAGCTAGTTTTTTTAGCTTGATTCGAGCTAGTACATCCTCTTTGGTTTCCTCACCATCTCAGGTTCGAGTGATCTCTCCATCTGGGATTGTATGTATTTGAATAAGGATTTCCACCCTTATTTTCGATAGAGTTCACATCCTCGTAGGATTATTAATATAGTGGAAGAGCGGTTTGTCTCCTTCATAAATATTCGGTGCACCCTTTTTAGCCTCTATTCGGTTGATTCTGTCCAATAATTATTGGTATCTATCATTTTCCTAGACAGCCTTCACCGTAGATGGTCTCTGGCCATATATATGACATTTAATTGGCCACTAGCAAGAATTCATTACCATACTCTCTATTAGCTCGTACACATCTTCGTACGTTCTATTCATCAAGGCTCCTCCTACTACTCCATCTAATCCAGGCCTCGAATGCACATCAAACTCATTGTAAAAAGTTTGCAGTCATAAGCACTCAGGTAATCCATGGTGTGGGCACTTCTGAATCAACATCTTGAAATGCTCCCATGCTTCGTGAAGGCTTTCTCCTTCTAACTGTTTGAAAATCGAAATTTCCCTTCTTAGTTGGACAATTTTGCTGATGGGGAAAAACTTTTGTAGGAATTTTTCTATGAGTTCATCCCATGTTGTGGTCGATCCTGGTGCCTGCGAATCTAGCCAAGAAAAGGCGTTATCAATTAATGAAAATGGGAACAACCAAAGACGAATAGCGTCATCAATGACCCCATTGTATTTGAAGGCATCACAAAGCTGGAGGAACCATTTTAAATGCTAACTCGGATCCTCTGTCATTGTTCTGCAAAACTGGAAATTATTTTGGGTCATGGATGGCTTAATCTCGAAAATTATAGGCCATGATAGCAGGTTTCGTTATGCTCCATTGAACCATATCTAGATTTTGTAGAGCATACTTTCTTAGAGTCTTCTCATTATGTGCCATGGTTAAATTTGCAGGTAGTTGTGGTAGTGCTGGTGGTAAGTTTGGTGGGTTAGTGTTGGCTTTGTCGAATAGTAGATTTTCACGAGGTACGTTTCCCACAGCAGGTGGTAGGTTCTATATCTGTTACTGTCGGCAATTCCTTCGGATAATTCTTTCTGGATCTGTGGCTGGCTCTATAAGTGTTCCCCTACTACGAGTTATACACTACACCCAAAAAGATAAGATTAGCAGAAAACAAGAAAATTAAATTCATAACTATAACCTAAAAATTTCCTAATTATTATATTATTATGCAAAAATTAAAACTAATATAGTGACGTTGCCTCCCCGGCAACAACGCCAACAACCTGACCGCCTCCGGATGTACCAATGTCCAGAGTAGAAATCCTGCACAAAAGATGTGGAAAAACGGTATCTGTAAGTATACGGGTTAGGTTGTAATATAGTTATAATGAAATAGGTAAGTACTCCGAGGATCGTACCCAATGGAGGGGAGTACTAAATTAATTCTAACTTACACAAAAATAGATCTAATTAATAATTTAGTCGGATTATAGTACGAAAGATTAAAAGAAGAGTTTTTGGATAAATAATAATAAAATAATAAGAAAAGAAATAACTGAAAATAAACAAAAAGCAAGAAATCAAATAAGAGAATATATATATATCAAATCTAAGCATGGGTGATTAGCTCGCTTTGGTAATTGTTATCGATTGTTGTCTTGGGTTTTCTCGTTCAATCAACTAGTTAATACCCCAGTAGGATCTTCTGATACATCCACTGAAATACTGAGTCGGCAAGAACTACTTATCTTCTGACCTTATAGTCCAGATCGGTTCAGGGTTAAGGTGTTCACAGATAGGTCATTCCAATTTTGGGTTAATTCCCACCTTGATGACTTCCTAGGGTTGTCAAGCTTAGGGTTTAGGTTCTTCCTTTCTTAAATAGTTGATTCATTGAGAAATCCCTAAAAAATAGTTAATTATTCATACCTCCACTTGCTAATCCCCAACAGGAGGATTAGTTCCTCATAGATCTAGTAAACCGTATAATCTTGAATAAAAGAATGAACATGAAGAACAATTTCAAGAGTAACAGTTTAGAAGAAGCCTGATTGTATTGAATTTAAATGCAAAATCCTCACAGAGTTTGAGAATAAATTCAGAATCTGATTTCTTCCCGAAAGCAAATAACAAGAATGGAAATAAAGTCTAAACTCTAAAAGAAAAGAAAAACTAAAGTCTAAAACTAAAGAGAAAATTATACAAAGGAAAAAGATGTCCATAACATGTGTTAGCTGAGCCTATTTATAGACTTAGGATGGTTATCGTCCTTAACCCTAGGTCAGCTGACGTTCTCGAGTTTAAAGTTGGATTGTGCGGACCAAAATGCCCATAGCTCGTATTAATTTCTTATATAGAGGCGATGTCGAGACACACCAGGTCCTGTGTCGTGACATCAAGGGCATTATGCTCAGCTTCAGGGTGTCTTCAGGGGTATGTCGTGACATTCTCAGGCTGTGTCGTGACATTGAAGGCAGTCTTGGGTTTCTTCAGCTCTGCTCCTTATGTTGCGACATCTAATGCTTCGTGTTGCAACCTAGCAACCAATATTGAGTTATTATGCCTTCTAATGGTCTCCTGCACACTCACAAAGTGTATTAGCTTACCCTTAGGTCACTTTTGGCCCCTAAGGTCAATAAAAGACTCGAATAACACATTTTATTACACTTAACTAAGCTTGCTGAAAAGTAATTAAAACATAACTAAAATGCTTATGTTCAAGCTCCTAAAGTGTAAAAACTAGTTTAATTTGCTACACCGAATTATGACAGATCAAGTATTAATGAGTACAATCGGCTTAGAGAATTTTTGTGCAAAAATGACAATTTTTTTTTCTTTTTATTAAAAATTTTCTTTTTAACTCTCATTTCACTCACTTTACTTTTATTTGTTCTATGTTTTTATAACTCTCGCTTTACTTTTAACCCTCACAATGCTTTTGTTCACTCGATAATTTCATTAAGGCACAAGTTTGCAAGAATCATGCAGTCATTACACTATATCGTTCCTTAGTTTTCACTCACAATTTTTCTTATTTTGAAACCTCCTTTGTATATTTACCTAACCCTCAATATCAATGGCCTGACGTCTAAATTTGTGCTGGGAACAAAAGAAAGGATCAAGAGATTATATATTAGGCTCACGGTTTCATTCGAGGTTCATCAAGAAAATGGATTTAGGCCCAAAATAAGGTACTAAGGAATTTGTAAAAGCTCTTTTTCAATGGTATAAAAAATGGTGGTTGCGAAACCTTATTTTCCGATGATCGAGTCAGTAAATATTTACTAGTCTACAATAGAGTTATATCAAATTTTGGTCTAGTAATTTTGTTGTTTGAGTGGTCAATTAAGGTACAACGACCAAATCATAAAAATCGTAAAACATAATTACTATTGATTTTTATTAACTAAAATGCTTATTCAATAATTATTTAAGGTCTAAAGTGGCAATTTATCACCTTTTGAATGTCTTGTACTATTAGTGCTTGTTTTATTTAATTATTTTATGTTAAATTAAGTTAAAATAATATTATTAAAAGATGAAAACATGAAAAAAACACTTATTGTCTTCATTTTTGCTTCCTTACAACCCAAACCACCATTTTTGAAGGGTTTAGAATCGACTAAGCTCATTTTTCTTGCATGTATGTCCAAAACAAACCATTTTTTCGTAATTTTTATGTTTTTGAGATCGTTGTAACTTAATCTAGTTAGCTCAGGGACTATTTCATAAAATTTTTAAAAGTTTTAAAAGTCACCATTAGTGATTTATGGAAGTTTTTGATGCTTAATGGTAGATTTTTAAGCTTGAATGTTAAATAAGAGTAATTTGTAAATTGATTATTGTTAGTTTTGAGTTTAGAGACTAAAATGAAAATATGTCAATATTAGCATGAAATCTCTATAAATTTAAATGCATGAGAACTGTAGAGGGGTAGGAATGTAATCAAGTTGAAATTTGGGGTGTAATTGTGAAAGTTATGAAGGTTTTAGTTTTAGGAACTAAATTGAATAAAATGTAAAAGTTTAGAGAAATTTTATAAAATGAAATTAATAGGTCATATGCATGAATTTGAGTGTTATAAGGTATATGAAATTGATATTTTTAACTTAATTATTATTTAGATAAAAAATTGGAACAACAGGTTAATAAACGTGGAAGGGAAAAATTACAGAATAGTCCTTACAGTCCAACTTGCTAGCTGGTAACTAGGTAAGTTCATAGGGTATAATTAAGATTATATATATGAAATGTGGATGGTTGATAATTATATATAATGTTAAATTGAAATTCCATAATGTTTACAATTTAGTATGAAAGGTAAGAAATGAAGTAAGGATCAAATTGTAAACTTTGCATACTTGATAAATAAGGTTCATGTGGATTGTTGAATGAATATGACTCAGTTATGGTATGTGACCTGAAAATATGGAAGTGCTCTTGTATTGAAAAGGTTTGAATTTTGTATAAATGCCTGTTTGAATGTAGTAAACGATTAGGATACGATTGGCATACCAATAGGGTTAGTTGCGTGCTTATACTGGTTGCACTTCAGTGCCTCTATTTGCACTTCGGTGCCCTTGTAAGCACATTTGTGCCTCTGTTCAGCACTACGATGCTCCCTGAGATATTTACCCAAGTGTCTAAGTACTTTTTCTATAGTTCATCGGACTATCCAAACTATGAATAAAGGGAATAATTAATGTGATCCGGCTCGGGAATAACGAGTCGATTCACGTAGTTTGCCCAATCATCGACGAGGAGAATATTCGCAATGTCAGAAAAGGTAGTTTCGGTTAAGGGTAGCGGAAGTCTTAACAAAAAGGTTTAAAATAAAGCATAAGTTTATAAGTTTTATAGGTTCGATTTAGTAATAAAATGATGGATAGATAGGTTAGATAAATGGTGGTGATGGAAATGGGAACTTAAGCCTCAAGAACGATTCGATACTATAGTGAGTATCGCCCCGGGACTTATATGGCTTAAGGTGAAGGATCGAAATAGTTGATGGACCTCGACCCGTTACTTAGCAAAGTAAGAACCGAAGGTATAATTGAATGGACGAACGCCACACCAAGGTTTGTGATAAGTTTGGAATGAGTTCGGGTTGACGCCACTAGCTCGCTAGATAAGTCAATCGAGACTCGAATGGAATATGAGAGGAAGAAACCTCACAAGAACAAAAGTTCATTCAATAATTTGGCAAAAGTCCTTTTACAAATGAAGTAACAAACTATTTATAGTACTTAGCTAAGGTAGCCGAATGGACAAGTTCACTAACTTAATATCTAAGGAAATTCGGCTAGAATGTTCTAAAATATTCTAGAATAAATTCATTAAGTTGCTGGAGCTAGATTCAGCTGAATGGAGCTTAATGGACAGCTTCTAGAATGGGATGATCAGCTTGCATGATTTTGGGATACTTCAAGGATGCATGGCACTAGCTAGGTTCGGCCAATGAACTTAAATGGAAGCATTCAATTTGCAACCTTTGGCTGAAAAGTTAGCAGCATTTAAATTGGACTTGAACAGCCAAAGATGTGTGAACAAGGAGCTTGAGAAGTCTTTTAAGTGTGAACAAGGCTAGCCGATTGGACATGGAGTGTTAACACCAAGTGTGAATGGCATGATGCTATTTTGGGGATAGGATTGGCCAAGCTTGGAACTTTAATGAAGCAAGTTTCCCTTGGCCGAATAAGCACCTTGAAAAGCTAATGGTTCAACCATAATTCGTTGTAGCTGCCTTACATGCATCTTCTTATTCTTTGAACCCAAATCGTGCATGTATCTTGCATTTATTCCCCTCCACATTCGGCTGCACCTATTAACACAAAGAACCTAATTAAATCATGCCAAATTCAGCTGGACATAATTAAAACAGAATTTAGAAACTTTAATTAAACACTAAAAAAATTTAATAAAGTCTTAAACAAGACACATTAATATTCGGCTATTGACTAAGACATAATAAAAAACATGTAATTAACTAAAAACATATTAATGAGCTGTAATAATTCTAACTAAATTGAATTAAACACTTAATTTATTCCAGCAATAAAGTTAATGAGCTAAAAAGAGCTAAAAACAAGCTCAATGAGCTGAGTTGAGCTCGTGAGTGACTTGAGCTCAAGTGAGTGAATCGAAGTGAAATCACTTGCACCGAGGTGCAAGGCTTCTAAAACGTTGACCCAAGCTTTTCCATCTTCATCGAGCTGAGTTTCGGTCCAAAATTGAATCAATAAAGACAAAACAGCTTCTTGGAGTTGTTTAGCTCGGGCTCAAGTTATGGGGCCTTTAGGGAGTTCGAGAGGATCAGAAATTGAATTCGCTGGACCCCCGGCCGTGCTCACATCATTCCCCCCTTCTTCAAAGCGACTTGTCCTCAAGTCGAAATCTGCATCAAAAGGGGACAAATCCGATACGTTAAAACTAGCACTTATATTATATTCACCCAGTAAATCAAGTTTATAAGAGTTTTCGTTGATGCGTTCTAAAACTTGAAAGGGTCCGTCTCCTCAAGGTAATAACTTGGACCTCCGTTGGGCTGGGAAATGCTCCTTATGCATATGGACCCAAACCCAATCATCGAGTTTGAACACAACTCTCTTTTGGCCTTTGTTTGCTTGTCGAGCATAAGATTTGGTCCTTGCCTCTATGTTAGCTCGCACCTTTTGATGTAGCTTCTTCACAAAGTCAGCCTTTTTCCTAGCATCAGAATAAATCAATTGATTATTGGGTAAAGGTAATAAACCTAAAGGCGTTAATGGATTAAACCCGTAAACTACTTCAAAAGGTGAATGTTTTTGTTGCCGAATGAACAGTTCTATTGTAAGCAAATTCAATATGGGCCAAACATTCTTCCCACGATTTTAAATTCTTTCGAATTATAGCTCGTAGTAGGGTGGAAAGAACTTGGTTGACCACTTCCGTTTGTCTGTCCGTTTGAGGATGGCAAGTGGTTGAAAATAATAGCTTAGTTCCTAGTTTCCCCCACAGAGACCTCCAGAAATGGCTAAGGAACTTGGCATCACGATCAGACACGATGGTGTGCGGAATTCCATGTAAACGGACAACTTCCCTAAAGAACAAATTAGAGATATGAACGACATCATCAGTTTTAGTACACGCAATGAAATGCGACATTTTAGAAAACCTATCAACAATAACAAAAATGGAATCCTTTCCCATTTTCATCCTAGGCAATCCAAGGACAAAGTCCATGGATACATCCGTCCACGGAGTTTCAGGTATCAGAAGGGGAGTGTAGAGACCATGAGGTTGGATCTTAGACTTTGCGCGTTTACAAGTTAAGCATCGTTCGCAAACCTGTTCCACGTCTCGCCTCATCCTAAGCCAGTAGAAATGCTCGTTAAGTGTCACTAGAGTCTTGCTAATTCCGAAATGCCCCATAAGACCTCCACTATGTGCTTCATGTACTAGGACATCTCGGATTGAACTTTGGGGAACACAGAGCTTTCCTTCCTTAAACAAAAACCCATCATACCTATAGAAGTTCTCAAAAGCAGTTTTCTCACAGGCAGAATAAATTTCATCAAAGTCAAGGTTGTTAGCATACAATTCCTTTAAGAAAGAAAAACCAAGCAATTTTGATTCAAGTGAAGACAACAGGGTATACCTCCTCGAAAGGGCATCGGCTACAATATTGTCTTTACCTTTTTTGTACTTTATGACATAGGGAAAAGACTCGAGATATTTGACCCATTTGGCATGCCGCTTGTTCAACTTGTGCTGGCCCTTGATATGTTTCAAGGCTTCGTGATCGGAATGGATCTCTTTTGGCCACAAATAGTGTTGCCATGTCTCGAGGGCCCGTATTAGCGTGTACATTTCCTTGTCATACACCGGGTAAATAAGTGGGGCTCCGTTGAGCTTCTCGCTAAAATAGGCAATGGGCCGACCATCTTGGGTTAGAACAGCGCCTATTCCAACACCTGATGCATCACACTCAAGTTCAAAGGTTTTAGTAAAATCGTGTAAGGCAAGAAAAGGCGCGTTAGTAAGACAATTTTTAATGTCATTGAAGGATTTTTCTTGTTCATCTTTCCAATGGAAAGCAGAGTTCTTCTTGATCACACTAGTCATCGGTGCGGCTATGGTGCTGAAATTGGGCACGAACCGTCGATAAAAACTAGCTAAGCCATAGAAGCTCCAGACTTGGCTAATGGTCTTGGGTCTCGGCCAGTCTTGTATGGCCTTTATTTTCTCTTGGTCCACTTCCAAGCCTTGCGAACTCACTACAAAGCCAAGGAAAATAACTTTGTCAAAACAAAAAGTACATTTTTTTTAAATTAGCAAAAAGAGTCTCCTTACGCAAAGTTTCCAAAACAGATTTTAGATGCATCATATTGTCTTCCAACGTCTTGCTATAGATCAAAATATCATCAAAATAAACGAATCAAAACTTACCAATGAAAGGTCTCAAAACATGGTTCATAAATCTCATAAAAGTACTAGGTGCGTTGGTTAAGCCGAATGGCATGACCAACCACTCATACAAATCGTGTTTTGTTTTGAAGGCGGTTTTCCATTCGTCGCCTTCTCGCATTCGGATTTGGTGGTAGTCGCTTTTCAAATCAATTTTCGAGAACAGTTTGGCTCCACTTAACTCATCTAACATGTAGTCTAGTCGAGGAATTGGGTGCCCGTATTTGATTGTAATTTTATTCACGGCACGACAATCTACGCACATTCGCCATGTGCCATCTTTCTTGGGCACCAAAAGAACTGGAATGGCACAAGGGCTAAGGCTTTCACGAATATAGCCCTTTTCCATCAACACGTTAATTTTCCATTGTAACTCTTTGGTCTCTTTGGGATTCGTCATATAGGCGGGTCAGTTCGGAATAACAGCTTCGGGCACGAAATCGATTTGATGCTCGATTTCGCGAAGAGGTGGCAATCCACTCGGAGTCTCATCCGGGATGACGTCTTGGAAATCCTGCAAGAGAGCCAAAACAGAAGAAGGCAATTCCTTGGGCAACTCATTAGCGTTAAAAAGAGTTTCCTTGTACATGAGTACAAGAACAATTTGCCTTGTCAAAACGGCCTTCCGAATTTCACTTCCTTTCGCAATCAAACTCTTTTTTTCATTTTCTTTTTCTTTTTCTTCTTTTTCTTTTCTCGTTTTCTTTTCTCTTTCTTTTGCTATTTTTGTTTTCTTTTTCTCACTTTTCTTTTCTTTTTCATTTTCTTTTTTCTCTTTTACAATTGTTTTATTTTCTTTTTCTTTTGATTGTTTTACAGATGCTTTCAATCCCATTTGATCTTCATGGACTTGCGTCGATGTCAACGGGGCTAAAGTGATTTGCTTTCCCAAATACTTAAATGTGTACCTATTGGTGTAGCCATCATGGATGACTCTTCGATCATATTGCCACAGCCTTCCTAGCAACAAGTGTCCCGCGTGCATAGGTACGACGTCACAAAGTACTTTATCTTCATACATGCCAATGGAAAAAGTCACGAGAACTTGTTTGGTTACATTGATTTCACCACCGTCGTTGAGCCATTGAAGCTTGTAAGGGCTTGGATGCGGGGTGGTTGGCAGGCCAAGTCGTTCCACCATAAGATTACTCGCCACGTTGGTACAGCTTCCACCATCGATAATTAAGCTACAAACCTTTCTGTTTACTTGACATTGGGAATGGAAGATGTTTTCCCCTTGCTGCTTGTTTTTCAGACTTTGAATACTTAGGCTCCTCTTGACAACGAGTAGCTTGCTAGCACGAATAGACCGAAGACCTTTCTCTTCTTACTACCTCAACCACTTGAGGAGGTACAGGAGCGGGCTGAGGAATAGGTAGGGGTGGAGGGGGTTGAGCATTAGGATTTGCTCGAATATACTCTGTATACCAGTTGCTCATCATTTAGAGAAAGGTTCTCGAGCCTCTTCTCCCTGACCCATAGTCTCGGGTCTACTCTCTACTGGCGCGGTCCCTTACGCGGGAGTCGGTGCATTACTCGCAGCATCATCAGCTGTAGTCTGATCAGGGTCCATTACTATATAAAAATACAATTCAAACCGTCAGGAGTCGTCACACTATCATTACACAAATACTCTTACGTATGGCATGTATAGCTAGACTCATACTCACGCTACATTAGTCTGAGAATCGACTAAACCGTAGCTCTGATACCACTAAATGTAACACCCCTTACCCGTGTTCAAAGCCGGAACCGGATACGAGGCATTACCTAACTCAACTTGCTTAATCATACAACATCGGGCCATAAAAGTTCGCTCTAACTTAAAACTTTTCATTAAAACTCATAACATCCTTATCTTAGGCCTACAAGGCCTTAAACTTACTTACGGAAAGTTTCGAAATTAATCTGGAAACTTTTACGCACTTAGAAAATTTTGCCTAAACAGGGGCCACACGTCCGTGTTGTTTAAGGGACACGCACGTGTGCCCCTGGGACATGCCCGTGTTCTTCACCCGTGGTCGACACTGACTTATTTCACACGGTCGAACACACGCCTGTGTACCTGGCGAGTGTACCTCACACGGCCTCGACACGCCCGTGTCTTAGCCCGTGTGCCAAAACCTTGGCATTCTGTTTATGACATCATCACATCACTAAGGTCACACGGCCAAGGCACACGCCCGTGTCCTTAGACCGTTTGTCGAATTAAATTCCTAATTTTTGGTGCAGACTTCACACAGCCTGGGCACACGCCCATGTCCATGGCCGTGCCTCCCACACGGTTGAGACACACGGCCGTGTATCTACCCGTGTGGACATTAAAAAGGCTATATTCCAAGCCAAATGCCACTCTACATAGCAACCATACTAATACCAATTCATTTCAACATAACTCATGACCCTAAGGCACTTCCAAAAACTCAATTCAAAGCATCCAAACAAGCATAAACTTCATAATTTCATCATCATTGAATGTAATTAAACTTGTCATGTATTGGCCCAATTCCAATGACCATTTACAAAATGACTTTGATAACATAAATAGCCAACACTTTGGCTATCAAAATGACATAACAAAATACCCAAGTCCTATACATGCCATACTCAAAATAAGTCTAACTTGTTATACCAAAGAGATGTCGATAGTGTGATTTTTGAACTCCGACATCCCACGATCCTCGAGTTATCTTAATAATACTACAAGGAAAAGGGAAATGAGAGAGGTAACCATAAAGCTTACTAAGTTTGCATGAAAATAAATAGCAACAATAAGTTTATAATGACATCAATTCATGGCATTAGATAACCACATAAAGTCATAAGCACTTTGCCATAACTTACTCGTACTTGTTCTTATCTAGCATATACCATGCCACATATCGTAAACATTCCTCGTGAGTTATTCACGGGTACCTGTATTCACTCATTCACATGACTTTAGTACTAATCTCATTTCTATTTCCAAGCTTATCTATTTATCCCACTAAATCACTAGGGATACTCAAAGATGCATATTCATCGTCATTAACATAAACACGAAGCCAATGCCACATCCCAGATGTGGTCTTATATGGGGTCACCTCTGAGTGCCGATGCCATATCCCGGATATGGTCTTATACGGAATCTCACTTCAAGTATCGATGCCATATTCCGGATATGGTCTTATACGATTCTCATATTCAATACCGAAGTCATATCCCAGATATGGTCTTATACGGAATCTCAATTCAGTGCCAAGGCCATGTCCCTGACATGGTCTTACACGGGACCATATCCATCTCATGTCTCGATAATAGTATTCTCTCATTATTATAGTCCAACCGGGACTTCAACATCTCAACTTTTATCATATTTCTCATTCGACACTAATACTCAATTTCATAAAATATCATGTATCATTCTCAAAAAGAGTAGCATAAATGTTGAATTTATCACATACAAACTTACCTCGATTTCAAAATAAGCTAGATCGTCGATCTAGTCTGATACTTTATTCTTTCCCCGGTCGAGGTAAATTCTTGGTTCTTCTTGATCTATAATAGCAAAATAGCTCATTTAATTATCACATTAATAATTGCATTTCAATAATCATATTTTGGCAAAATTACTATTTTTCCCTTAGACTGTTGCAAAATGACCATTTTACCCCTAGGCTCGGCAATCAATTCTAATCAAATTTCTACCTTTAACGAGCCTAGGTGAACATTTATTTCTCTTATGGCAACCATCAAAACTCATTATTTCACACATTTACCTCACATTTTACAACATTTACAAAAAGGCCCTTTTAGGTGTTTTCAAGGTAACACCTTTCACAAAAGTTGTTCATCTAATAACTAAGACTCATTTTCTTTCATAAAAATGCAGCAAACAACTTAAAAGCTCACATGGCAAAACTCTAAACTTTTCACCATTTTGCAAGATAGTCTCCTCTTTAGAAAGCTTAAACTTTAGGGGTTCCAAAAGTACAACTATCATCAAGAAAAACCATTAAAATCACTTACTTGTAGGGAGAAGAGTTTGCTGAAATTTTTGAGCTTTAAGACCCCTATTTTGCTTGTTTTTTTTCGGTGGAAGAAGATGAGTAAAGAGAAGGATATCATCTTTTCTTTATTTTAATATAAACAATAAATTTAGTCATCAAACCTTTACCAACTTTGACCAATTTTGACTCCCTTGTCCCCTATGGCCGGCCAACCATGATTTAAGGGGCTAATTGCCCTTTAAAGACCTCCAATTTATATTCTATGGCTATTAGACACCTTTAGCTTATAAAATAGAATTTTCACACTTTTTGCGATTTAGTCTTTTTTCGCGATTAAGCATGAAATCGCTAAAATTAAAGCACCAAAATTTTCATGCACTTATACAATCATACTATAACTCATATAATAATATAAAAATAATTTTCTCCGACATCGGATTAGTGGTTCCGAAACCACTATTCCAACTAGCCCCTAAATCAGGCTGTTACAATTCTCCCCCTTAAGGATTTTCGTCCCCGAAAATCTTACCGGTAAAAAGGTTAGGATAATTGTTTCTCATGGTCTCTTCGGGCTCCCAAGTAACCTCTTCTGTTCCATGTCTCTGCCATAGCACTTTAATAAGGGCTATACTTTTGTTTCTCAGTTGTTTGACCTCTCGTGCCAAAATTTTAATCGGCTTTTCGTCATAAGTCATGTCCGGTTGAATCTCTACTTCTGATGGCGCAATCACATGTGAAGGGTCCGAACAGTATCGGCGTAACATGGATACGTGGAAGACATTGTGAATCTTTTCCAGTTTAGGTGGCAAGGCCAAACGATAAGCTATCAGTCCTATCCTCTCGGTAACTTCATAAGGTCTGATAAAACGCGGACTGAATTTGCCTTTCTGGCCAAACCTGAGGACTTTTCTCCATAGTGATACTTTCAGAAACACTTTATCACCTACTTGGAACTCGATCTCCTTCCTTTTCAAATTCGAGTAGGATTTTTGTCTATCTAAGGCCGCTTTCAGACATTCACGTATCACCTTTACTTTCTCTTCAGTTTCCCTGACCAAATTAACCCCATGAATCTAATTCTCTCTAAGTTCTGTCCAATACAAGGGCGTTCGACATTTACGCCCATACAATGCTTCATAAGGGGCCATTTTCAAACTTGACTGAAAACTATTGTTGTAAGCGAATTCCACCAACGGTAAGTATTTTTCCCAATTGCCTTGGAATTCCAAAACACAACATCGAAGCATGTCTTCAAGTATCTGTATCACTCTCTCTGACTGCCTGTCGATTTGTGGATGGAAAGCTGTACTGAAACTCAATTTGTGCCTAAAGCCTCTTGCAACTTTTTCCAAAACTGTGACGTGAATCTCGGATCTCTATCCGAAATGATCGACAATGGTACACCATGAAGTCTTACTATCTCTGACACATACAAATCCGCCAATTTATCAAGAGAATAATCAACTCGTACTAGTATGAAATGGGCTGACTTCGTAAGTCTATCGACTACAACCCATATAGTATCTTTCTTTTTCAGCGTCAACGGTAAACCTATCACGAAGTCCATAGTAATACGGTCCCATTTCCACTTGGGAACCATAATAGGCTGAAGTAGACCCAAAGGTATTTAGTGTTCAGCCTTCACTTGTTAACAAATTAGGCATCTCGAAACAAACTCAGAAATGTCTTTCTTCATACTCGGCCACCAATACCACTTCCTCAAGTCATTATACATCTTCGTGCTGCCTGGGTGCACAGTTAAACATCCGCTATGTGCTTCATGCAAAATCTTTCGAATAAGTTCATCATTTCTAGGTACACAGACCCTATCTCAAAACATCAAACATCCGTCAGGACTTACCCGAAAGTCTGACTCAACATTTGACTCACATAGAACTCTTTTGGTTTGTAAGTTGTTGTCATCTTTCTGAGCTTCACAAGTCTCTTGGAGAAATAATGGTCTAGCCCTCAACTCGACTAGAATAGAACCATCATCTGATAAAACCATCCGCGTATTCATGGCTCTCAGCGCAAACAAGGATTTTCTGCTCAAAGCATCGGCGACCACGTTCGCCTTTCCCGGATGGTAGTCAATCACTAACTCATAATCCTTGATCAGCTCTAACCATCTTCGTTGCCTCAAATTCAATTCCTTTTGAGTCATCAAGTATTTTAGGCTTTTGTGGTCTGTGAATATCTGACACCTTTCACCATATAAATGGTGTCTCCATATCTTTAATGCAAACACAATGGCAGCCAATTCTAAATCATGGGTCGGGTAATTCTTCTCGTGCGGCTTTAATTGTCTAGAAGCATATGCAATCACCTTGCCCTCTTGCATAAGTACACAACCCAATCCATTCATGGATGCATCACTGTAAACCATAAATTCTCTTTCCGGCTCAAGTTGCACCAAAATAGGAGCCTCAGTCAATAATGCCTTTAGTTTCTCAAAACTCTATTGGCACTTTTCTGTCCAATCAAACTTCACATCTTTTTGCAATAATCTAGTCATCGGAGTAGCTATCATGGAGAATCCCTTGACAAAACGCCTATAATAGCCGGCTAGTCCCAGAAAACTCCTCACTTCAGTTACGCTCCTTGGCGGTTTCCATTCAACAATTGCTGAAATCTTACTCGGGTCGACTCTAATTCCATCTTCCGAGACAATGTGCCCCAAAAATCCAACTTCCTTAAGCCAAAATTCACTTTTACTAAACTTGGCATACAATTGTTTATCTCTCAAAATTTGCAGAACCTTTCTCAATTACTCAGCATGTTCGTTTTCATCTCGAGAGTAGATCAGTATATCATCAATGAAGACCACAACAAATTTATCCAAATATAGCCGAAAAATGCGATTCATGAAGTCCATGAAAACGGCTAGGGCATTTGTTAAACCAAAAGGCATGACCAAAAATTCGTAGTGGCCATACCTCGTTCGAAATGCAGTTTTCGGCACATTCGAGTCCTTGACTCTCAACTGATAGTACCCAGGCCTTAAGTCTATCTTGGAAAACACCATGGCTCCCTTCAATTGATCAAACAAATCATCGATTCTTGGCAACGGGTACTTGTTCTTCACAGTTACCTTATTAAGTTGCCGGTAATCTATGCATAACCTCATAGAACCATCTTTCTTCTTCATAAATAATACAAAAGCACCCCACGGAGAAAAACTCGGTCTTGCGAAGCCTTTATCTGTTAGTTCTTGCAACTGTGCTTTCAATTATTTTAGCTCGGTTAGAGCCATTCTATATGGAGCAATAGAAATAGGGGCGGTACCCGGAGCTAACTCAATCCCAAATTCAATCTCCCTAACCAGAGGTAACCCTGGCAATTCCTCCGGGAAAACATCCGGATATTCGCACACTATGGGTACCGACTTAATTTTCAACTCAGTCTCTTTAGCATTCATCACAAAGGAAAGGTAAGCTTCGTACCCTTTTCTTAAATACTTCTGAGTCAACAAGGATGATATCACTACTGGTGATCTGTCTTGCTTATCTGATTCAACACGAATAAGATCCCCACTTTCACATTTTAACTCAATAAACTTCTTTCCACAATTCATAATCACGTCATGAGTAACTAACCAATCCATCCCAAGGATGACATCGAACTCATCAAACGGTAATAACATGAGATTTGCAGGAAAACAATGACCTCTAAATATCAAAGGGCAACCTTTGCATATTCTATCAACCAATACACATTTGCCTAGGGGATTCGACACTCTTATTACAAATTCAGTAGATTCTATAGGCATGCTCATGCTAGAGACTAATTTTATGCAAATATACGAGTGGGTAGATCCCGAATCAATTAAAGCTACAACATGAATATCATAGAAAGAAAATATACCCGTGATTACGTCAGGGGAGGACGCCTCTTCGCGAGCACGAATGGCATATGTTCTCACCGGTGCTCTACCCTCAACTCTCGCAGTTTGCTCTCTAGATGAATTCTTGCCACTCATCTCATTTCTCGGGTTTCTCTATGGTCTTCCTCTAGCAGTATTTCCCGGTCTTGCATTCTGAGGTTTCTCTTTCTCACCCACCTCAGGCCAATCTCTGATAAAGTGGTCTAGAGACCCACACTTGAAATAAGGCTTCTTGTTTGCTCGACACTCACCAGAATGATGTCTGCCACACTACGGGTATTTCGGTCTACTCGGTCGGGCATTGCCAACACTAGCAACCGAAGTAGTCTGAGCCTTAGACCCCGAGAATTATTTGCCCTTACTTCAGTTTGAAAACCCGGCCGAAGTGGCTGATCGAGTAGCAAAATCCCTTGATTTCTTAGATAAGGATTGGTAGGACTTACTCAGTTGTCTCTTTCTCGAATCACGAGACTCAATCTCAACTCTTCTTTTCTCTTTGGCCAACTCTTCAGCCTTACAGGCTCTATTTACCAACACCACAAATTCTTTAAGTTCGAGAACTCTGACATATAAACGGATATCCTCATTTAACCCGTCTTCGAACCTTTTGCACATGATAGCCTCTGTCGATACGCACTCTCGAGCGTATTTACTGAGCCTTACAAACTTACGCTCATATTCAGTCACCGTCATTCGACCTTGCTTTAGTTCAAAGAACTCCTTTCTTTTCTAGTCGATGAACCTTTGACTAATGTACTTCTTCCGAAATTCCACTTGGAAGAATTCTCAATTAACTCTCTCCCTTAGTACCACTGACACAAGGGTGTTCCACCACTGATAGGCCGAATCTCTCAACAGAGATACCGCACACTTTATGCCCTCTTCAGGCGTGCATGACAACTCATCGAATACCCTGATGGTATTCTCAAGCCAGAACTCTGCCCTCTCCGGATCATCATCCTTACCAGCTCGAAATTCCTCGGCTCCTTGTTTTCGGGTCTTATCGACCGGAGACCTTTATCTTCTTACTACCTCAACCACTTGAGGAGCTACAGGAGCGGGCTGAGGAATAAGTGGGGGTGGAGGGGGTTGAGCATTAGGATTTGCTCGAATATACTCTGTATACTAGTTGCTCATCATTTGGAGAAAGGCTTCTCGAGCCTCTTCTCCCTGACCCATAGTCTTGGGTCTACTCTCTACTGGCGCGGTCCCTTGCGCGGGAGCCGGCGCATTACTCACAGCATCATCAGCTGCAGTCCGATCGGGGTCCATTACTATATAAAAATACAATTCAAACCGTCAGGAGTCGTCACACTATCATTACACAAATACTCTTACGTATGGCATGTATAGCTAGACTCATACTCACGCTACATTAGTTCGAGAACCGACTAAACCGTAGCTCTGATACCACTAAATGTAACACCCCTTACCCGTGTTCAAAGTCAGAACCGAATACGAGGCATTACCTAACTCAACTTGCTTAATCATACAACATCGGGCCATAAAAGTTCGCTCCAACTTAAAACTTTTCATTAAAACTCATAACATCCTTATCTTAGGCCTACAAGGCCTTAAACATACTTACAGAAAGTTTCAAAATTAATCTGGAAACTTTTACGCACTTAGAAAATTTCGCCTAAACAGGGGCCACACTTCCTTGTTGTCTAAGAGACACGCCCGTGTGCCCCTAGGACATGCCCGTGTTCTTCACCCGTGGTCGACACTGACTTATTTCACACGACCGAACACACGCCTGTTCCCTGGCTCGTGTACCTCACATGGCCTCGACACGTCCGTATTTTAGCCCGTGTACCAAAACCTTGCCATTCTGTTTATGACATCATCACATCACTAAGGTCACACGGCCAAGGCACACGCCCGTGTCCTTAGACCGTTTGTCGAATTAAATTCCTAATTTTTGGTACAGACTTCACACGGCCTGGGCACACGCCCATGTCCATGGCCGTACCTCCCACACGGCTGAGACACACGACCGTGTATCTACCCGTGTGGACATTAAAAAGGCTATATTCCAAGCCAAATGCCACTCTACATAGCAACCATACTAATACCAATTCATTTCAACATAACTTATGACCCTAAGGCACTTTCAAAAACTCAATTCGAAGCATCCACATAAGCATAAACTTCATAATTTCATCATCATTGAATGTAATTAAACTTGTCATGTATTGGCCTAATTCCAATGACCATTTACAAAATGACTTTGATAACATAAATAACCAACACTTTGGCTATCAAAATGACATAACAAAATACCCAAGTCCTATACATGCCATACTCAAAATAAGTCTAACTTGTTATACCAAAGAGATGTCGATAGTGTGATTTCCGAACTCCGACGTCCCAAGATCCTCGAGTTATCTTAGCAATACTACAAGGAAAAGGGAAATGAGAGGGGTAAGCATAAAGCTTAGTAAGTTTGCATGAAAATAAATAGCAACAATAAGTTTATAATGACATCAATTCATGGCATTAGATAACCACACAAAGTCATAAGCACTTTGCCATAACTTACTCGTACTTGTTCTTATCTAGCATATACCATGCCACATATCGTAAACATTTCTCCTGAGTTATTCACGGGTACCTGTATCCACTCATTCACATGACTTTAGTACTAATCTCATTTCTATTTCCAAGCTTATCTATTTATCCCACTAAATCACTAGGGATACTCAAAGATGCATATTCATCGTCATTAACATAAACACGAAGCCAATGCCACATCCCAGATGTGGTCTTATATGGGGTCACCTCTGAGTGCCGATGCCATATCCCAGATATGGTCTTATACGAAATCTCAATTCGGTGCCGAGGCCATGTCCCCGACATGGTCTTATACGGGACCATATCCATCTCATGTCTTGATGATAGTATTCTCTTATTATTATAGTCCAACCGGGACTTCAACATCTCAACTTTTATCATCTTTCTCATTCGACACTAATACTCAATTTCATAAAATATCATGTATCATTCTCAAACAGACTAGCATAAATGTTGAATTTATCACATACAAACTTACCTCGATTTCAAAATAAGCTAGATCGTCGATCTAGTCCGATACTTTATTCTTTCCCCGGTCGAGGTAAATTTTTTGTTCTTCTTGATCTATAATAGCAAATTAGCTCATTTAATTATCATATTAATAATTGCATTTCAATAATCATATTTTGGCAAAATTACTATTTTGCCCTTAGACTGTTGCAAAATGACCATTTTACCCTTAGGCTCGGTGATCAATTCTAATCAAATTTCTACCTTTAACGAGCCTAGGTGAACATTTATTTCTCTTATGGCAACCATCAAAACTCATTATTTCACACATTTACCTCACATTTTACAACATTTACAAAAAAGGCCCTTTTTGGTGTTTTCATGGTAACACCTTTCACAAAAGTTGTTCATCTAACAACTAAGACTCATTTTCTTCCATAAAAATGCAGCAAACAACTTAAAAGCTCACATGGAAAAACTCTAAACTTTTCACCATTTTGCAAGATAGTCCCCTCTTTAGAAAGCTTAAGCTTTAGGGGTTCCAAAAGTACAACTATCATCAAGAAAAACCATTAAAATCACTTACTTGTAGGGAGAAGAGTTTGCTGAAATTTTTGAGCTTTAAAACCCCTATTTTGCTTGTGTTTTTCGGTGGAAGAAGATGAGTAAAGAGAAGGATATCATCTTTTCTTTATTTTAATATAAACAATAAATTTAGTCACTAAACCTTTACCAACTTTGTCCAATTTTGACTCCCTTGTCCCCTATGGCCGGCCAACCATGATTTAAGGGGCTGGTTGCCCTTTAAAGACCTCCAATTTATATTCTATGGCTATTAGACACCTTTAGCTTATAAAATAGAACTTTCGCACTTTTTGCAATTTAGTCCTTTTTCGCGATTAATCATGAAATCGCTAAAATTAACGCACCAAAATTTTCATGCACTTATACAATCATACTATAACTCATATAATAATATAAAAATAATTTTCTTCGACCTCGGATTAGTGGTTCCAAAACCACTATTCTGACTAGCCCCTAAATCGGGCTGTTACAAATGAGCTGTAATAATTCTAACTAAATTGAATTAAACACTTAATTTATTCCAGCAATAAAGTTAATGAGCTAAAAAGAGCTAAAAACGAGCTCAATGAGCTGAGTTGAGCTCGTGTGAGCTGACTTGAGCTCAAGTGAGTTGAACCGAGCTGAAATCAGCTTGCACTAAGGTGCAAGGCTTCTCTAAAACGTTGACCCAAGCTTTTCCATCTTCATCGAAATGAGTTTGGTCCAAAATCAAATCAATAAAGACGTAAAATGACTTCTTGGAGTTGTTTAGCTCTGCTCGAGTTATGGGGCCTTTAGGGAGTTCGAGAGGATCAGAAATTGCATTCGCTGGACCCCCGGGCATGCTCACATCAATAATGACATTTTGATATCTGATGATGATATGTGGTTGAAATAGCTTGAATAACATGACTGATGTGGAATTACTCAGTGAATTTGTGTTTGACGAACTCACTTGATTTCTCGTGAATTATTATGTTAGATTACATAATCATGTTATTTATTTTATTGCATATATGTGATTTAAGGTAAGTTTATAAGTAAAATTAATCCTGTGAATTTACTAAGCTATTTAAAACTTACTCTAGGGCAAATATCTCAATAATACCAAAAAAAATAAAAAATTACCGGATAGTACAGGGTTCAGGAAAATTGACCGAAAAGTGCAATTTTCCCCAAAAGCGATCACGCCGGTAGCGTTTTTGGAAAAAGGCCTAAAGCGCGTCCCGGGAAGCGCACACGTCATCAAAGCGCCCTAGTGGAAGCGTTTTTGTTGACGTACAAAAGCGCCTCCCGGACGCGCGCTAAAGCTTTCAAAAACGCTACGCGACGTGGACGCGCGTTTGGGATTCTTTCCCGAAAATTAAAATAAGTTATTGGGCGAGAGTCTCGGCAAAATAATTTTGAGAGACGTTTGAGAACAAAACCGCGGCAAAACGCTTCCACGTGGACGCCGCTTATTGCTACTGATGGTCTCCGGCAAAATTATTTTGAGGAGACGTTGCGTAACAAACCGTGGACCAAAAACGCGCCCCACGTGGACTCTCTTTTGCTACAGTGGTCTAGGACAAAATTATTTTGAGGAGACGTTTCTGAACAAACAGTGGCGAAAAATGCTCCCACGTGGACGCGCTATTGCTACAGTGGTCTCCGGCAAAATTATTTTGAGGAGACGTTGCTGAGAACAAACCGTGACCGAAAACGCTCCCACGTGGACTCTCTTTTGCTACAGTGGTCTAGGACAAAATTATTTTGAGGAGACGTTTCTGAACAAACGGTGGCGAAAAACGCTCCCACGTGGACGCACTTTTGCTCTGATCTGTTATCCGCAAAATTAGGCTATAAATCACCAAATTTCATTCTCGGTAAGCGAAACCAAATTCAAGCAAAAGAAAAAAAATTGAAAATGAGTGAACGATTATCTTTGTTATTTACTACGATGGTGAAGTGCGAGACATCGAAAATGGTATTTTTTCTTATCGGAGAACACAAAGCGCGATTGAGTTTTAATCGTAACGTCGATTTGGCGAGAACCGCAAAAGAATTAGGCGTAAAATATTCAAACAACGCCAATGAAAGTTCATCTATTAAGTATAGATTTTGCGCTTGGTTGATCGGTGAGATATGACTCATTCGACATCAAAGGTCCCTGAGCCTTGAGGCAATGGTGGAGACTCATCTTGCGAGTGGTTCACCCTATATCGAGGTATATGTAGAATTTTCATCTCCAAGTGATCGGTTGCGACCTCAACATCTAGTATCGTTCGAGGGGAATACACGACCCCAAGTCGACACTCTGTAAGTGGGAGGCAAAAACGTATGTGCGGGTGTGCGATCGTAGTATGGAAAACATAACCCTTGCACGACACTCGGTTGGTGGATGGGACATGCATATCCGTCTATCGACGTCCGATGATAGAAATACGATTGGGGACGTCGTCAACTTCTAGTGGTTGGCAATCCACATACGATTGGAATCAGATGCGAAAGATATTTAAGGAGGGATGATGTACTCCCGACGACATCCACCGGCGAGGGCCCTCGTTTGTTACAAAGTTATGGAGGGCCTGGACGATGAACCGATGTGGATCCACCTCGGAGCCAGGCCCGACGGCGCGAAGTTGGATTATTTTACGAAACGGAGCCCGCTCCAATTGTACTCGAAGACATTGAGGCGGTTCGCACGAAGAAGAAGAAGATCCGCTATTCAGGGCATACTCACCTCTCCCGCACATGCATAATGTCGATCTATCTCAAGATGATGCATTGGAGTTTCCTGAACTACCACACCGGAGGCGTGACCGTACAAATTCTTCGTTGGATTCGGACGAATTAGAAGTTGGTAACCAGTTTTCCAACAAGAATACTTTTCTTGGTGCATTGAAACAGTACAGCATCAGGAACGGGGTTAACTACACTATGGTTAGATCAAACCTCGATAGGTACGAGGCGAAGTGTGCAGTGCAAGACGGCACATGTTCATGGAAAATCATGGCGTCGTTGAGGAAAAGGACAGGGTTGTGGGAGGTGAAAAAGTACAAAGGTCCGCATACATGTCTTGCTTGCAGACAAAGTACCACCACGTGTTCAATGATTTGAATAACACTAATATTATGTAATGTTGCATTATTTAACGTGATTTCGTTGGATGTGTGTAACACAAGATCATCCGAGGATGGATTCGGACATGTTGGCTGATTTAATAATCCCGACGGTGAAGGCCGATCCCAAAACTACTGAGCTGTTTACTTTAATTGGCAATATTCGTAGCCAAATGGGGTACACGCCCTCTTACAGAAAGGCTTGGATAGCCAAGCAGAAGGCGTTGGAAAAGTTGCACGGTCGATGGGACGCTTCATATAATGAAGTGTGGCAGTGGTGTCAGGTGTTGGAGACGTATGTCCCAGGCAGCACAACGGACCTTGAAACGGAACCGGCGTACTACAACGATCGTCTGCTCCGTGGATGCGCAGTGTTCAAGCGCTTGTTCTGGACATTTAAGCAATGCCGAGATGCTTTTACATACTGCAAGCCATTGGTACAAATTGACGGTACCTTCATGTATGGTAGATATACGCATCGGCTATTGCTAGCTGTGGCACAAGACGGCTATGAGAGAATCCTTCCAATTGCGTTCGCAATAACACCAGGGGAGTCAGCTGATGACTGGGACTTCTTCCTATCTAGGTTAAGGAGGCATGTCTGCCCTCAACCTGACATATGCGTTATATCGGATCGGGGCCCTGGAATACTTGCGGCAATAGAACGACAGGGAAGCATGTGGCATCGCACACACCATCGATATTGCCTGAGGCATGTTTCATCCAACTACTATGGGCAACACCGATCTAAAAGACAGAAACGGCAAGTGACCGATATGGGTATGAAATATCTATTAATATAATTTCTTTTAAAATTTTCAATTTATTCGCAATTGAATAGTGGTATGTAATATTCGCTATCAACGTATATTGACAGGGTACGAGATCAATAAAGACCGTTTTCAGGATATGTTGGCAGTTTGCGCGTAGATAACGCTCGAAGCGCGCAGAGTACTGTGCAATATTCCTTTTGAACAGTGGACACAAGCATATGCGCGCCTACGATATGGTCATATGACCACAAACTGGCCGAATGCATAAATTCTGTGCTAAAAGGAACCCGTCATCTGCCGACATTCATGGCGGTTTTGCGGGAGACATATTTTCGTTTAGCGGCACTATTTCCGAAGAGAGCGGCCGAGTTATCGAGGCGTATGCAAGGAGGCCATGTATGGAGCCCGAAGGTCTTGCAAGAAATTAACCGTGGGAAGGCACGGCGAACACCATGCACACGCGGTGTGTCACGACCGCGACGACTTATGGTTTCGTGTCACTGAGTTTGACAGACCGAACCAAGGTATTGTTGGCGGGCATTATCGTGTACACTTGACAAATAGGACATGCGATCGTAGGATATTTGATGCACTTCGTTACCCATGTGCTCATGTACTTGCAGACTTGTCATAATCTTCGTCTTGACCCCATGAGCTATATCGTCGACGAAGTCTACAAATTAGAAAACATGTACAACGTGTGGAGACACGTATTCCCTGATCCGGATGAACGTAAGTGGCCCACGGTGATCGCTTGCACCATATAAGTTGTTCTTAGGATAGAGAATTGAGGCGCAAACCAAAAGGTCGACCTTCCTCGACTAGAATACGCAACAATATGGATATCCGAGAACCGACCAACCAAAGTAGGCGGTGCGGGTGGTGTAGGAACCCGGGCCATACATCTCGCTCGTGTCCAAATCGGACTAGTTGACCGTGTTCTTAGCTTGTTTGTCTCTTGCTCGCTATGTAATTTCTGTTTTTTTTGGAGGAAAACGGTGAACTTTTGTACAATAACTCAAATTTATTAAATATAAGATAATTCAATTGCAAAAAATGAAAATTAAACCATTTCTATTTTATCAAAGATATTAAAACTATAGTAAAAAAAATTAAGTTACAAAAGAAAGAACATTAAACTCAATTTTATTAAATATAGAAAAAATTTATATTGCAAAAAAACTAAATTATCAATGAAAACTTATTATTTATTAAATATACTACAACTAAATTAGAAACAAATAAAAAATAAAGAAAACTTCTTATTTATTAAATATATTAAAACTAAATTACAATAAAATAAAAAATAAAAAACAATTTCTTATTCTATTACATATATTAAAATTAAATTACAATAAAAAACTTAAACAATTTCGATTTTATTAAAGATATTAAAATTAAATTACAATAAAAAAATTTGACCGTTGGGTCTAAAGCGCGTCCCGCGGGCGCCTTTGTACGTTATCGAAAAACGCGTCCTCGTGGAAGGCTACGACGTACGTAAAAGCGCTTCCCGGGGACGCGCGCTTTAGGCCGCTCCCCAAAAACGCTACGACGTGGGCGCGTTTTTGGGGAAAATTGCACTTTCCGGTCAATTTTCCAAAACCCTGTACTATACGGTAATTTTTTATTTTTTTAGGTATTATTGAGATATTTGCCCCTTACTCTATTTCATTTCCTATTTTCTGAAATTGATAATTTACGGTACAAAACTGTCGAATCAACTCCAAAGCTCATACTATCAAATTTGATTAAATGACCAAAATAAAAACTTATCAATAATTTAGTAACTAATATTATAAATTATCTTAAATAAAATATTTAAAAAAGTATTTTATTTAAATTCAAGTGGAAGCAAATCATGAAAAAAAAAAAAACTCCTTAACAAAATACCAGCTCAAACCGGATCAGGCGGGCGCGGACTACAGCTATACTTGGCATCGTTAAGGTAAAAAAATAAAAAAAACACGTGTGTGTTTTGATACCTTAAGGTCCTTTCAAAAAAAGAAGAAGAAGAAGGAAATACCTTAATGTCTAATCTTGATTCAACAATAATTACTTCCCCAATATGTAATGTTATTTAAAAAATTTAGTCTTTTCTTCTTTCTTATTACAAAATCTAAAAGAGTGCTTCCCTTCTCTCTCTTACACAACTCAAAACTTCTTCCTATCTGTCTTCAGTTTATCTATGCCTGTCCGCGATACGACTTGCTAGTCAAACTCTGTCACTCCTCAATTCCTTTTCCCTACTCAATTATTCAGCTGTAGTGTCCCACCAAACAGCGTCGTCCCGTCCAAGACTAGGGTTTCGACCCGAAGTTACGTCGGGACTCACTTATCGGATTCTTAATGTATGATATTTTGAAGTTCTACCGAGTGGCGGCTCTGTAAATTAAGCGGAAATGGAGCCCCTTTGTTGGATTACGGAGTTTTGGGAGGATTTCGGAGGTTGTCTGATGGATGGGGACTGATTAGGGTTTCGTTGTTTCTATTCGTTTTTGGGATATTTTCAACTTAATGTGTTTATTCCCGTAGCTGGAAGTGTAAATTTTAAGGGTTCTATTGGGGAATTAGAAATTTAGGGTTCCTCTCGTGAGCCCTGTGTGTTTGTTGATTTTGTAGTGAAAATTTAAAATTTGAATAGGATCAGAATTTGTAAGCTTTAATAATAAGGTTTTGTCACATTTAGAAGTAGGGAAGTTGTATAAAAAAAATAGGGATTATATTGGGAGGGAAATGTTTTATTCACAGTTCATATTGGCGAAGAAAGGTCCGTTGGGGACAATATGGATTGCAGCACATCTGGAGAGGAAGCTCCGAAAGAATCAGGTGGCCGATACTGATATCGGTGTCTCTGTTGGTTAGTACTTCTTAGTTTCCACTTGTTAGCTTGATATCCCTGAATTTAAATTTCTAGTAAGCTTACATGTATTAATCTATTCGTTTCCCCTTATTGATGCAATATCTAAATCTTCTTAATTTCAATAGTTCAGTTCACGCTAGAATGTTTTGGACATACTCCCGTTCATTTATTCTTCCGTTTATATTGTGTATCGTTATTTATTTAGATATTATTTGGTTGTTTCATAATTGGTATTTTATCTTAGTCATTGTTTCGTTTTAGATTAATTATGATTTTAGCTGTTACCCTTTCACTTTTTAACAACTTCATACGGAAGTAAATAACAAGAAGTAATTAGTAAGCCCTTATACTGGCCAAAAAAAAAAAAAAAGTAAACCCTTATTTATTTGTCCTTGTTCAATTCATTTTCTCTAAACTCCCTTCCCCCCTCTCCCCCCTCAAAAAAAAAAAAAAAAACCTAATGATTTGAAATTTCATATTCAAACCAACCATTAAGAGTTACGCTTATGCATATATAGTTTTAAGTTTATTGAGTAGTTCTAATGGCTTGATGAAATCAAAACAGCTTCAACCCATTTATTAGTAAAAGTAATATTTTGGAGTTCAAATTCATACCAGATTAGCTTGAAAATCAGCATACTTGATGGCATGACATACCATTAAACCTGATAAGTCAATTTGGTAAAACATGCACTCTCCAGAAACTTATGGAGCAGTATGCATATAGTTTGCTCCATCAATTCTTGAAGCAGAAAAATTGATTCCCATGTGCCATTTAATTTTTATCATGTGATAATTTTTGAAAGCTCATAAGCATCCTTTTTCTCCCCATTCTTAGTGATGCTTGAAGTAATCTTTTTTATCCTTTTATGTATCTTCGCTTTTTGGGCATATTTGGAGGGGTTTCTGGAAATTCTATTGGTTTCTTTGGAAATCTCTGATTGTGTAGGAGTGATATCCCTCTGGAACATGGTAACTATCCATGTGGTTGATGGCATATTCTTAAACTATGTGGTTTGCTTGGTTACTCAGCAGAGGAATTTCCCTTCAAGCTTGTTCGGCCCTTTTGTTGCTCATGGCATATTTCTACACTAATAGAATTAGATGAAGCTATCCAGTGGTGGTGATGTGGGTGTTATTTTTAACATTCTAATATCTAATTTCTTTCAGTTCATGGGCAACTTCGTGACTTAGGATAAGTTGCCTGGATCTAACTTTTTGGAATTTCTTTTTTGCTTTGTTTATATGGCATTTGAGCAGACTCTATTCTATTTCCTGAAGTACCGATTGCACTACGATTGTCCAGTCATCTTCTTCTTGGAGTAGTGAGGATATATTCCCGAAAGGTGAATTACCTTTTTGATGATTGCAGCGAAGCATTGCTTAAGATAAAGCAGGCATTTCGCTCCACTGCAGTTGATTTACCACCAGAAGAATCGACTGCGCCCTACCATTCAATCACTTTGCCCGAGACTTTTGATCTTGATGACTTTGAGCTGCCCGACAATGAGATTTTTCAGGGGTTAGATTCTGATGCTTTTACCTTAAAGGTTGCCTTCCCTGATGTGGTACCATGAGATACACATCAAATATTTTCATAAGGTATCTATGGAAGTATTGTATGTTAATTAGCATAACTTTCTTGGCAGTAACTATGTTGATAATCACATTAGCTCAAGAGAGCAGATTACACTTTTGGGCAACGTGGTTTACTCTACATCACAATTTGGATTGGATGGTTAGTGCATGCTTTTGACTCTGCAATGCTAATTTTAGCTACATTTAGTTAGCAAATTTAGTAAAATCTAAATTTTTGCTTTTTAAATACTTTCAGAGCGGTTTGGTGAGGGTGACACTTCTCAGATTGGTCTGCTTGATGAGGTAATGTTGTCATTCTTGTGTCCTGATAATTGGTGATTGCTTTGGAAGTAGTCTCTAGTTAGCAGGAGGCTTACCAAAGTAGGATCTGGAAATTTCAGAAATGATGGTTATATAGCAAGCAAGAAATTCTGGTTTGGGGCTTACATGGATGTGAAAATATGATTTGTTTTGAACCATTTGATTGTTGATTTAGGATAGGAGGATAAGTTTAAAGTTTGCCAAAAAAAATGACCATGTTGGTTTGGGTGTTGTTTACATCTGTGAATATAGGAATTATAGAAATATATTAAATGTTTTCTACAGATAGATAAATCTTGTTTATGTAGATAAATCTTAGAATAAATCATTTGAGATATTCTAGGATTATTTAATCTTATCTTTTAGTAGTTTATTAGAATAAGGGAATTATTTTCCCAATTAGGTTATGACTCTTTTCTCTATTTAAATTCAGTTCTTTAGTTAATAAAATATAGAAAAATCTGAGAGAATTACTGCATTTTCTACATGGTATCACTTAGGTTACGGTTCCTTTCCACCCTAGACCATGTCGAAACTTCTTCTTCTACATATCCTTCTCCTACTAGGAGATTACCTCAAACCGGAAAATTTTTCTGGTTACGATGCTCAATTAGACTAAATGCTCTGTCCGAATATCACCCGCCATAGATTAAATGGCAACAAATTTCTAGAGTGGTCCCAATCGGTTAAGATTTTTCTCTTGGGAAGAGATAGATTGGGCTATGCTCTTTGGTGAAATCAAGCGACTGCTTTGTGCACGACATTGGTTTTGCTAAGTGGATGCGTGACAATGGTCGAGTTATGACTTGGCTCCTTAATTCCATGACCCCAAGTATAAGCGTAAATTTTCTCCGTATAACACATTTCTTTGAAATGAGAGTGTTGTCATGAAACCTACTCCAAAGAATGATAATATTCTTTGAATTATATCATGTTGAAAATCAAGCGACCACTTTTAAGCAAGGCACCATGCCCGTCACTCTCTACTACAATACCCTTACCGCTCTTTGGCGGCAATTAGATTTGTATGCACAAAGCATGATTGGGCAGTTCAAGAGATGTCGCCCTTTATCAAACAAATTGTCACTCAAAGAAGGCTATTTCAATTTCTACATGGCCTAAACAAGGAGCTGGATGAGGTTCGCGCGTGGTCTTGGCTATTTCTCCACTTCCCTCCCTTCGAGAGGCCTTCTCCATGGTCAAGAAGGAAGAAAGTCGACGAAGTGTGATGTCGCTTGATGAAACGGATTCAACTCGAAGGATCCGCCTTAGTGACACACCAATCATCTCCCTCTTCCAAGCGGGGAGACCTTGGTGTGATCATTGCAAAAAGCCCGATCACCCAAGGAAAAGTGTTGGAAGCTTCATGGTAAGCCTCGTAAGCTGGAAGTCAAAGAACTCAGAGATAATAAATCCAGCCTGCTTGCTGACATCATGGCTACAAGCTTCTCCAAAGAGCGATTGTTGAACTTCAAAAACTGTTTGGAAAGTTTCAGGGGTCTAGTGCGGTAATCTGGTCATGAAAGAACCGTAAGGTAACTCTTCTTTTCAAGCATTGTTTTCCTCTCAGTTCACTCCTAATTGGATCCTCGATTCGGTGCTATGGATCATATGATGGTAATAAGGCCTTATTTCACAATTTTTTCCAAACTGTTGGTAAAGTCACAAAAAGCGGTGATGGGTCCTTATGCAAAATAGAAGGCCATGGAACTCGTTGTTCTCAATGATCAGATTGCACTTCATAATGTTCTTTTTGTACCAAATTTGCAACCTTTAACGGTCTTAATTTTACTTTGCAGGCACTGAACTCGAAGAAGATGATTGGTAAGGCCAGCTTGCAGAATGGTCTCTACATCCTCCGTTCCTCTCCTAAACCCGAGATCTTCAAATCTTTTACAGCTTTAAATACAATTGATACTGTTATGGTATGGCATTTTCGTTTAGGCCATCCTAGTTTCCAATACCTTGCTAAATTGTTTCCTGATCTATTTATTAATAAAAGGCCAAACTCTTTTTCTTGTAAAGTTTGCTCTCTTGCTAAACATACTAAATCTTCTTATTTTCCTTCTCCATACAAGCCTTCTCACCCTTTTGTTTTGATCCATAGTGATATTTGGGGCCCTTCTCGGGTGAAGAATGTTGATCATAGTAAGTGGTTTATCACTTTCATTGATGATCACAAAGAGGGTAACTTGGACTTATTTGCTAAAAGACAAATCTGAAGCTAGCTGATATTTTTGCACAATTTTATAACATGGTTCTCACTCAATTTGGGGCTAAAATCCATTTCTTTAAATCGATAATGATGGTGAATTTTTGCTAGGTCTTTGGGTAATTTTTTCAGGGACAAGGGCATAGTTCAACTTAGTTCTTGTGTTGGAACCCCACAAATGTAAGCCAAGATTGCCGAAAGGAAAAATAGGCATCTCCTAGAAGTTACTCGTTCCCTTCTATCTACTACCAATGTTCCTAAATATCCGTGGGGGAAGCCTTATTAACTGGCTACCTATTTAATCAACCGAATGCCTAGTAAGGTTTTAAAATTTCAAACACCTCAATCTATATTTTTGCAAAAGCATTTTCCTCATTTTAAGCCTATCTCCTCAATTTCGCCACTTAAAATCTTTGGTCGCACAGTTTTTATCCAAAATATTGCTCCTCATAAATCCAAGTTAGACCCCAAGTCCTTAAAATGTGTAATGGTTGGATATTCTTCACTTAAGAAGGGATACAAATGCTTTCATCCTCCTTCAAAACGATTTTTACCACTATGGATATCACTTTTATGAACAGGATCCCTATTTCACACAGTTTGAAATTGTGGGGAGACATGGAGTGATTTTCACCAAATCGGGTATCTTCTCCTAATTTCCATTCTCAACCTTCAAAATTGCCACCAATTTTACCTTTACTCTCTGATTTGTCACTGTGACTACTCAGATTAATTCTATTTGTTATACCTATCAATACCTCATCCACACCTACTTTAAACACCCCTCCCGAAAATACACCTACTCCTATTGAAAATCTTCAACAAACATCACCACCCAAACAAATTTTCGTGTCTACACAAGAAAAAGAAAAATATCCCACGAGACTGCTTTTGCAATCGATTCTTGCCGAGAATTGGATTTGGGTCCATTTCTTAGGAATGGAAGAAGAAATCGATAAGTCCTCTACTCTAGATGATTTTCCTATTGCTATTAGAAAAGGGGTTAGACAATGCACCAAGCATCCTATTGAAAAATTTGTTGGCTATAATTCTTTGATGCCTTCTTTTCAAGCATTTACAAAGAACTTTGGATAAAGAAATGATTCCCACAAGCATAGTGAAGCTCTAAAGGATCCTAAATGGAGAAGGGTCATTGAAGAGGAAATTGGTGCACTAGAGAAAAATGCTACTTGGACGATTCATGAGACCTTCCTCAAGGAAAAAGGTTGTTGGTCAGAATGGATCTTTCTTTGTAAAGTACAACTCCAATGGAAGCATCCAACGATACAAAGCTAGACTGGTGGCTAGAGGCTTTACGCAAACGTATGGGATAGATTTCACGTAAACGCTTGCACCCGTGGCAAAGCTTAACACTGTTCGAGTACTCTAAGTTTGGTCAGTAAATTGCGATTGGCAATTACATCAACTTGATGTAAAAAACGCATTTCTTAATGGCATGCTAGAGGAAGAAGTTTACATGAAATTGCCACCTGGCTTAAAGTCTGTTGAAGGAAGCAACAAGATGTGCAAGCTCAACAGTCTCTATACTGGCTAAAACAATCACCCGAGCTTGGTTGAGAGAGAGGTTCACTAAAGTCATTCGAAAAACGGCTACAAGATCCCTTGCCGATCATACACTTTTCATCAAGGTAACTTCTACAAATAAGAAAGCTATCTTAATTATGTATGTTGATGACATAATTCTTACTGGAGACGATGAGGAAGAAATTAGCAATTTGAAGAAGCTGTTAAACAGGGAATTCGAAATCAAGGACTTGGGAAAGTTAAGATATTTCCTAGGAATGGAGGTGGCAAGATCAAAAGAAGGACTTGTGATCAATCAAAGAAAGTATGTACTTGATTTACTCAAAAGAAACTGGTTTTCTTGGTTGTAAGCTAGCTGATACACCAATGGAGGCAAATTTGAGATTTAACAAAGAAGATGGGTCTTTAGTAGACAGAGAGCAATTTCAGAGATTAGTTGGGAAACTTATTTACTTATCTCTCGACGAGGCGGATATAGCCTTTCCTGTAAATGTGATAAGTCAACACATGACTAATCCTAATGAAGAGCATATGGCAAAGACAAAGAAATGTAATTCTCAAGTACTTGAAGAAAACTCCAAGACACGGCTTAATGTTCAAGAAAACACAAGACAGAATCTGTTAAGATTTTTACTGACTCTAGTTGGGTGGGAGACCTCACCGAAAGAAGATCCACTAGTGGCTCTTTGCACTTTTGTTTGGGGTAACCTTACAACTTGGAGAAGTAAAAACAACTGTTGTTTCAAGTAGTAGTCTTCAAGTGAATTTAGAGCACTAGCTTTGGGAATATGCGAAGGAATTTGGCTACTTAAATTACTAAAAGAACTTGGCACTAATCGGGAGGATCACTTTGAAGTCTTGTGTGATAATCAATCGCGCTATTCAAATTGCCAAGAATCCATCCAACATGACCGAACAAAGCATGTGGAGATTGTGGGCATTTTATTGTGACCAAGTCAACAAAAGGATGACCACTCTTTCTTACATTCCTTCAAAAGGACAAATTGCGATATTCTCACTAAGGCTCGCCAAAGCCTATTTTCAATAAATTCCTATTCAAGCCGGGATTATACAATGTATATTCTCCCGCTTGAGGGGGAGTGTAGGAATTATAGAAATATATTAAAATTTTTCTGAGATAGATAAATCTTGTTTATGTAGATAAATCTTAGAATAAATCATTTGAGATATTCTAGGATTATTTAATCTTATTTTTTTGTAGTTTATTAGAATAAGGGAATTATTTTCCCAATTAGGTTATGACTCTTCTCTATTTAAATTCAGTTCTTTAGTTAATAAAATATAGAAAAATACAGAGAATTACTCTGTTTTCTACAGTGAATGGCACCAATGAATAGTATTTCTGATTTAGAGTTGAAATGTGATGTTAAGTTGGTTAGGATTTGATTGGTGGTTGAGGAATAAGAAGATGAAGTTTTAGGCTTTGCAGCAGTATTTCCTACAACTATTGTGTAGGTTGCCAATTTCCTTATACAACTAACCAGAGGCATGACGGCTATTGAAATTGCCCTAAATCCCCCCCAGAAAAAAAAGAAAAAAAGAAAAAAGAAAAGGGAAGTAATTATGTTTGTATTTCTCTAGTTAAAGGAATTCTGTCCTTTTGAAGGAGGTCATATCCAAGATAGGAACTATCAGAAATTGATTAGTATGATAAAATGTAATAAGATAACATGATCCTAAAAATTAAAATTAAGACGCTCAGACCCTAAATCTAAAGTAGAGATGAAAATTTTGAGTAGTCTTCCACTTCAACTCATTATCATTCAATTATTAAAAAAAAAGAATAAAGAAAAAGGTTTTTACTCTATACACCGTAGTTGGAATTAAAAGTCCACAAGTGATTTAAGAATGTTGATGCATTCCCATGTATGAAATTTTCTTAATTATACCCTAATGGAATATGTAACAACTCTCTAACATTACTTGTGGGGTTTAAAAACTTCATCACTAGTGTATACGTCCATTTTCTAAAGTTAAAACTGAAGAAAACAGAAAATACAGTGTATTTGATAACGTTCTTACTAAAGAATTTTAAAAAGGACTTAATAATACCAGTTGTACATTAATTTAGTTACTTTTTTCCTTAATATATATAAATTCAATTTTCATGGTTTAGTGTCTATTGTTGAATACATTGTCATTTATTCCACAATTTTAGCTAATTTACTTATGCTTTAGACGGTAGACTTAGATAGTCTTAATATTGGATAAAAAAATGGTTTATCTGTGTTTAAAGCTCCTAGCCAAGAAAGACATGCTCTCCAACACAACTAAGATGTAGAGGTCATACCTACAAAAACAAGATGATCAAAACTAACCAACTATAAAAAGAAAACCTAATAATAAAATGAGTGTGCTTGTTGCAAAGTAGTTGTGACCATGATGGTGTGGCTTGTTACTTGTTAGAGATGGACAGCATTAATACGTTGCTCAAATAAGGAAGAGCAGTAAAAGAGCAAATGTTTTTGTTTGAACTAACAGTGTTGGGAGAACAGAAGATGCAATAATATCATCAGAACATAGCATAAATGTATATCCTTGCTCCAAGTAGAACTGCTTCTGGCCTTTTAGGGATGTGGCCATGAAGTGGATCATTTACTGAAACTACTTCATAGGTGGTTTGAACATTAAAACCTTCATGGCTTGGTTCTTAAAGTTGAAAAATATTCTTCCAGGGATTCTCTGGTCAGCTGAACCTTTAAATTGTTGAATGGATGGTTTTATTACGCCCCTTCAAAGTTTGATATCTTGGGGTTTCGGTATTAAACTTGTCTTCTTTATGAATTGACTGACCTTTTTTCACTTTTTATTAGTGCTCTTTTTCCCTTAAGTTAATCATCTTAAAATTCTTGACTTGGATTGATCTTGAGCAGGAACTAGTCCTAGATCGGGTTGCAGTGCCAGGATCTGTTGAAGTTTCTGAGTAAGCTCATAGCTATATATATGTCATATATCAAATGTTCATCCACAGTTCTACTGGATTTTCCCTTTAACCATTTTTGGATAGTGTAGTCATTTGACTCCCTAATGTGTAGGACTGCAAAACACTGCCAATTGTTAAGTCATCTTAATTTCACTGGTTACTTTATGCAAGCATTATGATAATTTTGAATTTCTTGCTCACCTTATTTTCTGTTATTTCAGGTATGATCTTCAGGGATCAGATGTACCACAGAAAGCGAGTAATTTAGAAGCTGTGCCTATGGTTTGCAGTGGGGATCAGGTTTTTGTTATTCAACATAATAGAAATCTCAATTTCCTTTTAATTTGATTTTATGTAGACATAATTATATTTTAGTGATTTTTTTACATAACTCGCCTTTGATTACTATGATTTTTTTGTTAGGATGAAGATCTAGCTACAAATTCTGAATTTGTCGAGAACGATCAAGATGTTGGTACTCCTGGATTAATGGAATTGCCTAATTTGTCTGGTGATCACAAGGTATTGGCTGATCATATGGAATCAGAACATCACAATCTTACGGAATTGGGCAATGAGTGTGTAGAAAATGCTTCTAATAAATCAAATTCTCTCGATGGGGATACTGGTCCAGTGGATCAGTCTTTGCACAATGATGTAGATCATGATGCTGTGCCTCCTAAAAATGGTTGCCATTTTGGTGACATGGAGAAAGAACAAACTAAACCACCAGGAAATTCTGTCCATGATGCCTTGTCTGTGGAGTACACATCCGCTGTTGGTACTGTCAGAGGACCTGATGGCTTGGATAGGGTGGAAGATATGCAGAATGGTGTTATGCACTCAATTGATAGAACTGATGGAGAATGTGCAGAATCTTCTAGCTGCTCCAATATCACCTTTGACTTGGAGGACCCTTCTCGAAGAACATGTTTAAGTAGCATCTGTGTGCCCACATCAGATGGCTGTTTGGAGAATGGCCAAGCATCGCATAAATCTGAAAATGGAAATGATGCTGAAACCACTGATAATTTGGAAGAGCCATTCTCTCCTGCCAAAGCAATAGCTTCAAATCCTTCCTGTCCCCTGGAGTTGCCCAGTAGACCAACAGTTATTGATGGTGAAGCTCAAGCTTGTCTGGAACCGAATGATTCTGAAAATCCTGAAACCCCTATTGTTCATGAAAATCTGTCATCTGTTCAAGTTCTTGGAAGTGATAGTCTGGCTGCTGCAGAGCAAAACTTGGTGGATTTGTCCGGAAGGGAGGAGGAAGTTCATGCTTCTGGAGCTTCAATTGAGGTGCAAGGTTTGTTTTACAAGTTTTATGAATGTAGTCTTATATATATTTAATGATGCTTTCATGCTGTATTGTTCCTAATTTGCTACCATCTTTGCAGTTGAAGCCTGCCAAACTCAGAGTTTGGAACCTGCTTTATGTGATGATCAGTTGGAAAATTCAAATAATTGTGCTATGTCTGATTTGCCTGCACCTGAAAAGTTACTCTCTGCACCCGAAGGACCTCTTGATAAACCAAGTAATTTGCTGGGAGAGTCTACCCCGGACAAAGAAGTCCTAGCAGAGAATGATGATATTGATAGTGGAACCAAGCTCATTTCAGGAAAAAAACGAAGTATAGCTGAAAGTACATTAACCATAGAGAGTATGAACTCAGTTGAATCATTTGGAAGGCCTAGATCCCTGAGAACTGCAGAATCGGTTCCTGATGATGATGACTTATTGTCTTCTATTTTAGGTAGCAGCACTTTTAACCCTAAAAGAAACTATTACTTGCCATTTAAGAATTTACTACAATAGCATGCATTGTTGTTCTTCATAAAGAATTTTTTTGAAATAGTTTTTCATTGCTTCAGTTGGAAGATCTTCTGTTTTCAAAATGAAACCAACACCTCCTCTTGAAGTAGCATCCATGAAACGTGCACGATCTGCACCAAGATCTAGTACCATTAAGAGAAAAGTGCTTATGGATGAAACTATGGTTTTACATGGCGAGTATGTTATCAATATTTTCTTATTGCTCCTTACGCTTTTTGAAATCTCACTAATATATGTTCTGCTGGTTGTTCTTTTCTTAAATATATTTGAATTTTGATAATTCTCGCGATTATTCTTCTTGCATGGTCAATATAACATGTCTTATTGTAGCTCACTACTTTCTTTGAGTTTATAAATTAAAATTTGCTTATGGAATTCATGCACTTGGAAATTATGTACATGTTTCTCCTCTGAAGCACCTTTTTGTTTTCGTCTGTTGTCAACAAGTATTACAATATTGACTTTTGTTGATGCTGTTAAACTCTTGATTACTTGCTGAGTGTATAATATAACAATCTATTTGTAGTATTGCATACATTTTTTATTGTTTTTTTTCTTTTTTTACTTTACCCGTTTACAATTTTGGCTCCTGTACCCAAGTACTGATTTGCTCTTATTTTTTTCCCTATCAAGTACAATACGGGAGCAGTTGGTTAATACTGAAGACATACATCGCATACGCAAGAAAGCCCCTTGCACTCGCCCTGAAATTTCATTGATTCAGAGAAAATTCTTGGAAGATGAGATCTTTAGTGAACCTATATTTACTGGTGAGATCAAAGTGCTGAAATCTGCATGCTTTTGTTGCATCAAATTGGAATGAAGAATTTCAACTTGTCAATTAATTATGGTGGGCCTGAATTCGTGATATAATTTGGATGTTTTAAGAAACAAGTAGGAAAAGAGGGGGAATGATGAGTGGCAGTATGTAAACTGCACCTATAAGCTACCGCCCCACAAGGAGGAAAAAATTATAGATACAACCGTATATTTATCTCCTGAAGGCCCTGGTCAAATTGGATTTGCTTTCATTGAGCAAAGTTTTAGTTATTGTAGATTTTTGTCTAATGTAGGACATCCTCAGATCTTAGTTACAAGATCCTACTTCTACATATGTTTTTTTCCTATTAGCTTGTGCACTAATGCCTCATTTCTGTGAACATAACAATTTCTTTTTAAGTGTGTAGTTCTGTTTTGTGGTACTGAGGTCGTATGCATGAATGAATGATCACTCAAGTTCTAAAATTGCATGGATCTGTGATCTATCCTAATATTTCTACATCTGTGTCTTGATTCTTGAAATTTTTCTACCTCTGCTAATGGAGGACTTTCTAACATATTGACCGTAACTTCGGTACTTTATAATTTTGCTAATTGATGATGTGCCTTTCAGGTATCTCAGGTGACTTGGCATGTTTGCACAGTAAACCATATGATCTAAGCAGTGTCAGGATTTCTGAAGGTGAGGAATTCCATGCATCATCTGAACTAGCTAAGAATTTGGAGTGTTCTGTCAGACCTAGTATTGGTGAAGCTGGAATCGAAGGAAGCTCTGTGCCTGTGATTCATGGGAGTGATGAGCAAACACAATCTGCTGCCATTCCTAATCAGGCTGATACTCAGCAGGATAGATATGCTGTTGATGATGTACCTCAATTTTTGCAACATGAACCTTTGGATGGGATCACTGAAATGGAAATTGACAAAGATAATGTTGAAGTTGCTACTCTAGCAAATTGTTCTGTTCTGAATGAGTTAGGGGTATCATCACATGCTGATCTTGATACTGGAGGTACTAGTAATAAGACAGCTGAGGAGGTAACCAACGCCATTGATGGCTCCGTGTTAAACATTGCAACATGCCTTCCACCTGATCAAAAAATGACTACTCAACCTGGAGAGGATGCTTCTGAATTGGATTTGAGAAATGACAAAGGAACTAATCCAACAGAAGTTTTAGAACACGATGTTGAAAGTATCATTGCAGCTGAAACTGAATCAAAAGCAGCTGATGAGTTGTTAGAAGAAAGTAAAGCCAATACTTCAGTTGAGGTCAGTGTAGCAGACTGCCCTGAACCAATTGAAAATGGATACGATTCTCTTGCAGCTATACACACTGGTGAGTTTGTGAATGGCGCTCAAAATGCCTATGAAACTGGATATGGTAAGATTGATGTAGCAGATGAGGCTCAAGTTGAGGGTTCTTTCTTGGATAATGAAAACAAAGACAGTATCTTCAAGGGTAGCGAAGAAAGTAAACTGGATTCTACGTATTCACAGAAGGTTGATATGGCTCTGAAAAATGCTTTGTTAATTGACGGAGAAACTCCAATCTTTCTGGAAGTTGATGCAGTCAATGAAGAAATGATCTCTCTTGCAGATAATCGTACTGTAAGTTGCTTAACATACGTAAAACTTTCTCTTGACCTAAAAATATTAACGGGTTCTGATTTTTTCTGAACTGATGGTGATTGTATCCTTGTATGGATTCAATTAATGCTATATCGTTATAGCAGAAAGCCAACTGTAATTAAGATAGCGTACATTCATGCATAATGTTTTAATTTGGGTTTTTTCCCTTAAGCAAAAACTTAATTTTTGAAATATATTTTAATAGCTGTTGAATATTAGTTCTATTCCGGCAAGCATGGTGAACATTTGAAAGTTCTCATAACTATTTCATTTCTTAACTTCATATTCATGTTTTGCGGATGTGCTATTTTGTAGATTAATTTATTATGCTGCCATGAAAATTGTTTCTGCTTTGGCTGTTCATATCTTATTGAGGCATTAAGAATCACCTAAATGACTATTTGGCCCTCTGGGTTGCAGGAATACGAGGATGTTGCAGTTGCAAATGACACAGGTTTAATCTTATTTCTGTCTGTTTTGCTTCTACTTCTGCTTGTTGATGGGTATTTTTGAAAATCATAATTTTTTTTTTTTTTTTTTTGGTAAAAACACTTCTATGGCTCCTCTCAATTTCGATATTGAGCAAATTGCTCTCTCCCAAAAAAATTGGAGCAATTTGATCTGTCAATTTCAAAAGTAAGCAACTAAGGACAATTAATCACGGCATTAATGTTTTTTTGTCAATTGTTCATAATTTTGATTGATTTAATAACAAATTTGGCCCTCGATGTTTATATATTCTGTGTAAATGTTGCAAATTAAATTTGTTGAATCAGGACCAAAGAGACAGAATGTGTAAATATTGGGGTCTAAATTTGATAAATCAAGACCAAATTAACAGGATATGTAAACTTTGAGAGCTAAATTCTTTATCATGCCAATAAAAGTTTGTACCATTGACGAAAAACATTAATGTTGTAATTAATTGTCCTTAGTTGCTCACTTTCGAAATTGACAAGAACTTAAATTGCTCTGATATTTTTGAGAGAGACCAATTTGCTTAATATCGAAATTGAGAGGGACTAAAGAGGTTTTTTTCCTTTTTTTTGGGGGTGGGATAGGGGACATGACTCAAGAGGTTTTGACTGAATGAATTATACATGAGATGTAATCTGTGAACTTGGTAGTTAGGGTGGACCATAGTTAGGACCACGGGAGCTATGGCCTCCCAAAAGTTTTCCCCTAAAAGGAAAATGTTAATATATATTTTTTAAAAGTCTGTCTTTTATATGCTTCATTTTATACCTTAATCAATCTTGATGCTGCTATTTGTTTGCTAAATTTTTATTTCCTTATCTTTCCTTTCAGAATTTCTGAATGTAGATGATAATGAGCTAGGTGGTGATGAAGATGATGATGGCATGCCTTGTGGCGATGAAAGTCGTCTTCTTGAAAACAGTGGATGGTCTTCTCGTACCAGGTTTATAAGCTCACTCTAGTTGATTATTTTACCGTGGTTCACTTCTTCCCTTAAATTTCAACTTTCATTTAGCATTATTTGTCAAATTATTTCTTGTAGCTGAATAATTGGAATGAGGCTAGCTCATATCTTGATGTTTGGTCATACCTTTTCTTTCAGGGCTGTTGCCAAGTATCTCCAGAATTTATTTGAGGATGAAGTTATACATGGACATAAGGTGCTTTCAATGGACAGTCTATTGGCTTGTAAAACACAAAAAGAAGCATCGAGGATGTTTTTTGAAACACTGGTATGTCCACTAAAGCTTCTCTCTAAATAACTCTTAAAGTTTATAACACTATCATCTACTCGTTAACGAGGAACAAAATATTTGCAAGTAAGAGTACATTAGCATACAAAACCTTCCATATAAATAAAAGTAAAAGAACTCCATTTTATCTCCCTTTTCATGTATGACAAGGCATTACTTGTTTTCGGAAAAAATGAGACATGGGCTTCTAAGAAATCCCTCATTGTAATCCTGTCTTGTATTTAAGTAAAGGACTTTTGCACGAGTACTAATACACGAAAATCTTCTCATACAAACACAAGTTTTTGAAAGTTTTTAAGAGAGTACAATAAAACTGTTCTAGTTTTATTAAGCAAAAAACTGAATATAAATAGAGAAAAGTCTCATAATATAACTGGGAAAGTAATTCCCTTATTCTAGTAAACTACTAAAAGATAAAATAAAATATTTCTAAAAAATCTTAATTGATTATTCTACGTTATCTACCTAAATAACTTTTAAAAATATCTCAAAATATATGGGGCTTCAACATGTATTTCAACACCCTCCCTCAAGTTGGTGCATATATATCAATAATACCCAACTTGCTTACAAGAAAATCAAAACTTGTCTTAGAGAGCCCTTTGGTGAGTTCATCAACAATATGTTGTTTTGAAGGAACAAACGGCATGCACACTTGGCCTTTCTTCAATCTTCTCCTTGATAAAGTGTCTATCAATCTCAACATGTTTGGTTCTGTCATGTTAGACTGGGTTGTGAGCAATGCTAATGGCAGCTTTACTATCATAACTTCATTGGTGAAGTTATTGGTTTCCTTAGCTTTTCCATAATTCTTTTTAACCACATCATTTCATAAATTCCTTGTGCCATTGATCTAAACTCAGCCACTACACTTCTTGCTACAACACTTTGTTTTTTGCTTCACCAAGTCACAAGGTTTCCCCAAACAAATGTACAATACCCAGATATAGATCTTTTATCTGTTACTGAGCTTGCTAAGTGAGCATTTGTATAAGTTTCAATTTCTCTTTCTTCGGATTTCTTGAAAAATAAGCCATTGCCAGGTGAACTCTTCAAGTATCTCAGAATCTAAAACGTTGCTTCTTCATGTTCCTCCCTTAGGGAGTGCATAAATTGACTCGCTAAGTGTAGGAATTATAGAAATATATGAACTGTTGCCATCCCTTCAGTTAAGGAATTCTGTAAATATTCTTTTTACAATCCCTTATTTTAAGGGATCATATCTTCTAATATTAGTATCTTTCCTAACTTAGAGTTTCCTAAATTAGAGACATAGTTTGTATATATAAAAGTGTAATATGTTCTATTGAATAAGTAAGAAAATACAGAGAATTACTCTGATTTCTACATGGTATCAGATTAGGTTACGATTCCTTTCCAACCTAGACCATGTCCGAGACTTCTTCTTCTACATCTCCTTCTCCTACTCCGGAGATTACTTCAAATACAGAGAATCACCTGCTATCAATTGAATGGCAACAATTTTCTAGAATGATCCCAATCGGTTAAGATTTTCTCTTGGGCGAGAGAAAGATTGGGCTACGTTCATCGTGAAATCAAGAAGCTCTTTGTGCTTGACCTTTGGTTTTGCTAAGTGGATGCATGACAATGGTCGGAGTTATGACTTGGCTCCTTAATTCCATGACCCCGAGTATAAGCGAAACTTTCTTCTTTACACCACACCATTTGAAATCTAGAGTGCATCATGAAACCTATTCTAGCACCGATAACATTGCCGAATTGTATCACATTGAAAATCAGGCAGCCACCCTTAAGCAAGGAACCATGCCCATCACTCTCTACTACAATACCCTTACCGCTCTTTGGCAGTAATTAGATTTGTATGCACAGCATGATTGGGCAGATCCAAGAGATGCTGCCTTGTATCAGCAAATTGTCATTCAGCGAAGGTTTTTTCAATTTCTACAAGGCTTAAACAAGGACCTGGACGAGGTTCGCGACAGGGTCCTGGCTATTTCTCCTCTTCCCTCCCTTCAAGAGGCTTTCTCTATGGTCAAGAAGGAAGAAAGCCAACGGTGTGTGATGATGCTTGATGAACAATATTCCACTCCTGAAGGATCTGCCTTACTGACACATCAATCATCTCCCTCTTCCAAACGGGAGAGACCTTGGTGTGATCATTGCAAAAAGCCCGGCCACTCTAAGGAGAAGTGTGGGAAGCTTCATTGTAAGCCTCAGGACTGGAAGTCCAAGAACTCTCGAGATATAAATCCAGCCTTGTCGCTGCCACATCTGTCACTAGCTTCACCAAATAGCAGATTGCTGAACTTCAAAAACTGTTTGGAAAGTTTCAGGGGTCTTGTGAGGGTAATCTGGTCATGAAAGAACCGGAAGGTAACCCTTCTTCTGCAGCATTTTTCTCCTCCTAGTTGACTCCTAATTGGATCCTCGATTCTGGTGCTACGGATCATATGACTGGTAACAAGGCCTTGTTTCGCAATTTTTTCCAAACCTTTGGTAAAGCTGTCAAAACGGCTGATGGTTCCTTGTGTAAAACAGAAGGACATGGCATTGTTGTTCTCAATGAACAGATTGCACTTAAAAATGTTCCTTTTGTACCAAATCTGGCTTTCAATCTCATTTCCGTAAGTAAAATTTCCACAGACTTGCACTGCTCCACAATTTTTAATGAACTTGATTGTACTTTGCAGGCAATGAACTCGAAGAAGATGATTGGTAAGGCCAGCTTGCAGAATGGCCTCTACATCCTCCCTTCCTCTCCTAAAACCGAGATCTCCAAATCTTTCACCGCTTTAAAAGAAGTTGATACTGTTATGTTATGTCACTTTCGTTTAGGCCATCCTAGTTTCCGATACCTTGCAAAATTGTTTCCTGCTCTATTCATTAATAAAAAGCCAAATTCTTTTTCTTGCAAAGTTCGCTCTCGTACCAAACATACTAAATCATCTTATTTTCCTTATACAAGCCTTCTCACCCTTTTGCTTTGATCCATAGTGATATTTGGGGCCCTTCTCGGGTGAAGAATGATGATAATTGTAAGTGGTTTATCACTTTTATTGATGATCACAGTAGGATAACTTGGACTTATTTGCTGAAAGATAAATCTGAAACTGGTGGTGTTTTTGCGCAATTTTATAACATGGTTCTCATTCAATTTGGGTCTAAAATCCAGCTCTTTAAATCTGATAATGGCATTGAATTTTTTGCTAGGTCTTTGGGTGATTTTTTTCAGTAAAAAGGGCATAGTTCAGCTTAGTTCTTGATACAGTCCGCCTCGGGAAGAGTCGAAATGTATGTGAATTACCCAATCGTCTACGAGGAGGAGATAAGCCTTCGGAAAATAATAGGAGATATCGTTAAGTTGCGGAAGCTTTTTGTTTGAATTTGTTTAGAAAATGGATTAAGTTAGGAATGGAGGTTATGAGAATGAGGGAAACGGTCTAGATGAAGGTAATGATAGGTTCGGAAAAGATGAAGAAAGGAAATGGTATTTGATGGTTCGGTTTAACAATGAAAACAAAGGATAGATGATAGTTTGATATTTTGGTGGAAATGGAAGAAAGAACTTAAACAAAAACGATTCAACACTCAATGGTGTCACCCCGGTTTCTATAGTGTTTAAGGTGGGAATATAGAAATCGATATGGACCAAAGACTCGTTATCAAGATTGATAAGAACCAATGGTATAGTTAAATGGAAGAACAAGTGATAGACATACAAGCACAATTTCGATAAGTCTATGAAACTTGTACAAAATCAAAGAGGAGATAAACTCACTCAATGAACTAAAGTTCATATATATTTTTTATCAAAGATTAACCAACCTATGAAAATTAACAACTATTTATACTAAATAGCTAGGGTAACTGAATAGCCATCTTAAAGGCTAAGTAATTAACTTGAAAATTCCAGAATTTTGGAGAAGGTTTCCTTGTAGTTTCCCATGCATTGAGGACGTCAAAGGCCATGCTTCATGAAGAAGAAATTCGTCCAAGTCCATGTACAGCCCTTGGGAACTCATTAGCCATGTTTCTAGAAGAGGGAATGAATTTTGGGTCACTTGAAAATGCATGCAGCAGCTAGGTACGTCCCATGCAATAATTGACCTCATAATTAGCTTTCTTTTGGCTGAAAAATGTCCAGCAATAATGATGAAGATGAAAAGCTCTTTTGGATGTGTAAATTCAGCCATTTGGGACGTTTTGAAGACATCTTAATGAAGAAGAAAGTGGCCAAGCGAATTTGGACAGCAAAGAAGCTGAAAAGGCTTGTCTAGGTTCGGCCAACATTGGAGATGAGCTGCACCTTTTGTTTGAGAATTTTCCAGCATTTAATCATGTCTTTGAATGGCTTGCATGTGGTTTAATTCAGGCATTAAAACTCCCTTGGACGTTCATGACTCCAACCATGCATGTATTTCTTCATTCGTTGAAACTGGCTGTTCATGCATCATGCATTTAACTCCTCCATGCATGTGTCTTCATGGATTTTTAACCAAATAGGCACCTTGATAATCCAAAAATCAGCAGCATTTAACCATGCTTCCAACCGTCCATGCACCCACCAAATACATGGATGTATTCGGCCAAGTACAATGCACCTAGGTGCATGTATCTCTTTAATGCTTCCATGCACATTCGGCTGACCTATAAAAGGGAATGTATTCACATTAAAACACTCCAAATCAGCTGAACATTAATTAAACACGTTCATGACATCTTAATAGACACTTAGGACAACTTAAATTCACATTTAGCACACATACTAAATTCGCAAATTTCTATTTAAGTAGAAAAATCTGCACATTAATTTTATCTTAAAAACATCTTAAAAGCTTGCAATAAAATGTGACAAATTAATTTAGGCTTAGACAAATTAAATCCAACACTAAATTAATCATTTAGACACATTTAATTTGCTGTAGGAAAATTAAATAATTAAATTGTCCAATTTATTTAAAGCATTAAATTAAAAAGCAATCAGCTCAATGAGCTGGAGCGAGCTCGAGTGAGCTCAAATTGAGCTTGAATGAGCTAATCCGGCTCAATTTGGAAATGCATGAAGATGCACTTGAGCTCCACGGCACTTGGGTATTTGAATTTGAGCTCATCAGTTCGCAAAATGTTGGAGGGCCTGGGCGTGCCCGTATCAGTTCTTGTGTTGGAACCCCACAGCAAAACGGCATTGTCGAAAGAAAAAATAGGCACCTCCTCGAAGTTACTCGTTCCCTTCTGTTTACAACTAATGTTCTCAAATATTTGTGGGGGGAAGCCTTATTAACTGCCACATATTTAATCAACCGAATGCCTAGTAAGGTTTTAAAATTTCAAACACCTCAATCTATATTTTTGCAGCACTTTCCCCATTTTAAGCCTATCTCCTCCATTCTGCCACTTAAAATCTTTGGCTGCACTGTTTTTATCCAAAATATTGCTCCTAATAAGTCCAAGTTAAACCCTAAGTCTTTAAAATGTGTACTGGTTGGGTATTCTTCACTTAAGAAGGGTTATAAATGCTATCATCCTCCTTCTAAACGATTTTTTACCACTATGGATATAACATTTTATGAGCAAGATCCCTATTTCACTCAGGCTGAAATTCAGGGGGAAACATGGAGTGATTTTCACCACATCGTGTATCTCCTCCTAATCTTCATTCTCAACCTTTGAGTGCCACCATTTTCGCCTTTACTGTGACTTTGTCACCCGTGACTACTCCAATTGATTCTCTGTAATACCTATCACTAATTCACCCACACCTACTTTAAACACCCTTCCGAAAATACACCTACTTCCATTGAAAGTCTTCCAAAACAACACCACCCAAACAACCGTGTCTACACAAGAAAAGAAAACATATCCCGAGACTGCTTTTTGCAACTGATTCTTGCCGAGAATTGGATTTGGGTCCATTACGAAATGGAAGAAGAAATCGGTAAGTGTACTACTCTAGATGACTTCCTATTGCTATTAGAAAAGGTGTTAGATAGTGCACCAAGCATCCTATTGAAAAATTTGTTGGTTATAATTCATTGATGCCTTCTTTTCAAGCATTTACTGACAACCTTGGATAAAGAACGAGGTTCCACAAGCATATTTGAAGCTCTAAAGGATCCAAAATGGAGAAGGGTTGTTGAAGAGGAAATTTGTGCACTAGAGAAAAATGCTACTTGGATCATGCACAGACCTTCCTCAAGGAAAAAAAGGTCATTGGTGTAAATGGATCTTTGTCTGTAAAGTATAACTCCAATGGCAGTATCCAACGATACAAAGCTAGACTAGTGGCTAGAGGCTTTACGCAAACATATGGGATAGATTTCCTAGAAACTTTTGCACCTGTGGCAAAGCTTAACACTATTCGAGTACTCCTAAGTTTGGCTGTAAATTGCGATTGGCAATTACACCAACTTGATGTAAAAAACACATTTCTTAATGGCATGCTAGAGTAAGAAGTCTATATGAAATTGCCACTTGGCTTAAAGTCTGTTGAAGGTAGCAACAAGGTTTGCAAGCTCAACAAGTCTCTATACGGGTTAAAAACGGTTACAAACAGTCCTTTGCCGATCATACACTTTTCGTCAAGGTAACTTCTACAAATAAGAAAGCTATCCTAATTGTGTACGTGGATGACATAATTCTTACTGGAGATGATGAGGAAGAGATTAGCAATTTGAAGAAGTTGTTAAACAAGAAATTCGAAACCAAGGACTTGGGAAAGCTAAGGTATTTCCTAGGAATGGAGGTGGCAAGATCAAAAGAAGGACTTCTGATCAATCAAAGAAAGTATGTACTTGATTTACTCAAAGAAACTGGTTTTTTTGGTTGTAAGCCAGCTGATACACCAATGGAGGCAAACTTGAGATTCAACAAAGAAGATGGGTCTTTAGTAGACAGAGAGAAATTTTAAAGATTAGTTGGGAAACTTATTTACTTATCCTTGACGAGGCCAGATATAGCCTTTCCCAGTAAATGTGATAAGTCAACACATGACTAATCCTCTCAAGAAGAGCATATGGCAAAGAAACAAATAGAATTCTCAAGTACTTGAAGAAAACTCAGGACACGGCTTAATGTTTAAGAAGACACAAGACAGAATCATTAAGATTTTTACAGGACTCTAGTTGGTAGGAGATCTCACTGAAAGATCCACTAGTGGCTATTGCAATTTTGTTTGGGGTAACCTTACAACTTGGAGAAGTAAAAAACAATCTGTCGTTTCAAGAAGTAGTGCTGAAGCTGAATTTAGAGCACTAGCTTTGGGAATATGCGAAGGAATTTGGCTACTTAAATTACTAAAAGAACTTGGCACTAATCAGGAGGATCACTTGAAAGTTTTGTGTGATAATCAATCTGCCATTCAGATTGCCAAGAACCCAGTTCAACATGACCGAACAAAGCATGTTGAGATTGATAGGCATTTTATTGCTAACCAAGTCAACAAAAAGATAGCCACTCTTTCATACATTCCTTCAGAAAGACAGATTGCAGACATTCTTACTAAGGCTTTGCCAAAGCCTATTTTCAATAAATTCCTAGTCAAGCTGGGCTTATACAATGTATATCCTCCAGCTTGAGGGGGAGTGTAGGAATTATAGAAATATATGAATTGTTGCCATCCCTTCAGTTAAGGGATTCTGTAAATATTCTTTTTACAATCCCTTATTTTAAGGGATCATATCTTCTAATATTAGTATCTTTCCTAACTTAGAGTTTCCTAAATTAGAGACATAGTTTGTATATATAAAGGTGTAAGAAAATACAGAGAATTACTCTGATTTCTACACTAAGCTTACTGCAAAAGCTGTGTCTGGCCTTGTATGTGATAAGTAGATTAACTTACTAACTAGTCTCTAGTATTGCCCTTTATCAACTGGTTTTCCTTCTTTGTTTTTGAATTTTACATTTGGATCAATCACATATTTTTTCTGAGAGACCACAAGACCCTTATTTGATTAAGCAACTTCTATTCCAAGGAAGTATCTTAAAGGACCCAAGTCTTTGATCTCAAACTCCAATGCTAGATACTCCTTGAGACGTCTTATTTTATCCACATCATCTCCTGTAAACTATAATAATTGTCATTCTACCTCTTTGTGAGTGTCGGTAGAACATTGTGTGATCAGCTTGCCTTTGTGAGTAACCTTGTTTTTTTAACAACCTGATAGAACCGTTCGGACCAAACTCGAGGAGACTGCTTTAGACCATACAAAGATTTCCTAAGCTTACATACTCGGGTTCTAAATTTTTCTTCAAAACCTAGAGGAGGATCCATGTAAACTTCTTCTTCAAGTTTCCCATTTAGGAAAGCATTCTTCACATCTAGTTGCTGTAAAGGCCAATCAAGATTAACAACAATGGATAAAAGAACTCTAACAGTATTTAACTTAGCCATTGGAGCAAATGTCTCAAGATAGTCTATCTCGTATGTTTGAGCGTAACCCTTTAGCCACTAGTTGAGCTTTGTATCTGTCTAAAGATCCATCCAGTTTGAATTTGGTTGTGAACACCCATTTACAACCCAATGTTTTTTTTTTCCTACAGGTAATTCCATTTTTTCCCAAGTACCTGTTTTTTCAAGAGCACGCATCTCCTCTAAAATAGTGTCCTTCCATTTTGGAACTTGTATAGCGTCTTTCACTTTTTTGGGTAGATTACAAGATTTACTTGGACTTTTGACAAGATCTTGCGGGTCGGATTCTTGGTAATGAATCTGGTGGATTCCACTTTCTTGATTTCGGTTTCTTCTTAAGTAAACCAGCAACTCCTTTGTTTGTTCTCTATTCTCATGATTAGACTCTACACATTCATACTCCATTTTATTATCAACATTAACATCATTCAAGTCATTTTTATTAACAACATTAACATCATTAATCCCTGGGTTAATCATAAATTCGCCTTCCCCATTATTAGAATCCCTATGTTGTATATTCCTAATCTTTTCTTGATCAATTATTGAATCTTCCTTCCTATAATTCCCTCCCTGAAGATTAGAATCAAAGTAAGGTTGAGTTTCAACAAATGTGACATCCATGGTAACAACAATCTTCCTATCAATCGGATCATAACATTTGTAACCCTTTTTATTAGCATACCCAACAAAGACATTTTTTTTTTTTGCTTTAGGATCTAGTTTACCCTAATTGTGAAGATAAACAAAAACACTACACCCAAAAATTCGGAGAGGTAAATTTGTGATCGATTTAGAGTTAGGAAAGTTATCTTTAAAAAGACTGAAAGGAGTTCTATAGTTTAGAATTTTACTGGGCATTCTATTAATAAGATATGTAGCCGTTAAGGTCTCTCCCCAAAGATAACGTGGTGCTTGACTAGTGAGCATCAAGGCTCTAGTTATTTCCAAAAGATGACGATTTTTTCTTTCCGCAATCCCATTCTGTTGTGGTGCATTTGTACAAGAGCTTTGGTGGACTATTCCATGTTCGGTTAAGAAAACACCTAATTGGTCACTAAAAAAGTTTCCCACCATTGTCACTTCGAAATATTTTTCTTTTCACACCAAATTTTGTTTTCACCATAGCAGAAAAAGACTGAAACACATCTTTAACTTTAGACTTATCATCTAATAAAAACACCCAACAAATGCGAGTATAAGCATCAATAAATGTGACAAACCAACGTTTTCCTGAAAAGGTTAAGACTTGAAGGTCCCCAAACAACACTATGAATTAACAAAAAAGGTTTGGAAGCTTTATATTTCTGAGGTGCAAAAAATGACCGATGATGTTTAGCCAATTCACAAAATTCACAGTGATATGAAGGACTTTTATTTTTAAACAGATCAGGTAACAAATGCCTTAAATAGTAAAAATTAGGATGTCCAAGCCTATAATGCCAAATCATAACCTTGTTAAAATTAGAAACAGAGTTCAAACATGGAGTAGTTGTTGGTCGACTTAGATGGTTGTCATCAAGAAAGTAAATTATAATTATATTAAACACAGAGTTTTGGATACCTTTTGGCATGCAATTGAAGGATATTCTGACAATATTGTGAAATAGAATGATTAATAATTATATGTTAAGGAACAAATAATAAAATTGAATCCTTGAAGAAGAGATGAAAGTAGGAAGCAAAAATGTTTTAATGATCTTCTCTTGTAATCTTTGATGGTGTCCTAGTTTGTTTGTTGCTCCCATGTGGAAGAATGTTAACATCTCTCTTTGTTTGTCGGTGTTCATTTCGCCAATCTGCAGGTTCTTAAGACAAGAGATTACATCCATGTAGAACAGGGAAAACCCTTTGACAATATCTATATAATGCCTAGAGCAAAGCTCATGAAATCAGATTTCTGATCCTTTTTTACGTAGGAAAAGCTGATTCAGGGAAAATTGCCTTATTGTAGTTCTAGTTCTGATGCTCAGGCTCAACCTACACATGGGTAAGTATTTTGTTTCAAAATGTTTTTTTTTAATTCTATTTTTATTTTTGAAATTTAGTTGTTTAGCTCATGTAATAGGTAGCTTAACAGTGGGAAGGGATGGAACACGTCCTCATGTTGATTGTATGAAGGTGGATAATAATTTGTATGTGTATATATATATATATATATATATATCTGTGAAATATATCTCAAGTTGCAGTTGAAGATGCTCATTTCTTTGTTTAGACTGCAATTTGCTCGTTCCTTAAGATTCATATCATTTGCCTAAATAAAAGGATTTTGTTTACCCTCGTTTGAGTCTGAATCATGAACGCTTACATCACAGTTTTGAGTTGAGCTGATTAATTTTGTGGCTGTCTGTGGGGCAACGAAGTATCTTGTTTAGTAAATTATTAATAACTTGATCTAATTTATTATTAATAACTTGATCTAATTTATTATTTAGTAAATTATTATATCTTGTTTCATTCATTTGGTTAGAATGCAGGTTTTTATTTGTTTAGTTAATGAAATGTATTTTACTAAATTATTTTAATAAATTTTGATTTTTTTAATTCTTTACTGTATAAAGGTTGAAGCTTATAGTATTTTATTTTATTGATAAATAAATGCATTTCTTTAGTAGATTAAATCTGGTCAAAACATTATAAATCGTCCCTATATGATATGATGGTTACAAGTTTAGCCCTTTACTCCAATTTAGATGGGTTGCAAATTTAGTCCTTCACTCGAATTTCGTTAAATGTAGTCTTTGCAGTTTTTGAATTTTATAATTTTGGTTCCCACACTAATATTAAACATGAGTGCTGTTAAATAATATTACGAGGCATTTTCTTTACATTATTCTAATACTTGCTCGATGTATTTTAGATATAAAGATTGTTTTTATATTGCAACTATTGCATTAAGACATTGCATATATCAGCTCTCTTAGTACTTGGTGCTCAACGTCCTAATTAGGTCAATTAATTAGGGTTGACTCGTACTTTTTAAATCAAACTTAACTAGCATTAAGATTACCTATTTAACAAATTAAATTACCTAACATATCATTTATCGTATGGCAATTTAGCAAGTAATGCAGCAACCTACTCAATCCAACCATAATTGGAAATATAAAAGTGAGGCTAAGAAACACTCAATTATGATGGAAGAGATCTAGGTAGATGAAGCCCGTGCTTAATTTCAGTCTTTTACCGCTCCGATCTCCAGCTTTGAGATCAACTAATGAAAATTGCAAAAAACTAAATTTGTATTGCAAAATATCGAATTTTAACGAAGTAATTGTCAGAAAATGAAAATACAAAATAAATGTAATTACAAATCCAAATACTCTGAAAAAAGCTGAAAAAGAGTATTCACACAAAGGCTTTTGGGTCATGGAAATTTCAAGTTTGACGCTAATGAAGGTGCAAAAATTGCTGGACTGTCGTGACGTGTAATCTCCCTTATTCAGACCAACATTAGTTCTGGATAAAAGATGTTACATTTGATGCTTGAAGGTATCTTTCATCATTTCAATATGCTATTGGATCTCATTAGATTCAATTTAAATCCAATAATTCAAATATAACCAAATAGTAGATTATAACGAGACCGTATGCCCACTTAGGGTGGGTTTGGATGGGCGATTAAGTGCGGTGCGGTGCGTTTAGCTTACTTTTTGTCTCACGCTACAATATTGCTACAGTATCTAATCTCCCTGCCACCGCTATTTTTACACTAACCGCAGGTAAACTCACTGCCCATCCAAACCCACCCTTAATGCAATTCCAAAGTGAAACATTACCATGATCTTCACTCAATTAAACAAAAAAAATGATGTACCGCCAAATGCTTTTTTAGTCATAAATCATATTCCACTCTACAATCCCCATTTTATTAATTTTCATTTTACTTGCAATGGAAACATTTACTTATTAATCTCCTATCAATTTACATGTATCAATGTGTCGAATCTTCATTGAAGTGCAATATATTTATTTCCTATAGGACTTCATTACCATGACACATTCAATTCAATATACAGTTCATTTAGTAATTCTTCATCGAATTATCCAGCTTCCTCCTACTATACGCAGTATCATTCAATACTAATTATGCTATTAATCGAGTTTCACAATAATAAGTAATACTTAAGATAACTATTCAATTATTCCTTTGTTAATTCCATTTCTAATTACTTATTTAGTTTCTCAATGGCATATCAATTCATGTAACAAATTATTAATCACATTATGTCGTTTATGAGAGTTTCCATTTACCATTTCATTTACGATTTTTATTTCAATCCCATCTGCAGTCTTTTAATAAACCATGAAAAATTTTAGAATGAAATATCTAGAATTTAGGCCACAAGGTGTCGATAAACACGTATATGTCACAACAGGGCGTAGATAGAATCGTATGGCACAATAGGCTATCAAATGATAGATATGCCACAATGGGGTGTTGTTATGCGCTCGACATTGTCCACTACAGGGTTTTGTAACACCTCTAACTAGGGTAAAAAGTCTAGAGGAAACAACTTGGGAATACACTCTAAAATTCTCTTTTAAAGCTTCCAATAGCAAAGTTGAGTATGAAGCTTTGATCATTGGTCTAGGACTCGCCTTAGAAATAGGAATCTACAAACTAGAAGTCTTAAACGATTCCTAATTGGTAGTAAATCAAACCAATGGAAATTACACAATGAAAGGAGTAAGGATGACCAAATAACACCAAAGGACCCAAGAATTGAAGTTTGGAAGAATAGAAGTAATCAAGATTCCAAGATCAAAGAATGCACTAGCAGACTCTCTCTCTCTCTCTCATATTTAGCTTTTTCTCCCAAAAGGAGGAGTGTACACAATCTTGATCGAAACTTTGAAAGAAAGAAACATCCTAGAGGCCGCATAGGAGAAAAGAATGAAAGCTCCCACACTTAGCTGGAAGGATATGATATGTGCCTATCTTCATGACAAAACTTTACCTGAGGATAGAGGGTGGTCTAAAAGCATCAAGAAAAAAAAAATCTTCCAAGTACCTCATCGTTAACGATAAACTCTACAAAAGGGCATTTAGCACCAACTACTTGAGATGCATACATCCTAAAGAAGTTGAGGTTATCCTAGGAGAAGTTCACAAAAGAGTTTGTGTAATACCCCAGTTCTAGCAGATCTAAAGTTCTGGGCGTATAGCAGTAAACAGTTTGTCTGGCATGGTGTTATCCACCCAAATGATTGTTTTGGCACATATGTGGCACATATGTGTGGGCGTATAGTAATCACCACTTGAGTTAGCAAGAATTTGATTTAATGATTTTCTGCTATATTAAGGAGAGATGTTTGTGTTAAGAGATAAAAAGGGAAATATGGGGTGAGTATTCGCCAAAGGTATAGTATGCCTGATTTGTATGGAATACTGTGCTAGTTAGACTTTAAGTAACCTGGTTAGAAACCAACTGTATAGTTTAGCCTGATAAGTTTGATGAAGGAAAGTTATTTATATTTTTCTCGGAAATTGTAGGCCAATAAGAAAGCAAGTTCTGATACGTATGACACTTGTTAAATTCCACTAAGCAAGATGAGTCATATTTATATGTGAGAATGTGTTTTGAAAGTGGTTTTTCTTTCCTATTCTTCCTCTTCCTTAAGAGGTATGTATTGAAGCCTTCCTTAAATTTGAATGTATCCTACCTCGATGATTTAGAGGCTAAGGTTCTTTTATGATTAGTAGTTACTTCATCAGGGTAAGTATTTCAGCTCTACATGTTAAGTAATGAATGAGTAAATCTGTATTTGGTAATTGAACACGAGACTGTAAGTATAAGGTTTTTGCATGAGTTTGTCAGCGATTGAAGTGATAAGTAATTTGTATATACAAGAGTATTAATGGTGAAATTATGTTTTTAAGCAGTGAGTGTTGTTGGCTTGTAAGGGATATCTGAATCTGGAGTTGGAACTACAGTAAGAGAGAATCATGTGAGTTCTATGCAGACTCCTGCATGTATACTATTTATATTATGAGTCATCTATAAGAAATTGATTGAACTCTGGATCCGAAGTCATGAAAAGTATAATATGTGATGATTGGTGTATGAGTATTGAATTATTGAAGTATGACTGAGTATGTAAACGTCTGAAATGTATGCTATGAGATGTGTGTTATGATTGGGTGTATACTAGTGAAGTAAAATGTTGAAGTTAGATTGTGTCAACACATGACGAATCTGTCAAGAGAGTCTATGCCTATTCACCGCGGTTATAACACCCCTAACCCGTATCCGTCGCTGGAATAGGGTTTTAGAGTTTTACCAGAGTTTACAGAATGGTTACAAATAATTCAGGTTGTTTACTATTCAATTTCTGTAAATGGTTTTATTGTCCCTTGCATGGGCTCTCGAAGCCCAATATGAACGTTAGGAATGAATCGGGACTAAATCGGGATCTCAGAGAATTTTTTGTGAAATTTATAAAATTTTCCTAGGTGCAGGGTTCACACGCCCGTGTGGTCCAGGGACACGCCCGTGCTGCAGGCCGTGTTCGACCCCGTGTAGCTCTCTGACTTGTGCCACAGGTCAGCCACACGCCCGTGTGAGTAGGCCGTGTGATCAATTTAGTTTTCAAAAATTAGGTGCAGGGGTCACACGGCCAAGACACACGCCCGTGTTCCAGGCTGTGTAGCACACACGACTAAGACACACGCCCGTGTCTCTGCCCGTGTGCTCAATTCTGAGCATTCTGTTTCTCAAATTTAAGATGCAGGGGACACACGACCTAACCACACGCCCATGTACCAAGCCGTGTGTCACACACGATCTAGACACACGCCCGCGTGTCTACCCGTGTGGACAAAATAAAGCCATTTCTAGCTTCATTTCTCACCCCAAATTTTATCAATATTCTGTACCAAAACTTACATCCAAATACCAACAAATTCAAGCATTGATTTCAAGCAAATTCTAACATCTATTATGATATATCATTGCATATATAATTATGTTTATAATCTTACCTTAGTTTAACCTAAACATTAAACATCACTTGATCATCCATACTTAACATATATGTATTTATCATGACATAATTCTTTATAAGTTCCAAAACAAACCATTACTAGCCATTCCAATAGCTAAATTACAAATAACATATTCAAGCCTTCTATGGTCAAGTTAACCTATACATGCCATTATACCAAAATAAGTTTACTATTTATACCAAAATAAGCTTGTGGATAGTGTGATGATACTCCAACCGTTCACCAACCTTCGCGAGCTTCTGAGCACTATAAAACAGAGAAAAGTAAACCTAATAAGCATATTATGCTTAGTAAGTTCGTATAACTGGAATCAAACTTACCAATCTCATTTATTAAAATTAAGCATATAATAACATGTTTCCATTGACTTGGTAAAATTGCCTAAACACATGCATTCAATCAAACATGTAGTCACAAAATTCTCATATACATCAAGTAAACATACATGAGCTAATCATGCTATATTCTTTCAAGACATTATTCATTTCATCTCATAATTCTCATATCATGTCAAGTATTTTATCCGTTGAATTATTGAAATTTCGATGGATATTCAGATAGTACACTCAAGGTGTACAGTTCAATAACCCGTCAATTCATATTTAGAAGTACCCATTAAGGAACTAAATCAAAAAGCACACTCTCGAGCCACATATCATATAACAGGATTACTTGTCCAAGCTAAATCCTGTTTCCTACATATGCTCATAAGAGCTTAATCAGGATTACCTGTCCGGGATAAATCCTATCTTTAACATATGCTCAAGAGGGCTTATATCAGGATTACCAGTCCAGGCTAAATCCTTTCTGTAATGAGGTCAATAGGATTACTCGTTCGAGCTAAATCCCGTCAGCAACAAATGCAGGACCTCATTCAATAAGGGAATTCACATTTATCCATCGAAATCCAATATTCAAACGGAACTTAACCCTTTTCAAACAATATCAAGCATGTATTCAATTCTTATATTATAACATCAAATTAATTCACATAAATATGAATCGCATTCTATATAAATACAACATTCAATTCAACATATTTACATGTTCAATTAAGTTACACGAACTTACCTCGACACTTGTTCGCGTATATAAATCTACTAATCCGAAACTTTCTCCTTTCCTCGATCTAACTTTGAATTTGAGTTATCCGGATCTATATAAATGAATTTAATCATCAATTTATCACATTTCATATTCAATTGGACTCAATTTACATCCTAGGAAAAATTACCATTTAGCCCCTAAACTTTCCATAGATTCCAATTTCGTCCCTAGGCTCGAAAAATGAAATTCATGCAATTTACTCCCTATTCCAAGCCTAACCGAAATTTCAATATACAATTTACAGCACATGTATTCCATAAAATTTAGAATTTTTCTTCAATTTTCACAACTTTACAAATTAGTCCCTAAATCATGTTTTCATGAAAAATCACTTTGTAAAAGATGTTTATCTATAAAAAACCTTTCATTTTCCACCATGAATTTTAAATTTTTAGCATATTCATCCATGGCATAATTTCCATACTTTGATAACTTTTCAAATTAATTCCCCAAATAGATAGAGTAAACTATCCCGGTTTCAAAAATATAAAAATTACTAAAAACGAGACAAGAAAACTTACCCAATTAAGCTCGATTAGTTTCTTCTCTCTCTCCTAGGGTTTCCATGCAAATTTTGGGGAAGAAGATATAAAATAAGATGATATTTCTATTTAATTTAATTATCATATTTAATTTTATCACTTTCCAATTTAGTCCTTAGCCTTTTCTAATTTTTCCATGGATGAATCATAAAAAATATATCTACTAAATTTTGATTAATGGTATAATTACCATATAAGGACCTCAAGTTTTGAATTCCATAGCTATTTGATCCTTCTAGCTACTAGAATTCAACTTTTGCATTTTATGCGATTTGGTCCTTCCCGTAATTAAGCACTAAATCAATAAAATTTTCTTATCAGAATTTTCACATGATATTCCTATCTAAATGCAAATCATACAAAAATATAAAAATAATTTTTCTTTCCGGTTCGAATTTGTGGTCCCGAAACCACTGTTTCGATTTCACTGAAAATGGGCTGTTACAGCGGTGGTGTTTGAGGGAGTTTGTTGGGACTGAAAACATGGACTCTAAAGGGAAAGTCCATGGCCATGAAACCTTTTGGAAGGAACTAAGGAATGGTGATTACCCAATGGAGTTCTCTGCGTGTCTCAGGACGATGATGGGCAAACTTCACATAGTGTGAGTTTAGGCAAATCCATTTTGTAAACATGACAACTATGAATAGCCTTTGTGGTGAACTCTGAAAGAATAGACTTTGTGGTGAACTTTGAATGGGATGCCTTTGTGGCAAATTTTGAATGGATTGCCTTAGTGGCGTGCTTTATCTGATTGCCTGTATGGTGTATTTTGCTAAGTCTATGGGGCATGAACTATCAGTAATATCTGATAAGCTATGAATCTGAATGTTTGTCTCTATGGTAAGATATGAGTAAGTTCTAGTAGTTCTTTAATAAGTATAACCAAGATAAGGTATTGATATGCTCTGGAGTAAGAGCTGAATAAAGTCTTAAGGGTTTTCCATGAAAAAAAAGATGTGTATCTGTATGTCAAGAAGGGTATTTGTTATTATGATCTGTAAGTATGACATCATCTTCTAAGATTATTCTGAATTTGAGTTAATGTTATTTTAGATTATGAGATTCTATTATAGCATGATGTGGAGTTCATTTGGATGTTATAAGTAGTGAATTATCAGTATGGATATGTGAACATAATTGGATCAAGGCAGGTTTGAGTGTGAACCAATGGTATGAAACTCTGTGTAAGTATCCGCCCAAAATAATGTTAGTGAACAGTTGTTTGAAATAAGAGTATGGTTTAAGGTAAGGATTGTTGGTAGTTTCTAAGGGTATGTTCTGTTAAGCAAGAATTATGGGATGAGAAATTTATGAAATAATTGGAAGGATACCTCAATTAACAAGATATGGAAGATTAAGTATTATAAAGGAATGATAACACTATGATGGTATCAGCTGAAGTAAATGGTGTAGTATATGGTTGACCCATAACAATTCAAACAAGATTGCCAAATATCCATAAAGGTATGGTTATAGTGGTTCACTAGGTACTCCTGTACTTACAAGGTTTTGTTGAAATACATGAAGCCCCATATATTTTGGGGATATTTTTTTAAAGTTATTTAGGTAGATAAATCTTAGAATAAATAAATTGATTTTTTAGGAATATTTTATTTTATCTTTTAGTAGTTTATTAGAATAATAGAATTATTTTCCCAGTTAGGTTATGAATCTTTCCTCTATTTAAATTCAGTTCTTAAGTTAATAAAAACAAAACAGTTTTATTAAATACTCTCTTGAAAACTTTCATGGTATTAGAGCTAGGTTAAATATCCAGTTGCGTTATGGTTAAAACAACTTTCACTAAAGATAAGAGATCCAACAATCAAACGGAGGTAGAAAGTTCTGCCGTTGAAACAACTACCGAGAGTGCAATGACTCAAGGGACAGAGGCATCTCACCTCCTTTTCAGGTGATATCTCACAGGTTGAATGGCAATAATTATCTCGAATGGTCGCACTCCGTAAAGTTAGCAATTTATGGGCGCGACAAGCTAGGTCATTTTACTGGAGAAGTCAAGCAACTAGAGGTGGGGGATCCAAAAATGAACAAGTGTAGGTCAAACAATTTTATGATAATTGCGTGGCTTATTAATTCCATGGAAGCATCCTTAGGTAAACCTTTTCTTTTTCTCCTGACTGTTAAAGATGTTTAGGATGCTGTGAAAGACACCTATTCAGATTTAGGAAACGCTTCACAGATCTTTGAGTTAAAAATAAAACTCTGGAAGGCTAGACAAGGGGAAAAGGAAGTTACTTTTTATTATAACGAGATGATGTCTCTTCAGCAAGAACTAGATCAGTGTTATAATGATGAATGGGAGTGTCCCAGAGATAGTGTAATAGCTATGAAAAAAGAAGAGAATGAGCGAGCTTATTTATTTCTAGCTAGTTTAAATAAAGGATTTGATTGTAGTAGCCCATTTTTAGTGAAATCAGAACGGTGGTTTTTGGACCACAAATTCGAAAAGTAAATTATTACTTTATTATTATTTTAATGTCTACGGTATGTTAGTAGAGTCGTATAAAAATTTCGATACGAAATTCTGACGTTTGCATGCTTAATTAAGTCAAAAGGACTAAATTGAAAAAGGTGTAAAAGTAGAGTTGTAGTAGCTAAATGTATCAAATAGCTATGAAAATTTAATGTAAGAGGACTTAGACGGTAAATAGACCATTTATATAGTTAGTGGGTATCCATGGATTGGTTTTATTGAAATTATGAATATTTTTAAAGGTTAAAAATGTAAATAGGTAAATAAAGATAAAATTAAATAAGTAAAATGTATGATCTTCTTCAATGTGTTTCTTCTTCAACCGATTCTTCAAAGAGAGTATAGTTAGGTTTTGGTCAAGCCATTTTTTCTTGCATGGTATGTATATCAATTACGTTTTTAACGATTTTTATGTTTTCGAGATCATTGTAGCTTAATCTAGCTAGCATGTAACAGCCCGATTTAGGGGCTAGTCGGAACAGTGGTTTCGGGACCACCAATCCGAGGTTGGAGAAAATTATTTTAATATTAGTTTATGTGTTATAGTATGATTATATGAGTGAATGAAAATTTTGGTGAATTAATTTTAGTGATTGCATGCTTAATTTTGAAAAAGGACTAAATCACATAAAGTGCGAAAGTTTTGTTCTACAAGCTAAAGGTGTCAAATAGCTATAGAACCTTAAATTAGAGGTCTTTAATGTGCAATTAGGCCCTTTAGAGGGTGATGGCCGGCCATAGGGGACAAAGAATTTAAAATTGGTCAAATTTGGTGAAATTAGGTGACTAATTGATGAAATAAAATAAAATAAAGAGAAAAGATATCATCTTTTCATCTTCTTCATATCACCACCAAAATTTTCAGCAAAGAGAGGCTTTGGAAAGCTTGAAAATTTTCAGCAACTTAAACCCTTACAAGTAAGTGATTTTGATGGTCATTTTTGATAATTTTTGTACTTTTGGAACCTCTAAAGCTTAAGCTAGCTAATGAGGGGACTATTTTGCAAAATGATTGAAAGTCTAGGGTTTTGCCATGAGAGCATTAGTGTTGTTTGCTGAATTTTTATGGAAGAAAATGAAACTTAGTTGTTAAATAATCAACTTTTGTGAAAGGATTTTTCATGAAAACACCTAAATAGACCTTTTTGTAAAGGTTGTAAAATAGGTAGTAAATGTGTGAAATAATTGGATTTGTGAGTTGCTATAAGCTTAAAATAGATTCGGCTAGGCTTGGTTAATGAGGAAATGTGATGAAAATCAATTTACGAGCCTAGGGGAAAAATTGTAATTTTGTGAAAGTTTAGGGGCAAAATGGTAATTTTGCCAAAGTATAAATTTTGAAATGTATTGATTAATGTGATGATTAAATGTGTGAATTTTATCAATATAGATCAAGAAAAACGGAGTTCGGACCTAGACCGGGGGAAAACCAAGCTAGTAGATTAACTCACTCTAGTCGCTCACTTTTTGTATATCGAGGTAAGTTGTACGTAAATAATACAATGTTACTACATTTATGCTTTAAACAATTGATATTGCATAAAATTTTTGATTATTGCCATGAATATGCATGACGAAAGTTGATGAGATATATTCCCGGTTGAACCTTAGGAATAGATTGGATATCCAAGCCATGACATTTGAGCGAGATGTGGGCTAGTGTAAGACCATGTCTGGGACATGGCATCGAATACATTATGAGAGCCAGTGTAAGACCATGTTTGGAACGTGGCGTTGGCATTGAGATGAGAGCTAGTGTAAGACCATGTCTAGGACATGGCTTCGGCATTGTACCCTCTTGTGTGAGGCTTATCGGATATCCTTTGGTATTCCAATGGGTTCAATGGGTAAATAAAATATTATGTCAAAAGTCAGAAAAGTTACGCCTATGTTGTAAGTGATACAGGTACATACATGAGATTCATGAGAAATGAGCTCGAATTATGTTGTGTGATTATTAAGGGTGGAAATGAGTAAGTTATACCTTTAATCATTCGAGAATCATGCGCAAGTTTGTATTATGCTATGAGCATGATAATGTATAGTAATTGTTGTTAATTATTTACATGCGACTTACTAAGCTTTATGCTTACTCCCTTTTCTTTCTATTTTCTTATAGTGCCGTCAAGTTAGCTCGGGGACCATCAGGCGTCAGAGGCATCGATCACACTATCATTTGGGACATTTGGTATAGTTAGATTTATCATTTTGAGTATGGCATGTATAGGGACTTAGTATTTTTCAAGTGTCATATTGTTTTGGCCAAATGTGTTGGCTTGACTTGGAGAATTGATTCATTTTGTATAAGGCCATGGATAGTGGCTATTTCCTATTATTAATATATGAAGTTGATGATGTTTTTCATAAGTGAGCAAATTTGCATGATTGGATTGATAAGTATGTAATAAGTTTAGCATGTTAAAATAGTGTAGCAACATTGATGTGTGTAAGTCTTGATGGTGGCTTATGTTGGTGCAAGAAAGGGTGGAAAAAGGGCTTGGTAAATAGCATTGCTTTTGTCCACACGGGTAGACACACGGGCATGTGTCTAGGCCATGTGTGACACACGGTCTGCCCCATGGGCGTGTAGTTTGGCCGTGTGTGACACACGGTCCCCTTGCACCCTAAGTTGACAAAACAGAATGCCCAGTAGTGACCACACGGGCTGAGACACGGTCGTGTGTCTCAACCGTGTGGAAGATACGGCTATAGGACTTGAGTATGTACCAAGGCTGTGTGAAGTCTACACTTGAATTTAGGAATATAAATCGCCACACGGCCTAAGCACACGGGCGTGTGCCTTGGCCGTGTGACTTTATTGAGTTGATGATGTCAGAAACAGAATGTCAAGTTTTTTATACACGGGTGGAGACACGGGCGTGCCATGGCCGTGTGAGGGACACGGGCCATAGACACGGGCGTGTGCCAGGCCGTGTGAAAACCCCTGTAGGTTCGAATTTGGAAAATTAATCCACACGGCTAGGGATATAAGCGTGTGTGACTACACGGTCTGCCCACACGGGCGTATGCCCCTATTTTTAGTGAAATTTTTCAGAGTTTTCTAAAGTGCCGAGTTTAGTATTGTACCATTTCCAGAGTATGAATTGGGCCTCGTAGGCCCATATTAAGAACTTTAAGATGAATATTGAAAAGTTTTAAATTTGAACAAAATTTTATAACCCGGAATTGTATGTTAACTTGTGTTTAAGTTTAGTAACACCTCGTACCCTATTCCAGCGTTAAATACGATAAGGGGTGTTACATTTAGTGGTATCAGAGCTATGGTTTAGTCAATTCTCGAACTAACCTAGCGTGTGTACGAGTCTAGCTATACATGTCATATATGAATTATGATAGTGTGACGACTCCTGACATTTTAAATGTGTTTTTATATAGTAAATGGATCCCGACGGAGCAGTGGCGGATGATGTTGAGAGTACTGCGCCGGCTCCCGCAGAAGGGACCGCGCCAGCTGAAAGTGGGCCCGTGACACTGAGTCAGGGCGGAGGGGCTAGCGAAGCCTTTCTCCACATGATGAATGTTTGGTATTCGGAGTTTGTTCGTGCAAACCCGAACACTCCACCTCCTCCACCCCCTCCAATTCCCCAGTCTGCCCCTGTAGCTCCCCAAGTGGTGGAGATGTTGAGAAGAGAAAAACCTTAAGTTGATAGAATTCGGAAGCAATGAGCTGAGGAATTTAGGGAAAATATAGATGATGACCCAGAGAGGGCAGAATTCTGGCTAGAAAATACCATTAGGGTATTCGATGAGTTGTCTTGCACAACTGAGGAGTGTATGAAGTGTGTTGTATCACTCCTGTGAGACTCAGCCTACCAATGGTTGAACACCCTTGTGTAGATTGTACCAAGGGAAAGGATTACATGGGAGTTTTTCCAAGAGGAGTTTCGAAAGAAGTATATTAGTCAGAGGTTTATAGACCAGAAAAGGAAGGAATTCCTTGACCTAAAGCAAGGTCGAATGACAGTAACCGAGTATGAGCGTGAGTTCGTGAGGCTCAGTAAATATGCTCGGGAGTGCGTATCCACCGAAGCCATCATGTGTAAGAGGTTTGAGGATGGAGTAAATGAGGACACCCGATTGTTTGTTGGTATTTTAGAACTGAAAGAATTTGTTGTACTAGTGGAGAGAGCTTGCAAGGCCGAGGAATTGGCCAAAGAGAAAAGGAAAGCTGATATTGAGTCCCGTGACTTAAACAAAAGATAGTTGGGAAAATCATTTTAGTCCTCATGTAATATCCTATACCCGTACTCAATGCCGGAATCGAGTACGAGGCATTACCAAACTTAACATACTTCATCATGTAATATTGGGCTATAAACTTTAGCTTAAACTTAAAACCTTTCATTCATATTCACAACGTCCCTATTATGAGTCTACGAGACCTGAAACATACATATGGAATGGTTTAGGATTGAACCAGAAACTTACGAACACTTAGAAAGTTTTTTCTTAAGACAGGGCCACACGCCCGTGTGGAGAAGGACACGCCCGTGTGGGCAGGCCGTGTAGTCACACACGCCCATGTCCATAGCCCGTGTGGATTTTATTTTTCATTTCAAACCTACAGGGGTTTTCACATGGCCTGGCACACGCCCGTGCCTATGGCTCGTGTCCCTCACACGGCCATGACACGCCCGTGTGTGAAAACCTTAGTATTCTGTTTATGACATCAGCAAACCTCTAGGATCACACGGCCTAGTCACACGCCCGTGTGACGAACTAAATTTTTCGCAAATTAGATACAGGGGACATACGACCTATCAACACGCCCTCAGGGCTAGCTGTGTGTCACACACGGCCTTGACACACGGCCTTGACACACGCCCGCGTGTCTACCCGTGTGGACAATTTTAAGGCTATTTACCAAGCCAATTACCACCCTGAAAAAAAAACTCTCACAGTTATAATGCATTATTGATATTCACTAACTCATCATGCATCAACTTCACACACTACTCATTCAATTGCACGAGCTTGCACTTCATGAATTTCATCATCATTAAATAGATATAAATTAACTAGTATTGGACAATTCCAATGGCCATTTACAAAATGAATCAAGTAACATTAATAGCCAACACCTTGGCCAACCAATATTGTAATAGCCCGGTTTAGACCCTAGTCGGAATAGTGGTTTCGAGACCACAAATCTGAGTGAGAAAAATATTTAAATATTATTTTATGTGTTCGCAGTATGTGATTAAGCATGTGTGAAATTTCTGTGAATTAATTTTAATTGTTTGTGTGCTTAATTTGAGAAAAGGACTAAATAGCATAAAATGTAAAAGCTGTGTGCTGATTGTTAAAGTGTTTAATTTTCATGGTTTATTAAATGTGAGTCCTTATGTTGTTATTATTCCACATGAAAAATGGATGTACAAAAATGGGTTTTAGTTAATGGAAATTTAAATGATATTAATAAGGTTATAATGGTAAAATGATTATTAATGAATAATAAATAAAACAAAAGCATGAATTAAGTGGGGTGTTCATCTTTCTTTTTTGAAAATCACAAGAAAAATAAAGGAAAAAGAGTTTAATGTTTCGGCTAGAAGTTGGCTCAATCAAGGTATGTTTTGAGCTCGATTTTTAGTGTTTTCTACGTTTTTGTGATTGTTGCTTTGTGTTCTATCAAGCCCATGTCTTAATTTTGGAATTTGATGGTGATTTTGTAAAATGCCATTGATGAATGCTTGAGCTTTGTGATAGTTGATGATGAAATATGGAAGATATGTGATAGATTAACATATTTTATCTTTGAATTTTTGGTGAATTTGTGTAATTTGGGCTAAATTGTGAAAATGAAAAATTGAGGGATCAAAATGTGAAATAAATGAAATATGTGGGCTTGTATGAGATAGGGTAAAATTTGGCTTAACATGTGTAAATGGAAATTTTGTGTATTTCGTGATTTTATGAAATAAGGACTTAAGTGTCAAAATGTGAAAATGTGAGGGCTATTTTGTAAAATGCCCTAAATATGTGTTTGGATTAAATTGAATGATTTGGTGAATAAATGAGCTAAATTTGAATATGTATAGATCAAGAAAAGAGAGATTTGGATCGAGATCGAGGCAAAGATAAAGTGCTCGATTAACCGACTTGTTTTGTTATTTCGACGTCCGAGGTAAGTTCGTTTATAATACAAATTGTTTAACTTATGCTCATGTGATATATAATGAAAGATTATATGGTTGATGAATTATTTATGTTAAATGTGGATTAAGAGATGTGGCACTAAGTGTGCGAAATAGAATTGATACAATTGAGAACGGCACTGTGTGTGCGAAATAAAGAAAGTATTGATTATATCGATTGGCACTGTGTGTGCGATACCGAGTTAAATTCGGTTTAATATAAAGGCACTAAGTGTGCGATGATATTAAAGCTTCGGCTATGGAATTTGGCACTAAGTGTGCGAGTAAATTGATTGATTAATGAAGATTGAACGAAATGTAGTATTAAACATCGAGTAGCAGGAGTAATCGTTAACTAAGTGTTGGCACAGGTATGTACGGAACCTATGTGGTTGATGATTTTGTAAATGGATAGATGGATGGTTAAGTGAGTATTGGCTATGGATGAAATTGTGTTTTATTATGAATTGATCTATGTGATGGTATAATTTATATATTGAATTTGAACCATTAAGTTAAATGTATTACATTACGAACTTACTAATCTCTTAAGCTTACTGTGTGTAGTTTTCTCTATTTTACAGTGTCTTTAAAGCTAGCTCAGATTCGGGGATCGTCAGCGACTCAATCACACTATCGGCTATCTACTTTAGTACTTTTGGAAGATGTATATATTTGAATATGGCATGTATAGGCTAGTAGATATGGTATATTTTGAGATATTTGGATCTTTCCATGTGATATGGCTAGATAAGTTAATGAATTTGGTATATGCTTTAGGTTTGAGTGAAGGTTGATCAAGATATGTATGTGTGTTCTAAGTGAATGATCTTATAATATGTTTTGGTAATATGGAGATAGTATGTTCATGCTATGATATGGTTGAGATTAAATGGTGCATGAATTACATGTTTTGATATGTAATTGATACTTTGGATTGATAGGTATAGATGGATTTCTTTGGGATGATGAATGATGATGTTAAGAGAATAAATTGAGTATGTTTTGGTATGTTTGAATGCTATTTAATATATGAAATTGAATCGGTTTCTGCTTGTAGGTGAGACCCTTAGTGTGGGTGGCAAATTGGCTTTGCAAATGGCCTATAATTGCCCACACGGTTGAGAACACGGGCGTGTGACTCGACCGTGTCCCTGAAGTTTATAATTTGATTCAAGTCAGGCTCGACCACGGGCTAGACACACGGGCATGTGAATGGCCGTGTGATGCAAGTCAGTTTTGACCAAGGGCCAGACACACGGGTGTGTGACAGGCCGTGTGGTGCAAGTCAGTTTCGACCACGGCTTAGACATATGTGCGTGTCTGAGGCCGTGTGAGGCACACGGCCTACCCACACGGGCGTGTGGCCTGTAACACTCCGAACCCGGCCCATGCGTTATGATCGGATCTGACATGTCACATGAGAAAGAAAAAAAAAACATGTTAAATCCTTTTTATTTGTACTAAAATAGGTATTATTTTGTTATAATCAAGAAAAAAAGTTTGATTTGAAATATTTGATAAAGTACTACTAACTTCGAAGGTTGATTGATAAATCGATAATTTGAACTAGAGATCTTATTAACCATGACTTTTGAAAATATTGTTGATAATTTGAGAGAAATTTTCGAGTTAAAAATATTTGTAAAAGTTTGTTATGTACTCCATTTGTTAATCTATTTTGGAAAATCTTTATTTATGTTTTTAGTAAAATTCCCATTTAAAACAATTTAAGCAAGATAATAAGTTCGTCAAACATAAAGTAAAAATAAAATATTCCAGAGGCCTCATTACAACATAAAAACCTAAAATAGTAAAAGTACTAAAGTGAATGGAAATAGAAATCTAAAGTTCAATAAAAACCATTTCTGAAGTATGGCCTCCACCGAGTCATCCATGGCGCAAGTCCACTTCACTGAGCATTACCTGCAAGGGTTAAGGAAAAAGGGGTGAGTTACTAGAACTCAGTGTATAATCCCTTTACCGTCATCCACTGGGCCTGAATCCATTTAGAATTAACTTGGGCCTAAGCCCACTTACAAAATAATATTAATAAGACATGTATGCAACCCATCCCAGCCATCCAACACACCCCGTACCACCAATCACACTGTGGGGATCAAGTCAACCCACCCCGCTAATCACACCAATTCGCAGGCAAGTTGCCATTTATAATATTTTTATTGTGGCCAAGCCACCGATATCATACATAAACATTTTTAATAAACATTTTATTGTGGCAATGCCACCAGGCTACACTTCTCTTCAACATTTTTCCCAACCCATGCAATATATAACATGCAACATACATAATAAAGCATAATATCCACATATATGTACAATAATCATTAATCCAATAATTTAATAAGATGAATAGGCCCATTATAAAACCTTGTAATTTGGCCCACTAAGTCATTCTAGAAGATCGGCCCATAGGGGCATTTTCGTAATTCAACAATTTTAATACCGATTTTGACAAATCTTTTAAAAATAATATACTTTAAGCAAATTTTCTCATCTTATGCCATATTACGATTTTTAGCCGAATGATAATAACAATCTACTATTAAACATGTTACCCAATCATGGATCTACGGAATTACGGTGTGAGATTACACACCTGATTACTGTAAGTATCAAACTCTCTTGATCGTCGGAACCTATGACAACATAATACTCGATTAATCTAATGAACGAGATTTTTATTAATCTAAATCTAAACCAAGCGATCAATTGAAACGCTTACCCTCGATATCGTGAACGACCACGATTTGTCTATTCTCACCGGATGATGGTCCACAACCCGATGGGAAATCTCGAATCGCTGATACCGCTCTACGCTTGAACTTAGGAGTAGGAATCGCAAATCCACTCCTTTTGTGTTCTCCAATCACTTTTTCTTTCAAATCGGTTCCACTTGCCTCCATTGGAAAAAGTCGTAATAAAAAACGATATTACGACAATATAAAACGATTGTCTAAGGAAAAAGGTTTGGCTTACCACTATTTTTGTATGATCAACAAGTGGATAGATCGAGCGATTTAGTCCCTAAAAAAATAAACGATTAGTCACAACCACTATTCCGTTTAGCAACTAACCAGTCAACAAAAAAGTTTAAAATGAACCATGACGAATCCCTTACCTTAATGATGATGAATCCGATTTCTATCGATTGACTTATGGCTACGGATGAGACAATATTATGAGAATCGGCTTTCCTCTATAACACTACACTAGAAGAAAAACATGATTTAAGAGAGTAGGAGAGATATATTTTGATAAAGAAACAAAGTGAAATATCGATTAGTGATGGACACACATATTCAGCTAGGAAGGAAAAGAAAGTGAAGATGAAAGGAGGGGAATGAAGTCACTTACCAATTCGGTCAAGAAAGGAGTGTCCAACACAAAAGAAAAAGAAAAGAAGAAGAAGAGATTAGGTGTTAATAGGTTCGGCTAGTGAAGAGAAAAGAGAAAAAGAGATAGAAAAGAAGTGTTAGGGAGTTTCGGTTGACACATAAATGAAAATGATCAAAATGGTCAAGATGATCAATATGAGATGGGTGTTTCGGCAACAAGGGAAGAATGAGTATAGATGGATTGAGAGTTTCGACACAACAAGGGAACAAGATGAACAAAATACAAAGAGAATTTTGGCCAAAACAAAGGAAGAGAGTTGGGAAGAGAAAACACCAATATGCTAAAAAGAAAGTAGGCCTTCCAAGCACTAATTTGCCAAATGACTAATGAAGGATTCGGCTACCCAAAACCCCCTCTCAAACCGTGTATCATCTTTACCAAAAGATGAACATTGACCAAATAAAATCTTTCCAAAACACCTTCCACACTATAAGCCAACATGTTCCCTTCTCTTTCCTTTTCTTTCATTTCATTCCTTGTTTTTCCCTTGTTTTCCTCCTTACCATATTCCTTTATCCATCTTTCCATAAATAAAAAGTCTCCCTTACTAAAAATACTATCATGGCCGACACTTAGGGAAGGAACACAAAAATAAATCCCAAAATTTGAACCAGGTGGGATTCGAACTCCACCCCTCAAGCCCATACATGCAACGCCACACCACTCCTCTACTAGCTTCACTTGTGCTAGCAAAATGCACACTTATTTCCTTAAGCCTTGATGCCACTTATCTTCACTCCTTAAAGTGCTTAAACACAAAAATTTTACTAAGGCCCAACTCAACCCCGAGCCTTCTTAGGACCTTAAAACATACACAATTTATAATTTAACTAGCCTAATGCAAGATATAATGCAACACAATAAAATTCTAAATTTTAGGATGTTACATGGCCCCTGTAACCTTGAAAAATGTTTGATTTTTGAAATTTTTTTGTATGATCTTGGTTTAATCCCGACCCCATTTTAATGCATGTTTAAGGTTTTGTAGACCTCATTAAGGGACTATATGCTTGTATTTTGCTATGGTATGATGATGGTATACTTTATGATGTGAAATGTTCGTAAAAATTTCCGATTGTCTGGAAATGCCTCTTAACCCTAGACCGACGATGGTTACGGGATAGGGGTGTTACATTTTATTGGTATCAGAGCTACGATTTAGTCGATTCTAGGACTAAAGTAGCGTGTGAGTATAGCTATACATGCCATATATATAATTGCGATAGTGTGATGATTCCTGACAGTTAAAAATGTGTTTTCATATAGTAAATAGATCCCGATCGAGCTGTTGCTGATGATGTTGAGAGCAATGCGCCTGCTCCCGCTCAAGGGACAACGCTGGCCGAATCTAGGCCGATTGCTAGTAGCCAAGAGGGAGAGGCTACGCAAGCCTTCTTTCGAATGATGAGTGAGTGGTTTTCGGAGTTCGTTTGAACAAATCTGGCTGCTCAACAACCTCCACCCCCGTAAGTACATGTAGTGCCACAAGTGACAGATCTGATCCGGTTGAGTAAGCCTCCTGTAGATAAAATTTGAAAGTACGGGGCCGAAGAGTTTAGGGCCACAATTGATCATGATGCAGAGCAAGCTGAGTTTTGGCTCGAGAATACAATTCGAGTGTTTGATAAACTGTCATTGACTCCTAATGAATGCCTAAAATGTACTGTTTCATTGTTGAGAGATACGACATATAATTGGTGGAAAACATTGATCTCCGTGGTTCTGAGAGAGAGAATCACCTGGGATTTCTTTCAAGTTGAATTCTAAAAGAAATATATCAGTCAATGATTCATAGATCAGAAACGTAAAGAGTTCCTAGAGCTGAAACAGGGCCGCATGTCTGATACTGAGTACGAGCGGGAATTTGTGAGATTAAGTCAGTATGCACGGGAATGTGTTTTGACCGAAACTACTATGTGTAAACGCTTCATTGAAGGGCTGAATGAAGACATAAAACTTTTGGTTGGAATTCTTGACTTGAATGAATTCGTAGTATTGGTTGAAAGAGCCTGCAAAGCCGAAGAACTTAGCAAAGAAAAGAAGAAAGCAGATTCAGAGGCTAGAGATGAAAGAAAGAGGTCGATGAGTAAGTTGTATCAACCTTCATCAAAGAAATTTAGAGATGCAGCTAATCGTTCAAATGTTTCGTTTGGACATTCAAGTAGAGATCGTGTGAAGCAAAGTGTTGGTTTTAAAACTGAAATTCTGATTGAATCGAGTGTTGGAAGTGTCAAAAGCAACAAGCCTGAGTGTAGACAGTGTGGGAGATGACATGTTGGAGAATGTTGGGGCAAGTATAATAATAGAGCTTCCTATAAATGTGGATCACGAGATCACTTCATTCGAGATTGCCCAGAGTTAGCTGAGAAAGATAATGTTCAGAATGCGAGGCTGAGTAATACGACGGCTAGAGGTAGACCACCCAGAAACACGGGAAATGTGAGTGGTAGTCAGAGAGGAACAACAGATACAGCTGTGAGATCCGAGGTGAGAGCACTTGTCTGAGATTATGCTATTCACGCTCGTGAAGAAGCGACATCTCCAGACGTCATAACTGGTACTTTTACTCTATTTGATACTGATGTGATTGCATTGATAGATCCAGGGTCTACTCATTCGTATGTATGCATGAACTTAGCATCCAGTAAGACTCTACTTGTTGAGTCTACTGAGTTCGTAATTAGAGTATCGAATCCCTTAGGTAAAAGTGTCTTGGTTGACAAAGTATGCAAGAATTGTCCATTGATGTTTTGAGATACTTGTTTTCCAGCTAATCTGATGCTGCTACCCTTTGATGAATTTGATATAATTTTAGGTATGGATTGGCTAACCTTACATAATTCTGTTATGAATTGTAAATGGAAGAGTATTGAATTCAGAAGTCAGAATGATGAAATAGTTCGGACTGAATCAAATGATTTGAATGGATTATCGGCTGTGATCTCAGTGATGAAAGCTCAGAGTTATGTGAAAAAGGGTTATGAAGCTTATTTTGCCTATGTGATTGATTCGAAAGTGATTGAAAAGAAAGTTGAATTTGTGCCTGTGGTTTGTGAGTTCCCTGATGTATTTCCTGAAGAACTACCGGGATTACCTCTAATACGAGAAGTTGAGTTTGACATTGACTTAGTGCCAGGAACGACTCCTATCTCAATAGCGCCGTATAGAATGGCATCGACAGAATTGAAAGAGTTGAAGTCTCAGTTGTAAGAGTTGACAAATAGAGGATTTGCACGACCGAGTTTCTCGCCCTGGGATGCTCCTGTGTTATTTGTGAAAAAGAAAGATGGCACGATGAGAATGTGTATTGAATATCGTTAGTTAAAAAAAGTGACAATAAAGAACAAATACCCTCTGCCCAGAATCGATGATTTGTTTGATCAGCTGAAAGGAGCTTCTGTGTTTTCAAAGATAGATCTGAGATAGGGATATTATCAATTGCGAGTAAAAGATTCAGACATTTCGAAAACTGCTTTCAGAATGAGGTACGGGCATTATGAGTTTTTAGTTATGCCTTTCGGATTAATAAATGCTCCTACTTTTTAATGGATTTGATGAACATAATTTTTAGACCGTATTTAGATTGATTTGTTGTTGTATTCATTGATGACATTTTGATTTATTCACGTGATGAAATTGAGCATGCTGAACATCTGAGAATCGTGCTACAAACTCTGCGAGATAAGCAATTGTATGCAAAATTTAGCAAATGTGAATTCTGGTTGCGTGAAGTTAGTTTTCTGGGACATATTGTGTCGGCATCTGGTATACGAGTTGATCCGAGCAAGATTTCAGCTATTTTGGAGTGGAAGCCTCCTAAAAATGTGTCTGAAGTCTGTAGTTTTCTAGGACTTGTTGGTTATTATCGATGGTTTGTAAAAGGCTTTTTGATGATTGCGACTCCGTTGACTAGATTGCTTCAGAAAGATGTGAAATTTGAATGGTCTGAAAAATGTCAGAAAAGCTTTGATCAGTTGAAAGCCCTTTTGACTGAAGCTCCAATTTTGGTACAGCCAGAATCGGTTAAAGAGTTTGTGATATATAGTGATGCTTCATTGTACGGACTGGGATGTGTTTTGATGCAGGAAGGCAAAGTTATAACCTATGCTTCGAGACAATTGAAACCGCATATTATCCGACACATGACCTTGAGCTAGCTGCAATCGTGTTTGCATTGAAGATTTGGCGTCATTCTCTTTTCGGTGAAAGATGCCATGTATTTTCAGATCATAAAAGTCTGAAATACCTGATGACTCAGAAAGACTTAAATCTACGATAGAGAAGATGCTTAGAACTATTGAAAGACTACGAGCTTGTGATAGATTATCATCCGGGTAAAGCAAATGTTGTTGCTGATGCATTGAGTCGGAAATCACTGTTTACATTACGTGCGATGAATGCTCAAATAGATATGTGTGAAGATGGTTCAGTTTTGGCTGACTTGAAAGTAAAGCCTAAGTTTATACGTCAGATTTGTGATTCCCAGAAAAGTGATGATGAGATGATGGCAAAACGAGATCAGTGTGGTTCGAATTGTGATTCAGAATTTCGAGTTGATAATGATGATTGTTTGAGATTCCGAGATCGGATTTGTATTCTGAGAAATTCAGAATTGATTCAGTTGATTTTGAACGAAGCTCATAATAGTCGTTTATCCGTTCATCCGGGAAGTACGAAAATGTATAATGATCTGAAACAAATTTATTGGTGGCATGGTATGAAATGGGATATCTCAGAGTTTGTTTCGAGATGTTTAGTTTGTCAGCAAGTTAAAGCTGAACATCAAGTTCCATCCGGTTTGTTACAACTAATCATGATTCCTGAGTGGAAATGGGAGAGAATCACGATGGACTTTGTGTCGGGATTGACTTTATCTCCGAGAAAGAAAGATGCAATCTGGGTGATAGTTGACAGATTGATGAAATCAGCTCATTTTGTTCCGGTGAGAACAGATTATTCACTTGATAAGTTAGCCGAATTGTATATTTCTGAGATTGTGAGACTGCATGGGGTACCATTATCTATTGTATCTGATAGATATCCGAGATTTACCTCGCGGTTTTGGAAGAAATTACAAGAGGCTCTAGGCACAAAGCTGCATTTCAGTTCTGCATTTCATCCGCAAACGGATGGTCAATCCGAGCTGATTTTTCAGATTCTTGAGGATATGTTGAGATGTTGCATCCTTGAGTTTGAAAGTACGTGGGAAAAACATTTGCCGTTGATTGAGTTTGCGTACAATAATAATTTTCAATCTAGCATCAAAATGGCACCATATGAGGCTCTTTATGGCCGTAAATGCAGAACACCATTGTATTGGACTGAGCTTAGTGAGAATAAGATACACGGGGTCGATTTGATCAAAGAGACTAAATAGAAAGTGAAAGTAATTTGCGATAGTCTGAAAGTTGCGTCAGATCGTCAGAAGTCGTACGCAGACTTGAAATGAAAAGATATTGAGTTTCATGTCAGTGATAAAGTGTTTTTGAAAGTGTCCCGTGGAAGAAAATACTTCGTTTTGGAAGAAAAGGAAAGTTGAGTCCGAGGTTCATCAGACCGTATGAGATTATCGAAAGAATTGGGCCGGTTGCTTATAAACTGTTGTTGCCACCTGAGTTAGAGAAGATTCATAATGTGTTTCATGTGTCGATACTTCGACGATACAGATCTGATCTATCGCATGTAATTACTCCCACTGAGGTTGAGATTCAGTCAGATTTATCGTATAATGAAGAACCGATTCAAATTTTGGCACGTGAGATCAAATAGTTGAGAAATAAGAAGATTTCTTTAGTGAAAGTGTTGTGGCACAAACACGGAGTTGAAGAGGCTACATGGGAGCCTGAAGATGTTATGAGAGAGCAATATCCGAATCTATTCACTGGTAAGATTTTCGGGGACGAAAATCCCTAAGGGGGAGAGTTGTAATAGCCCAGTTTAGACCCTAGTCAGAATAGTGGTTTCGAGACCATAAATCCGAGTCAGAAAAATATTTAAATATTATTTTATGTGTTCGCAGTATGTGATTAAGCATGTGTGAAATTTCTGTGAATTAATTTTATTGTTTGTGTGCTTAATTTGAGAAAAGTACTAAATCGCATAAAATGTAAAAGCTGTGTGCTGATTGTTAAAGTGTTTAATTTTCATGGTTTATTAAATGTGAGTCCTTATGTTGTTATTATGCCACATGCAAAATGGATGGACAAAAATGGGTTTTAGTTAATGGAAATTTAAATGATATTAATAAGGTTATAATGGTAAAATGATTATTAATGAATAATAAATAAAACAAAAGCATGAATTAAGTGGGGTTTTCATCTTTCTTTTCCAAAAATCACAAGAAAAATAAAGGAAAAAGTGTTTAAGGTTTCAGCTAGAAGTTGGCTCAATCAAGGTATAATTTGAGCTCGATTTTTAGTGATTTCTACGTTTTTGTGATTGTTGCTTTGTGTTCTATCAAGCCCATGTCTTAATTTTGGAATTCGATGGTGATTTTGTAAAATTCCATTGATGAATGCTTGAGCTTTGTGATAGTTGATGATGAAATATGGAAGATATGTGATAGATTAACATATTTTGTCTTTGAATTTTTGGTGAATTTGAGTAATTTGGGCTAAATTGTGAAAATGAAAAATTGAGGGATCAAAATGTGAAATAAATGAAATATGTGGGCTTGTATGAGATAGGGGAAATTCGGCTTAACATGTGTAAATGGAAATTTTGTGTATTTCGTGATTTTATGAAATAAGGACTTAAGTGTCGAAATGTGAAAATGTGAGGGCTATTTTGTAAAATGCCCTAAATATGTGTGTTTGGATTAAATTGAATGATTTGGTGAATAAATGAGCTAAATTTGAATATGTATAGATCAAGAAAAGAGAGATTTGGATCGAGATCGAGGCAAAGATAAAGTGCTCGATTAACCAACTTGTTTTGTTATTTCGACGTCCGAGGTAAGTTCGTTTATAATACAAATTGTTTAACTTATGCTCATGTGATATATAATGAAAGATTATATGGTTGATGAATTATTTATGTTAAATGTGGATTAAGAGATGTGGCACTAAGTGTGCGAAATAGAATTGATACAGTTGAGAACGGCACTGTGTGTGCAAAATAAAGAAAGTATCGATTATATCGAACTGCGCTGTGTGTGCGATACCGAGTTAAATTCGATTTAATATAAAGGCACTAAGTGTGCGATGATATTAAAGCTTCGGCTATGGAATTTGGCACTAAGTGTAACATCCTGAAATTTGGGATTTTATGCTTTGTGTTATATCATGCAATAGGTTAGTTTAAAATGTTAATTGTGTATGTTTAAGGGTCCTAAGAAGGCTCGGGAGGGAATTGGGCCTTAGCAAAATTTTTATGTTTAAGCACTTTAAGGAGAAAAGGTAAGTGGCAGCAATGCTTATGGAAATAAGTGAGAAATTTGCTAGCATAAGTGAGCATATGGAAATGAGGTTGTGGCGTTAAGTGAAGAGCATTGAGGGAAGAGGTTCGAATCCCACCTAGTGCAAATTATTTTGACTAATTTTTGTGCTTCTTTCCAAAGTGTCGGCCATGGTGGTAATTATGGTAAGGCAGACTTTTTAATTATGGAAAGATGGCTAAAGAAATATGGTATGGAGGAAAGCAAGGGAAAATGAAGGAAATAATCAAAAGAAAAAGGCAAGAGAAGGGAACATGTTGGCCTATTACGTGGGTGATGTTTTGGAAAGATTATTTTGGTCAACATTCATCCTCTTAGCAAATGTGATACACGGTTTTGTGGGGTAAAGAGGGGGAGCTGAAATTCTTTAGGCATTTGGTAAGTTTTTGGTGCATGAGAGGTTGTTTTCTTCTTAGCATTTTAGTGTCTTCTCTTCCAATTTTTCCCTCACTTGCCAAAACCCTAAAGCCAATATTGTGCACCATTTTCCTCTTGTTTTGGCCGAAACACTCAAGCAAATTGTGCATTTTCTTCTTTTTGTGTTGTTTTGCCGAATCACTAAATCCATTTGGTTCATTTTTCTTTTGGTGATAGCCGAAACACCCTAATACCTCTTTTTCCATCACCTCTTTTCTTTTTTTCACCTTTTCTTCAATCTTTCTCCTTTTCTCTTATACCGACATTTCTTTGTGGCCGAAACTCTTTGGTCCCTTTCTCTCCATTAACCGAATCTTGATCATCTTCTCTTCTTCATCTTGCAAGTTGGACATTTCTTCCTTGATTAAATTAGGTAAATGACTTTATTCTAATCCTTTCATTCTCTTTTCTCTCTAGCCGAATGAGTGTTCCTTATCATTTGGTTGTTTCATATTGTTTCTAAACCGAAGTGGTGTTTTCCATACTCCCTCATATCTTAATCGTTATCTTCTTGTTGTAGTATTATAGTGGGAAGCCGAATCTTACATCCTTGATAATTCATCCGTAGTCATAAGTTCAAACGGTGGAAATCGAATCTATCAACGTTAAGGTGAGAAGTTCGTTATGGTTCATTTTGATCTATTTCGCTATTCGGTTATTTAATCAGATTGAAAGTTTGGCTAATCGATTATTATAGGGACTAGATTGTTCGTTCTTATTCACTCGTGGATCCTTCGGAAATAGTGGTAAGCCTACTCCTATCACTAAAACAACTACTTTCTCTCATAGTAGTTTTCTAATTGAGATTTTTCCTATGGAGGCAAGTGGAACCGATTTGAAAGGAAAGGCGTTAGTAGGAGACAAAAGGAGTGGATTTGTAATTCGTACTCCTAAGTTCAAACGAAGGGCGGTATCGGCGGTTCGGGATTTTCCACCGGGTTGTGGACCATCATCCGGTGAAAATAGACAAATCGTGGTCGTTCACGATACTAAGGGTAAGCGTTTCAATAGATCGTTTGATTTAGATTTAGATTAATAAAATCTCGTTTGTTGGATTAATCAAGTGTAATGGTGATTTAGGTGCCGACGATCAAGAAGGATTAATCCTTACCGTAATCAGGTGTGTAATCTCACACTGAAATCCCGTAAATCTGTGATTTATCATCATGTTAGAAAAATCGATCGATGATGCTTATGAACTTAATAACGGTATTGTGGTATAAATCGAGTGATTTGCTTAAACATCGTTAATACTAAGATTTGACAAAAACAGAGTTAGTTTGTAGAATTACGAAAATACCCTCAATGGGCCATTTTTATCAAAATGCCTTAACGGGCCAAATTGCTTAAATGCCTTTAAAGTGTCGGTTTACGAAAATGCCCCTATGGGCCGATTTACGAAAATGCCCCTATGGGCCGATTTAATAGAATGCCTTAATGGGCCTAATTACAAAGTTCTATGATGTGCCGATTCACCGTAATAAATTATTGGGTTAATGATTGTTGTACATATATGTGGATATTATGCTTTATTATGTATGTTGCATGTTACATATCGCATGGGTTGGGAAAAATGTATGAAGAAGCGAGTGTAGCACTGGTGGCATTGCCACAAAATATTCATTATAATGTTTACTTATGATTTGGTGGCTTGACCCCGAAAATACTATATGAAAGCGGCTTGATGCAGCAATGATACTCTGTGGCTCGCCACAAATATTATAAATGGCAACTTGCTCGCGGGTGGTGTGAGCGGCGCGGTGGGTTGACTTGATCCCCACAGTGTGATTGGTGGTGGGGATGTGATGGATGGATGGGTTGGGTTACATTCATATCATTTTATTATTGTTATGTAAATGGGCTTAAGCCCAAGTTATTGCTAAATGGATTCAGGCCCAGTGGATGACGGTAAGGGGATTATACACTGAGTTCTAGTAACTCACCCCTTTTCCTTAACCTTTGCAGGTAATGCTCAGTAATGTGGACTTGGGCCATGGATGACTCGGTGGAGGCCATACTCTAGAAATGGTGTTTCGAACTTTAGTAAATTTCCTTTTCCGTTTATTTCGTTGCTTTTACTATTTTGGATTTTAATGTTGTAATAAGGCCTCTGGACTATTTTTATTTTGCTTTATGTTTGAGATGTTTTTATTATTTCACTTAAATCGTTTAAAAAGGGGATTTTTAAAAAAAAATCATAAATAACGTTTTCCAAAGTTGATTAACAAATGGATTTCATAAACACACTTGTACAAATAATTTAACTCGGATTCTCTTTCAAATTACCAAAGTCATTTTCAAAAGTCACAGTTTTAATATCACAAATTTGAAAATTGATTCTTCAATTAAACCTCTCGGGATTTGTAGTATTTCTAATCAAACCCGTTTTCCTAACCATAACCAAATAATACCTATTTTAGTACGAATTACAAGGTTTTTACACGTCTTCCTTATGTGACATGTCAGATCTGGTCATAACGTATGGGCCGGGTTTGGGGTGTTACACTAAGTGTGCGAGTAAATTGATTGATTAATGAAGATTGAACGAAATGTAGTATTAAACATCGAGTACCAGGAGTAATTGTTAACTAAGTGTTGGCACAGGTATGTACGGAACCTATGTGGTTGATGATTTTGTAAATGGATAGATGGATGGTTAAGTGAGTATTGGCTATGGATGAAATTGTGTTTTATTATGAATTGATCTATGTGATGGTATAATTTATATATTGAATTTGAACCATTGAGTTAAATGTATTATATTACGAACTTACTAAGCTCTTAAGCTTACTGTGTGTAGTTTTCTCTATTTTACAGTGTCTTTAAAGCTAGCTCGAATCCGGGGATCGTCAGCGACTCAATCACACTATCGGCTATCTATTTTGGTACTTTTAGAAGATGTATATATTTGAATATGGCATGTATTGGCTAGTAGATATGGTATATTTTGAGATGTTTGGATCTTGCCATGTGATATGGCTGGATAAGTTAATGAATTTGGTATATGCTTTAGGTTTGTGTGAAGGTGGATCCAGATATGTATGTGTGTTCTAAGTGAATGATCTTATAATATGTTTTGGTAATATGGAGATAGTATGTTCATGCTATGATATGGTTGAGATTAAATGGTGCACGAATTACATGTTTTGATATGTAATTGATACTTTGGATTGATAGGTATAGATGGATTTGTTTGGGATGATGAATGATGATGTTAAGAGAATAAATTGAGTATGTTTTGGTATGTTTGAATGCTATTTAAGATATGAAATTGAATCGGTTTCTGCTTGTAGGTGAGACCCTTAGTGTGGGTGGCAAATTGGCTTTGCAAATGGCCTATAATTGCCCACACGGTTGAGCACACGGGCATGTGACTCGACTGTGTCCCTGAAGTTTATAATTTGATTCAAGTCAGGCTCGACCACAGGCGAGACACACGGGCGTGTGAATGGCCGTGTGATGCAAGTCAGTTTCGACCAAGAGCCAGACACACGGGTGTGTGACAATGCATTATTGATAATGCAATACATACATAGCGATAATGCATTATTGATATTCACTAACTCATCATGCATCAACTTCACACACTACTCATTCAATTGCACGAGCTTGCACGTCATGAATTTCATCATCATTGAATAGATATAACTTAACTAGTATTGGCAAATTCCAATGGCCATTTTCAAAATGAATCAAGTAACATTAATAGCCAACACCTTGGCCAACCAATATGACATAACAAAATGACCAAGTACCTATACATGCCATACTCAAAATAATCAAACTTTACTATACCAAAAGAATAGCTTGATAGTGTGAGTCGAACTCCGACGTCCTTCGATCCCCGAGCTAGCTTGGCGATACTACAAGGAAATGGAAAAGAGAGGGAGTAAGCATAAAGCTTAGTAAGTTTGCATGCAATAAATAGCCACATAAAGTCTCATGATACATTCATACTTTACTTTAAGTAATAACACAAGTTCTCAAGTGCATTAACATGGCTTACTCATGCTTACTCTTACCAATCACATATCATATATCAAACTTATTTCTCGTGCATTACTCATGTATACCTGTATCACTCATCACATAACTTTAGCACTTTTGCAATCATGAATACAAACTTAGCTCATTATCATCTTTAACATGAACTGAACTTTTTATCATCTTTGGTATGAACTTAGCTCTTTACCCGTTGAACCACTTGGAATATCGAAGGATACCGGAAATTCATCTTACACGTAATAAGATGCCAATGCCATATCACAGATATGGTCTTACATGAGACCACATGTCGATGCCGATGCCATATCCAAGATATGGTCTTATACGGGATCTCATATCGATGTCGATGCCATATCCCAGATATTGTCTTATACGAGATCGTATATCGATGCCATGTCCCAGACATGGTCTTACACCATTTTCCTCTTAGATGCCGATGCCATATCCCAGATATGGTCTTATACGGGATCTCATTTCGGTGCCGAGGCCATGTCCCAGACATGGTCTTATACGGGACCCTTTTAATCTCATGTCTTGATGATGGTATCCTTTCTATTCCTAAGTTCAACCGGGACTTTCACCTCATAAATCTTCATCATTTTCTCATCGAACATCATTGGTAAATTTTCATAAAAATAATGTACATTTCATGCAATCTCAAGCATTTCAATACATAATGACACAAGGTTAATTTATTACACACAAACTTACCTCGGTACCAAAATTTGTATAATTGTTCGATTTAGTCCACCTCCTTGTTCTTTCCTCGGTTTCGGTCCAGACTTCGTGTTTCTTGATCTATAATAAAAATTTCACTCTTTTAATGATCACATTACCTAAATCGAACCATGAATCATACTGTGGAAAAATTATGATTTTGCCCCTATACTTTTTCATATTTACAAAATGGTCCCTAGGCTCGTATATTGAAATACACTCATTTCTTTGGTTACCCAAGCCTAGCAAAATATTTGTTGAGCTCATAACAGCTCACACTTTCCTTCAAAACTGATTTTTACTACATATTTTATCACTTTTACAATTAGGTCCTTTTTATGAATTTTCCATGAAAATCACTTAGAAAAATATGTTTATCATACATCAGACTTTCATATTCTTACACTAAACATCAAAATACATGCATGTCATGCATGGGTAAATTTTCAAACATGAACCCTAGCTCAAAATATAGCTAGAAATAGCTAAATCGAGCTACGAGGATCTAAAAAATACGAAGAACATTAAAAATGGGGCTAGGAGGTACTTACAATCAAGTTTGAAAGTTGAAGAAACCCTAGCTATGGTGTCCTTGAGAATTTCGGCTAGCATGGAGAAGATGGACATGAATTTTGACTTCTTTTTCCCTATTAATTAACTTATTAACCAAATGACCAAATTGTCCTTAAGGCCCCTTTCTTGAGATTTTTCCTTCCCATGTCTATTTTTGTCCATCATGAGTTATAATGGTCTCATTGCTAAATAAGGACCTTTAATGAATTTTCTATTGCTTTCTCATACTTGAATCTTCTAGAATCTCATTTTTTCAATCTTTGCAATTTAGTCCTAATGAATAAATTGATCATTAAATTATAAAATTTCTTCATGAAATTTTCACATAATCATGAAAACATGTTATAGACCTCATAAAAACCATAAAACACATATTTCTACATCGAATTTGTGGTCTCGAGACCACTATTCTGATTAGGCCCTAAATCGGGCTGTTACACCTCATCTAAGAAGTCGAAAGAGTTCACCACTCGATCAAATGCTTCAGTGGGATTCTCGAGTAGAAATAGGAGTAAGCAGTACTCAGTTTCTAAGGCTCAGACCACTTCTATTGCGAGTGTTGGTAGTGCTCGACCAAATAAACCGGAGTGTTCGCAGTGTGGTAGACGATATTTCGATGAGTGTCGAGGAAACGAAAGAGGCTATTTCAAGTGTGGTTCACTAGACCACTTCATTCGAAATTGTCTTGAGATAAAAGAAAAAGACAGAAAGCAAGATGTGCGAGCGAGTAATGCTCCTCCTAGGGGTAGACCACAAAAGAACCCGGGAAGTGGGGCTAGCAGCAGAGGTGCGCCTAGAGATTCCGCCGTGAGGTCCGAGGGCATTATGTATAGACTACCGGCAACTCAATAAGGTTACTGTTAAGAACAAGTATCCTTTGCCAAGGATCGACGATTTGTTTGACCAATTGAAGGGAGACACAGTGTTTTCTAAGATAGACTTGAGGTCCGGTTACTATCAGTTGAGAGTTAAGGAGCAGGATGTGCCGAAATCTACATTTTGGACGAGGTATGGCCACTACGAGTTTCTAGTCATGCCCTTTGGCTTAACAAATGCTCCTGCCGTGTTTGTGGATTTAATGAATCATATTTTTTGACCGTATTTGGATAAGTTTTTCGTTGTTTTTATCGATGACATATTAATTTATTCTCGTGATGAGAGCGAGCACGCAGAGCATTTGAGAACTGTTTTGCAGACTTTAAGAAATAAGCAGTTGTATGCTAAGTTTAGTAAAAGTGAATTTTGTGTCTGAGAGGTCGAATTCTTAGGACATATCGTGTCGGGTGATGGAATTAGAGTTGACCCGAGCAAGATATCGACTATCGTTGATTGGAAACCACCGAGGAATGTGTCAGAGACTAGAAGATTTTTGGGCTTAGCGGGATACTACAGACGGTTTGTTAAAGGATTCTCCATGATTGCTACTCCGATGACGAGATTGCTACAGAAAGATGTCAAGTTCGAATGGACAGAGAAGTGTCAACAGAGTTTTGGGAAACTAAAAGCCTTGTTGATTGAAGCTCCAGTTTTAGTGCAACTAGAACCGGGTGTGGTGTATAGTGATGCATCCTTAAATGGATTAGGGTGTGTGCTTATGCAAGAAGGCAAGGCGATAGCTTATGCCTCGAGACAATTGAAACCACATGAGAAAAACTATTCGACTCATGACTTAGAGTTAGCCGCAATAGTATTCGCACTAAAGATTTGGAGACACCATTTGTATGGCGAGAGATGCCGAGTGTTTACCGATCATAAAAGTCTAAAGTATTTGATGACTCAAAATGAGTTAAACCTACGGCAGCGAAGATGGTTAGAGTTGATAAAAGATTATGAGTTGATAATTGTCTATCACCTTGGGAAGGCGAATGTGGTCGCCGATGCTTTGAGTAGGAAGTCATTGTTTGCCTTAAGGACTATGAATACCCAGTTATCTGTGGCTGATAATTGTTCAGTTATAGCAGAGTTAAGAGCTATACCGATGTTTCTAAAAGAAATTTGTGAAGCTTAGAAAAATGATAAAGAGTTACAAGCTAAGATAACCTAGTGTGAAACGAGTATAGACTCAGACATTCGGATTGGTTGAGATGGCTGTTTAATGTTTCAAGACAGAACTTGTGTACCCAAAAATGATGGGCTTATTCAGAAGATTCTGCGTGAGGCACATAGCAGTTGTATTCTATCCATCCGGGTAGTGTGAAAATGTATAATGACTTGAAGAAAATGTATTGGTGGTAGGGAATGAAAAGAGACATCTCAGAGTTTGTCTCTAAGTGTTTAATTTGTCAGCAAGTGAAAGTCGAAAACCAAGTACCTTTGGGTTTACTTCAACCCATGATGGTTCCCGAGTGGAAATGGGATCGTATTACCATGGATTTTGTGTCTGGATTGCCGTTGACGCCAAGGAAGAAAGATGCTGTATGGGTTGTGGTTGATAGGCTAACTAAGTCGGCTCATTTTATACCTGTGCGTACCAATTACCCACTTGAGAAATTGGCCGATTTGTATGTTTCTGAAATTGTGAGACTTCATGGAGTACCTTTATCGATCATTTCATATAGGGATCCGAGGTTCAAATCACAATTTTGGAAAAAGTTGCAAGAAGCATTGGGAACGAAACTAAATTTTAGTACCGCTTTTCACCCGCAAACTGTAACACCCCTAACCATATCCATCGCTGAAATGGGGTTACGAGGTATTACCAGGTGAGACACAAATTTCAATTAATCATATCATAATTCTTTTCAAACACATAACCAGTTACAAAGTTCATAAATAATAGTATTGCTTATACAATTTACCACATAACATGTGCACATACCAATTAACAAATTCCATTCGGCATTTGAATGTTACTGCATGTGATACCTAATTACCCATTAAAACATATCAAATTTACTATTTATATGGTCATAACCGAATACATCATGAGTAATTTTCATAATCATTTCCGCAAATTATTAACCATATTTATTCCACCACATAACCGAATATCAAATGCACATAAAATTTTCTATTATAAACCAATTTACCTATGAACATATTTATTTATATGCCAATGTAAAATAGCTATAACAAATATCATTTACTTATAGTTAAACATAAATCAAACATATCATATCTTCCATTATCATACACATAAAAAGTTAATCCAAATTCAATACCAATTGCCGAATAAATCCAACTATATTATCGATCACATCTCTTATAATTAACATAGCCGAATCATCAATGCCAAACATATTTAACATTTAACCTGGAACATATAAAACCAAGCTCATTACACGTACAGGTTTATATACCATGATCGAACTTACACAACCAATAGCAATTAGATCCAACGTATCACACATAATTATTAAGATCTACTAGGTCATATTAATTGGTTTCCAAATAATTATCCAATCCAAATGGCCATACCTATCATCATTTTATAACTTAAGCATACTCCAATGTATCACATATTCTTGACATACATTTTACTAATTAATGCATTACATATTATAACTTAAACACAAACATCATTTACTTCACAAAAGTAAATCAATAACCAAATATAACATATATCCCACACGCAAATCTTATCTACTATGTAATAAACATTTCAAAACAAACTTTTTCTATATTCGAACATAACTTATTATTCTTTAGTACCAATTCATGAATAACATCTTAACCAAAATTAACTACTAAATTCACTCATACTCTTATCTATCCATATGTCATAACCGAATCAACCAAATGCACACATCTAAATTTACTAACCAGTTTCAATGCACAAAATAGATATCATGAATACCCTTCAACCAAGACATATAGCATAATAACCAAATGAATGTAAGCCATAATCAAACAAAACCGTAATAAAGCATTGAAATTAGGCCATTTTCGCATGGCTTAATTTATACAAAACCAAAATCCAATATTTCAAATTTCAATCTAGCCTATACATGCCATAGGTTCGAAAATTTAGCTTATAAAATACTGAAGACAGTCGATAGTGTGATAGACTTTGACGATGATCCCGAGCTCGTAACTTGACTCCAAAATCTAATAAACAATGCAAACAAACACATACAGTAAGCTATTGTAGCTTAGTAAGTTATAAGCAATTACATAACAACAATGCATTATATTATTATATTAGTAATGCCAATTTAATATAATCACAATCGAGGTTTAAAACCATAACTATAATTTATATTACCATTCGTAAACTTTCACATTTCATAGCCTTAAGGCCGAACACTCACACATTCAATAATATATTTCACATCGATCTATAAATCACTTTCCCATCTCGAAACAAATACATAAACATTTATACAACTATACAGATATATCAATTTTTCTTAATTTCATATGCATATATCACATACCAAATTTTATACTTGCATTTCAAACCCATATAAATCACATATTAATATGTATAATATATAATTTCATTTCAACAGTTAATACTTACTTTATTAACCTTTTATGATCTATCATCACATACCTGATCATTTTATTGTGCTTAACACTTTAAATAACCGGTATCCTTGAAGGATCAATAAATCCATACACTCAGTGCTAAACCCTGTAACGTATCGCACACTTAGTGCCGTCACATTAACATCTCGCACACTTAGTGCCAACTTCTTGTAACGTATCGCACACTTAGTGCCAACTTCTTGTAATGTATCGCACAATTAGTGCCGTCACATTTAACATCTCGCACACTTAGTGCCAACTTCTTGTAACGTATCGCACACTTATTGCCGTCACATTTAACATCTCGCACACTTAGTGCCAACTTCTTGTAACGTTTCGCACACTTAGTGCCGTCACATTTAACATCTCGCACACTTAGTGCTAAATAACAGATTTCGCACACATAGTGCTCGGTATTTAAATTCGTACACTCAGTGCATTACTTGAACTTGTTACTCATTTAAATAAATACATATATATATATATAACTTAAATCTCAATTATACATATATATACAAATTACCTTATTTCATCTCCATATCAATATCACATTCAGCTTTATTCATTTCTCAAATCAATATCACACATGGCTAAATCATTAATATATATATGCATCAAATTCAACTACATTCATCTTCCAACCAATATCACATTCGGCAATATCACATTGTACATATTTACCTCTATTAAAAATTCATGTACAACATTATAGCTAAAGTTCAATTCAACTCAATTGCTTAAAAATTTACCTCGAATATCGACGGACATTATAAATCGGCTAATCGAACATGGTTACCAAGCTTATTCACACTCGGCATAAACACATATAAATTCATATTTTTCATACCAGCATATATATATAACATTTATCTATAATTAAACACGTCTATTTGCCTACAAACTTACCTCGGACGATGTAAAACGGAACGAGACGACTAGTCGACAACTTTCATTTTTCCCCGTCCAAGTCCGATTTCTTTTGTTCTTGATATATATAATTTCAAATTAACCCCATTTAAACACAATTTCATTCAATTTAATCCAACAACACATAAATGTGAAAATTACCATTTTACCCCTGATATTTTATACTTTTACAAATTAGTCCTAATTGCACAAAATACAAAATACACAAAATTTCACCACATCATAGTTAGGCCGAATCTTCCTTATGCTCATACTAATCCATATATTTCATTTATTTTGCCTTTTAGCCCTTCAATTTATTATTTTCTCAATTTAGCCCTAATTAGCTAAATCTATCAAATATTAAAGAACACAACATGTTAATTAAACACATATCTTTCATTTAATTCCAACACTCATCACAAAGCTCACCACTTCATTAATGACACATTTCATAAACATCATCAATTTACAAAATTTAAGCATGGGTTTTGTAGAGCACAAAGCAACAATTACAAAAACGTAGAAATGATCAAAAACCAAAACCAAATCATACCTTAATTGAGCTAAAATGTGTGTCGAATATTTGAAAGCTTAAGAACCCTTATTTCTTCTTCAACATTCGGTGGAAGAAGATGAACACCCACCCCACTATCTCTTAATTTTTTTTATTATAACATTAATATATAATATAAAATAATATAAATTTTTAACATATAATTTTAACATATAAAAACCTATATGTTATCATTATGCCATCCACTATATTCAATTTTGGCCAAATTGCATCATAAGTCCTCCTCATTACAAAGACGACAACAATTAAGCACTCAACAATCAGCACACAATATTTACATTTTATGCGATTAAGTCCTTTTTCGTAATTTGACACACAGTCGATAAAATTACCACACATAATTTTCACACAGGCTATGTCACATATAATAAACATAAAAAATGATTCCAAAATATTTTTCCGACTTCAGATTTGTGGTCTCAAAACCACTGTTCCGACTAGGGTCTAAACCGAGCTGTTACAACTCTCCCCCCTTAGGGATTTTTGTCCCTGAAAATCTTATTAATGAATAGGTGTGGATATTGCTCTCTCATAATGTTCTCAAGCTCTCACGTAGCCTCTTTAAGTCTGTGCTTGTACCACAACACTTTTGTTACAGAATTTTATTATTTCACAATTCTTTAATTTCGTAAGCTAGAATACGAATCAGTTCTTCCTCATATGTCATATCGGACTTAATCTCAATCTCAGACGAATTAATCACATGTGAGGGATCAGATCGATATCTTTGAAGTATTTAAACATGGAATACATTGTGAATCTTTTCTAGCTCGGATAGCAATAATAGTCTATAAGCAACCGACCCGTTACGCTATATAATCATATACTACACAACAAATCTCGGACTCAATTTGCCTTTCAACCGATTTCTGAGTATTTTCTTTCAGGATAAAACTTTCAAAATAAATTTGTCCCCGATCTAAAATCCTATATCTTTTCGTTTCAAGTCCACAAATGATTTTTGATGATCTGACGTCGTTTTCAGATTTTTACAAATCACTATTACTTTCTATTCAGTCTCTCAAATCAATTCGACCCTGTATATCTTATTTTTACAGAGCTCAGTTCAATATAATGACGTATTACATTTACGACCGTATAAAGCCTTATAAGGTGTCATTTTATTGTACGAAAATCCAATCAGAGGTAGATGTCGTTCCTACGTACCTTCTGTAACATCCCAAATGTGGGGTTATTTGGAAATAAATTATTTTCTTATGTATGAACTGCTGTGTCATTATTTATGGAATAATAATGATCAATTTAAGGCTTTGTGTTGGCTCGATTTGGTAGGAAATTTTAGTTTTTAACTTTTAAAAGAAGGGAGCCTTAGTAAGTGGGTGTTATAAGAATAAATGTGGGTAATTTAACACAAAATAGGCCTTGGTAAAGTGGCAAAGCAAGCCCACTTAAGAGCTAGCATGTGACGCCACAAGGGATAGGGGAGAGCCTGGGTTCGAGTCACAAAATTCCCTTTCTTTTTGCTCTATATTTGGACGGCACAAGGGGGGAGAGAAATTCTCTCTTTGAATTCTTTTATTATTATTAATAAGGGATAATATGAGTTTAAAATTTGTTTTTTTATTTGGATAATAAGGAGGCTATTTTTATCATGGGATTAATTAGAGATGGCAAGAGGAAAAATAGGTAGTTGGGTATTCAAATTAATTGGAATACTTTCAAGAGAGTTTGGCCGAATTTGAACTCCTTGTTGAAAGGAGTGGACGGCAAGGTATTAGGGGGGGGATAGGGCCGAATTTGCCTAGTGATTTACTTCACAAGATTCGGCTAGCCTTCACTTCTTTTAGGTTTTCTCTCATTCTCCCTCAAGCAAACATCAACTTCTCCTTCTTCTTGGCCGAATTCTCCACACCACTCTCTAACCTATTCTTTTTTTTCTTTTCTTCTCAAAGTCCAGCCTTGATTGATTTTGGAATCAACCATAGCCGAACCTACACCTTACCCTTTGCCGAAATCTCCTTTCTCCCCTGTTAAACTCTCTGCCGAATATACATCTCACCTTGGTGCAGAAGCTTCTTTTCCTATCTTGAAACACCTTGGCCGAACAATAAAGGTAGAAGAGATCTCTTGAATCTACCTTGGCAAACGATTTAAGAAAGTAAGTATCTAGGCCGAATGCCTATTGTTCTTCTCATTCTTATTCTGCCGACTTTTACAAGAGTAAAGTGCTGATTTCGGCAAGAAAGGCTCCTAAATACTTTGGTAACCGATTTCTTTTAGGTACTTCGGGATCTCAAAGCGGTGAGATCGAGATCTTGCATTCTCGACAATCGGATTTGGGTAAGTGGTGGTAAGTGCTTACTTATAAAAGATTATTCTTCAAATGATTAAGGAAAAGCCAAAGGCTATTAAGTGGCTACTAATAGTTGCCGATTTCAGGGAAGTAAGATCATTCAGAGTATAGTGACTTGGGTTCAAAGGCACTCGGGTAAGGATTAGGGTTCAAAAAGAGAACCCTTTTAAATATTTGGTTTGGCCGAGACTAGGCCATAGTACTAACTCCCATGTTTGGCCGAATATAGGGGCTAGTGGATCTGGGTGGCCGACTTCTTCATTTGGGATTTAGATTATTCGTGGTGACAGGTGTGTACATACACACTTATAATAGTTAATAAAGTGTATTAAGTGTATGTTATATGTAAATCGCTCTATGTAGATATGGCAATAGTACCTTAATGGTACAAGCGAGGATCCGGTAAGTCTCTATTTGTATGAGATTGATAATGATGCTTTTGGGAAGCATGGATTGTTTGATACATGTGATACATGTATGTCCGTTGTTAACCTGTTTGACATGGGTTGATGAGAGGAGGGGGCAGTGATATCGTGCTGACGAGCACCAGTGCTTTGGTAGCACACTGTGACTATATGTCACGGAGGTTTGGTACCTCAGAGGTTTGGTACCTCATAGCGACTTGTCCCTGTGGTTAACACCACCGTGGGTTGGCCCCACTTGAGATATGGGATCGTGCCGCCGATTTGGTATCACACGATGGGTTGGCCCCATCACCCGATTTGTGTCTACGGACACCGGTGCTTTGGTAGCACATTGTGACTATATGTCACGGTGGTTTGGCACCACCAGTGTTTTGGTAACACATCGTGACTACGGTCACCCGGTGGTTTGGTACCACGTGGGGTAGACAAAGGTGTTTGGTTGGCTAGGTTGGGTACATGATACTTTGCTTAATTAAGCGTTATATGTTGTGTATGAAATGTTGTATTAACAGGGGAAGGGTTACATATCGAGTCTTGGTGACTCACCTTCTCCTTTAACATTTTTCGGTGACTCGTAGATGGCGGTTGAGGAGCCGGTGGGACTCGAGGCGGCCATGCAAAAGGATTTTAATTTACAGAACTTTAAATTTGTTTAATTTTATTTTGGGTTGTAATAAGGCCTCCATAAACTATAGTTGCGTTTATTTTTTTTTATGTTGGATATTTACCTAAAACTATACCATTAAATTGAATTAAATCACGTGATTTCTTAAGTTAACACGAAAAGTTTAATCGTGTTGCGTCGAATTACCTGGGAACCAGGTATAATAATTGGACTTAAGTAAATTTCCAAACTAAACCTAAGTATTACTTTGGCAAGATAGCTAAAGATGAGCAGTTTTCTATAAAAATTAAATGGGTTTTGAAATGGTGTTCACAAGGTTTTTCTCCGTGACAAGTCAAATTCGGTCGTGGTGTTTGGGCCGGGTTTGGGTTGTTTCAGAATTGGTATCAGAGCCCGGTTCAAAGCTCGGCTGTGGGGGCCCAAGGCCCAAAAATGTTTTTGGTAGGCCTTATGGTATGATTTCTGGGCTTCTAAGCAGCATGGCCCGAGTCTCCGGCACCGATCCGCCCAGGTAAGTACATCTAAACCTTTCTGTGAATTATATTCTGTAGAAGGGTAGGAAGCATGGAACGTAGATAGACTTATAGGATTTGGACCCTAGGGTTAGATTACTCAAACACAACGAAGCATGAGACTTAAAGAACTAAACCAACCTATGACCTAGTCAATGAGCTAGGGTGTGGTAACCCCTGTACGCATGTCTAGGATTGGATCCGGAAGAGCTTGGTATTTAAGCAGTCCACGTGACTCACCTCCTCTTCGCGGGTATCCTGCAGTGCGTAGCCGGTTCACCCTAACTCGGAAGGCTCGGTGGTGTGGTAACCTGCGTGCGCATGTCTAGAAAGGTTCGGTGAGAGCTAGGTATTTAAGCGGTCCGCGTGACCCACCTCCTCTTCACTTGAATTTACGCACAGTGCGTAGCTTTGGTTCACCACGACCGGGAAGGCTCGGTCATAGGATAAAAACAATGATTAAAACCCAAAAAGGAATTAGCCTTGTTTTTCAAAATAGAATGAATACTTGACCCTAATGTTTCCAAAACTTGTCCAATAACCCTCTTAAACCCTAGAACACTAGGTATACCACGTTTTCTCGGAAAACTTGACTTGTGAAAAATTACAAAAATACCCTTAAGAGTAAAATTACCAAAATGCCCCTGATCCATAAAATATTGATTCGACGGTTTTGCCCAAAAGTTTCAACTATTTTAGTAAATATTCAATAACTTAGCCTTGAAATCATCAGCAAAATATTTTGGTTACGGAAAATTACGAAAATACCCACAGTAGGAAAAGACGAAAATACCCTGGGTTAGAAGTGGGGCGAAATGTCAGATGAGTGAATAGGTATGGAAAGTATTAAGGAATGGATGCATGGACTTCTTTGTGTGAACTAGGATAGGAAACTAAAACATTGTTTGCTCGAAAGAACCTCTGATTAAATCTCATCCATAAAACTTCTTCGCGAATAATAAAGTGAAACAAATGCTAACGCATAAAATTTTTCTTAATCAGTTAAAAGCGCGGTAGATAGAATGAGTTCTAGAGGGCGTGGACGCCGTGGGCGTGGTAGGGGTAGGATGACGGTGTCTGAACCCGTCAGTCAGTCAAGGTTCGGAAAATGAGGTACCATCGCCACCACCACCTCCTACTTTTAGAGTGAGGAGCCGGAGCGGGCCGGTGGCGAGTCGGCATCGCAAGTCGTGTTGCGAGTCTTGGAGATGGTGGGTGAAATTTGGTGGAAATGTTGGAGCTCGGAAATCTGTCCTCCGGCGACTCCGATCTAACGGAGCGGAGGTATTCCGAGGTGTGTCGAGTGGCACCCGGTCTGCGTGGAATCTTGGCTAGAGTCAGCCCCGAAAGGATCATGGATGACCTTGACTGGTGAAGAAGAAGAGAAGTGAAAGGGCGTGTCGCTTCTAAAGGATGAAGCGTATCGGTGGTGGCTTACGGTTCGAGATGGGGCTACTGCCGATGATTTGGCGTGGGAGTATTTGAACCGCCTATCGAGAGAAAAAGTATGTGGGCATCGGCTACAGCGACGCATGCAGAGAAAGGCTTTTCCAGGATTAGTTCAAGGAACTAAGTCCGTGTCGAATATGGCGAATTTCTAAGGGTGAGTAGATATGCGAGAGGCATCGTAGCTCACCGAACATGAGCGATGTGTCCGCTTTGAGGATGGACTCGAGATGATTTAAGGTTCCGATTGCCCATGCGAGGTTCGTGAGTTCTCATCTCTCGTGGAGAAGGCTAAGGTAGCCAGAAGGAATCAAGGAGGTTTGTGAGGCGAGCTATAGTAAGAACAATCGAAGAGAAGTTTTGGGTCAATTGGGTCAAGCGGAAGTGCTCGAGAAAAGGCTAGGCCAAGTGGGCCCAATCAAGGTGAGGCCCACGATCGCTAATCGAGGCCGACTCGGTCTGCAATCGTTGTGGAAAGACCCATTGGGGAGGATGTTGGACCGGTGATAAGGGATGTTTTGAGTGTGGGTCTTTGGAGCATCGCGTCGAGATTGTCCCCGAAACTAGCTAAGAAGCGACGGAAGGACGAGCAGGTACGGGATAGAAATGTAGGACCACGGAGGGTCGTGGTAATGGTAGAGAAACAACGGTCCTAACCAGAGGTCGTGGAACTCAAGGCGAGAGGTTCGGGCAACACGAGAGGCTAGGCACCTGGCTTAGTTTACGCAAATGAGGTGTCGCGAAGAAGGTGACGCACCGGATGTCATAACCGATGCGTTTCTAATTTTCGGCTTTCCTTATGTTGCATTGATTGATGTGGGTTCGACGCACTCGTACATTGCTAGTAGTGTGGTAGGAACTATGGACCTAGACTCAAAGCGCTTCTAGGGAGATGGCGTAGTTAGCCCCTTAGGTCACTCCGTAGTCGTAGATAAACTCTATAGAGGCGTACCCTAGAACTTCAAGGGGTAGTATTTGTAGTGATCTAATGGAACTACCGTTTGGGGAGTTCGATTTGATCCTTGGTATGGATTGGTTGGTTAAGTACCAAGCGAGTTTGGATTCTTGTGACTAAGCGCATGGTCCATAAGACGATGAAGGTGATGAAGTGGTTATGATAGGAGATAGAAGAAATTATCTATCCAACGTAGTGACTGCCTTGAAGGTGAAAAGATGGTCAAGAAGGGTTGTGAGGCGTATTTGGTTCAAATCGTACTCTGGGGTTAGTAATTGAAAAGGTCCGAGCGGTTGGGGAATTTCTTTGATGTGTTCCCGGAAGAACTTCCGGGTTTGCCTCCGGATCGAGAAGTCGAAGTCGGTATAGACTTGCTACAGGCGGCACTGTGTCCATAGCACCATACCAAATGGCACCAAAGGAATTGGTGGAGCTAAAGGCTCAAATTCGGGAGCTCTTGGATAGAGGTTCATACGACCAAGTATATCTCCGTGGGGAGCTTTGTGTTGTTTGTCAAGAAGAAGGACGGTTCTATGCGGATGTGCATCGACTACCGTCGGTTGAACAAGTTAACGATCAAGAACAAGTATCCGTTGCCTCGGATTGGCGACTTGTTCGATCAAGCGAAAAGTGCCTCGGTGTTTTGAAGATAGACCTTAGGTCGAGTTATCACCAATTAAGGGTGAAGGAGGTCGATGTTCACAAAGCGGCATTCGAACTCGGTATGGGCATTTTGAGTTCTTAGTAATGCCATTCGGGTTGACCAATGCACCGGCGGCATTCATGGACTTGATGAGCAGTATTCAAAGAAGATTTGGACCGGTTCGTCGTGGTGTTCATAGGCGACATATTGGTTTATTCAAAGACGAAGAGAAGCATGATAAGCATTTACGGATAGTTACGCAAGTATTGAGGGGAAGCGGTTGTATGCCAAATTCGGTAAGTGTGAATTTTGGCTTAGGGAAGTGGCTTTCTTAGGTCATGTAGTATCGGTGAAGGAATTAGAGTAGACCCTCGCAAGATTGAGGCGATATTGGAGTGGAAACCACCTAGGGCGGTGCATTTGAAATACGAAGTTTTCGGGTTTAGCAGGATACTATCGGAGATTCGTGGAAGGATTCTCTCTAATAGCGGCGCCGTTGACTAATTTGCTAAGGAAAGGTGTCCCGTTTGTATGGATGGAAAGCGGCAAGAAAGCTTTGATAAGCTAAGGAAGATTTTGAAGCTCGGTTTGAGTGCGGCTGAAGCGAGAAAGTTATTCACGTTTATTGTGATGCATCTCACACCGGTTTGGGATGTGTGTTGATGCGAGGATGGGAAGGTAGTAGCCTATGCATCCCGTCGATTAAGATCGCATGAGGTTAACTACCCAACTCACGACTTAGAGTTAGCGTGGTCGTCTTCGCTCACGAAGATATGGAGACATTACTGTATGGAGAGAAGTCGATGGTCTACACGGATCACAAAAGCTTGAGGTATCTTTCGACTCGAAGGATGCGAATACGAGGCGGCGTCGATGGATTGAACTACTAAAGGACTATGATTGTTCAATCGAGTACCATCAGGGAAAGGCTAATGTGGTAGCCGACGCATTGAGCGGAAGCGAACGGACTTAAGAGCAATGTTCGCTCGGTTAAGTCGTATGATGATGGGAGTCTTTTGGCGTAACTTCAAGTTAAGCCGACTTGGATTGAGGAGATTAAAGAAAAGCGGTTAGTGGATGAAGGCTTGAGCTCTAAGAGAGTACAAGTTCAAGGCGGTGGTTTGGAAGGATACTGGTCTGTCTAGTGAAGGAGCGCTTTGTTTTCAAGAGGCGAGTATGTATGCCAAAGGATCTGAGAATTAAGGCGGAAAATTCTCCAAGATGCACATAGCGGCCCATACGCTATGCATCTGGGGAAGCAAGATGTATGGAGATTTGCAGCAGTTTTGGTGGCACAGGTTGAAGCGTGAGATAACAGAGTTCGTGGGGAAGTGTCGACGTGTCGGCCAGTTAAGGCCGAACATCGGTCACCATCGGGACTACTTCAACCGATAAAGATCCCTCAATGGAAATGGGAGAGGATCACCATGGATTTTGTTAGTGGGCTACCCCTTACGCCCACTAAGAAGGATGCGATCACAGGTAATTGTGGATCGCCTAACTTAAATCAGCTCACTTCATGCCGGTGAGAATGGATTACTCACTCGAAGCTAGCAAAGCTGTATGTGGGTGAAATAGTGAGGTTGCATGGCGTGCGATGTCGATTATCTCGGATAGGGATCCCGATTCACATCAAGGTTTTGGAAGCGTTGCATCAAGCTTTGGGTACACGGTTAGATTTGAAGACGGCTTTCCATCCACGATCGGACGGATGATCGGAAAGGGTGATCTGAGTTCTAGAAGACATGTTAAGAGGTCATGTCTTGGATTTTAGTGGTAGTTGGGAGGAGTACCTACCATTAGCGGGGTCGCCTATAACAACGATTATCAAGCGAGTATTCAAATGGCTCCATACGAGGCCCTATATGGCCGAAAGTGTCGTACTCCTACATGTTGGGCGGAGTTGGGAGAAAGACAAGTTACGGGTCAGAAGCGTGGCAAGACGGAAGACAAAGTCAAGGTGATTCGGTCTCGTCTCAAGGAAGCATCGGATAGGCGAAGTCTTATGCCGATCTCAAACGCAAGGAAGTGGGTATCTTTGTGGGAGACAAAGTTTTTCCGAAAGTGTCGCCTTGGAAAAAGGTGTTGAGATTTGGACGGAAAGGAAGTTAAGCCCAAGGTTCATTGGGCCATATCTTTGTGGTGAAGCGAGTAGGACGGTGGCTTATCGGCTAGAGAGCTGCCGCAGAATCGAGTCGATTCATGGCGTATTTCATGTGTCAATCTTTGAGGCGGTATCGGTCGAGATCCTCGCGCACGTTGTGCGATGGCGAGAGATTGAGGTGAACACGGATTTATCTTTTGAGGAAGAACCGGTTCAGATTGTAGATCGAGATGTGAAAGTTCTACGAAGGAAGGCGGTGCCTTTAGTAAAAGTGTTATGGCGGAACCACGAGTGGAAGAAGCTCTGGGAGCCCGAGGAGGTGATGCGGCAGCAATACCCCCATCTCTTTTGATCAAGGAATTTCGAGGACGAAATTTATTCTAAGGGGGGTAGAACTGTAACATCCCAAATGTGGGGTTATTTGGAAATAAATTATTTTCTTATGTATGAAGCTCTTTGTGTCATTATTTATGGAATAATAATGATCAATTTAAGGCTTTGTGTTGGCTCGATTTGGTAGGAAATTTTAGTTTTTAACTTTTAAAAGAAGGGAGCCTTAGTAAGTGGGTGTTATAAGAATAAATGTGGGTAATTTAACACAAAATAGGCCTTGGTAAAGTGGCAAAGCAAGCCCACTTAAGAGCTAGCATGTGACGCCACAAGGGATAGGGGAGAGCACAGGTTCGAGTCACAAAATTCCCTTTCTTTTTGCTCTATATTTGGGGCGGCACAAGGGGAGAGAAATTCTCTCTTTGAATTCTTTTATTATTATTAATAAGGGATAATATGAGTTTAAAATTTGTTTTTATTTGGATAATAAGGAGGCTATTTTTATCATGGGATTAATTAGAGATGGCAAGAGGAAAAATAGGTAGTTGGGTATTCAAATTAATTGGAATACTTTCAAGAGAGTTTGGCCGAATTTGAACTCCTTGTTGAAAGGAGTGGACGGCAAGGTATTAGGGGGGGGATAGGGCCGAATTTGCCTAGTGATTTACTTCACAAGATTCGGCTAGCCTTCACTTCTTTTAGGTTTTCTCTCATTCTCCCTCAAGCAAACATCAACTTCTCCTTCTTCTTGGCCGAATTCTCCACACCACTCTCTAACCTATTCTTTTTTTTCTTTTCTTCTCAAAGTCCAGCCTTGATTGATTTTGGAATCAACCATAGCCGAACCTACACCTTACCCTTTGCCGAAATCTCCTTTCTCCCTGTTAAACTCTCTCTAGCCGAATATACATCTCACCTTGGTGCCGAAGCTTCTTTTCCCTATCTTGAAACACCTTGGCCGAACAATAAAGGTAGAAGAGATCTCTTGAATCTACCTTGGCAAGCGATTTAAGAAAGTAAGTATCTAGGCCGAATGCCTATTGTTCTTCTCATTCTTATTTCACGACTTTTACAAGAGTAAAGTCTTGATTTCGGCAAGAAAGGCTCCTAAATACTTTGGTAACCGATTTCTTTTAGGTACTTCGGGATCTCAAAGCAGTGAGATCAGATCTTGCATTCTCTGACAATCGGATTTGGGTAAGTGGTGGTAAGTGCTTACTTATAAAAGATTATTCTTCAAATGATTAAGGAAAAGCCAAAGGCTATTAAGTGGCTACTAATAGTTGCCGATTTCAGGGAAGTAAGATCATTCAGAGTATAGTGACTTGGGTTCAAAGGCACTCGGGTAAGGATTAGGGTTCAAAAAGAGAACCCTTTTAAATATTTGGTTTGGCCGAATAGGCCATAGTACTAACTCCCATGTTTGGCCGAATATAGGGGCTAGTGGATCTGGGTGGCCGACTTCTTCATTTGGGATTTAGATTATTCGTGGTGACAGGTGTGTACATACACACTTATAATAGTTAATAAAGTGTATTAAGTGTATGTTATATGTAAATCTGCTCTATGTAGATATGGAAATAGTACCTTAATGGTACAAGCGAGGATCCCGGTAAGTCTCTATTTGTATGAGATTGATAATGATGCTTTTGGGAAGCATGGATTGTTTGATACATGTGATACATGTATGTACTGTTGTTAACTGTTTGACATGGGTTGATGAGAGGAGGGGGCAGTGATATCGTCTTTGACGAGCACCGGTGCTTTGGTAGCACTGCTTTGTGACTATATGTCACCGAGAGGTTTGGTACCTCAGAGGTTTGGTACCTCATAGCGACTTGTCCCGTGGTTAACACCACCGTGGGTTGGCCCCACTTGAGATATGGGATCGTCGCCGGTGATTTGGTATCACACGATGGGTTGGCCCCATCACCCGATTTGTGTCTCACGGACACGGTGCTTTGGTAGCACATTGTGACTATATGTCACCAAAGTGGTTTGGCACCACCGGTGTTTTGGTAACACATCGTGACTACGGTCACCGGTGGTTTGGTACCACGTGGGGTAGACAAAGGTGTTTGGTTGGCTAGGTTGGGTACATGATACTTTGCTTAATTAAGCTGTTATATGTTGTGTATGAAATGTTGTATTAACAGGGGAAGGGTTACATCTCGAGTCTTGGTGACTCACCTTCTCCTTTAACATTTTTCAGGTGACTCGTAGATGGCGGTTGAGGAGCCGGTGGGACTCGAGGCGGCCATGCAAAAGGATTTTAATTTACAGAACTTTAAATTTGTTTAATTTTATTTTGGGTTGTAATAAGGCCTCCATAAACTATAGTTGCGTTTATTTTTTTTTATGTTGGATATTTACCTAAAACTATACCATTAAATTGAATTAAATCACGTGATTTCTTAAGTTAACACGAAAAAGTTTAATCGTGCCGTCGGGTACACTGGGAACCGGTATAATAATTGGACTTAAGTAAATTTCCAAACTAAACCTAAGTATTACTTTGGCAAGATAGCTAAAGATGAGCAGTTTTCTATAAAAATTAAATGGGTTTTGAAATGGTGTTCACAAGGTTTTTCTCCGTGACAAGTCAAATTCGGTCGTGGTGTTTGGGCCGGGTTTGGGTTGTTACACCTTCGGACTCAAGAATACAACATTTCAACATATCCTCCAGTATCTGAATGACTCGTTTAGACTGACCACCTGTCTGTGGATGGAAAGCTGTGCTGAAATGTAATTTCGTACCTAAAGCATCATGAAGTTTCTTCCAATACCCCGATGTAAACCTCAGATCTTTATTTAAATCAATAGATATAGGTACACCATGTAATCTTTCAATTTGAGAAACATACAATTCAACCAACTTATCAAGCGAGTAGTCTGTACATATCAAAACAAAATAAGCCAATCTAGCCAATCAATCAACAATAACCCAAATTGCATTTTTCTTTCTCGGTGTTAACGGAAAACCAAATTCAAAATCCATCGTGACTCTATCCCATTTCCATTCAGGTATCAAAATCAGCTGAAGCAACCCAGAAGGTACCTGATGCTCGGCTTTTTACTTGTTGACAGATTAAGCATTTCGAAGAAAAGTTAGAAATATCTCGTTTCATACCATACCACCAGTAAAGTTGTTTCAGATCACTATACATCTTTATACTACCTGAGTAAACAGATAATCAACTATTGTGGCTTCATTCAAAATCATCTGAATCAACATCTGAATTCCTCAGAATACATATTTGGTTTCTGAACCTCAGACAAATTTCAGCATCAACTTCGAAACTCTGAATCAACCTTCAAATCACCTTGGACCTGCTTTGCTAACAAATTATTATCAACTTTTTGAGTATCACTAATTTTGTTGAATAAATAACGGTCTTACTTTTAATTAAACTATTATTGAACCATCATCAGACATAGCCATATACGCTGTAACATCCTAGATTAGGGGTTATGCGTTTGTGCATAATTCATGAGTTAGTAGGTTTTGGCAGTATTTGGAAGTGTATTAAGGGTTTTGAGAACCCTAGGGTGTAGGTGAAAGTTTTGGGAAAATATTGGATTTTAAGTATAAAAGGGGGAGCTGGGTGAAGGAGCCCTTAAGAAAAGTTTTGGGGAGTTTAGGACACAAGTAGCCGTGTGGTAAAGTGGCAAGGGACGCCACACAGGTCCGGGAGTTTGCGTCAAGTGGAGTGCCAAGGGGAGGAGGTTGAGCGGCGGGAATCGCACTTGGGAGTTTTATTTTTGGCGTTAAAAGGAGCAAGGCCAGGGAGGCGTTAAGGGAAAAATCCTAGGCGTTTTGGCATAAAAACATGCCTTGGTAAAGTGGCTTCCATGTGCCACTTAAGGTCCTAGATATAACGCCAACAAGGGCCTTGGTTCGAAACACGGCGGCAGTAGGTGGTGTTTTTATTTTTAGCTTTTGGCGTTGAGACAAGGGGGAGCTAGGGAAGGAGGCTTTAAAAGAAATTGGGGCGAGTTTATATCACAAAAAAAAAACGCTTTGGCAGAGTGGCTTGGGGGCGTTAAAGCTTAAAGGGGCTTGGTGCAGGTCATGGGTTCAAGACGCAAGGGAAGCAAAATTTTGAGGTTTTATTTTGCATTCTACCGTTAGGGAGAAGGAGCAGTGGACGGCACTTGGGATCTTCAATTTGATAAGGATAATGCTTGTTTAATCCTTTTAAAATTAGAAATTTCATGCAGATGAGTAGGATAATTGTTGTTTTATTATTATTATTATTCAAATAGGTAGATTAGTAGATAGAATAGGAGATTAAGTGGAGGATAATTGATTTATTTTAGAATTTTGAATAGGTGATTAGGAGATAATGAGATGGATTTTATTTTATTTTATTAAGGTGATAAAGAAGAGATTAAGTATGGATTTATTTTTATTCACTTTGAATATGTGTTAAAGAGATAAAATAGGAGAAAGTGTGTAGTATAAATAGGGGTGCTCACCTTTTGATATTTCTTCTTCCCATTCTAAATTCTTCTTGCCAAAATTGTTCTACCCTCTCCTCCTCTTCTTTATTTTTCTTCCAACCCAAATTCCTTACTTATTCTCTTGTAGCCGAATCTCAAGGTACTTTATTTTCTCTTCGTTGTTGCGAGTCTTTGAAGCTGAAACCTCTCTAATATTAGTCACTATTGCCGAATCTTTCAACCTCTTATTCTCTTTTCTATTTCACAATCTTTGAGGCCGAATCTACAAGGGTAGTACCATCGATCTCTTGCTTTTGGTTTTTCGTGGTAGCGTGTAAGGCCGATATTAAGGAGCGATAAGGAGTTCTTGAGATTAAAGAAAGCATCAAGGAGCTAATCGATAGGCATAAGGGCAAGTTTCGAGATTTTGTGATATCGTATAGATTCGAGATTTCTCCTTAGATCTTCGGTTAAACAGGTGTGTAAAACTCTTACACACTTTATTAGTTAGCATTGCTTATTTTGTTACAAATAAGCTGTTGTGATAGTGATTTGCCCTGTGTGGCATGAGCATGGATTTGGGTAAGTCTCTTGTGACTTTAAATATGTAATAAGAATGACATGATGGGTAATATGCTATGCCATGATTTGTATGCATGATTTATGATGATATGTTGAGCATGATATGAGCATGTTTGGTAATGGGATTGAAGAGAGGAGGGGAATATTCTCTATGGGTATCACGATGGTTTTGACCACAAGATGGGTTGGCCCCATCAGCTTGATTGTGACTTCGGTCACAAAGTGGTTTTGACCACACTTTGTTGATATAAATCGTGACTAAGTCCCGGTGGTTTGGTACCACCAGTGGTTTTGACCACATATTGATAATTGTGACCTACGGTCATCGGTGGTTTTGACCACACGATGGGTTGGCCCCATCACTTGATTTGTGACTCCGGTCACAGTGGTTTTGACCACCAAAGTGGTTTTGACCACACGGGGTAGTTAAAGGAGTATGGATGGCTAGTTTGGGTTGCATGTTTTGCATGTCTTGCTAATATTTTGTGTATGAGTTTGCACTACCAGGGTTGGGGATTTATACACCGAGTCTTGGTGACTCACCCTTCCCATATCATTTTGCAGATGAGTAGATCGCGGAGAGACTGAGCCGGAGAGGACTCGAGGCGGCCATGCTTGTTCCTTGGATTTGAATTTATATTTATACGATTAAAGTTTATTATTTACTAAATTTTGGTTTGGATTGTAATAAGGCCGCTAGTTGTTATTTTGATGTTTAAGTAGTTGTTTTTACTTTACTTCTACCATATTACTAATGAATTTATAAATTGTTAAATAAATCGGTTAAAGGGCGTTTTCAAAATAAGTACCTTTACAAGTTTTCAAAGATGTTACCGTCGGGTAACAAAATTTACCAAGTTAACTATAACTCCGATGTTTTCTAAAATTAAAATGATCAAATGTTTTCAAAGGAAAAAGGGTTTCAACTCAACCATGTTTATAAAATCAACCCCACCAAATGTTTTTTTTATAGACACCGTTTTATAAACAAAATTTTCAGATTTCCACCTGTTAATCAAAATCTTTCAAAACGTTTTTACTCCGTGACATACCAGATCCGGTCATGGCTCATGGGCCGGGTTTGGGGTGTTACATACGCATTCATTGCACACTAAGCAAACAATGGTTTTCGGTTTAAAACATCAGTAATAACATTAGCCTTTCCCGGATGGTAGTCAGTCACAAGCTCATAGTCTTTTAACAATTCTACCCATAAGGAATCACAGGATATCTCTGTGTGCTCCATTATTATACTTCGACACGTCCATTGACACATGAATGAGGTTCGTAAACTCTTCGTTCAATTTAGGCTAAATCAGAACTAATATTTTAGTGGATAATGTCTTCGTGCAAAAGAAAGCTTCAACAATTGAACTAAATTTAATTTACCACAACATTTCTCAAATAGGATTGTTCCGATAGACATAATTCTGTATCAAATCCTCAAAAATACAAGTTCTACTTCCACACTATCCTTCAAATCACACATGTACATTTAAAGTTTGTTTCTGATCCAGTGAATAGATTCGAACTCACATAACCCAAATACATTTTCAATCAAATAGTTTCAGATCAGATTAAACCACAGAATCAGTCTTTTCGAAGAAATCTTTTCTTCTTGTTAGAAAGAATAATCCAAACATATCTTTATATATATACTACAGTCATCAAATAGAAATCATATTGTCATAATAGGATTATCGTCTTACCCGTGACAATAGATAATATCCCGGATATTAACGAAGCATCTGAATCCTAGAAGAAAATCAAATATGATTTGAACAACAACCAGTGCAGAAGCACAACTTTTATAACTATTTCCTTCAAATGAACATCTCTTATAGATAATCACATAGAATCATCAGAAAACCAGAATAACTAAATTTTCAACATCTGAAGCTACACTGCATATCAGAAAATTACAACCCCAAACAAACCAATGATACGTTCATCTATTAATATGTTTAGCCAATGTTATTTTATGATAAGAATTCCTTCTGAAATTAAACAGTCACATATACTTTTGAGAATAAATATACACATAGAATGCCCAAAAGGAATCATAATAACTGCCCGACTATAACCACCACACTCAGTCCTCAATATAATTCAAACATTATTTCAACTGTCTAATTCTGCCATTAGAAATTTTACATTATCCCTTCACTAACAAAAATCAATTCAGAAAAGCTTTTAACTAATAGTTTCCTTAGTTAACATACCTGAATAAGTCATTTGATCGGAGATAACTTCTTCTTTAATAGCGACGTCACATAATCTCAATAATCTACAGAACTATCCAATGTCTCTTTTAATACTGTCTTCTTTTGCTGATTCAATCTCTTTTCTGGCCACATTATTAATCTTTTGAACACGGACTTCTGTAATTCCACACTCTTAGGCTTATTCAACCCAGATCTTACAGATTTCACAGTAACATTTCACTAATAAGGGGGGTAAGGGTAATAAAGCCTCAAATTTAACTTACACATATATATACATAACACACACTTTTACAAATAGTCAATTCATTAATAATTTCACATTGTCCAAACGTTTAATAAACATTTGCTTTTAATCACCTTTATTGTAACACCCCAAACCCGGCCGACAAGCCCTGACCGGATCTGGTATGCCACTGCGGAAAAACGTTTGAAGACTGATTTCACTTTTGGGAAAAACATTAAAAATTTTTTCATTTGAAAACCATGTCCAATTAAAAATTCTAAATAATATAAGCTTGACAAAAATATCCAAATTAAAAGCACTTCCAAATAATAATTTAATGGTCGTCTAGCTTAAACATAATAAAAATGCTCAAATAGAAATACTTAAATACTTTAACTGGGCCTTATTACAATAAATAATTAAAAAAAAGTTCTTAGTAATAAACTGAATAAAGAAGATGTCTTCTGCATGGGCCACCTCGTATCCACTCCAACCCGGTCCAATCACCACGAATCATCTGCGATGTTTAATAAAAATTGGGTGAGTCATACAGACTCAGTGTGTAATTAATCCACTGAATTCCACCCACATGTTAACCACATATTAACCCATATATCGATAACAAATATCATATTCACATGTTAACACATTCAGGCTTGGCCCATATTCATATCACATTCATCTAATAGGGTAGTTAACCACATAATTTCCACATATCCGGGCTTAGCCCATTTCCACACCGATCCACATTCATATCTTTGGGCTTTGCCCATTTTTACATTAATCCACATATCATATTGGGCTTGGCCCATTTCCACATATGTTCACATACGAAATCATGCAATTATGAAGCCCAACCCAAACCTAGGGTCCATCCGCTACACACCCCCTTATCCGACCTACCACACACCAGGATTATCAAATCACCCTCTCCTTTTCACTTTAAAGGCAATCATTTGCCGCCCACGTGCAATTAAGCACAATAGTCCACAACGCGACCTCAGTCAGCGCTAATCCACGATGTAGCCGTAGCTAACACCAAAACCACGATGGGACACATAGTCACTCATCAACCACGATATGGCACATAGCCGATATCAACCACGATGAGGCACATAGCCACTCATCAAGCCACGCGAACTAAATCGCAATTAATCCACACGCGTGACCTCGGTCAACGTCAATCCACGATGTAGCTCAAGGCTAACATCAAAAACCACGATGGGACACATAGTCACTCATCAACCACGATATGGAACATAGCCGGTATCAACCACGATGAGGCACATAGCCACTCATCAAGCCACGCGAACTAAATCGCAATTAATCCACAATGTGACCTCAGTCAACGTCAATCCACGATGTAGCCGTAGCTAACACCAAAACCACGATGGGACACATAGTCACTCATCAACCACGATATGGCACATAGCCGATATCAACCACGATGAGGCACATAGCCACTCATCAAGCCACGCAAACTAAATCGCAATTAATCCACAACGTGACCTCAGTCAACGTCAATCCACGATGTAGCTCAAGGCTAACATCAAACCACGTACTCGAAGTACACCCGTACCTTCTTTCATATCCCAACCCATGCACATGTCACATAAAATAATGATACAATGTAATGATGCATGAGCATGTTCATCAAGCATATTATCACATATTCATATTAGTAATCACATATCATCAGGTTTGATACTTACAGATTATCGACATACCCCTTAAGGGTATCCTTATCACAATTTCCACTTTGCACTAGTTAGCACATTCATAATACATACACATTTCACATACATATCATATACCGGAAAACGGTGGGTTAATCACACACACGATCACTTGGAGAACTATGCTTTTCGATCATCGATGCTATCACTAGGCGATACTACGGCTATTTGCCTACTTTCTTGTTCGACGCATTGGTCCACACCCGGTGGCCAATCCCTAACCGCCGAGACAGATCTCTTCTTAAACTTCGGGATAGGGACCTTCCCTTTCCCTTCTTGAATGGTATTCGCCTCCATCAACACACTTAATCGAACAATCGATTTAATCATCAATATACGAATTCTTAACCAAATATCCACAACTTATCATACTTACCGAAAGGGTCTTGAAATCCCGAAAAGCTTGATCTAATGCTTAGATCCTTAATCCCTACATTTGATTAATCACCTGCTACTTTAATAAAAAGCCATTCGCCATAAATCCAAATCCTAGTAGGATTAGTATACTTAAACTTACCTTGTTGTCGTTTGACTTAAGAATCAAGTCTTGAAATCTACGCTATACTCTTCTTGCATTCGGCCAAGCATTGAATCAATTAACTTGGTTAGTTTTAGGCTTTTGAATAATTAATGAACACATATATTTACCAAACATGGCCTTGGCCGAATACTATAGACACTTACCTTGTGGATTTTAAATCCCGAAACTCACTTAGAATAACTAGGGAACACGTGGCCTATGGTGTACCTTCGGAAAAGAACTTCTCCTTCCTTGTAGTCGACACTTAGTAAATCCCGAAAGATCTCTTCAAAGTTTCGGCAATAAGATATTAATGGGGTTAGTCCTAGATTTGGCAAATCTTAAGAAAAAGGATGAAACCGAATGAGATCTTACCCTTACTTGAAGAAATCGATTGCACCTTCACTTCAACCTTCAGAGATTCGGCTATGGCTAGATGATGATCTCACAACTTTCGGCTTTTGGAGGATTAGAAAGAAAAGAGAAGGAAGAATAAAGATGGAGGATTCGGCTAGATCACAAGGTATTTTGGCTCGGCAAAAATAAAAGAAGAAGAAGATTTGGTGAAGAGAATTCGCAGAGGCTTTCAAAGAACAGATAATAATGCAGAATGGCCTCTCTTTTCCTTTTATAGCCGATATTACTAACTTAGAATCCCTTACTTGGCCATCACTCTTCTATTTTAATAGCTTTATCTCTTTAATTATCACTTAAAATAAAAGATAATTCAGCAACTATCCTTACTTTATTTAAATTATTAAACTCAAAGTCCCTTACTTGGCCATCACTTCTCCCTTATTTTCCTCTTTATCTCTTTATTCAAATTAAAAGAATTTAATCCAACAATTATCTCTTTAAAATAATGATAAATAAATCCCTTATTTATCCACTATTTATAAAATAATAAAAGCTCCTAATTTATAGCCATGTGCCGTCCACCTCTCTGCTCCTTGTAGCAAAATAAAATTTCTTTTATTTGCTTCCCATGTGACTCAAACTTAGGCCCATTCCTCTTGCATATGGCGCCATATCTATAGGCCCTAAGTGGCATCTTCTGGACCACTTTTCCAAGCCTGTTTGTGTGTCAAATTTCACAAACTTTTTCTTTTAAGGCCACCTTGCCTTAATTTCCCTTTTAAACCTTAAAACTCGTCATTTCTAGGTCATTTCTAAGTTTCCAAAAATTTTCGATCGGCTCTGTAAACTTGACATTTTCTTACATTTCCATGACATTTCCTTACAAGACATTTCCTTACATTTCCATGACATTTCCTTACAAGACATTTCCTTACATTTCCAAGGTTCTAAAAATGTTCACTTTCCTCTTTTAAACTTAACATTTCCATACATTTCCAAGTTTCCAAAAGTGTTCAAAATATATTCATAACACATAAGATATGTCATTTCGTACAATTAAACCAAAAATGCATAGGCCCTTTTCAGGATGTTACATTTATTCTTAGCACTTAATTCATATCCCAACTCAAATCATTAATTTACGATCAAAACATTTCAGATAGCAATCACAACTCACATATCATAATCTATGTGCTCATATAATTATAACATTTGTCAACATCAATATATCATACTCTTTGATCCATACCTTTATGAGTTTTAAACTCATCATCAACACATTTCCATTCAAACATTCGAGTACACATTCTGTACTATCAAAATTAGCTCGGTTGAAAATTTATCTGTCTCATCAAAATAATTTTCGTCAGAGTTAGGAAATACCACACTATCGCAGGTGAAATATTGCATGTATAGCTAGACTCACACGCGCTACGTTAGTCCGAGAACCGACTAAACCGTAGCTCTGATACCAACAAAATGTAACACCCCTAACCATATCCATCGCTGAAATGGGGTTACGAGGTATTACCAGGTGAGACACAAATTTCAATTAATCGTATCATAATTCTTTTCAAACACATAACCAGTTACAAAGTTCATAAATAATAGTATTGCTTATACTATTTACCACATAACATGTGCACATACCAATTAACAAATTCCATTCGGCATTTGAATGTTACTGCATGTGATACCTAATTACCCATTAAAACATATCAAATTTACTATTTATATGGTCATAACCGAATACATCATGAGTAATTTTCATAATCATTTCCGCAAATTATTAACCATATTTATTCCACCACATAACCGAATATCAAATGCATATAACATTTTCTATTATAAACCGATTTACCTATGAACATATTTATTTATATGCCAATGTAAAATAGTTATAACAAATATCATGCACTTATAGTTAAACATAAATCAAACATATCATATCTTCCATTATCATACACATAAAAAGTTAATCCAAATTCAATACCAATTGCCGAATACATCCAACTATATTATCGATCACATCTCTTATAATTAACATAGTCGAATCATCAATGCCAAACATATTTAACATTTAACCTGGAACATATAAAACCAAGCTCATTACACGTACAAGTTTATATACCATGATCGAACTTACACAACCAATAGCAATTAGATCCAACGTATCACACATAATTATCAAGATCTAGTAGGTCATATTAATTGGTTTCCAAATAATTATACAATCCAAATGGCCATACCTATCATCATTTTATAACTTAAGCATACTCCAATGTATCACATATTCTTGACATACATTTTACTAATTAATGCATTACATATTATAACTTAAACACAAACATCATTTACTTCACAAAAGTAAATCAATAACCAAATATAACATATATCCCACACGCAAATCTTATCTACTACGTAATAAACATTTCAAAATAAACTTTTTCTATATTCGAACACAACCTATTATTCTTTAGTACAAATTCATGAATAACATCTTAACCAAAATTAACTACTAAATTTTCTCATACTCTTATCTATCCATATGTCATAACCGAATCAACCAAATGCACACATCCAAATTTACTAACCAGTTTCAATGCACAAAATAGATATCATGAATACCCTTCAACCAAGACATATAGCATAATAACCAAATGAACGTAAGCCATAATCAAACAAAACAGTAATAAAGCATTGAAATTACGCCATTTTCGCATTGCTTAATTTATACAAAACCAAAATCCAATATTTCAAATTTCAATCTAGCCTATACATGCCATAGGTTCGAAAATTCAGCTTATAAAATATCGAAGACAGTCGATAGTGTGATAGACTTTGACGATGATCCCGAGCTCGTAACTTGACTCCAAAATCTAATAAACAATGCAAACAAACACATACAGTAAGCTATTGTAGCTTAGTAAGTTATAAGCAATTACATAACAACAATGCATTATATTATTATATTAGTAAGGCCAATTTAATATAATCACAATCGAGGTTTAAAACCATAACTATAATTTATATTACCATTCGTAAACTTTCACATTTCATAGCCTTAAGGCTGAACACTCACACATTCAATAATATATTTCACATCGATCTATAAATCACTTTCCCATCTCGAAACAAATACATAAACATTTATAAAACTATACAGATATATCACATTTTCTTAATTTCATATGCATATATCACATACCAAATTTTATACTTGCATTTCAAACCCATATAAATCACATATTAATATGTATAGTATATAATTTCATTTCAACAGTTAATACTTACTTTATTAACCTTTTATGATCTATCATCACATACCTGATCATTTTATTGTGCTTAACACTTTCAATAACCGGTATCCTTGAAGGATCAATAAATCCATACACTTAGTGCTAAACCCTGTAACGTATCGCACACTTAGTGCCGTCACATTAACATCTCGCACACTTAGTGCCAACTTCTTGTAACGTATCGCACACTTAGTGCCGTCACATTTAACATCTCGCACACTTAGTGCGAACTTCTTGTAATGTATCGCACACTTAGTGCCATCACATTTAACATCTCGCACACTTAGTGCCAACTTCTTGTAACGTATCGCACACTTAGTGCCGTCACATTTAACATCTCGCACACTTAGTGCCAACTTCTTGTAACATTTTGCACACTTAGTGCCGTCACATTTAACATCTCGAACACTTAGTGCTCAATAACAGATTTCGCACACATAGTGCTCGGTATTTAAATTCGTACACTCAGTGCATTACTTGAACTTGTTACTCATTTAAATAAATACATATATATATAACTTAAATCTCAATTATACATATATATACAAATTACCTTATTTCATCTCCATATCAATATCACATTCGGCTTTATTCATTTCTCAAATCAATATCACACATGGCTAAATCATTAATATATATATATGCATCAAATTCAACTACATTCATCTTCCAACCAATATCACATTCGGCAATATCACATTGTACATATTTACCTCTATTAAAAATTCATGTACAACATTATAGCTAAAGTTCAATTCAACTCAATTGCTTAAAAATTTACCTCGAATATCAACGGACATTATAAATCGGCTATTCGGACATGGTTACCAAGCTTATTCACACTCGGCATAAACACATATAAATTCATATTTTCATACCAGCTTATATATATAACATTTATCTATAATTAAACATGTCTATTTGCCTACAAACTTACCTCGGATGATGTAAAACGGAACGGGACGACTAGTCGACAACTTTCGTTTTTCCCCATCCAAGTCCGATTTCTTTTGTTCTTGATCTATATAATTTCAAATTAACCCCATTTAAACACAATTTCATTCAATTTAATCCAACAACACATAAATGGGAAAATTACCATTTTACCCCTGATATTTCATACTTTTACAAATTAGTCCTAATTGCATAAAATATAAAATACACAAAATTTCACCACATCATAGTTAGGCCGAATCTTCCTCATGCTCATACTAATCCATATATTTCATTTATTTTGCCTTTTAGCCCTTCAATTTATTATTTTCTCAATTTAGACCTAATTAGCTAAATCCATCAAATATTCAAGAACAAAACATGTTAATTAAACACATATCTTTCATTTAACTCCAACACTCATCACAAAGCTCACCACTTCATTAATGGCAACATCATCAATTTACAAAATTTAAGCATGGGTTTTGTAGAGCACAAAGCAACAATTACAAAAACGTAGAAATTATCAAAAACCAAAACCAAATCATACCTTAATTGAGCTAAAATGTGTGCCGAATATTTGAAAGCTTAAGAACCCTTATTTCTTCTTCAACATTCAGTGGAAGAAGATGAACACCCACCCCACTATCTCTTAATTTGTTTTTATTATAACATTAATATATAATATAAAATAATATAAATTTTTAACATATAATTTTAACATATAAAAACATATATGTTATCATTATGCCGTCCACTATATTCAATTTTGGCCAAATTACATCATAAGTCCTCCTCATTACAAAGACAACAACAATTAAGCACTCAACAATCAGCACACAGTATTTACATTTTATGCGATTAAGTCCTTTTTCATAATTTGACACACAGTCGATAAAATTACCATAAAAAATTTTCACACAGGCTATGTCACATATAATAAACATCAAAAATGATTCCAAAATATTTTTTTGACTTCGGATTTGTGGTCTCGAAACCACTGTTTCGACTAGGGTCTAAACCGGGCTATTACACAAACCGATGGACAGTCAGAAAGAGTAATTCAGATTCTTGAAGATATGCTGCAGTGTTGTGTTCTTGAGTTTCAATGTAGTTGGGAAAAGGGCTTACCATTTGTAGAGTTTTCTTACAACAATAGCTATCTGTTGAGTTTGAAAATGGCGCCGTATGAGGCTTTGTATGGGCGTAAGTGCCGAACGCCCTCGTATTGGACCGAACTCAGAGAAAATCAGATACAAGGGGTTGATTTAGTCAGAGAAACTGAAGAGAAAGTAAAAGTAATTCGTGGTTGATTTAAGGCCGCTTCGAATAGACATAAATCTTATGCAGATTTGAAACGGAAAGAAATTGAGTTTCAAATCAGTGATAAGGTGTTCTTGAAAGTATCTCCATGGAAGAAAGTCCTCAGATTCGGCAGGAAAGGTAAATTTTGTAACGCCCCAAATTTGGGCCTAGAAGAATTAGGCTTTGGGCTTTGGGTCTAAGAAAATTTTTAAGTGAGCGGGAAAATGACAATTGGCATGTAGGCTTTGGAGGTAAATGAATTTGGAGTGTCAAGGGGTATTGGAGATGTCCTGGGATCAAGTAAGGGTATAGGAAAAATTTTGGTTTTAGCCCAAGGGAACTGTGACTTCAGTTAGTAGGCCTTTTAAATAAACGAAGAAGAAAAATGACACAAAAGAGCTTGTGGTGTAGTGGAAAAGTGGCGCCACTTAGGGAATAGGGAGGTGGCGTCATTAGCAGGCAAGGGAGTCCAAGGTTCGAGTAGTGGCATGGTATTTTGTTGGGGATTTAATTTTTTCCTTCTAGATGGTTAGTAGTGGCGTTGGATGTGAACTCTGAAGGAAATGTTCATAAGAGAAAATTAAGGAAAGGATAAATGAGCTTATCTTAGAGAAAATTTAGGATGAGATTGAGGAGTTAGCAGGGAGAAAAGTTAGGAGCTGAGAAGTGTGAAGAGTTGGTGCTGTTTTGGGAAGTGGGAAGTGTATAAATTTGGCTTAGGAGGGTAAATGAGTGTCGTTTTTGGGTTTTTAAGGGGTATTACGAATTTTCATTGTGGCTTTCGGCATTTGGAGAGCTTTGCAAATAGGTCAGTCTTTCTTTTCTTGACCGAATATCCTGTAGTTACCCTCACGCAAGCACATTTGATCTTTTCTTGTCTCCCCCTCATTCTGTTCTTCTGTTGCCGAATTATTCTATTGCCAAAAAACCATCATTCCTTTTTGCCGAAATCTTTATTGGTGTTGCGTTCTTCTTCTTTCTCTGAAAGCCGAATACTCCCTTATAATCGAATAGCCCTATCTTTTGCTGATTACTTGTTGTTTTTCCTCCATCACAAATCGGTTGTTGTTATCTACTCTTAATCAAGTGTTGAAAGTCGAGTCTAGTTAATAGCTATCTAGGCCACTGGATCGAAAGGGGATTTGGTAAGTATTCGGTTAACCTCTTTTGTATATTTTGCTAAAAGCCAAAAGTCTATCTAACTGTCCTGTCGTTAACTCTGTGATAACAAGGATAAGGTTCAAAGATCGCAAACGTGGTAGGATCGTTAGCAAGGGTAAGTGTACTCAACTCAATTGTGGTTTAAGTGAATGGCCGAATGTGAGTTTGATCTATAGGGGTGACTTGTGTGGATTATGAGTCACTCAAATCTTGATGGTGTGTGTGAGAGTGTAGATCTAAGGGATACTCTTGATTAGCAGCTAAGGAAGGGCTATTAGAACTCGGTGGCACACGGTAAGGTTACGGTAAGGTTTCAGCTTTTGGTAGATATCTTGTTTAAGTATGGGTGATTGATTGAAGGTTGGTTGGTTGTAGGTTCAAGACCAAGGATAGTATAGCACGTCACAGTAACCAGGTGTGTACAAACACTACACACACGATATCGGCAATGCCGGAAAGCCGAAAAGCTGAAAGTGGCTAAATGGGTCCGGTGGGCCCTGAGGCTAAGTTGGATGAAATTGATTGATTTGATTATATGAATTGAGTTTGGCATGCATGTTACATGATTTGGAATTGTTTTAGGCCTAACGGGCTAGATGAAATAGATTTGGGTCTAATGGGCCATAAGGATGTGAATTGGGCATAATGGGTTATATGAACGTGAAATGGGCTTGATGGGCTTTATGAAGACGTAGACAAGTATGCTAGGGTTTAATGGACTTTAGGCCTAGTTCTGAACAACTCTCAAACTACATAAAACTTAATTCTAATAATTAAACATGTCAGTGGACAAGTCGCTGGGTTAGAGTGTGGCAACGGACATATGCATGTCTAGGAGTGGATCTAGGGAGAGCTTGGTACTTAAGCGGTCCTAGTGGCCCACCTCCTCTTCTCTCGAATCCTACCTGGTGCATAGTGTCTGTTCACTTTAGCCGCGAGGACTTGTTTATGGGCCAAAGTTCATAACTAAAACCCGAGAGGGACCAAACCCTGATTTGAAATTTACAAAAATATCCTTAGATTTGAAAAGCTACTAAAATACCCCTAATTGTAAAATTACCAAAATACCCTTGACTTGCGAAATCACCGAAATATCCCTGATTTACAAAATTAACTAAATACCCCTGTAGAGTAGATTTACAGAAATACCCTTGGGTAGTGAAATGACTAAAATACCCCTAAGTGCCGAATGTGTGAGAATTTGTATGTTGCATTCATGAAATATATGTTGCATTTGGGTGGGTTTTGATGATACGGAGGAAGATTTGAGGATCGCATAGTCGCTTGATGACCGTGGATCCACCGGTGGCTTTAAGCCCATTATAGCAGCTTTGCTGCAACGTTTGGGTAGTGCCGCTGCTGGTGCTACCTTTGGTGTGTAGGGATGGGTGGGTTGATATTTATATCCCCACAAGTGTGTAGGATTGGAAGGGAAATGGTGTGCAGGGTTGGATTTGGGATGGGTGTATTGCATTCATGTGATACTAATGTGAGATGAGGTCGTTATGGGCTAAGGCCCAAGACCACCGCTTTTGATAGGGCTTAGGCCCAATGTAATATTTGTATGTTGATTTGGTTGCCAAGGGTCGTACACACTGAGTTTCGAAACTCACACCCTTTTAGGCCTTTAAATTTTTATTTAGCAAAATCATTTTGAATTATGCCTTTGATGTGATATTCCTGGATTCGGCCATAACGTCTGGGCCGGGTCTGGTGGTGTTACAAATTAAGCCTACGTTTTATTGGGCCATATGAAGTGACTGAGAGAATTAGACCGGTAGCATACTGATTAGCTTTACCATCCGAGTTAGAAAAGATCCACGATGTATTTTATGTGTCTATGTTACATCGTTACCGATCTGACCCATCACATGTGATTTCACCAACAGACATGGAGATTTGTTCAGACTTAACCTATGGTGAAGAGCCGATTAAGATTTTAGATCGGGAGGTCAAGAAATTGAGGAATAAGAATATAGCATTAGTGAAAGTACTATGGTATACACATGGGATTGAAGAGGCCACATGGGAGCTCGAGGAAACCATGAGAGACCAGTACCCGAACCTTTTCACTGGTAAGATTTTCGGGGACGAAAATCCCTAAGGGGAGAATTGTAACAACCCGATTTAAGGGCTAGTCAGAATAGTAGTTTCGGGATCACCAATTCAAGGTTGGAGAAAATTATTTTTATATTTGTTTATGTGTTATAGTATGATTATATGAGGTGATGAAAATTTTGGTGAATTAATTTTAGTGATTGCATGCTTGATTTTGAAAAAGGACTAAATTGCATAAAGTGCGAAAGTTTTGTTCTACAAGCTAAAGGTGTCAAATAGCTATAGAATCATAAATTAGAGCTCTTTAATGTGCAATTAGGCCCTTTAGAGGGTGATGGCCGGCCATAGGGGACAAATAATTTAAAATTGGTCAAAGTTGGTGAAATTAGGTGACTAATTGATGAAATAAAATAAAATAAAGAGAAAAGATATCATCTTTTCATCTTCTTCATATCACCACCGAAATTTTCAGCAACGAGAGGCTTTGGAAAGCTTGAAAATTTTCAGCAACTTAAACCCTTACAAGTAAGTGATTTTGATGGTCATTTTTGATAATTTTTATACTTTTGGAACCCCTAAAGCTTAAGCTAGCTAATGAGGGGACTATTTTGCAAAATGATTGAAAGTCTAGGGTTTTTCCATGAGAGCATTAGTGTTGTTTGCTGAATTTTTATGGAAGAAAATGAAACTTAGTTGTTAAATAAAAAACTTTTGTGAAAGGATTTCTCATGAAAACACCTAAATGGACCTTTTTGTAAAGGTTATAAAATAGGTAGTAAATGTGTGAAATAATTGGATTTGTGAGTTGCTATAAGCTTAAAATAGATTCGGCTAGGCTTGGTTAATGAGGAAATGTGATGAAAATTGATTTACGAGCCTAGGGGCAAAATCATAATTTTGTGAAAGTTTAGGGGCAAAACGGTAATTTTGCCAAAGTAGGAATTCTGAAATGTCTTGATTAATGTGATGATTAAATGAGTGAATTTTATCAATATAGATCAAGAAAAATGGAGTCCGGACCTAGACCGGGGGAAAACCAAGCTAGTAGATTAACTCACTCTAGTCGCTTACTTTTTGTGTATCGAGGTAAGTTGTACGTAAATAATACAACGTTATTACATTTATGCTTTAAACAATTGATATTGCATAAAATGTTTGATTATTGCCATGAATATGCATGACGAAAGTTGATGAGATATATTCCCGATTGAACCTTAGGAATAGATTGGATATCCAAGCCATGACATTTGAGCGAGATGTGCGCTAGTGTAAGACCATGTCTGGAACATGGCATCGGCCACATTATGAGAGCCAGTGTTGTAATAGCCCAATTTTGACCCTAATCGGACACAGTGGTTTCGGGACCACGAATCCGAGTTAAAAAAATATTTTAAAATTTATTTTCTGTGTTTATTATGTGTGAATTTATTTGTGTGAAAAATTTCGTGCTTTAATTTCGTCGTTTGAGTGTCTGATTAAATAAAAGGATTAAACCGCGTAAAATGAAAATTAGGTGGTTATTTCTAAAAGGGCCGAATAGTGGTTGTCTTTATAATTAGGAGGTTTAAAGATGCAAATAACCCACTATGTAAGTTAGTGGGAGACAAAGGACTAACGTAACCTTATTATATAAGTTATATTTATTAATTATTAAAGGTTAAAATAGTAAACTAATAATAATGTTAATATATGTTATATTATATGAAATTAAAAACCATTTTTTTAATTCTTCATCTTTCATTGCCGAAAGTTAGAAAAAAAAAAGGGTTTAAAAGCTTTGAAACATTCGGTCCTCATCTAGCTTAATTCAATGAGTGTTTTACTTCGGTTTTTGATAATTTTTACGTTTTTGAGATCGTTGCTTAGTAATTTACAAAGCCCATGCCCTAATTTCTGAAATTGGTGATGTTTTTAAAATGTGCCATTGTTGAATACTTATGTACTTTGATGTTTCTTGATAAATTATTGATGGTTGTTTATAGATATACAAGTTTTATAAAGTGATTTTTGACAAAATTGAGTATTTGGGATTAAATTGAAAAAGATAGAATTTTTGTGGCTAGAAATGTGAATAAAATAAAAATATGGGTTGTTTTGATGCTATAGAAAATTCGGTTATGAATGGGTGTATGAAAATTTTGTGTAATTTTGCATATTTATGTATTATGGATTAAAGTGTTAAAATGTGATAGTATAAGGGTTATTTTATAAATAGGTCAAATTACATGTTTATGGATTAAATTGAATGTGTTGGTGATTAAATGGGTTGATTTTGAATTAATATAGCTCAAGAGAAACAATTATCGGAATTAGATCGAGGAAAACGGAAAGTAGACGAATAGTCGACGGATTACGAGATAAGTTCGTATAGCTAAAAATCGAACTGTTAGATATGTGTAATTATTTAAATTGAATATATATGTATGCGTAATGAATAATTTACTAGAATTATCGGCTCTATGAATATGTTCTTTGCCAACCGAATTATATGATTAATTGATACAAAAATTATATGTTACAAGTATCGGAATACAAGTTTCCTGATACATGATTATATGATTAAATATATTATATGGTACAATAACTATATGAGTAAATGAGATATGGGATGAATTGGTACTTGAAAAAAAATGTTATAGATGTTATATATGTACATGAATTCAGCTGGATAATAAACATGGCTTATGCAAACTGAGCATTTGAATATATATGTTTTAATTGAATTGAAAATATATGAATTGAGAAATTGTTATAGTAAATATCGTTAATTTTGAATTTAAATTAGTTTAATATGCTGTTTTGAATTTTATAGAGTTATAATTGAGATAGTTGAATATGATTATGCATGGAAATAATATATTTGAGTTTAATTCGACTGAGTTACGACATTTCAAAGTCTGTATGAACTTTATGGAATAGCTAGAATTTTCAATATATGAATTATGTATAAGATGACTTTATAACAGTGATATTCGGGCTTTGTGCCTAGCAGGCTTTATGCTGGTGTATTAAATCAGGCTTTGTGCCTAGCAGGCTTTATTCCGGTGTATTAAATCAGGCTTTGAGCCTAGCAAGCCTTGTGCCGGTGTGTGATACAGGCTTGTGCCTAGCAGGCTTTATGCCAGTGAATTATTATAAGCTTTATGCCTAGCAGACTTTATGTTGATATGGCATCGATATGTGATTGCATGTAAGCCCACGTCTTGGATGTTGGCATTGTACGATATGTGTGATTATCCTTGTATCCTATCCAATTCCGAATGGATCAACGGGTAATTTATTGATTTGTAATATATAAAGTAAATGTTATAAGAGATATAAGAAGTACATGATATATGTTACATAATTTATATGAGATTATATGCTAAATGAAATATGAATTACATGGATTATATGTTACAATTATATGTGTACATGATACATAATACTTGGTATACATGATTTATATGTTACAGGAATTTCATGATTTATACGAATACATGCTATACGAATTACATGAATTACATGGATATTATATTGCTACAAGAGTTATATGATTTAGATGAATATATGTTATACAGGTTACATGATTTACATGAATTAGATGCTACACGAGTAGATGAATTATAAAGATGATGTGTTACATGAATTATATAAGTTACAAGATGAAATCTTATATGAGATATTTGATGGGTATAAATGAAATGAGAGATGAATTAGATATTAAATAGATATTATAAGTTTGGTATCTTCCTTGTGAATGGATGAACTATTGTTCTACTTGATGAATTGATGTTATACGGTATAATTCTCTGCTATCGGTTATATGAATGTGTTATGTGTCATTTGAATGGAAATAAATTGATATGAATATTATGTGAATTTAAATGCTTATTGTTTTTACTCATGATGTTTTGATGAAATATGAATAGGTAATATTTATATGGTATAAGTATAGATGGCTACCAAGTATATGGTTCTTAATGAGCAAAATACTGAGTATTCAATGATAGTTTCATTGATTTGACTGAAAAGATGACAATGTGAAAATAGAAATCAGGATACGAATCAGTACAGGTATATGTGTAATACTCGACAAGTAAGTAACATTGATAAATTCATGTGATACATGAGTAGATGTGATAAATTACGCATGGATTACATGACTATTAAGGAAATAAATATTGAATTAAATAAGGTTGGTTCAAAAGCAATCAAATTGCTTAAAACGACAAGCTAATTGTTAAATCTTTTATATAGTGTTGTTAATTATACGAGCTTACTAAGCTTATTAGCTTACTCTGTTTATTCTCTATATTTTACAGTGATTCAAATGTTCGCTCGGGTTGGAAGTCATCGAAGATTTCATCACACTATCTAGGGGGTAATTGGTATTTCTAAACTCTTTGATGTGGGATAATATGGCATGTATAGGCTAGTTAATAAGTTGAATTATATGGTCACTTGTGTATATGAATGAGATATGATTTGTTGTATTTTGATCAAGCTATGTGATATGGCTTGAGTGAAAATGGTTGATTTGATATAGAAGTATTATATGATGTATTCATCTTGTGATAGTTTTGTTAATTGGCATTTTGGTATAGATGATATATATATACTTGAACATGTTATGCAAATGATGCTTGTAGGTACATGTCATAAGAGTTGTGAAAATGGCTTAAACCAAGCCTGTTTTGTGCCACACAGTCAGAGCACACGAGCATGTGACTTGACCGTGTGACCCTATTTCGTAAGTTTTCCTATATCTTTTATATGTTATTAAGTTATTCCCCGTTGAGTAATTAGAATTTTATATGCTCGTTTTAAGATGCTATGAATATGAATGTTTGATATTATTGAATTGAGATGATGTTTGATAAAATTTTAAAATTTACTGTTTCAAACTGTGTTACAAGTCTGGTAATGCCCCTTACCTATTCTGGCGACGGTTACAGGATAGGAGTGTTACAAGTGTAAGACCATGTTTGGAACATGGCGTCGGCATTGAGATGAGAGCTAGTGTAAGACCATGTCTGGGACATGGCATCGGCCTCGAAATGTAAGCTAGTGTAAGACCATGTCTGGGACATGGCTTCGGCATTGTACCCTCTTGTGTGAGGCTTATCGGATATCCTTTGGTATTCCAATGGGTTCAACGGGTAAATAAAAGATTATGTCAAAAGTAAGAAAAGTTACGCCTATGTTGTAAGTGATACAGGTACATACATGAGATTCATGAGAAATGAGCTCGAATTATGTTGTGTGATTATTAAGGGTGGAAATGAGTAAGTTATACCTTTAATCATTCGAGAATCACGCGCAAGTTTGTATTATGCTATGAGCATGATAATGTATAGTAATTGTTGTTAATTATTTACATGTGACTTACTAAGCTTTATGCTTACTCCATTTCCTTTCCATTTTCTTATAGTGTCATCAAGTTAGCTCGGGGATCATTAGACGTCAGAGGCATCGATCACACTATCAATTGGAACATTTGGTATAGTTAGATTTATCATTTTGAGTATGACATTGTTTTGGCCAAATATGTTGGCTTGACTTGGAGAATTGATTCATTTTGTATAAGGCCATGGATGGTGCCTATTTCCTATTATTAATATATGAGGTTGATGATGTTTTTCATAAGTGAGCAAATTTGCATGATTGGATTGATAAGTATGTAATAAGTTTAGCATGTTAAAATAGTGTAGCAGCATTGATGTGTGTAAGTCTTGATGGTGGCTTATGTTGGTGTAAGAAAGGGTGGCAAAAGGGCTTGGTAAATAGCCTTGCTTTTGTCCACACGGGTAGACACACGGGCGTGTCTCTAGGCTGTCTGTGACACACGGTCTGCCCCATGGGCGTGTAGTTTGGCCATGTGTCCCCCTGCACCCTAAGTTGACAAAACATAACTCCCAGCAGTGACCACTCGGGCTGAGACACGGCCGTGTGTCTCAAACGAGTGGAAGACACAGCCATAGGACATGGGTATGTGCCCAGGCCGTGTGAAGTCTGCACTTGAATTTAGGAATTTAAATCGCCACACGGCCTAAGCACACGGGCGTGTGCCTTGGCCGTGTGACCTTATTGAGTTGATGACGTCAGAAACAGAATGTCAAGGTTTTAATACACGGGCGTGTCATGGCCGTGTAAGGGACACGGGCCATAGACACGGGCATGTGCCAGGCCGTGTGAAGACCCCTATAGGTTCGAATTTGGAAAATAAATCCACACGGCTAGGGATATGGGGGTGTGTGACTACACGGTCTGTCCACACGGGCGTGTCACTTGCCACACGGGTGTGTGCCCCTGTTTTTAGTGAAATTTTTCAGAGTTTTCTGAAGTGCCGAGTTTAGTATTGTACCATTTCCAGAGTATGAATTGGGCCTCGTAGGCCCATATTAAGGAATTTAAGATGAATATTGAAATTTTTTAAATCTGAACGAAATTTCATAACCCGGAATTGTATGTTAACATGTGTTTAAGTTAAGTAACACCTCGTACCCTATTCCAGCGTTAAATACGGTAAGGGGTGTTACATAGCCCAGGAGGTTTAGAGTTTTTCCATGAATGTTCTTGCATGATTTTTGAAATTTAATGGAAGAATATGAATCTTTGTTGTTTAATAAACAAGTTTTGTAAAGTGATTTTTGATGAAATTGTTATTTAAGGACTTACTTGTAAAAATGATAAAAGTACATGGTAAAATTGTTAAATAATGATTTGTATGAGTTGGTATAGGTCCCTAGTGCATTTAGCTAGCATGATATGTGGATGAAATTACTTAAATTTCAATTTACGAGTTTAAAGACTAAATTGTAAAGAAGTTAAAATATTAGGGGAAAAAGTGTAATTTTGTAAAAAGTATGAATTTTGGACTGAATTGAATAGTATGAATATTAAATGGATTGAATTTGCTTATTTAGATTAAGATAAACCTTGTACGAATCTAGATTGAGGAAAAGCTAAAGCCTAAGATTAGTTGATTTTGATTTTTGTCTTTGTAATCGAGGTAAGTTCTTATGTTTAAATAATGTTTTAATGTTATTTTGATATATATGTTATTGTCCTCTTTATCATGTAAAGAAATGATGGAAATCCAATGATGTGACGACGATTATTGAGCCCCGTTTGAACCTTAGGAATATATAGGATACAAATGACATGTCATTAGGGTTACCATGTTTAGGGTGCTGGTCTTGAATGTCCTACTAATGGCTGAGGTCCGACATTTGTTGCAAATACTCAACAGTCTGTGTGAGCAGCATGGTGTAGCTTAAATTTTGACCGTCATCTTCTGTGAGTAGACCCATTTTACGGCTCAAGTGAGCAACGATGTAAAGGAAAAGGAAAAGGAAAAGAAAGGTTACATGTTTAGCACACTTCGTGTGAGCTTTCCCGCGTACCCGATGTTATTCTAAAAGGTTCAACGGGCATGTAAAGGGAAAGGAACGGTAAGTATCCTAATGACTTATGTCATGAATCTATGAAAAGAATTGAAAAGTAAATGTTTAATGTAAGTATACTTATGTTCATGAAGTTGATGATTTCTAATGAAATTGTTCATGTATAATGACTTACCTTATGATAGTGCAAGTGAATTGTGAATTGATGAACTAACATATGTTGATGGTGCTTAGACTTGTGCCAAGCTTGTGGTTGGATTATATCATGCTTAATTTTAATGTTATGAATTGAATGGTAAGTTATGTTCATGTTTTACGAACTTACTAAGCATTATATACTTACGTAGCTTTCTTTCCCATGTTTCAAGATAATCAGAAGCTTGATCGTTTGGAAGCTCGTCGGAGATCTATCACACTATCCAGCGAATATTTCGGTAGTTGTTGATGTTTTGGCCAAGGTTATAATGGCATGTTTAGGTTGACTTCTGTTTGATGTTAGTTGATAAGTTTGGCATGTATATGTTATTTTGGTTGATGAACTTTTGGTACTCTTAGTGCCTTGTTGTTATGTTTTAATGTGGTCAAGTATGGTATGTTTTGTTATGGAATAGAGCTAGGTGTGTATGGTTGATATATGGCCAAATATGCATTTGTTTAGGTATGTTTGATTAACTATGATTTATGTGCCTTGTTGGCATATTGGTTGAATGGAATTTGGTCTTTTGAATTTGTTATATTATGCATGTTTTGGTACGTTTGTAATGCTTTGGTCATGCGTGCAAATTGTGTTTAGGTACAAGCTTAAAATGGGTGATGGAAATGGCTTGAATTTGGCCAATTTCATGTCCACATAGCCTAAGACACGGGCATGTGTCTCAGCCGTGTGTGACACATGACCATGCGACACGGTAGTGTGTCCCCTATAGGTTTCAAAGGTTACAAGTTAGGCAGTGTAACACCCCAAACCCGGCCCAAACACTACGACCGAATTTGGTGTGCTACAGAGAAAACATCTTTGAAAATCCTTTTAAGTCGAATTATCTTTTTGGTAAAAGATGGTTATTTTGTTTGAAACATTTGAGGTGTATAAAATCCATACTTAGGTTTATTTTAAAATATTTATTAAGCCAGATTGTAGCCGATTCAGATGTACCCGATGGCACGATAAAACATTTTTCGTTTGATTTGGAAAAACATGTGAACTCATTATTAACATAATTAAATAGTTTAAACAAATATTCAAAGCATGTAACAATAATAAAATAATTCTAGGAGGCCTTACTACAACTTAATTAAAATAAACCAACATTAAATAAAACAAAACAAAGTCCAAGTTCGTCTAATTAAAATTTCCACTGCATGGCCACCTCGAGTCCTCTCCGGCTCCATCTCGCGTTCTACTCATCTCGCAAAATGGTAAAGGAAGGGGTGAGTCACCAAGACTCGATGTGTAATCCCCACCCGGTAAGGTAACTCATACACAAGTCATTAATAAACATGCACATGCAACCCAACCTAACCATCCATACTCCTTTTCTACCCCGTGTGGTCAAAACCATTTGGTGGTCAAAACCACCGATGACTTAGAGTCACAAATCGGATGATGGGGCCAACCCATCGTGTGGTCAAAACCACCGATGACCATAGGTCACAATATATCAAATGTGGTCAAAACCACTGGTGGTACCAAACCACCGGGACTTAGTCACAAATTATCAATCGGTGTGGTCAAAACCACTGATGACCATAGGTCACAAATAATCTGATGGGGCCAACCCATCTTGTGGTCAAAACCACTGACGACAGTCCATAGTTCATCCCCCTCCTCTCATCAATCCCACCATCACATGCTTACACATCAAATTTCATATATCATGTCATAGTATTAAACATCATGTGATGGCATGCAAACATATAAAAATTACAAGTTAGGGGACTTACCTGAAATCCATGATTATGCCACAAACTAACCACAACCAAAAGATCTAAGGCAAATAATAACAGCATGTAAATTAATAAAGTGTGTATAGAGATCTTACACACCTGATACTATCGTAATTCCTAGGTCCCGAAGAATTAAGTCGTCCACCCTAGATTTCCTTGCCCTATATTCGGCCAAGCACAAGGTTTAGTGTCCTAGGCCATTCGGCCAAACCAAAATATCCAAAGGGTTAGTATTTAACCCGAAAGCCTTACCTAACGCCCTTTAGGTACTAACTCCAACATACGAGATGTGATTCTGCTTCACCTTCTACAATCGGCAACCACATGTTAATAGCCTTCGACTTTTAATCACTAACTAAATAACTTACCAAAATAGATCTTACCATCACTTACCAAAAATTGATTGCCAGACGATGATGGATTCACTTGCTCGCTTCCAAATCCTCGAAGGCCCTATAACCAATCGGTTCTCCAAAAGGGTATTAAAATTCTTGCTATTAAATACCAAAATCAGCCATTACCCTTTGTAGATGTCGACAGAGAAGAGAATATAGAAGAAGGTTTTGGTCATCACTTACCTTCACCAACCGATTGCCAAAAGAAACCCCAAAGCACCCCGGTCTTCTTGATATTCGCCACAATAAATCTTAATAGGAGAGGAGGGATTTCGGCAACAAGGGTGGAGGGTATTCGGCTATTTAGAGATAGGAAAAATATAGGGGTTTTGGTTTAAGAAGAAAAGAAATAGATGAGCTATGGAGGTGTGGGGGATTCGGCCAAAGAGAATTAATGGCTTTCAGTTTTGGAGAGGATGAGAAAAGAGAAAATCAAAGATGGAAGGGTTGGGAATTTCGGCTACTTGCAAAGATGGGAAAAAGAAAAATAAGGTGATAGGTTGATGCTTTTATAGGCATTGGCACCCCCTTTAAGCTTGCCGTCCACTCTTCCATGAAGAGTTCAAATTCCAATAATTTTCCTTAATTCACTCCAGACCAATAGTTTAAATCAATTCAAAACAATTTGAATAATTTAAACACCTATATTTACTCCTTAGAATTAATCAAATAAAATCCAATTAAAAAGCTAATATTATCCTTATTATCCCTTATTATCTCATCAAATAAATAATAAAAAAAAACAAAGAAGCCATGTGCTCCTCAACCAGTAGAACAAAGAACCCATGAGCAAAGCCAACTCTATTTCCACGCAAACATTAAAAAAATAAACCCCAACTGTAGCTTTTAAGATTCGAACACAGGACCTGGTGGAACAAGCGGCGAGTAGCGCCTCAGCCATTCGGCCAGGCGTTCTTTGTGACATGAATGCGCCATGTTTTCTTTTAAATCCTACTTCCTTGGTTCCCCTTGCCTTAACGCCAAAACAAAAATAAAACACCACTTGTCGCCACATTGATTTGAACCCACGACCTCACACACCACCCTCTCTTCCAACGCCCCTAGCCACTTCTCCCATTAGACTTTCATGTCACAAAACCCCACCATTTAATTTTAATGCCTTCATGAAGCCCAAGATTGCGTATATAGAAAATAAAATGCAAAACGCTGCTCCAACCACTAAATCTGCGACTGCGCCCATTCTCTCCTCCAACTCTTAAGGGCGCTAGGTTACCACTTTGCTCTTGCCTTATTTCGTGACATGTTTCTCCCAAATTTCAAATTTACCCCTATCTCCTAGCTTCCTCATTTAAGATACTTAAAAGAAATTTTTAGTTCCAAGTCCGACCTAGCTCGGGGTTAGCTCTAGGCCCTAGAACATGCTTAATACTTCTAGAATTTAATTCTTCAAGCACACATATGGGAAAATATTTAAATTACAAATAACCCCTAATTCGTGGTGTTACAATTCTACCTCTTAAAATAATTTCGTCCTCAAATTACTTACTATCGTCCAATCATGCATCCTTAACCCATCACACTATGCTATCAAGCTACGTATTTCGATCTTAAAGAACTATCGTATTTTCTAGAAACATTCCCTACGCTCATAATCCAAGTTCCATACACTTTACTAGCAACATAGGAATGAACTAACGTAACCACAACCAAGACAAATGAGGGTATTAGAAAATAAGAAACTTACCCGTTGTCATGTCCGCACATCTTCCTCCTCGCGATGGCCAATCGCATAAACCAACCTTGGTTGCCTCGCCTCTGCACCTACAGCACCTCGGCCACGCCGCTACCATTATCATTACCTCTAGCGCGCACCTCGACCCTCCGTGGTGGTCCTTCATTTCTAACCCGAGCACGGTTCGAACCTGCGGTTGATTCTTAGCTAACTTCGAGGACAATCCCTTACACGGTGATCGAACGATCCACACTCAAAGCACCCTCGATTACCACTCCAACACTCACCCTTGTGAGGCTTGCCACACCGAGCACATTGTGGCGGCCATTGGGTATTAGCAGGCAGCAGCCCAGCGAGCTTGATCCACCCATTAAACCTCGTCCTCTTCTCATTTCATTACCCGAGAACCTTGAAGGTTCCGAGCTCCTCTTATTCCAATTCCGTTCTTGGTTCCGCTTTTTAACGGACTGTCTTACTCCTCAAGAACTTTAGACTTCTCCACAAGAACAGCAAACTCGTTCTGTTGTGGAGCTATCATCATCCTCACTCATCTCTCACCCCATCCTCGAATCTAACACGTGCTCATGCTCGGTACCCACAATACCACGAGCATACCTACTCAACCAGAAGGAATTCGGCCTCATACTCCGCCACTGTCTTATTGCCTTGGACCAGTTCAAGAAAGCCTTTCATTTGTGCATCTACGTAGCTAGTTCCGATGTACTTCTTTTGATAGGCATCCTTGAAAAATTCCTGTGTGAGATTTTTCTCGCCACCGCTCCATCCCTTACGGTGAGCCACCACCGATATGACTCATCCCGAAGCAAAGAAATTACACCCTTCAATTTCTCCTCACCAGTAAAATCTATGTCATCCATGATTCTTTCTGGGCTTGCTTCCAACCGAAGACTCTCACAGACTGGGTGCCACTCCGGAAACTCCCTAAATACTTCGCTCCATTAGCCCCGAGTCGCTCAACCACAGATTTACGGGCTCCTCGCACCACCACAATTTCAAAGAACTCATTCCAATACCTGTAATACTGACTTGAGATACGACATCATCACCACCCGCCCGATCTTGGAATTCGGTTTCGCCACGGCAGATCCAAGATCTCATTTCCGCACTCGTGACTGGACCTTGCCGGCTCGACAAGGTCATCCTACCCCTATCACGACCACGCCGCGGACGTCCACGACCTCTTGAACTCATTCTAGCGATTGCGTTTATCCGCTTAAGAATTTTATGAATTAGTACGTGTTCCACTTGGTTATCCATGAAGAAATTTTATGAGGAGAGTTTAATAGAGATTCTTTCGATCACACAAAGTTTTAAGTCTTCTACCCTAGTTCACACAAAAAGGGCTCATCCATTCCTAATACCTTTCATACTTATTCACTCTTCTGACATTTCGCCCATTTCTAACCCGGGGTATTTTTGGTAATTTTGTCAATCAGGGATAATTTTGTAAATTTTCCAAAAATAAATTTGTCCTACTATTTAAAAGAGATATTTTAGTGATTTTAAAACTAGAGTTTTCCTTAAAACATGGCTAATCCCTTTCGGGTTTTATTTAGCGTGTTTAGCCTATGACCGAGTCCTCTTGGTTAGGGTGAACCGAAGCTACGCACTGTAGGAATCCCGAAGAGGAGGTGAGTCACTAGGACCGCTTAAGTACCAAGCTCTTAGGATCCAATCCTAGACATGCGCACAAGGGTTACCACACCCTAACTCCTCGCGACTTGGTCCTAGGTTTGTTTAATTAGGCTTTTAAAGTTTTATGTATTACATTGGGGTAGTCTAGTCCTAAAGTTTAAAGTACCTATCACTATCTACGTTCCATGCTTCCTACCCTTCCACAGAAAATAAATCATACTGAAGTTAGGAGTACTTACAGGCGGATAGGTTAGGAGACTCCGGTGCCATCTTCGTTCAAAACCCAAAAACAATTCAAAAAGGCCTACCAAAATATTTTTGGGCCTTGGGTCCCCACACAGTGAGCTTTGAACTGGCTCGATATCAATTTGTAACACCCCAAACCCGGCCCAAACACTACGAATCGAATTTGGTGTGCTACAGAGAAAACATCTTTGAAAATCCTTTTAAGTCGAATTATCTTTTTGGTAAAAGATGGTTATTTTGTTTGAAACATTTGAGGTGTATAAAATCCATACTTAGGTTTATTTTAAAATATTTATTAAGCCGATTGTAGCCGATTCGGATAAAACCGATGGCACGATAAAACATTTTTCGTTTGATTTGGAAAAACATGTGAACTCATTATTAACATAATTAAATAGTTTAAACAAATATTCAAAGCATGTAACAATAATAAAATAATTCTAGGAGGCCTTACTACAACTTAATTAAAATAAACCAACATTAAATAAAATAAAACAAAGTCCAAGTTCGTCTAATTAAAATTTCCATCGCATGGCCACCTCGAGTCCTCTCCGCTCCATCTCCGCGTTCTACTCATCTCGCAAAATGGTAAAGGAAGGGGGTGAGTCACCAAGACTCAGTGTGTAATCCCCCACCCGGTAAGGTAACTCATACACAAGTCATTAATAAACATGCACATGCAACCCAACCTAACCATCCATACTCCTTTTCTACCCCGTGTGGTCAAAACCACCGGTGGTCAAAACCACCGATGACTTAGAGTCACAAATCGGATGATGGGGCCAACCCATCGTGTGGTCAAAACCACCGATGACCATAGGTCACAATATATCAAATGTGGTCAAAACCATGGTGGTACCAAACCACCGGGACTTAGTCGCAAATTATCAATCGGTGTGGTCAAAACCACTGATGACCATAGGTCACAAATAATCTGATGGGGCCAACCCATCTTGTGGTCAAAACCACTGACGACAGTCCATAGTTCATCCCCCTCCTCTCATCAATCCCACCATCACATGCTTACACATCAAATTTCATATATCATGTCATAGTATTAAACATCATGTGATGGCATGCAAACATATAAAAATTACAAGTTAGGGGACTTACCTGAAATCCATGATTATGCCACAAACTAACCACAACCAAAAGATCTAAGGCAAATAATAACAGCATGTAAATTAATAAAATGTGTATAGAGATCTTACACACCTGATACTATCGTAATTCCTAGGTCCCGAAGAATTAAGTCGTCCACCCTAGATTTCCTTGCCCTATATTCGGCCAAGCACAAGGTTTAGTGTCCTAGGCCATTCGGCCAAACCAAAATATCCAAAGGGTTAGTATTTAACCCGAAAGCCTTACCTAACGCCCTTTGGGTACTAACTCCAACATACGAGATGTGATTCTGCTTCACCTTCTACAATCGGCAACCACATGTTAATAGCCTTCGGCTTTTAATCACTAACTAAATAACTTACCAAAATAGATCTTACCATCACTTACCAAAAATTGATTGCCGACGATGATGGATTCACTTGCTCGCTTCCAAATCTCGAAGGCCCTATAACCAATCGGTTCTAAAAAGGGTATTAACATCCTTGCTATTAAATACCAAAATCAGCCCTTACCCTTTGTAGATGTCGACAGAGAAGAGAATATAGAGAAGAAGGTTTGGTCATCACTTACCTTCACCAACCGATTGCCAAAAGAAACCCCTAAAGCACCCGGTCTTCTTGATATTCGCCACAATAAATCTTAATAGGAGAGGAGGGATTTCGGCAACAAGGGTGGAGGGTATTCGGCTATTTAGAGATAGGAAAATATAGGGTTTTGGTTTAAGAAGAAAAGAAATAGATGAGCTATGGAGGTGTGGGGATTCGGCCAAAGAGAATTAATGGCTTTCAGCTTTGGAGAGGATGAGAAAAGAGAAAATCAAAGATGGAAGGGTTGGGAATTTCGGCTACTTGCAAAGATGGGAAAAAGAAAAATAAGGTGATAGGTTGATGCTTTTATAGGCATTGGCACCCCCTTTAAGCTTAGTCCACTCTTCCATGAAGAGTTCAAATTCCAATAATTTTCCTTAATTCACTCTGGACCAATAGTTTAAATCAATTCAAAACAATTTGAATAATTTAAACACCTATATTTACTCCTTAGAATTAATCAAATAAAATCCAATTAAAAAGCTAATATTATCCTTATTATCCCTTATTATCTCATCAAATAAATAATAAAAAAAAACAAAGAAGCCATGTGCTCCTCAACCACCGAACAAAGAACCCATGAGCGTGCCAACTCTATTTCCACGCCAAAGACATTAAAAAAATAAACCCAAAGCAGTAGCTTCTAAGATTCGAACACAGGACCTGGTGGAACAAGCGGCTGTGTAGCGCCCGAGCCATTCGGCCGAGCGTTCTTTTGTGACATTAATGCGCCATGTTTTCTTTTAAATCCTACTTCCTTGGTTCCCCTTGCCTTAACGCCAAAACAAAAATAAAACACCACTTGTCGCCACATTGATTTGAACCCACGACCTCACACACCAGCCCTCTCTTCCAACGTCCCTAGCCACTTCTCCCATTAGACTTTCATGTCACAAAACCCCCACCATTTAATTTTAATGCCTTCTTACTGAAGCCCAGCATTGCATATATAGAAAATAAAATGCAAAACGCTGCTCCAGCCACTCGAAACTGCGACCTGCGCCCATTCTCTCCTCCAACTCTTAAGGGCGCTAGGTTACCACTTTGCTACTGCCTTATTTCGTGACATGTTTCTCCCAAATTTCAAATTTACCCCCTATCTCCTAGCTTCCTCATTTAAGATACTTAAAAAGAAATTTTTAGTTCCAAGTCCGACCTAGCTCGGGGTTAGCTCTAGGCCCTAGAACATGCTTAATACTTCTAGAATTTAATTCTTCAAGCACACATATGGGAAAATATTTAAATTACAAATAACCCCTAATTCAGGGTGTTACAGGCAGTTACACGGCCTAGCACATGGCTTGGCGCACGGGCATGTGGCTTGGCCGTGTGACCCAACTCAGAGAGTTACACGGGCTGGGACACAGCTGTGTATCCCTATTTCAAATGTTACACGGCCTGAGACATGGGCGTGTGTCCCAGCCATGTGAGTCACACCGGCTGGGACACCTCTGTTGGTACAATCACAGGTGAAGGGTCTGATCGGTAGCGACGTAACATAGATACGTGAAACACATCATGAATATTTTCCAACTCAGATGGTAATGCCAAATGATAGGCTATCGGTCCTATCCTCTCGGTAATCTCATACGGCCCGATAAAGCGCGGACTCAACTTGCCTTTCCGGCCAAATCTAAGAACTTTCTTCCATGGTGATACTTTCAAAAATACCTTATCACCAACTTGAAACTCAATCTCTTTTCATTTCAAATCCACGTAGGACTTTTGTCTATCTGAGGCAGCTTTTAGACAATCACGAATCACTCTTACTTTCTCTTTAGTTTCTCTGACTAAATCGACCTCGTGAATCTGATTCTCTCTGAGTTCAGTCCAATACAAGGGCGTTCGGCACTTACGCCCATATAATGCCTCTTAAGGCGCCATTTTCAAGCTCGACTGAAAACTGTTATTGTAGGAAAGTTCCACTAAGGGTAAGTACTTTTCCCAATTACCTTGAAATTCTAAAACACAACATCACAACATGTCTTCAAGTATCTGTATTATCCTCTCCGACTGTTCGTCAGTTTGCAGATAGAAAGCTGTACTAAAATTCAACTTTGTGCCCAAGGCTTCTTGTAACTTTTTCCAAAATCGTGATGTGAATCTCGGATCTCTATCCGAAATAATCGACAATGGTACTCAGTGAAGTCTCACAATTTCTGACACATACAAATCCACCAACTTATCAAGTGAATTGTTAATGCGTACCGGTATAAAATGGACTGACTTTGTAAGTCTATCAACCACAACCCATACGGCATCCTTCTTTTTCGGTGTCAAAGGCAAACCCGTAACAAAGTCCATAGTAATACAGTCCCATTTCCACTCGGGAACCATAATAGGCTGAAGTAGACCTGAAGGCACTTAGTGCTCAGCTTTTACTTGCTGACAAGTCAGGCATCTCGATACGAACTGAGAAATATCTTTCTTCATACTCAGCCACCAATACCATTTCTTCAAATCATTATACATTTTTGTGCTGCCTGGATGTACAGATAAACATCCACTATGTGCTTCGTGCAAAATTTTTCGAATAACCTCATCATCTCTGGGTACGCAGACCCTATCTCGAAACATCAAACATCCTTCGGAATTAATCCGAAAGTCTGACTCAATGCCCGACTCACACTGAACTCTCTTGGCCTGCAAATCGCTGTCGCCTTTTTGAGCTTCAGAAATCTCTTAGAGAAACATCGGTCTAGCTCTCAACTCGGCTAGAATAGAACCATCATCTGGCGAAGCCGTCCATGTATTCATGGCTCTCAATGCAAACATGGATTTTCTACTCAAGGCATCAGCAACCACGTTCACCTTTACCGGATGGTAGAGAATCACTAGCTCGTAATCCTTTATCAACTCTAGCCATATTCTTTGTCTTAAATTCAATTCCTTTTGAGTCATCAAGTACTTTAGGCTCTTATGATCAGTAAATATCCGACATTTCTCACCATATAAATGGTGTCTCCATATCTTCAATGCAAACGCAATAGAGGCTAATTCCAAATCATGGGTCAGGTAGTTCTTCTCGTGCGACTTTAACAGTCTAGAGGCATAAGCTATCACCTTGTCCTCTTGTATGAGTACACAACCCAATCCACTTAAGGATGCATCACTATAGACCACAAATTCTTTTCCTGGTTCGGGTTGTACTAAAACTGGAGCCTCAGTCAACGATGCCTTCAATTTCTCAAAACTCTGTTGGCACTTTTCTGTCCACTCAAACTTCACATCCTTTTTCAGTAGCCTCGTCATCGGAGTAGCTATCATGGGAAATCCCTTGACAAACCGTCTGCAATAACCAGTTAGGCCCCGAAAATTTCTAACCTCGGATACGTTCCTTGGCGGCTTCCAATCCACAATTGCTGAAATCCTACTCGGGACAACTTTAATTCCATCTCCCGAGACAATGTGCCCCAAAACCCCGACTTCTTTAAGCCAAAATTCACTTTTACTAAACTTGGCATATAACTGATTATCTCGTAAAATTTGTAAGACTGTCCTCAAATGCTCAGCATGCTCGCTCTTATTTCGAGAGTAAATCAGTATATCATCAATAAAGACCACAACAAATTTATCCAAATATGGTCGAAAGATGCGGTTCATCAAATCCATAAACACAGCGGGGGCATTTGTTAAACCGAAAGGCATGACTAAAACCTTGTCCAAAATGCAATTTTCGGCACATTTGAGTCTTTGACTCTCAACTGATAATATCCAGACCTCAAGTCTATCTTGGAAAACACAGTGGCTCCCTTCAATTGGTCAAACAAATCATCGGCCCTTGGTAAGGGGTACTTGTTCTTTATGGTTACCTGATTAAGTTGCCGATAATCTATACATAACCTCATGGAACTATAACAGCCCGGTTTAGACCCTAGTCGAAACAGTGGTTTCGAGACCACAAATATGAGGTTAGAAAAATATTTTAATATTATTTTTCGTGGTTACAGTGTGTGAATATGCATGTGTGAAAGTTCTGTGTGAAAATTTTATCGATTGTGTGCTTAATTTGTAAAAAAGACTAAATCGCATAAAATGCAAAAGCTGTGTGCTGATTGTTAAAGTGTTTATTTTTCATGGCTTTCTAAAAATGAGAAGTCCTTATGTTGTTAATAAACCATTAAAAGAATGGATGGACAAAAATGGGCTTTAGTTGGTGGAAATTTAAATGAATTAATAAAGGGTAAAATGGTAAAAAAGTATATTAATGTATAATAAATAAAACAAAACATAAATTAAAGGCATTATCATGTTCATCTTGCCGAAATTTGTTAAAGAAAAAGAAAGGAAAAGAGTTTTAGGGTTCCGCCATTTGTGTCTTTGATTAAGGTATGTTTCAAGCTCGGTTTTTGATAATTTCTACGTTTTTATAATCGTTGCTTCGTGTTCTTTCAAACCCATGCTTTAATTTTAGAATTTGATGGTGATTTTGAGATATGCCATTGATGAATGCTTGAGCTATGTGTTAGTTGATAATGAAATATGAAAGATATGTTGTAACACCCCAAACCCGGCCCATTTGTTACGACCGAATTTGAGATGCCACTGCGAAAAAACGTTTGAAGACTGATTTCACTTTTGGGAAAAACATTAAAAAATGTTGTCATTTGAAAACCATGACCAATTAAAAATTCTAAATAATATAAGCTTGACAAAAATATCCAAATTAAAAGCACTTCCAAATAATAATTTAATGGCCGTCTAGCTTAAACATAATAAAAATGCTCAAATAGAAATACTTAAATACTTTAATTGGGCCTTATTACAATAAATAATTAAACAAAAGTTCTTAGTAATAAACTGAATAAAATAAAGAAGATGTCTTCAGCATGGGCCACCTCGTATCCACTCCAACCCGGTCCAATCACCACGAATCATCTGCGATGTTTAATAAAAATTGGGTGAGTCATATGCAGACTCAAAGTGTGTAATTAGTCCTTTGAATTCCACCCACATGTTAACCACATATTAACCCATATATCAGATAACAAATATCATATTCACATGTTAACACATTACGGGCTTGGCCCATATTCATATCACATTCATCTAATAGGGTAGTTAACCACATAATTTCCACATACCGGGCTTAGCCCATTTCCACACCGATCCACATTCATATCTCGGGCTTTGCCCATTTTTATCAGTAATCCACATATCATATTGGCTTGGCCCATTTCCACATATGTTCACATACGAAATCATGCAATTATGAAGCCCAACCCAAACCTAGGGTCCATCCGCTACACACCCCCTTATCCGACCTACCACACACGGGGATTATCAAATCACCCTCTCCTTTTCACTCCAAAGGCAATCATCCGTCGCGTGCAATTAAGCACAATAGTCCACAACGCGACCTCAGTCAGCGCCAATCCACGATGTAGCCGTAGCTAACACCAAAACCACGATGGGACACATAGTCACTCATCAACCACGATATGGCACATAGCCGATATCAACCACGATGAGGCACATAGCCACTCATCAAGCCACGCGAACTAAATTGCAATTAATCCACAACGTGACCTCGATCAACGTCAATCCACGATATAGCTCAAGGCTAACATCAAAAACCACGATGGGACACATAGTCACTCATCAACCACGATATGGCACATAGCCGATATCAACCATGATGAGGCACATAGCCACTCATCAAGCCACGCGAACTAAATCGCAATTAATCCACAACGTGACCTCGGCCAACGTCAATCCACGATGTAGCTCAAGGCTAACATCAAAAACCACGATGGGACACATAGTCACTCATCAACCACGATATGGCACATAGCCGATATCAACCACGATGAGGCACATAGCCACTCATCAAGCCACGCGAACTAAATCGCAATTAATCCACAACACGACCTCAGTCAACGTCAATCCACAATGTAGCTCAAGGCTAACATCAAAAACCACGATGGGACACATAGTCACTCATCAACCACGATATGGCACATAGCCGATATCAACCACGATGAGGCACATAGCCACTCATCAAGCGCGCGAACTAAATCGCAATTAATCCACAATGTGACCTCACCAACGTCAATCCACGATGTAGCTCAAGGCTAACATCAAACCACGCACTGAAGTACACCCGTACCTTCTTTCATATCCCAACCCACGCACATGCCACATAAAATAATGATACAATGTAATGATGCATGAGCATGTTCATCAAGCATATTATCACATATTCATATTAATAATCACATATCATCGGGTTTGGTACTTACCGGATTATCGACATACCCTTGAGGGTATCCTTATCACAATTTCCTTTGCACTAGTTAGCACATTCATAACACATACACATTTCACATACATATCATATACTCGGAAAACGGTGAGTTAATCACACACCGATCACTTGAAGAACTATGCTTTTCGACATCGATGCTATCACTAGGCGATACTACGGCTATTTGCCTACTTTCTTGTTCGACATTTGGTCCACACCCGGTGGCCAATCCCTAACCGCCGAGACAGATCTCTTCTTAAACCGGGATAGGGACCTTCCTTTCCCTTCTTGAATGGTATTCGCCTCCATGAACACACTTAATCGTAACAATCGATTTAATCATCAATATACGAATTCTTAACCAAATATCCACAACTTATCATACTTACTTAGAAAGGGTCTTGAAATCGAAAAGCTTGATCTAATGCTTAGATCCTTAATCCCTACATTTGATTAATCACCTACTACTTTAATAAAAAGCCATTCGCCATAAATCCAAATCCTAGTAGGATTAGTATACTTAAACTTACGTTGTTGCCGTTTGACTTAAGAATCAAGTCTTGAAATCTCTGCTATACTCTTCTTGCATTCGGCCAAGCATTGAATCAATTAACTTGGTTAGTTTTCGGCTTTTGAATAATTAATGAACACATATATTTACCAAACATGGCCTTGGCCGAATGCTATAGACACTTACCTTGTGGATTTTAAATCCCGAAACTCACCGAATAACTAGGGAATACGTGGCCTATGGTGTACCTTTGGGAAAAGAACTTCTCCTTCCTTGTAGTCGACACTTAGTAAATCCCGAAAGATCTCCTTACTTGAAGAAATCGATTGCACCTTCACTTCAACCTTCAGAGATTCGACTATGGCTAGATGATGATCTCACAACTTTTGACTTTTGGAGGGATTAGAAAGAAAAGAAAAGGAAGAATAAAGATGGAGGATTCGGCTAGAACACAAGGTATTTCGGCTTGGCAAAAATAAAAGAAGAAGAAGATTTGGTGAAGAGAATTCGACAGAGGCTTTCAAAGAACAGAAAATAATGCAAAATGGCCTCTCTTTTCCTTTTATAGCCGATATTACTAACTTAGAATCCCTTACTTGGCCATCACTCTTCTATTTTAATAGCTTTATCTATTTAATTATCACTTAAAATAAAAGATAATTCAGCAACTATCCTTACTTAGCCGAAATTATTAAACTCAAAGTCCCTTACTTGGCCATCACTTCTCCCTTATTTTCCTCTTTATCTCTTTATTCAAATTAAAAGAATTTAATCCAACAATTATCTCTTGAAAATAATGATAAATAAATCCCTTATTTATCCACTATTTATAAAATAATAAAAGCTCCTAATTTATAGCCATGTGCCATCCACCTCTCTCTGCTCCTTGTAGCAAAATAAAATTTCTTTTATTTGCTTCCCATGTGACTCGAACTTAGGCCCATTCCTCTTGCATATGGCGCCATTTCCATAGGCCCTAAGTGGCATCTTCAGACCACTTTTCCAAGCCTGTTTGTGTGTCAAATTTCACAAACTTTTTCTTTTAAGGCCACCTTGCCTTAATTTCCCCTTTTAAACCTTAAAACTCGTCATTTCTAGGTCATTTCTAAGTTTCCAAAAATTTTCGATCGGCTCAGTAAACTTGACATTTCCTTACATTTCCATGACATTTCCTTACAAGACATTTCCTTACATTTCCAAGACATTTCCTTACATTTCCATGACATTTCCTTACAAGACATTTCCTTACATTTCCAAGGTTCTAAAAATGTTCACTTTCCTCTTTTAAACATAACATTTCCATACATTTCGAGGTTTCCAAAAGTGTTCAAAATATATTCATAACACATAAGATATGTCATTTCGCATAATTAAACCAAAAATGCATAGGCCCTTTTCAGGATGTTACGCTTCTACCCTCCTTAAAAATAATTTCGTCCTCGAAATTACTTATTAACGAATAATCGTACATCTTAACTCATCGCACTACGCTTATGCTGCGCACTCTGATCTTAATAGAACCATCATACTTTCTAGACACAATCTCTAAGTTCACGTCCCCTAGAACTCATTTCTAACGTCGCGATTTAATCTGATTAAAAAGTTTTATGTATCAGACTTTTGTTCCACTTATTAACCGCGAATAATTTTATGATATAAAGATATTTAGAAGTAGTTCTTTCGATCACACAAAGGTTCAGTTCAAGTTCACTACTCTAACTCAGGGAGTCACATTCACATTCATAAGCAGAGACACATTCATTCACAACATCATTCACTACACTTTTATGGCCATTCCATCCATTTCCCTACCCAGGGGTAATTTCGTCATTTTCCCTACAGGGGTATTTTGGTAATAAATCGGGGTCAATTCGAAAATATTTTTCAAATTAGAGGTATTTCAGAATTTACAAAATCTCTGGGTTATTTTTGTTTTCCAAATCAGATGTGTTGCAAGAATTTCAGAAATTGAGGTTATTTCGGTAATTTTGGAAGTCAGGGGCACTTCCGTAAATTTTCCAAATCAGGGTATCTTGTTATTTGTAAAACAGAAGTTTTTGATATCTTTGTAAAATAGAAATATTTTAACAAAAGTCGAGGGTATTTTTGAAAATCTTAAAAACTAAGGGTATTTTAGTAATTTACAATACAAGGGCATTTTTGTAATTTTGTAAATCGGAGATATTTTGGAAAAATTTTCACAATAATCTTTTACTACAATTAAAAGGGAAATTTAGGGATTTTAAAACTAGGGTTTTTATCATGGCTAGTCCCTTTCGGGTTTTAATGATTGGTTTAGCCCGTGAATAAGTCCTCTTGGTTAGGGTAAACGGTTACTACGCACCAAGTAGGATTCGAGTAAAGAGGAGGTGAGTCACTAGGACTACTTAAATACCAAGCTCTTACTGAATCCACTCCTAGACATGCGCACATGATTTGCCACACCTAGCTCTGGCGACTTACTTCACTGAGTTTGTTTAATAGTCCTTAAGTCTTATGCATGTGTTTGATCGCACTAGCCCTAGGGTTCAATAGCCCTAATATTCTAATCTCTGAGCCCAAATAAGCCCATAACAGTTCACATAAACAAGTCACTTCAACAATTAGAAGTACTTACAGTGGACTTTGGTAGTAGAGATACAGTGCCATGCCGAATAACTGAAAAGTTTATGAAAGCCCATACTTTTGAAAAGCCCATCTTTGAAAAAAAATATTTTTGGACCCAAAACCCTCAAGGCCGAGTTTTGAACCAGGCTCTGATACCAATTCGTAACACCCCAAACCCGGCCCATTCGTTACGATCGAATTTGAGATGCCACTGCGGAAAAACGTTTGAAGACTGATTTCACTTTTGGGAAAAACATTAAAAAATGTTGTCATTTGAAAACCATGTCCAATTAAAAATTCTAAATAATATAAGCTTGAAAAAAATATCCAAATTAAAAGCACTTCCAAATAATAATTTAATGGTCGTCTAGCTTAAACATAATAAAAATGCTCAAATAGAAATACGTAAATACTTTAACTAGGCCTTATTACAATAAATAATTAAACAAAAGTTCTTAGTAATAAACTGAATAAAATAAAGAAGATGTCTTCGCATGGGCCACCTCGTATCCACTCCAACCCGGTCCAATCACCACGAATCATACGCAATGTTTAATAAAAATTGGGTGAGTCATACGGACCAAAGTGTGTAATTAGTCCTTTGAATTCCACCCACATGTTAACCACATATTAACCCATATATCAGATAACAAATATCATATTCACATGTTAACACATTCTGGGCTTGGCCCATATTCATATCACATTCATCTAATAGGGTAGTTAACCACATAATTTCCACATACTGGGCTTAGCCCATTTCCACACTGATCCACATTCATATACTGGGCTTTGCCCATTTTTACATTAATCCACATATCATATTAGGCTTTGCCCATTTCCACATATGTTCACATACGAAATCATGCAATTATGAAGCCCAACCCAAACCTAGGGTCCATCCGCTACACACCCCCTTATCCAGCCTACCACACACTAGGGGATTATCAAATCACCCTCTCCTTTTCACTCCAAAGGCAATCACTGCCGTCCACGTGCAATTAAGCACAATAGTCCACAACGCGACCTCAGCCAGCGCCAATCCACGATGTAGCCATAGCTAACACCAAAACCACGATGGGACACATAGTCACTCATCAACCACGATATGGCACATAGCCGATATCAACCACGATGAGGCACATAGCCACTCATCAAGCCACGCGAACTAAATCGCAATTAATCCACAACGTGACCTCAGTCAACGTCAATCCACGATGTAGCTCAAGGCTAACATCAAAAACCACGATGGGACACATAGTCACTCATCAACCACGATATGGCACATAGCCGATATCAACCACGATGAGGCACATAGCCACTCATCAAGCCACGCGAACTAAATCGCAATTAATCCACAACGTGACCTCGATCCAACGCCAATCCACGATATAGCTCAAGGCTAACATCAAAAACCACGATGGGACACATAGTCACTCATCAACCACGATATGGCATATAGCCGATATCAACCATGATGAGGCACATAGCCATTCATCAAGCCACGCGAACTAAATCGCAATTAATCCACAACGCGACCTCGATCCAGCGTCAATCCACGATGTAGCTCAAGGCTAACATCAAAAACCACGATGGGACACATAGTCACTCATCAACCACGATATGGCACATAGCCGATATCAACCACGATGAGGCACATAGCCACTCATCAAGCCACGCGAACTAAATTGCAATTAATCCACAACGTGACCTCAGTCAACGTCAATCCACGATGTAGCTCAAGGCTAACATCAAACCACGCACTGAAGTACACCCGCACCTTCTTTCATATCCCAACCCACGCACATGCCACATAAAATAATGATACAATGTAATGATGCATGAGCATGTTCATCAAGCATATTATCACATATTCATATTAATAATCACATATCATCGGGTTTGGTACTTTAGGATTATCGACATACTCCTTGAGGGTATCCTTATCACAATTTCCACTTCGCACTAGTTAGCACATTCATAACACATACACATTTCACATACATATCATATACCGAAAACGGTGGGTTAATCACACACCGATCACTTGAGAACTATGCTTTCGATCATCGATGCTATCACTAGGTGATACTACGGCTATTTGCCTACTTTCTTGTTTCGATTTGGTCCACACCCGGTGGCCAATCCCTAACCGCCGAGACAGGATATCTTCTTAAACTTCGTGATAGGGACCTTCCCTTTCCCTTCTTGAATGGTATTCGCCTCCATCCACACACTTAATCAGAACAATCGATTTAATCATCAATATACGAATTCTTAACCAAATATCCACAACTTATTATACTTACCGAAAGGGTCTTGAAATCCCGAAAAGCTTGATCTAATGCTTAGATCCTTAATCCCTACATTTGATTAATCACCTACTACTTTAATAAAAAGCCATTTGGCCATAAATCCAAATCCTAGTAGGATTAGTATACTTAAACTTACCTTGTTGCCGTTTGACTTAAGAATCAAGTCTTGAAATCTCTGCTATACTCTTCTTGCATTCGGCCAAGTATTGAATCAATTAACTTGGTTAGTTTTCGGCTTTTGAATAATTAATGAACACATATATTTACCAAACATGGCCTTGGCCGAATGCTATAGACACTTACCTTGTGGATTTTAAATCCCGAAACTCACCGAATAACTTGGGAACACGTGGCCTATGGTGTACCTTCGAGAAAAGAACTTCTCCTTCCTTGTAGTCGACACTTAGTAAATCCCGAAAGATCTCCTTACTTGAAGAAATCGATTGCACCTTCACTTCAACCCTCAGAGATTCGGCTATGGCTAGATGATGATCTCACAACTTTCGGCTTTTGGAGGGATTAGAAAGAAAAGAAAAGGAAGAATAAAGATGGAGGATTAGGCTAGAACACAAGGTATTTCGACTTGGCAAAAATAAAAGAAGAAGAAGATTTGGTGAAGAGAATTCGTGAGAGACTTTCAAAGAGCAGAAAATAATGCAGAATGGCCTCTCTTTTCCTTTTATAGCCGATATTACTAACTTAGAATCCCTTACTTGGCCATCACTCTTCTATTTTAATAGCTTTATCTCTTTAATTATCACTTAAAATAAAAGATAATTCAGCAACTATCCTTACTTAGCGAAATTATTAAACTCAAAGTCCCTTACTTGGCCATCACTTCTCCCTTATTTTCCTCTTTATCTCTTTATTCAAATTAAAAGAATTTAATCCAACAATTATCTCTTGAAAATAATGATAAATAAATCCCTTATTTATCCACTATTTATAAAATAATAAAAGCTCTAATTTATAGCCATGTGCCGTCCACCTCTCTGCTCCTTGTAGCAAAATAAAATTTCTTTTATTTGCTTCCCATGTGACTCGAACTTAGGCCCATTCCTCTTGCATATGGCGCCATTTCCATAGGCCCTAAGTGGCATCTTCAGACCACTTTTCCAAGCCTGTTTGTGTGTCAAATTTCACAAACTTTTTCTTTTAAGGCCACCTTGCCTTAATTTCCCCTTTTAAACCTTAAAACTCGTCATTTCTAGGTCATTTCTAGGTCATTTCTAAGTTTCCAAAAATTTTCGATCGGCTCTGTAAACTTGACATTTCCTTACATTTCCATGACATTTCCTTACAAGACATTTCCTTACATTTCCAAGACATTTCCTTACATTTCCATGACATTTCCTTACAAGACATTTCCTTACATTTCCAAGGTTCTAAAAATGTTCACTTTCCTCTTTTAAACTTAACATTTCCATACATTTCCAGGTTTCCAAAAGTGTTCAAAATATATTCATAACACATAAGATATGTCATTTCGTACAATTAAACCAAAAATGCATAGGCCCTTTTCAGGATGTTACATATGTGAAAGATTAACATATTTTTTCTTGGAATTTTTGGTGAAATGGAGTAATTTGGGCTAAATTGTGAAAATAAGAAATTGGATGACTAAAATGTGAAATAAATGAAATGTGTGGGCTTGTATGGACATAGGGAGAATTCGGCTAGGCATGGGTGAAGTGAAATTTTGTGTATTTTGTGATTTTGTGAAATAGGGACTAAAGTGTCGAAATGTGAAAATATGAGGGCTATTTTGTAAAATGCCCTAAATATGTGTGTTTGGACTAAATTGAATGAATTGGTGATTGAATGAGTTAAATTTGAATATGTATAGACCAAGAAAGGAGATATTCGGATTGAGATCGAGGCAAAGACAAAGTGCTCGATTGATCGACTAGTTTCAGTATTTCTACGTCCGAGGTAAGTTCAGATATAATACAAGTTGTTTAATTTGTATCTATGTGATGTGAAAAGAATGAATGTATGGTTATTGAATTAGAAATGTTATATGTGATATTGAGAAATGAGGCACTAAGTGTGCGAAATAAGAATCGGGACATAAGTGATTAGCACTGTGTGTGCAAAATAATAGAAGCTACGGCCTTAATGATTGGCACTGTGTGTGCGATACCGAATTACGTTCGGTTTTATATTGTGGCACTAAGTGTACGATGTTATATAAGCTTCGGCTATGAATTGGGCACTAAGTGTGCGATTGCATTGAAGAGATAGGGAACAATGAATAAATTATGGTATCGAGCATTGAATAGCAAGAACGTTTGTTAACTAACTGTTGGCAAATGTATGTTTCGAACCTATGTGGTTGATGATATTTTTTAAAGTTGAATTGATAGATGTATGAGTATATGGTTGAGAATGACATTGTGTTTAGTTGTGAATCTATCTAAGTGATAGTTTACTTATGTTTTGGTATTACATTATCGAGTAATATGTATTATATTACAGACTTACTAAGCTATAAAGCTTACTGTGTGAAGTGTTTCTCTGTTTTACAGTATTTTTAAAGCTAGCTCGAATCCGGGGATCGTCAGCGACTCAATCACACTATCGGCTATCTACTTTGGTACTTTTGAAATGTGTATATATTTGGTATATGGCATGTATAGGCTAGAAGTTATAGTATGTATTGAAATGTTTGGACATTGCCATGTGATATGGCTTGGAAGTTAAATGATGTTGGTTCTTATATATAGGCTATGCAAATGATGAATGTGGTATGAAGTAGTGAGTGATGAATATGGTATGTTTCATGCTTAAATTGGTTGATGAGAAATGTGGTTTAAATGTTGAATTATTATATGAATTACATGATCCTTGTTTTGTATGATTTAGGATGTGAAATTGGTATTTTAGATGGATTTATTTAAGATGAGATTGAGTATGAAAATAGATGATATAGATGATGATTAATTGGTGCATATATTGGTATGATTTGGTTGCCAATTAAGGTATAAATGCATGAGATTTGAAGCTTGTAGGTGATTTCAAAGTGTGGATGGAAATTTGGCCTTGTAAATGGCCTATAATTGCCCACACGGTTGAGCACACGGGCGTGTGGCTCGACCGTGTCCTTCGTGGTTGTGTTTTTGAAACAAGTCAGACTCGACCACGGGCTGGACACACGGGCGTGTGATTGGCCGTGTGGTGCAAGTCAGTGTCGACCACGGGTGAGGCACACGGGCGTGTCTCAGGCCGTGTGGACAAGTCAGTAGGTATGCCCTATTTTGCCACGGCTTGGACACATGGGCGTGTCTGAGGCCGTGTGAGGCACATGGCCTACCCACACGGGCGTGTGACCTCTGTAACTTAGAAAAATGTTTGAATTTCAAAAATTTTCGTATGTGTTCGGTTTAGTCCCGACCCTTTTCTAACATATGTTTAATGTCTCATTGGCCTATTTAAGTGACTATATGTTTATATTTGGACATATTTGATTGATGATTGACTTTGTGTTGTGAAATGAATTTAAATGTTTTGGAATGATTGGTAATGCCTCTTAAACCTATTACGGCGACGGTTTCAGGTTAGGGGTGTTACAGGAACCATCTTTCTTTTTCACAAATAATACGGGAGCACCCCAAGGAGAATAGCTCGGTCTTGCGAAACCTTTATCCGTCAACTCTTGTAACTGTGCCTTCAATTCTTTCAACTCGGTTGGAGCCATCCTGTACGGAACAATTGAAATAGGGGCAGTACCAGGGACTAACTCAATACCAAATTCAATCTCTCTCACTGAAGGTAACCCTGGCAATTCTTTCGGAAATACATCTGGATACTCACATACTATGGGCACTGATTCAATTCTTAACTCAGTCTCTTTGGCATTCATCACAAAGGCAAGATAAGCTTCATATCCCTTTCTTACATATTTTTGGGCAGACATATGAGAAATCACTACAGGCAATTTGTCTTGTTCATCTGATTCAACACGAAGAATATCCCCATTTTCACATTTTAACTCAATAAATTTCCTTCCACAATTTACTATCACATCATGCGTGCTTAACCAATCCCTACCAAGAATTACATCGAATTCATCAAATGGCAATAGCATGAGATTTGCCGAAAAATAATGACGTCTAATCATTAAAGGGCAATCTTTGAATACTTTATCAACTAACACACAATTGCCTAGGGGATTTGACACCTTTATCACAAATTCTGTAGACTCTACAGACATGTTCATACTAGATACTAATTTCATGCAAACATATGAGTGGGTAGATCCTGGGTCAATTAAAGCAACAACATGAGTATCATAGAGAGAAAATGTACCCGTGATCACATCAGGGGATGATGCCTCTTCGTGAGCGCGATTGGCATAAGTCCTTGCAGGCGCTCTACCCTCAAATCTTGCAGTCTGCTCTCTACGTGTATTCTTACTACTCGTTTCGCTTCCTGGATTTCTCTATGACCTTTCTCTAGCAGTACTTCTCGATCTTGCACTCTGAGATTTCTCTTTCTCACCCATCTCGAGGCATTCTCTAATAAAATGATCTGGGGATCCACACTTGAAACAAACTCTCTCATTTGCTCGACACTCATCGGGATGACGTATGCCACACTGTGGACATTCCGGTCTACTTGGTCGAGCATTACCAACACTAGCAACCGAAGTGGTCTGAGCTTTAGACCCTGAGTACTGTTTACCCTTACTTCTATTTGAAAACCCAGCTGAAGTGGCTGATCGAGTAGTAAACTCTCTTGATTTCTTGGATGAGGATTGAAATGACTTACCCAATTGTCTCTACCTCGAGTCACGAGACTCAATTTCAGCCTTTCTTTTCTCTTTGGCCAACTCCTCGGCCTTGCAAGCTCTATCTACTAGCACGACAAATTCCTTCAGTTTTAGGACACCTACATACAATCGGATATCCTCATTTAATCCATCCTCAAACCTTTTGCACACGATGGCCTCAGTGGATACGCACTCACGGGCATTTTTACTAAGCCTTACAAACTCACGTTCATATTCAGTCACCGTCATTCTACCTTGTTTTAACTCTAGAAATTCCTTTCTTTTCTAGTCAATAAACCTTTGGCTAATGTACTTCTTTCGAAACTCTTCTTGGAAAAATTCCCAATTAACTTTCTCCCTTGGTACAACCGACACAGGGGTGTTCCACCACTGGTAAGCCGAATCTCTTAAAAGAGACACGACACACTTCATACACTCTTCGGGTGTGCAAGATAGTTCATCAAATACCCTGATGGTATTTTCAAGCCAGAACTCTGCTCTTTCCGGATCATCATCTTTATTAGCCTGAAACTCTTCAGCTCATTGTCTCCGGATTCTATCAACAGGGGGCTTTTCCCTTCTTACCACTTCTACGACTTGGGGAGCTACAGGGGTAGGCTGAGGAATAGGTGGGGGAGGAGGGGGTTGCGCATTTGGGTTCGTTCGAACGAACTCCGTATACCAGGTATTCATCATATGGAGAAAGGCTTCCCTAGCCTCTTTTCCTCCTCTCTGACTCAAAGTCATTGGTCTATTCCTATTTTCAGTCAGCACCATCCTTTGGGCGGGAGTCGACGAGTTACTTTTTATGTAACACCCCTTACTCGTATTCATCACCGGAACCGGGTACGAGGCATTACCGGACATAACTCACTTGAACGAACAACTTTGAACTATAGAATTTCATTCCAAATTATAAATTTCCAATTCATATACATAACACCCTTATTATGGGCCTACGAGGCCTTAAACATGCAAACGGAAGGTCTCGAGAATAAACCGTGTAACACCCCATACCCGAGTCCGAGGCTAAGACCGGATACGAGACATTACTATGCTTGAACTTTCTTAAACATGTACTTATGGGCTAAAAAAATTTCGTTTCAAATTAAAAACTTCTCTTTCTTAATCAACTTATACATCTCATGGGCCTACGAGGCTTTGAACTCATGTTCGGAAACTTTCGGAACTCAACGGGAAAATTTTACTCGAAACAGGGTCCATGTAACAGTCCAAATTTGACCCTAATCGGAACGGTGGTTTCGGGACCACGAATCCGAGTCTAAAAAATATTTAAATATTTTTTCTGTGTTTATTATATGTGAATTATTATGTGTGAAAGTTTCGTATGAAAATTTGATTGTTTGTGTGCTTAATTGAATAAAAGGACTTAATCACGTAAAGTGCGAAAGTTACAAATTATAGTGAAAGGTGCTAATGTGTTAGTGGCTTTTTAATATGAGGTATTAAAAGGGCAATTCGCCTATTTTACAAGGTAGTGGACGACTTAGGACTATAATGCCCTTATTATATATGTTAGTTTTATTTTAATTAAAAGGTTATATTAGTAATTAAGTAAATAACATATTATATGCTAAAATAAAACAAAAGAAAGGCCATTATCATCTTTTATTCTCTTGGCCGAATATTGGAGAAAGAAGAAGGGCTTTGTTTCATTTGATTTTCGGCACTTATAAGCTTAAATTCAAGATCAAGAACAAAGAAAAACGGACTTGGATCGGGGAAAGGCGAAAGTTAATGAATAGCCGGTTCTTGACATCCGACGATATCCAAGGTAAGTCTATAAGCAATTTAATATCGTTAATGTCATTTATAACCTTGAATATACGTTGAACTATGGAATTATGGATACGAATTTAGTGAAAGCCGAATGTGGATAGACATTTTATCATGAAGTGTTGTTAAATTTTAACTAAATTGATAAGTTCAAGTGATATGAATTATGTATGGTTTATATAATTTTGGTCAGCATGAAATGTGAATAAGATGGAAATAATATCGTATGTCGGGCTTCGAGCCTAGCAGGCCTTGTGTCGGTGAATTGTATCGGGCTTCGAGCCTAGCAGGCCTTGTGCCGGTGAAGTGTATCGGGCTTATTACCTAGCAGGCTAAATGTCGGTGATCAAATTTCAGACCTCGGGTCTAGCAGGCTTAGTGCCGGTGATGTATTATAAATAGAGAATTCATGAATCATTTACAAGGTGGAACGTAATTATTGCAATAAGCTAAATGCTCGAGTAAGTATAAGTTTTCATTGTTGCAAAGAATAAGGTAAGTTATTATTTTTCCATTCGAATTAAGTAAGTTGTGATGTAGTCGAAGCTTTCATTGAGATGTTAATATGTGTATTTGATCTTACCAATAATGAGTATAATATATATATTGGAATTTAAGCTTGGTTATGCTTTTGAGATTCGGCCATATGTGTAAATGTTAAATGTGAGATTGATGGGATATGTTTACATATGTCTATGACTGATTACATGTGGTTAAGATGTATGTTATACTTAATTGGGTTGGAATATGCGAATACCTATTGTATTTAGGTGTTTCGGTGAGTTTGCGTGCTTATGGTAAGAAATGATAATTGTTAAGTTAAGTAATGTAATGGCATTCGACCATAATGAACTTATAAGTTAAATTATTTCTATTCAATGTCATAAACCAATTGTTTTAAAAGCTTGATTGTTTGAATGTTATATTATAATTGCTTAAGACTTACTAAGCTAGTTAGCTTACTCTGTATGTTTTTACTCTGTTTTATAGATTTTAATCAAGCTACGAGCTCGGGGAATCATCGTTGAAGTCATCCACACTATCAATCTATTTTGGTACTTGTAAGTTTGGATTTTTGAACTAAAGGCATGTATAGGCTAGACTATGTTTTGATCTATGAATTTGTTCTTGTATATATTAGCCATGCAAAAATGGCTTGACTTGGATCATTAGGATTAGGCGCGACTTTATGAGTTCTTGATCAAGTGTTTAATGTGTTTGGTTTTATCAATTCGGCTATGACTTAATTATATGTATATGATATGTGTGGTATGTATGGATTTGTTAATTCATTGAGTTGATTATGCATTTGAGTGTATATTGGTTATTTATGTTCGGTTGTAAAATGGTAAGTAGTAAATGTGCTTCATAATTCTTTCAGGTATAAATCAAAAAGAGTAAATGATGGATATGGTTTAAGTATGTTCTGGTTAGTTGTAATAGATAGTTAAAAGAGTGTGATATAAAGTTCATGTATACTAATATATATGCGATTTATGCGTATAAGGAGATGTTGTCTATGTTTTAATGTTTAAAATATGGCTTTTGATTTTATGGTAAATATGCGCATTATATATATATATATATATTCATATAAGCTTCATTAGTATATTCGACCCTGTGTATGTTACTATAATTTCATATGTGATTGACTAAATATTATAAAGAGAAATTTGTTCAGTTGGTTTTGTTATATGCAAGCATAGATTGAATAATTGATATGTGATTATTCGGCAATAGAAATAGTATGTCTTGTAATATGAAAAATATTTATGTATTTGATATATGCTCAATATATATATGATATGTAATGTTATATGATTATAGCAAGCATAATTTTAATATATGATTTATATGAACTTAGGAGTACTAAGGTTCAAAACTTGAATGGGATAAGTGTACTAATGTGGTTCACTTTTGAAGCATGGAAGAAATAAATGTCTGTTCTTAATTGAGTATTGTTTGGTAATACCTCATAACCCAAATCTGGCGACGGATACGGGTTAGGGGTGTTACAGTCCACACGCCCGTGGACTTAGGACACGCCCGTGTACTCTTAGACATGCCCGTGTCTTCCACTCGTGGTCGACACTGACTAATTACACACGGTCTGAACACGCCTGTGGACTTAGACCTTGTGTTGTACCTTGATATACTGACTTGCTTACACAGCCAGGTCACACGCCCGTTTCCTAACCGTGTTTCATGCACGACCTCAACATACGGCCGTGGGATTAACCCGTGGCCTATCCTGACTTATGGAACAAAGGTGCAGGGTACGCACGGCCTAGACACACGCCCGTGTGTCTATCCGTGTGGGCACTTAGAGGCTATCTACCAAGCCTTTTTCTACTCTCATTTGCATACATTCATATACCAATTCAATAAAATCTCAAATCATCAATTAGAACACATGAATTAACACATTTGGTTCATGGAAGTAAAGTTTTCCTCCCATACACTTGGGAGAATTATTCCCACAACATTTACAAACAACTTAAGCCATCATCAATGGCTATACACAACCATACTATAAATTCTCTTAGGCCAACATAATTTGGCTACAACAATTAGGCTTCATCAACTTTAAAAGAATCCCTATACATGCCATGACCCGATAGAACTTGAAACACCATACCAAAAGTCTAATCGATTGTGTGAAAACATCTCCGGCGGCCTCCAACCCTAGCTAGTTAAAATAACCTATAAGAGATGGAAAAAGGAAAGGAGTAAGCAATAATGCTTAGTAAGTTCATCTACATAAACTGACAAATACCGACATTCATTGGATGCACATAACCACAAGGTATTATACTGAATTTTTCTCCTTAACTCATGGTAATTTAACCACTCTGGAAGCTTACTCAATCTATCTCTTACCACATACATACCACGCCACTAGCCAACTGCTCGTGTTAAATAGCACACATTCCTGCACTGATTGTCATGTAATCACATAAAACAACACACCAAGCATTTTCAATAAGCTACTCATACTACTAATCTCTCGGTGGTTTCGCACTTAGCCCACCATTGAATCTCTAATAGGGTGGTATCGCACTCAGCCCACCAATCATTTATAAGCGATGGTATCACACACAGCCCATCGATTACTAATTAATCAGGTGGTAACGCACATAGCCCACCGATATTAATATAATTGATGGTATCGCACATAGCCCATCACTACCATCAATAAGGTGATATTTCACATAGCTCACCGTTATTTTACATTCATTGATAGTAATCCACAAGTATATCTCTATTTCAAATGTTGATCAGAGAACATCCTCACATACTTCTATTCTTACTTAACTTTCTACGATACTTATTCGCATTCACACAGTACATCAATAAATATATCTCATGCAACTAAGGTGCATTAATCACACATATCCCACTAGGGGTTCATTATATAATCAATTCATCTCAATTTAGTTCTAACACTTACTTGTACTTCTCGTGGTACAACCACCTACATTCAAATTGTTAACTAACTCTCTTGAGTCTCATACACATAGTTCTCATTGACATCATACCTCAATAGGGTCTTACACATATTAACATATTGATACCATGTCATTGACATGGTCTTATACGAACTCTTACACCGAGGCCATATTCCAATATGGTCTTACTCAAAACTTTAACCATCATCATATCATTCTATATACATTTTCCATTACTCTTAAATTCAATTCTCTTGACATCTCATCAAAGATATTTCATACATTCATAGTGTAAATCTACCTTCCATACAACATTGGAATATTAAATTAACTCGTACATAGTTGCAACAATCGCACATGAACTTACCTCGATGTCGAAAGGGCCGAACGTGACTTTTTGCCCACTTTTCTTTTTCACCCATTTTAGGTCCGAAACTTGATTTCTTTGATCTAGAACAATGGAATTTATTGATTAATCACTTATAAATCATAATACACCATAATCTACACTTTAGGCAAAAATGACTATTTTGCCCCTAGGCTCGTAAATAAATTTTCATCACATTTTCTTGTTAAACAAGTCTAGCTGAACATTTAATCCTCTTACAACTATCCACAATTCCATCTATTTCAAGCCTTAATGAACAAATTTCAACTTTTGCATTTTAGTCCCAATTAGGTGTTTTCATGACAACACCTTTCACAAAAGTTGTTTCTCATCATCCTATCATTCATTTTATTCCATAAAAACTCATCAAACAACATAAACTCTCTCATGGCAAGTCCCTAGACTTTCAACCATGTTGCAAATTAATCCTCCCATTAGCTAGCTTAAGCTTTGGGGACTCTAAAAATGCAATTTTCATCAAAAATAAGCATCAAAATCACTTACTTGAATGGAGTAAAGCTTGCTAAAATTTGAAGCTTTCAAACCTCTCCCATGGCTGATATTTTCGGTTGAAGAAGAGAAGAAATAAAAAGATGATAGCTTTAGCTTATATCATCTTATTTTATTCAATTTTCCAACTAATATCACCATCTTTCTATCATAATAAATGCTCTTGTCCCCTATATATTATTATGGCCAGCCAACTCACTAAATTAAGGCCAAATTGCACAATTGGGACCTCCAATTAATAATCCATAGCTATTTGGCACCTCTAGCAAATAAAATAGAACTTTTGCACTTTATGCGATTTAGTCCTTTTTCACAATTTAGCTAGAAATCGCTAAAATTAAGGCACCAAAATTTTCATGCATCCTTATAAACATGTTATAATACATAACATATCATGAAAATAATTTTCTCTAACCTCGAATTAGTGATTTCGAGATCACTGTTTCGACTAGCCCCTAAATCGGGCTGTTACAAACCGAGAACTTTGATATACTTAGAAAAATTTTGCCTTAACAGGGCCACACGCCCGTGTGAAATAGAACACGCCCGTGTGGGCAGGCCGTGTGGTCACACTCGCCCATGTCCCCAGCCCGTGTGTGATTTATTTTTCATTTCGAACCTACAGGGGTTTTCACACGGCCGGACACACGCCCGTGTCTTTGGCCCGTGTCCTTCACACGGCCTAGACATGCTCGTGTCCTCACCCGTGTGTGAAAACCTGGGTATTCTTTTTATGATGCCAGCAACCTTATAAGGGGCACACGGCCTAGGCATACGCCCGTGTGTCTAGCTCGTGGTCGACACTGACTTGAAACACTAGCATGCAGGGGACACACGGCCTGGTCACACGCCCATGAGACTGACCGTGTGTCACACACGACCTAGACACACGCCCGTGTGCCTACTCGTGTGGACAAGAGAAAGGCTATTTGCCAAGCTCTTTTATCACCCTAATTCACATAACATAAAATCTCATTCAACCATTTAAATAACCCAATCAAGCATCTAACACATTCATGAATAACCTCTTCTTTTCATAATTTAGCATTAATGAGCCATCAACTATGGCAATATACAAAAGAGTTCATCTCTAGAAGAGCCAACACTCTTGGCCAAAACAACAAAAAATTTCATTAAGCCTAGCCCCTATACATGGCATACTCAAAATACTAAGTCTAAATATACCGAGATGAGTCGATAGTGTGGATGATCTTCCGATTATCTTCGAATCCCGAACTAGCTCTTTGACACTATAAAACAAGGGAAAAGAGAGGGAGTAAGCTTTTAGCTTAGTAAGTTTACATGTAAACAATAAGCATCATAACATATGCTAAACAACCAATAATATCATATACTAAGCAAGAACAATTCAAAATTCCACAATCATGCTTAATCATTTCATTTCTTACCACAATCCCACCACATAAAAATTATATTGCTCACATTCACTTATACACATTCCCTGCACTCAATACCTCAAGGCAACATGAAACATTCAATTATACAAATTCTCGATGATCCTCTCAGAATAATTGTAACACTCCAAACCCGGCCCAAACACCACGACCGGATCTGGCATGTCACTAAGAAGATTTTATTAAAACATGTCGCATTTTGTTTCGTTTTAAAAAAACATAGTTTTGGCATTTATACGGAAAACTTAATAGTTTGATTAATTATAAAAGAAATAAATTTTATTTAATACCTTAATGAATATAAACTGGAATTTTCCTTTGATTTTTTATCATTTCAGTACATGCCTTAGTTTAAATTTTTACGTAGGATTTTAGATGCCCAAAAACCCGAAAACCCAAAAGAAAACATAAAGGAATTATAATAGCCGGTGGCCTTATTACAATAAAATATAAACCAACTAATAATAAGGAAAAAAATATAAATGAACTGAATAAAGTCTTTTGCAGTATCCGAAATGAACTCATGCATGGCCACCTTGCGCTCCTCTCCAGCCCGGTCTGATGCGCTAAGTGCTACCTGAAAGATGTTAAATAATAGGGTGAGTCGCAAGACTCAGTGTGCAACCCTCGTGCACCATCAGATTGGGCCTTAGCCCCACAGAACAGATAACAGAGTATAATATAACAGAAAATATGCAAAACCCAACCCAATCCTAGGTTTCCATCCGCTACACACCACCCTTACCTGCCAATCACACCATTGGGGATTTCTACAATCAACCCACACCGCTACACACCATCGATGGCAGTCATGCTGCTCATCGTCAGATCATGGCCGTAGCCACTACAATAGGTCATGGCAAAAGCCACTACAACAGGTCACGACAAAAGCCGCTACAACAGGTCACGGTAAAAGCCGCTACAGTAGGTCACGACAAAAGGCGCTACAACAGAACACTTCCCCTTTCTTCAAACCCAACCCCATGCAATCACAGAAATCGGCATACTTATCACATATGTCATCTTAATAGGAACATTCACTTAGGAATGATAGAGATCACTAACCTGGTGATTCGCTTTTACCCTCCTTGGGTTTCAACCGTTATGCCGGGATTTCAGCATTTTACAAAATATTTTAGATTAATAAACATATTTTTTTAAACAGGCAATCTAAATGGTGTGGAAGTGTTACACACCTGATATCGCGTAGTTTTACACCCTTAGTCAATATCCTTACTATCTGGATCTACAACCCTTAGTCTAAAACCTTGCTCAAAAGCCGGAAGAACACGAAGATTTGGGCTCCCCTACATTCGGCCAAGGGTTAATAAATACCCGAATTTACACGTTTAAAAAAAATAATCGATCTCCTTACTTTGAAATCCCGAAAGTAATACGATTCGTGTGTTACTGGACTCTAACTTAAATATCTATGCGATTGACTCCTCTTCAAATCCCGGAATGCCGAAAATAAGAGAAAAACTCAAGGTCAGTTTCCCTATAGCCATTCGGCTAGAGTCTCTAGAAAAAATACCGGAAAGGATTGAAGCCTTATGAATCGATACTTACCTTCAGTTTCCTTCGAGATTCAGCACAAGCAGATACCACAGAGAGGATTCGGCTATGATGAGACTTCGGGAAATAGAGACTGAACTTTTGGAGATTTCGGCTATGAAGAAAAAGAATGGAAAGGATTTCATCAACTGATAAGGCTTCAGAGGGTTTCGGTTCTTAATGAATGGAAGAAGAGATGAACAAATGGGTAGGGAGAATTCGGCTTTTTAGAGAAATTAGCAAAAGAGGAAAAGAATGAAAAGAGAGTGAAGGAGAGGTTTGGCTTTTGAAGAAATTAAAGAAAAGAAATTGTAGAGGAGACCGAGGATTTGGCATAGGAAGAGAAGAAAAGGGTAGGGTTCAAATTCGGAATTGATGAGCTATCCCCTATTTATAGAAATTTCTGGCACACCTTTAGCCTATACTCAACCGATTTTCCCCCTCTCCTGTGTTTGATTTTCGGCCAACACTAGCCTTCCTGATAGATCCTCATCCTATCCCTTATCCCTATCAAAACACCCATCCAAAATAGGCTTAATTATCTCCAACTCTTCCCTCCTTTATCAGCTTTAATTATCCACATATTAAAACAATAAAATCCCCTAAATAATAGCCTTGTTGCTGTCCAACCTACTCCTCCTTATAAGTGTCGAATTTGGCCAAAAACATGGGCTCCAAAAGGCCACAAATTGGGCCTCTCCCCTTACCTATTGACGCCAACTCCCTTCCCTCTTAGTGGCACCATTTTGCCACTGGGCTACAAGCCCATTTTGCCATTTAAGCTACCAAAACTTTATTTTAAGCCCTAGAGTATCTAAACAGAATATTTAATCAAGGCCTCAGCCCAAGCCTGAGCCCAATTTGCACCTCTAATTCTCAAATTAACCCATTAAACACATCCACACCCTAAACGCATAGGCCCAAAAATTCAGGATGTTACAATAATACTAAATACCCGGTGGTTTCGCACACAGCCCACCATTAATTAATAATAGGGTGGTATCACACATAGCCCACCACAAGAATATTTACGGTGGTTTCGCACATAGCCCACCAAATGATAAAATAAATGATGGTATCGCACACAGCCCATCGTGAGTAAGTAATAAGGTGGTATCACACACTGCCCACCAAAAGAATAATTACGGATATTTTTTCGCACTTACATATCTATTCCGAGGTTCATAAGGAATTAATCACTATTTATCAATTTCAATCATAAATGATCTCATTCATATAATGCACCAATAAGTAACAACATATATTATAGATGTATCATTTACACATAAACTTACCTCAGTGCAAAATGAATAAGTCGACGACTTAATCCGTAACCTTACCCTTTCCCCGATCAAGGTTGTTTCCGCTATAACACCCCAAAACCGGCCTAGACGTTACGACCTGATATGGCATGTCACATGGATAAGTTGTTTGAAAACTAAGTGTTCGTTACAAACTTCGTATTCTTTTTGAAAACTTCAGGCTTTGTTGTCTGTGCAATTCAAATCTACTTTTAAGGTGCTGTTGTAAAAATTTTGTTATTTCATTGTAGAAAACTTTGTTTATAGCATAAATCAGATTCGGTGATTTGTGGAAATGTGATGTCTTGAGAACTATTTTCGGAGTTTAAGAGAACCCAGTGCTTTACCAATTATAGTTTGTAAATCGTTCGTTAACATTTTGGAAAACGATTATTGAAGTTTAAGGAAAATTCCGTATTGAACATTTAACAGCAATCATCAACCGAATTAAAAGCTAAAACCGAAATAAAATCCCAAAGGCCTTATTACAAAACATAAACCAACCTAAATAATCTTAAAATAAAGTAAAATGGAATGTACTAAACTTACGATGTATGGCCACCACAGAGTCCATCTCGACTCCAAATCCTCAATGCTGAGGATTACCTGCAAGATTAAAGCAGAGGGGGTGAGTTACGAGAACTCAGTGTGTATGTCCCCCAGTTCGGTCATTAACTGGGCCCGAGCCCATTCAGATGCAAACTGGACCTTAGCCCTTACGGAAACAAACTGGCCTGAGGCGCATTCAGAATCAAACTGGGCCTTAGCCCTATTAGCATGGTTATACAGATAATATATGCAATGCAATGCAATGCAACCCAGCCCAGCCTAGTAATCCATCCGCTACACACCATTCGTACCAGCCCAAAACACCTGTGGGGATTTCTACAATCAACCCTCCATCTGCTACACACCTAGATGGCAGTCACGCTGCTCATCGCCGAAAATGTGGCAAAGCCAGGAGAATAACAGAACATACGTGGCATAGCCACCAGACAAAATGTGACAGAGTCACCAGAATATGTGGCAGAGCCACTAGATTACACTTCCCCGATCATCAATATCCCAATCCCATGCAACATATCATGACATAGTAATATAGTGCATGCATGAACGTACCCATATAGCAGATAAACAGAATACACAGAATCAAACTAATCTACCCTTAAGGTATAACAGTAATTTTACCCACAGAGGGTATTTCAGTAATTTACCCTTCCAAGGGTATTTCGATAAGTTTGCATTTAACGACCTTTCCAAGGCCTACTATCGCCTCGAGCGACACAGAACCCTTTTGCGGTCTCCACGAATCTATTGGGCCTAAAATCCATTTTAGGCCCAAACGGGCCCACACGCTCGTGTGGCCCAAAACGCATGATTTTTGTTTCAGATTTGCAGATTTCGCCTCCAGACTTATCATTAGATAGTTTTCCAGCAGTTTGGCCCAAATGAGCCGAATAGCCCATTGGGCCCACTTGGCCTGTTTTGGCCCGGATAGGCCCATTCCAGCCTTAGCATCACGAGAATGCTTGGGACACTCCCAACGACTTAACAACACGATTCGTTATCTCGAGTTACCACTACGAGCGTTCGCACGCTTGAGTGGTCACAGATGCCGATTTTTGGCTTTCCGGCTTTTGGCCGAAACACAGAACTTTGCACATATGCAATCGAAAGAGTGTGAGATTACACACCTGATTACTTCGAGTATTACATGCTCACAATCGTCGTCACCCTCGCTAGCGCGAGCAACCGCGATTTGCCTATCTAGACCAGATGCCGACGCCCTTCCACAACCCGACGGGAAATCCTGAACCGCTGACACACTACACCGCTTAAACTTGGGAGCAGGGGCTACGAATCCACCTCTATTTGGCCCTTTTCCTGATCCCCCCTTAGATTGGTTACCACCAGTCTCCATAGAGAACTCTTTCTCCCCTTCGCGATTTCCACTCCTTAAAGCGCCACTGTAGAAGAGAATAGGCCTATGATTCGGCCAAGGATCAACTCACAAGATGCGGTGAGTACGCTCAACACAAAAAGTAAAAGAGTTTGCTCAGCTAAGAGAAGTATCTGCAAAGAAATCCGAATAACGTAGAAGGCCACAGAGAGAGCACCAATCAAAGACTAAAGAGAAAGGAAAAGATTCGACTTACCCCAAAAAATGGCAGTTGCTCCAGGTTTCAGCTTCCACACAAAAAGAGAGCAGACGAGACTTTAGATGGAGCAGAGTACTCAAATTCGACCCTTCTAAAAAATAACAAGATAGCAAGTATTCGGCTTATACTTTGAGTGGAGAGGGAAAAAAACAATAGGAGAAGAAGAATAATGCAAAGAGAAAAGAAGAATGAGAGAGTAGAGGCTTACCAATTAGAGAACACAGGATGAATATGTTGGTGTAGGCAAGGTTCGGCTACTAAAAGAAAAATGTCAGAAAAGAATTCGGCCAATCAAAGTTTAGGCACTCATGAGAAAAGAAGAGAGTTTGGAAAGAAATTGGGAAGAAATGAATAGTGAAGTTGAGGTTTTGGTAAGGAAGAATTGAAGACAAAAAGACCCGAAATGCCTAGAAAAGAAAAGTGACAAAAATGCGAAATTGCTAGGGAGAGCTAGAGAAATTTTGCACCCTTCCTACCTTTGACCGAATGTGCACTCTTCCAATGCCAAGTCTCTTGGCCGAATTTTCCTATTCACTTCCCCATATTCGGCCAACTCCTCCCCACACCATAATCCCATGATTTCCTCCATAAATCTCTCCCCAATTCACTCTCCACCTCCCATTCGAATTCACCCAACCACCTTGACCAATTCAAACACTTCTCCATCAGTATTTGATTCCAACACAACCTCTTGTCATCTCCTGAGCAAAATAAAAGTCTCCAACTTGCCATCTGTGGGATTCGAACCTCCAACCTCCTTGCACCTCCCTTGACGCCACACCACTGAGCCACCAACTCTTCTTGTGTCTTAAAACATAGGCAATTAGAGATAAGTCTATGGACAACGCCTAAATCCATTTATAAGGATAATCTAAAAAGAAATGCAAGTGCCAAGACTTGAACCTTGGATCACCTTGCTTCCCTATGGCGTCACTCCCTTGCTCCCTAAGTGGCGCCATTTTTCCACTACACCACAAGCCCAATTGTGCTAGCAAAACACCATCAATTTCCCTTAAGCCTTGCCTCCTACAGCTCTCCCCACTTAAGTGCCCAGAAACTAAAATTTTCCTATGACCTAACTTGAACCCGGAACTTCATAGAAACCCCCTAACCTTCCAAAATCACTCACCTAATAGGTCCAACTTGCACCAGAGCCGTTCTCTTATTCTCTAAAATTTTAAACGCTCCCCGGCCCAAGGCTCAATGGGCCCAATTTTACCAGGCTCAAATTCGGGTCGTTACATCCGTGCTCTTCTTGATCTATAATAATGAAATTCACTCTTTAATCACTTTATAATGCATGATACACTAAAATTTCTACTTAGGCAAAAATGACCATTTTGCCCTTATACTTTGGCAAAATTACGATTTTGCCCCTAGGCTCGTAAATCGTTCTTTATCACATTTCTCATTAAGCAAGACTAGCTGAACATTTATTTCTCTTACAACAATTCACAAAACCAATTATTTCATGCATTTATTACACAGTTACTACCTTTACAAATAAGTCCTATTTAGGTGTTTTCATGATAACACCCTTCACAAAAGTTATTTCTTAACTCACTAACATTCATTTTCTTCCATAAAAACTCAGCAAAAAAAATGAACACTCTCATGGAAAGTCCCTAAACTTTCAACCATTTTGCAAAATAGTCCCCTCATTAGCTAGCTTAAGCTTTCGGGATTCCAAAAGTACAAAAATTATCAAGAAAGACCCATAGATTCACTTACTTGCAAGAGATTTGTTTTGCTGAAAATTTGAACTCCAAGAACCCTTACTTCCTCTAAATTTTTGGTGGTAGAAGAAGCATGAATAGTAAAAGATGATATCTCTTTTATTCATATTATTTTATTCATTTTTATATCACCTAATTCCACCAAATTTGACCAAAATTTAATGCTCTTGTCTCCCTAGTCTATATGGCCGACCAACACACCCTTAATGGCCTAATTGCACTTTAAGGACCTCCAATTTAATATTCTATGGCTATTAGAAACCTCTACCTTGCAAAATAGAACTTTCGCACTTTATGCAATTTAGTCCTTTTTCACAATTAAGCATGCAATTGCTAAAATTAATGCACCAAAATTTTCATACATCCATATAATTATGCCATAATACATAAAGTAATGTCAAAATAATTTTCTTCAACCTCGAATTAGTGGTCCCAAAACCACTGCTACGACTAGCCCTAAAATCGGGCTATTACATTCTACATCATCCGCCACTACTTTTTTGGGATCCATTTACTATATGAAAACATAAATTTAAGTTGTCAGGAGTCGTAACACTATCATTATATAAATACTCATACGTATGGCATGTATAGCTAGACTCGTGCTTACGCTACATTAGTCTGAGAATTGACTAAACCGTAGCTCTGATACCACTAAATGTAACACCCCATACCTGTACTCAACGCCGGAACCGGACACGAGGCATTACCAAACTTAACATACTTCATCATGTAATATTGGGCTATAAACTTTAGCTCAAACTTAAAACCTTTCATTCATATTCACAACGTCCCTATTATGGGTCTACGAGACCTGAAACATACATATGGGATGGTTCGGGATTGAACCAGAAACTTACGAACACTTAGAAAGTTTTTTCTTAAGACAGGACCACACGCTCGTGTGGAGAAGGACACGCCCGTGTGGGCAGGCCGTGTAGTCACACACGCCCATATCCATAGCCCGTGTGGATTTTATTTTTCATTTCGAACCTACAGGGGTTTTCACACGGCCTGGCACACGCCCGTTTTCCTCACACGGCCATGACACGCCCGTGTCTTAGCCTGTGGGTGAAAACCTTAGTATTCTGTTTATGACATCAGCAAACTTCTAGGATCACACGGCCTAGTCACACGCCCGTTTGCTGGCCCGTGTGACGAACTGAATTTTTCACAAATTAGATACAGGGGACATACGGCCTATCAACACGCCCTCAGGGCTAGCCGTGTGTTACACACGGCCTTGACACACGCCCGTGTGTCTACCCTTGTGGACAATTTTAAGGCTATTTACCAAGCCAATTGCCACCCTGAAAAAAACACACTCACACTTATACCATTTCAAGCAATACATACATAGCGATAATGCATTATTGATATTCACTAACTCATCATGCATCAACTTCACACACTACTCATTCAATTGCATGAGCTTGCACTTCATGAATTTCATCATCATTGAATAGATATAACTTAACTAGTATTGGCCAATTCCAATGGCCATTTACAAAATGAATCAAGTAACATTAATAGTCAACACCTTGGCCAACCAATATGACATAACAAAATGACCAAGTACCTATACATGCCATACTCAAAATAATCAAACTTTACTATACCAAAAGAATAGCTTGATAGTGTGAGTCGAACTCTGACGTCCTTCGATCCTCAATCTAGCTAGGCGATACTACAAGGAAATGGAAAAGAGAGGGAGTAAGCATAAAGCTTAGTAAGTTTGCATGCAATAAATAGCCACATAAAGTCTCATGATTCATTCATACTTTACTTTAAGTAATAACACAAGTTCTCAAGTGCATTAACATGGTTTACTCATGCTTACTCTTACCAATCACGTATCATATATCGAACTTATTTCTCGTGCATTACTCATGTATACCTGTATTACTCATCACATAACTTTATCACTTTTGCAATCATGAATACAAACTTAGCTAATTATCATCTTTAACATGAACTTAACTCTTTATCATCTTTGGTATGAACTTAGCTCTTTACCCGTTGAACCACTTGGAATATCGAAGGATACCCAGAATTCGTCTTACACGTAATAAGATGCCAATGCCATATCCCAGATATGGTCTTACATGGGATCACATGTCGATGCCGATGCCATATCCCAGATATGGTCTTATACGGGATCTCATATCGATGTCGATGCCACATCCCAGATATGGTCTTATACGAGATCGTATATCGATGCCATGTCCCAGACATGGTCTTACACGATTTTCCTCTTAGATGCTGATGCCATATCCCAGATATGGTCTTATACGAGATCTCAATTCGGTGCCAAGGCCATGTCCTAGACATGGTCTTATACGAGACCCTTTTAATCTCATGTCTTGACGATGGTATCCTTTCTATTCCTAAGTTCAACCGAGACTTTCACCTCAAAAATCTTCATCATTTTCTCATCAGACATCATTGGTCAATTTTCATAAAAATAATGTACATTTCATGCAATCTCAAGCATTTCAATACATAATGACACAAGGTTAATTTATTACACACAAACTTACCTCGGTATCAAAATTTGTATAATTGTTCGATTTAGTCCACCTCATTTTTCTTTCCTCAGTTTCGGTCCAGACTTCGTGTTTCTTAATCTATAATGACAATTTCACTCTTTTAATGATCACATTGACTAAATAAAACCATGCATCATACTTTGGCAAAATTATAATTTTTCCCCTATACTTTCTTATATTTACAAAATGGTCCCTAGGCTCGTATATTGAAATACACTAATTTCCTTGGTTACCCAAGCCTAGTCGAATATTTATTGAGCTCATAACAACTCACACTTTCCTTCAAAACTGATTTTTACTACATATTTTATCACTTTTACAATTAGGTCATTTTTTTATGAATTTTCCATGAAAATCACTTAGAAAAAGATGTTTATCATACATCAAACTTTCATATTCTTACACTAAACATCAAAATACATGCATGTCATGCATGGGTAAATTTTTGAACATGAACCCTAGCTCAAAATATAGCTAGAAATAGCTAAATCGAGCTATGAGGATCTAAAAAATATGAAGAACATTAAAAACGGGGCTAGGAGGTACTTACAATCAAGCTTGAAAGTTGAAGAAACCCTAACTATGGTGTCCTTAAGAATTTCGGCTAGCATGGAGAAGATGGACATGAATTTTGACTTCTTTTTCCCTTTTAATTAACTTATTAACCAAATGACCAAATTGCCCTTAAGGCGGCCCTATCAGCACCAATGTAAACCTTTTATTCTCTCTCAATCTCTTTAAATTCATTTCCAACCTTAAAATTTTGTAAGCACTCTCCACCTCCTCTCTTGCCTCTCTCATTTGCTTATCTTCATAAATTATTTTCCAGGTCCCTCTACTTTCTCAGTTCTCTCCCATGTCTTCTCACACCATAACTAAAATTTTCATTCACAACAAATTCAAACCAAGCAAAACTCTCTCTTTCCCTTTGTAGGGAAAAAATCCCAAAAAATGTTCATAAAGGTTTTAATTGATTGGAGAAGTCATAGTCTTCTCAGAATGAGAGATCTAAAACCTAATGAAACACTAAGTCATGGAAGTCCCTTCTCCTCACCTATTTTTGTAAAAATTTCAATAAAATAAAGATACTTTTTTTCTCTTTGTTTTGGGTTTCGAATTAAAATACGAAAAAACATAACACAAAAAAAGCTTTATTTTGATCTTGAATGTGACGGGTTTTTGTGTTTGTTCACTGTTAAGAGTTTGGATTTCCGTGTTTTTGTTTGGCATGGGTTTTGGTTGTAATTTGTGTTCCCCTTTTTCCTTTCTTGTTTGCAGGATCTAGTTTTGTGTTCTTTATTTTTTTTAATGTTGGAACCTTTTCTTTTTGGAGGAGGTAGCTTGATTGGGGTGTTGATTTTAGGGTTTTTTTTTTCCACTGATTTGCAAAACGGGAAAGATAGGCTTTTTTTCCTTTTCTGTTTCCACCACATTAGCCCTCTCTTTGGCATTCAGAGATTAAGCAAGAGATTGAACAACTTCCATTTTCCCTTCTTCTCCTATTCTTCTTCTCCATTCCTTTTATTCTTCTTTTTACTCCTAACCAATCATTTTTTTGACCCTTTGACTACTTGTCCAATGTGGCAAGTTAACTGGCCATATCAGCTAGTTAACTTGCCATATCAGCGGTCCCGTTAAAACAGTAATGAAAAATGTTAATAAGTGACTGATTTATCACTTTTTAATAACGTTAGTGACTGTTTTGTCATTTTTCTAAAGTTGAGTGATTGAAATGAAACCAATGTGACTGTTTTGTTAGCTACTTTAATATTGAGTGACTGTTGGTGTAATTTACCCTAAACAAAAAAAAATCTAAAACTTAAAGACAATACGGGTCCAAACCCACTCGTAAAATCATTTATTATTCTAAAATACTCTCAGAACAGAAACGTATTAAGAAGTTGATGAAAAGCCACCCACTTTTCAAGAGAAACTGTGGGTGATCGATAATGTTTCAGCAACAACAAACACTGCTATATGTCCATCACAACTTGTAAAGGCAACAAAGATACCAATAAAATAGACCTGCAAATTGAAAAAAGAGAAAACACATGGAGTGAATGAAAAGAAAAAAGAAAGAGATTCTAGTACCACCACCGCCGGGTAAAACAAAACTAAAGAAGCAAACGACTTTAATTTTTAATTATTATTTAATTTGTTTTTTGGAATATTGAATGTTATTTATTAATTTATCTCATAAATCAAAAAATAATAATATAAAAATTTAAAATAAAAAATAAAAAATTTGGAACAATTAAAAATAATATATAGTAGATTAATATTTTTTATTAAAGTATTTGTGTCAAGGTTACAATATAATTTTACTTTTATATAAATATCAAAAAATGTTTAATATAATTAATAAAAAACATTATTCAAAAGAATAATTAATAAATATAATTAAAATATATAAATTATTTTAATAATTCAAATATAGTGCTAATAAAAAATTTCCTAATCATGATTAAATAATTTATAAATTATAAAAAAGGGTAAAATACACCATTAAACTAGGGTAAGTTTTTGTTTTGCTCACTTAATTAAAAAAAGTTACAATTTGACCACTAAAATTTTTGAAATTATTTTTTGTCACCCGACTATTAAGTGACACTTTTTTAGTTGGTATAATAGCAATTTTAGTTCTTTATTTTTATACTTTCTGCCAATTTGACCCTGGCTATATGTAAAATGATAAAACATTGAAATACTTTTTTACGAATTTAGAAAATTATATAAATTAAATAAAAATAAAAATAATAGTAGATAAAAATTTCAAAAATCGATAAAGTGAGGAAAATTTGTTTTAAAACCTTCCAAGTTTTCTATTTGTATTATTTGTATAGAAATATATTATACATATTCTTTAAAAAACATAGAAAAATAAAAACATTAACCTAAATTATTGGTTTTATGTTTTTTACCTCTTATGTTTCTTGACATTACTTTTTTGTTATTAAAAGAATTTCAATATAATTTGTTTTTACAATTTGAGTTTTGAAAATTAATTTAAATGAATTGAGAATCTGAATTGAGTTTGTAAAAGGAAATTTTATGATATAATTTTGAATTTTTTAGCTAAAAATTGGCATTAGAGTCAATTTCATAAGCCTTTATAATATCAGTTCTAGATGTTCTTAAGGTCATGAAACTTGAATTGAATATATAACTTATTTGGTTTTGAGAAACACTAAGGAAGCATGTTGTAACACCCAAAACCCGGCCTGGACGTCCAACCCAAATTTTGGGAGTTACCTCATCACTTAGCAATTATCACACAACACATAATAAAGTTAAACCATACTCATAACACATTTATCATAAAACGAATTAAGTATATAACCTTCCAGATTCGTCCTAATATAGTTACCAAAATCCTAACAAACTACTTAAGGAAAGGTAAATGCTTGACCAAGCATCCGCTGCGCTGAACCGCTCAAGCTTAGGGATCACCTGAAATCCAACCAAAACAAAATGAGTTGTGAACTCAGTGCGTAACAGAAGTTAAGTTATTCAATTAGTATTCATTTATAAAGTAGTCCATATTCAGAGATTCGATTCGGTACAGGACTGTTTACAATTCCAATTCAGAACAGATCAGTTGTATACAGATATTTATACATATGCAAATTCATATATATATATCACAGATCAGATTCAGATACAGATATTCCTAGACCCCATCCGCTACACACCATCTTCGACCATCCCAACACACTGTTAAGGACATTCAATGCCCTTCTATCCCTACACACCACAAAGTGTCTATTGACATGTTTACAGTAACACAACTTAGCTGCTGAATAATAATGCGTCAAAGCGCCAAAATCGAAATTATTTACATAGTGGCTTTGTAATAGCCCATTTTTCAGTGAAGTCGGAACAGTGGTTTCGGGACTACAAATCTGACCCAAAATATAATTTATTTTTATTTTATTATATGGTTCATAATATGGTAGATATGTCGTGTGAAAAATTTGACACGAAAATTTTATCGATTTAGTGCCTAATTACGAGAGGGACTAAATTGCATAAAATGCGAAAGTCAAATTCTAGTAGCTATAAGGATCAAATAGCTATGGAATTCAAAACTAGAGGTCCTTATATGGTAATTAGACCATTAGGAAAAGTATGTAGATTTTTATGGTGACTCATCCATGGAATTATAGAAAAATGTTAAGGACTAAATTGGAAATAGCAAAAACTTAATTAATTAAAAAGATGATAAAATATATCATCTTAATTTATTTCATCTTCAACCTAAAAACATATGGAAACCCTAGGAGAGAGAAAAGAAGCTTTCAAGGCCTAATTGGGTAAGTTCCTTTGTCCCGTTTTTAGTAATTTTGATATTTTTGAAACTGAGATAGCTTAATCTCTCTTTTTAAGGGATTAATTTGAAAAGTTATCAAGGTTTGGAAAATGGGTCATGGATGTATATGCTGGAAATTAGAAATTTATGGTAGAAAATGAAAGATTATTGATAGATAAACAACTTTTACAAAGTGATTTTTGATGGAAACTTGATTTAGAGACTAAAATGTAAACTTGTGAAATTGAAGGAAAAATTATGAACTTTTATGTATACATGTGCTGTAAATTTTGTAATGGGGCTTTGGTTAGGCTTGGAATAGGGAGTAATTTGCACAAGTTTCATTTTTCGGGCCTAGGGACGAAATCGAAATTTAAGTAAAAGTTAGGGGCAAAATGGTAATTTTGCCTAAGATGTAAATTGAGTCCCTATGAGTATGAAAAATGAAAAATTGATGATTAAAGTTATTTATATAGATCCAGAAAACACAAACTCGAGGCTAGATCGAGGAAAATGAAAGATTTCGGATTAGTAGATTACTAACGCGAACAAGTGTCGAGGTAAGTTCGTGTAACTTAATCGGTCATGTAATTATGTTATTTGAATGTTGTGTTTGTATGTAATGTGATTTATGTTAATGTGCTTTACTTGTATGCTATGATGGAAAATTTGCTACATGCTTGAAATGGTAATAAAGGGGTTAGTCCCGATTGAATGTTGAATTCTGATAATTATATGTGCTTTCCCGAAACTAATAAGGTTCTGCATTTGTTTTGGACGGGATTTAGCTTGGACGAGTAATCCCATTGACCTTGTTATATAATGGATTTAGCCCGGACGGGTAATCCTAATATAATACCTCTCGAGTATGCATTAAGATTAGGGTTTAGCCTGGACTGGTAATGCTAATCGAGCTCCCTCGAGCTTACATTATATAAAAGATTTAGGCTGGACTGGTAATCCTGTTACACGATTTGTGGCTCGAGAGTGTGTTCCTTGGTTAAGTTCCCTAAGGGGTACCCTCGAATAAGAAATTGACAGATTACGGAACCGTACACTTCGAGTGTATTACTTGAGCATCCATCGTAATCCAATGATTCAATGGTCATGTATCCCTTGACTTGGCATGAGAATCTTGAGATGTAATGTTAATGACTTGAAAGAACATTGCATGATGAGCTCATCTATTTTTACTTGACATGTTTGTAAGTGTTGTGACTAACATGTTTGATTGAAGGCATGTGCTTAGGAAAATTTGCTAATGGATGGAAAACATGATGTTGTGTGCTGAAATTTAATAACAGGATTGGTAAGTTTAGTTTCTGTTATACGAACTTACTAAGCATGTAATGCTTACTCCATTTATTTTTCCCTTGTTTTATAGTGCTCAAAAGCTCGTGAAGGTTGGAAGATCATTAGAGCATCGTCACACTATCAACTAGCATTTTGGGTATATTTAATGAAGTCATTTTGGGTATAATGGCATGTATAGAACAACTTGGCCAATAGTGGCTTGAAAATGATGTTTTGTAATCTAGCCATTGGAATGGCTAGAAATGGTTCATTTTGGTATGACTAAGTAGATTATTTTGATACATAAATACACATGTGTTATATTGAGTATATGTGGTTTAATGTACTTATTGCATAAGTTAAACCAAGGTAAGTTTATAGACACTTGTGTTTGAAATGATATGCCAGGTTGAATGATAGAATTGCTTATTTCGAATGCTTGAATTGGTTGGTATTGGGTGTGTGTTTCAAGTGCAGGTTTTGGGTGAAATTTTGGGTGAGAAATGAAGCTAGAAATGGCTTCATTTTGTCCACACGAGCACCGTGTGTGACACACGGCCTGGTAACACGGGCATGTAGTTAGGCCGTGTGTCTGCTGCACCTAAATTTTGAGAAATAGAATGCTCAGAATTGAGCACACGGGCAGAGACACGGGCGTGTGTCTCAGCCGTGTGTGACACACGGCCTAGAACACGGGCGTGTGTCTTGGCCGTGTGAAACCTACACCTAATTTGAATTAAATTAAATTACCACATGGCCTGGCACACGGGCGTGTGGCATGGCCATGTGGCGTAAGTCAGAGAGCACCCTAAATCAGACACGGCCTGAGGCACTGGCGTGTCTAAGGATCACACGGGCGTGTCGCTTAGACCACACGGGCGTGTGAGTCCTGCACCTTAGAAATTTTTTGTAATTTTGCGAAAAATTCTTAGAGGTTCCGATTAAGTCCCGATTCGATTTTAATGCTCGTATTGGGCCTCGAGGGCCTGATCAAGGGACGATATGGATGATCTTGGTAAATGAATAGTAATTTTATGAATTATCTAAAAAATGTTCTGAATGTTCTGGTAATGCTCTGAAACCCTGTTCCAACGACGGGTACGGGTTAGGGGTGTTACAGGCTTAACCACTGATTCAGAGTAGATCACTTCTTTCTTCACAACATCCCAACCCATGCAAATGCAGAGTGCAGGTATTCACAATACACTTACAGTTATAATATTCATGTGTCAGTTACAGAGTATCAGAGAGTTCTCATTCAATCAAGTTCAGATCATACATACAATGGGAAATCATCATCAGTTATAGACCACATTTACGGCCTCAAAAATGGGTTTCGAGCCTCTTTTATAATGACACACGGCCTGGACACACGACCATGTCCTTGCCCGTGTGGTTTACACGGCCTGGGCACACGCCCATACCCTCTGCCCGTGTGGTTCTAACATGTAAATAGAGAGTTACACGACTTGGACACACGGCCGTGTCCTTGCCCATGAGACTCACACGGCCTGGGCACACGCCCGCGTGTGTACCCGTGTGGTCTTAAGTCACAAACAGTGAGTTACACGGCCTAGACACATGCCCATATCCCATGCCCGTGTGAACCCTTCACTAATATGGCCACACACGGCCTGGACACACGCCCGTGTGCCAGCCCGTGTGGCCCCAATTCAATGAACAGTGAGTTACACGGCCGATCACATGGCCGGCCACACGTCTGTGTGGCTCACACGGCTAGTCACACGCCCGTGTGTCTGGCCGTGTGGCGTTGACAGCCACCATTTTCAGCTACCCGAAACTTTCAAAAGTAAGGTTTCTGGTACGCACTTGATTTCGCTTTGATGGAGAAATGTTACGTAGACTACCCAGAACCTAAATAATCATTCACTAATCAATAATACCATCAATTTCAATAATTTAGCAAAAAAAAAAACCCACCGCCAAAACATGTCGAAAGATTCGACGCAACCCCAACTTTATTCGCGCACTCACCTCGTACGAAATAGGAAAATCAGACTAACACGGGGGGTTAACATCTCTTGCAAGGTCTTCACCTAAAAAGATAACCAATCAAATTATTATACCAAGCGTTCAAACAATCGAGCAAAACACATTTTGACATAATATCGTTAACTCGGTGAAACTCACAAAACGAGAGGAAAGTAACAGCAAAACTTACTCAACAATCGCCCAGTCGACTTTACAGGCAACAAAGAACTCTCAATTAATGCAGAATTGAATACCGAAGAAGGAAAATAAAAGAAAAGAAGGAGGATTGAAAAATAGACTTAAAGAGAAAAAGGAAAAAAACGTAAGGAAGAAGATACGACAGAAAATCTTTAGATTATTTAAAATTAACCACCTCCTTCCGGCAATTGCAAAAAAAAAAAAATTTCCTAACATATACGATGGGATTCTAACTTAGATGCAGACAAAATACAGACAGATGCTTGACCAGTGAACCAGTAGGCTCATTCTTCACACTGATTTACCTATAATTAAACTTAACTACGAAACCCATGGGTGAAGTTTTTTTCAAAACAATCACAAAAATTATTAACAATACAACTCGAACTCCAGACCTTAAACATAACAGCAGAGCATAGTACCACAGATATAGAAATTAATTACTTCAGATTCTCACAATTAAATTCCTGAAATTTTAGGGTGTTAAAACTCTCTCCCCCTAAAAGAAAATTTTGGCCTCAAAATTGTACCTGAGTTAAACAGATAGGGATACATATGTCAAATTGCTTCTTCAGGTTCCCACATGGCTTCCTCAGTGTTGTGGTTCCACTACAGGACCTTTACTAGAGTAACAGCTTTCTTCCTCAGCACTTTAACATCATGCTCCAAAATCTGGACAGGTTCCTCTTCAAATGTTAAATCCGGTAGTAACTCAATCTCGTTGACCGGAACAATATGCGACGGTTCTGATCAATACCATCTCAACATCAAGACATGAAACATATCATGGATTCGATCCAGCTCCTGTGGTAATTCCAACTGGTAAGCAACAGGTCCGACACACTTCAAGATACGGTAAGGCCCAATAAGCCTTGGGCTTAGTTTGCCCTTGCCTCCAAGTTGGAGGACCTTTTTCCAAGGTGATACCTTTAGAAACACCTGATCACCTACTGAAAACTCAATATTCTTTCATTTTAAATCTGTATAAGACTTTTTTCAATCCGATGCGGCTTTCAGTCGATCCCGAATTACTTTCACAGTACTTTCACAGTGTTCTCAGTTTCAGAAACCAGCTCAGGGCTCAATATCTGGCGTTCACTTAACTCCATCCAACATAACGGAATGCGGCACTTACGACCATATAAAGCCTCGTAGAGTGCCATCTGAATACTAGACTAAAAACTATTTGTAACGACCCAAAATTGGGCCTAGTAGGATTGGGCCCAATGGGCCTTGGGCGTACGAGTGTTTAAAATTTTTGAGAACAAGAGAATGGCATTATTTCAAATTGGACTTATTAGGAAGGTGATTTTGGAAAGTTACGAGGTTTCTAGGAAGTTACGGGTTCAAGTTAGGCTATAGGTAAATTTTTGTATTTGAGCACTTAAGGGGAAAAGGCAAGTGGCATCAAGGCTTAAGGTAATAAGTGTGTATTTTGCTAGCATAAGAGAGCATATGGCAAGGAGGTTAAGGCATCAAGTGGAGAGCATGGAGGGAAGGGGTTCAAATCCCATCTTTTGTAAATTTTGGATTTATTTTTGTGCTATTCATCCAAAGTGTCGGTCAAGGCTTTAATAAGGTAAGAAAGACTTTTTAATTTGGGAAAGATGGCTAAGGAATATGGTAAGGAGGAAGACTAGGGAAAAAGAAGGAAAGAAATGAAGGAAAAAGGTAAGAGAAGGGAACATGTTGGCCTATTATGTGGAGGATGTTTTAGAAAGATTATTTTGGGTCAACATTCATTTTTTGGTAAAGATGATACATGGTTTGGGAGGTGTGTTTAGGGAGCATATTCGGCCATTAGTATGTGAGTGTGCCGAAAGTTGTTGGCATTTTTGTGCATTTTGAAGACTTTTACTTCAAGCTTTTTGAGTTATTTTCTCTCAACTTGTGTTGTCAAATTTCTTTGTGATATTTATTTCTATTCTCAACCCTTTCTTCAGTCTTCTTTTTCCTTCAACCCATAATCGAAACATCAAATTCATCTCATAGCCGAAACTTGGTTTTTGTGGTTACCGAAGCTTCTTTGCCTTCTCGGGTTTTCGGTGGTTGTAAGGCCGGATCTATTCTTTGCTACTTCCATCTTCTTGGTTCTCTTGGTGTGGGCCGAATCGGTAGAGTGTTAGCTTACACTGTCATCATCTTTCTAGCCTTAAGGAAATCGATAGAAGGGGATCTATTATTGTCAAGGTAAGGGATTCATCCTGGTTCTTTTTGATCTTTTTCGTTGATCGGTTAGTTTGCTAAACGGTATAGAGGTGATGACTAATCGTTTATTTTTAGGGACCAAATCGCTCGATCAATTATCCCTCGTAATAAGAGACTCGGATTGTTGGTAAGTGATATAGATTGTTAATCAATCGAAATACTTGGTTGAAGTTGTAAATTGGGCTTTGGACTAATTGTTGACCGATTGTACCTTTAGGTGCCGCGGAGAGTATCGTGTTACGGGTTCCGAATAATGTGTGTAATCCCGTACCCTTCCGAATACATGTTTGAAATGGTGTGTAATCTCATACCTCTGTAAATGTTTGATGATATGTTCTATGGTTCGGTTGAAATACTGAAGAAAATCGAAAACCGGCATCCGTGACCACTCGGGCGTGCGTATGTTCGTAGTAGTAACCATATTTTGCAATGAAACAGTTTGGTCAGCAGTAGTGAAGTGATTTTGAAAAATCACGAAAAATAGGAGAAAGGGAATTAGAAAGCGAATAAGATATCAAATTAAAGCTTACTGTGTCTATTTTCATATGATAGAAACGGAGTAGAAAGAGAAACTTTATATTCTGTGATATTTTAAATTTAGTGGGACTGGCTCTGATTGACTTTGTGGTTCCCTGATCTGTCTTAGAAAAATAATTTAAAATTGTAAAAAGTGAATTATGAGTTATAATTTATATGTATAGATTCCTTAGTGAGCCTATTTTCAATAGAAATAAGTGGGAGCAGCATATGAAAACTGTACAGTTACATATTTGAATTTCGGTTAAGAGAGGTCAGAACCGTTGGTCAGTGAAACAAGGGAAACTTTAAGGAATAAAATGTACTAAATGGTTAAGCCAAAAATTCTGGAAAAATTTTAGTAAGAAGATATATGAGTCTAGTTTCAAGGAAAATTTATGGATTTAAATTTTGAGTTTCCTAACTCGAGTTATAGTCAATTTAGTCAGTATGACGCAGATGGACAATTTCAATTTTTATGCCCCAAATTAGTAGTTAAGTCTGGGTTGCGAAATTACCATAATACCCTTAGAGGGTAAATTACCGAAATACCCCTGGGTTGCGAGATTACCAAATTACCCTTAGTGGGTAAGATTACCGAATTACAAAAATGCCCTTATGGGCCGAATTACGAAAATGCCCTTATGGGCCGAATTACGAAAATACCCTTATGGGTCGAATTACGAAAATGCCCCTATAGGCCGATTTGTTATATTGCCTTAATGGGCCGATTTGTTATATTGCCTTAACGGGTCGATTTGATATATTGCTTAAATGGGCCGATTTGATATATTGTCATAATGGGCCAATTTGATAGAATGCCTTAATGGGCAGAATTGCAAAGTGTTATAATGGGCCGATTTATCGTAACAAATCTCTGGATTAATAATTGTTGTTTATATTTGTAAATATTATGCCTTACTATAAATGTTGCATTTACATAATTTTGCATGGGATGGGAAAAATGTTGAAGAGAAGTGTAGCCTGGTGGCTTTGCCACAAATATTATGAAAAGTAGTTTGACTGCAGCGATACATTTTGATTCTGGTGGCTCTGCCACAAATTCTGATAATGGCTATGTGTCAACCTAAATATGGCTTTGTGCTATCGTGATTATGGTTTCGTGCTAAACGTATTTACCCGGGGCTATGTGCCTAACATATGAATTAACGACTCTGTGTCGATCATTTGTACCAAGGCTGTGTGCCGATTATATTACCGTATATGATATTCTGGTGGCTCCGCCACAATCTGTATAGTGGCTATGCCACGCATAATTATGACTCTGGTGGCTCAGCCACAAATATTATGAAATGGCAACTTGCCTGCGATTGGTGTGTTTGGCGGGGTGGGTTGACTTGATCCCCACAGGTGTGATGGGATGGTACGGGTGGTGTGTAGCGGATGGATTACTAGGATGGGTTGGGTTGCATATATTGCACATATATAAATATATTTTGTTTTGTAAATGGGCTTCGGTCCAAGTGTATGTTAAATGGGCTTAAGCCCAAGATAATGCTAAATGGATTCAGGCCCAGTGGATAACGGTAAGGGGATTATACACTGAGTTCTTGTAACTCACTCCCCCTTTTCCTTAACCCTTATAGGTAATGCTCCGTGACGAGGACTTGGGGCCATGGATGACTCGATGGAGGCCATACTTCAGAAATGGTGTTCTTGAACTTTAGAATTTCTATTTACGTTACTTTATTTCTTTTACTATTTTGGGTTTTTAAGTTGTAATAAGGCCTCTGGAATATTTTATTTTTGCATTATGTTTGACGTATTTATTATTTTGCTTGAATTATTTTAAATGGGGATTTTCTAAAAGCATAACCAATGGTTTTCCAAAATTGATTAATAAATAGATTTTATAACAAACTTTTACAAATATTTTAACTCGGAAATTTTCTCTCGAATTATCAACAATATTTTTTCAAAAGCCATGGTTTTAAAGTTCACTACCTTGATTTTTGATTCATCAAAACAACCTCTCAAATATAGTTCTATTTTATCAAATATTTACATCCAACCTTGTTTTCTTAACCATAACCAAATAACATTCAATTTAGTACAAATCACAAGGACTTTATACGTTTTCCTCATGTGACATGTCAGATCTGGTCGTAACGCATGGGCCGGGATTGGGGTGTTACATTTTATGGTATCAGAACTCGGTTGCAAAACTTGGCTGTGGTTTGGGTTCAAAAGTGTTTTCAAAGCCGTTTAAAATTTTAATTTATAAATACATGTTCTAAAGGAAGTATGGCACCACGGGTATCCTGCACCAAGTCAAGTAAGTTTATGTTTTCAATTTATGATTATTGTGGTATGACTGTAGAAATACTCTAGAACTCTTAGCTTTAGGAGCTGAAACTATAGAAACTGAGACCTTAGATACGTACTACGAAAACAACTTTACTTCCTAAACTCTATAAAACATTGTTTAATAAACACTGAAATAGTATACTGATTCATAAAAGTCGTAATAAGATTAAGTCGACATTAGTGAACATGAACGCTAGAAGACGTGGACGCGGTAGACGTGGACGTGGTAGAGGCCGAGGTGCTAGGGCTAGATCTTCAACATCGGGCCATGTTTTCGAAAGGGAGGTGTTGGCATTGCCAGTGGCTGAGACGGAGTCTTATGACCGAGCTGGAATTGATGAGCTGACTCAGCTAGTTAGGGAGCTTGTGGAGGAGGTTAGAGAAATGGGTCGAACACTTTGAATTAGGTGCGTGGACTGTAAGAAGAAATTAGATCGCGGTTCTCTAGGGCCGCAGTCTCGTTCTGTGAAGCGTGTTAAGGCACGTCCAAACTTTCCGGCTTGCGATTATTGCAGAAGGCGTCATCCGGGAGAATGCTGGAGGAGGTCAGGAGCATGCTTGAGATGCGAGTCTAAGGAGCATAAGGCTCGGGATTGTTTCATCACCATCAAGTCATGTATGTTTTGGTTGGACGTGATGATTGAATGTAGAAAATTTTATGTATAAGTGGTAGATAATTGCTTGCTTCTGTGGTTAGGTGTTTGGTTGTGTGAAAGAGGATTGAAGATTATGTTAAAAGTACATTAGTGTTATTAAGATCAGAGTGCGCAGCGAAAGCATAGTGGTGTGATTTGAGCGATGCATTTAGTAGTTGGTTGGAAATTTTAAGGACGAAATTTCTTTAAGGAGGGTAGAATTGTAACGACCCGAAATTGGGCCTAGTAGGATTGGGACCAATGAGCCTTGGGCGTAGGAGTGTTTAAAATTTTTGAGAACAAGAGAACAGCATTATTTCAAGTTGGACTTATTAGGAAGGTGATTTTGGAAAGTTACGAGGTTTCTAGGAAGTTACGGGTTCAAGTTAGGCTATAGGTAAATTTTTATATTTGAGCACTTAAGGGGAAAAGGCAAGTGGCATCAAGGCTTAAGGTAATAAGTGTGTATTTTGCTAGCATAAGAGAGCATATGGCAAGGAGGTTAAGGCATCAAGTGGAGAGCATGGAGGGAAGGGGTTCAAATCCCATCTTTTGCAAATTTTGGATTTATTTTTGTGCTATTCATCCAAAGTGTCGGTCAAGGCTTTAATAAGGTAAGAAAGACTTTTAATTTGGGAAAGATGGCTAAGGAATATGGTAAGGAGGAAGACTAGGGAAAAGAGGAAAGAAATAAAGGAAAAGGTAAGAGAAGGGAACATGTTAGCCTATTATGTGGACGATGTTTTGGAAAGATTATTTTGGTTCAACATTCATTTTTGGTAAAGATGATACATGGTTTGGGAGGTGTGTTTAGGGAGCATATTCGACCATTAGTATGTGAGTGTCTTAGAAAGTTGTTGGCATTTTTGTGCATTTTGAAGACTTTTACTTCAAGCTTTTTGGGTTATTTTCTCTCAACTTGTGTTGTCAAATTTCTTTGTGATATTTATTTCTATTCTCAACCCTTTCTTCAGTCTTCTTTTTCCTTCAACCCATAACCGAAACATCAACTTCATCTCATAGCCGAAACTTGGTTTTTGTGGTTACCGAAGCTTCTTTGCCTTCTCGGGTTTTCGGTGGTTGTAAGGTCGAATCTATTGTTTGCTACTTCCATCTTCTTGGTTCTCTTGGTGTGGGCCGAATCGGTAGAGTGTTAGCCACAAATATTATGAAATGGCAACTTGCCTGCGATTGGTGTGTTTGGCGGGGTGGGTTGACTTGATCCCCACAGGTGTGATGGGATGGTACGGGTGGTGTGTAGCGGATGGATTACTAGGATGGGTTGGGTTGCATACATTGCACATATATAAATATATTCTGTTTTGTAAATGGGCTTCGGTCCAAGTGTATGTTAAATGGGCTTAAGCCCAAGATAATGCTAAATGGATTGAGCTCAGTGGATAACGGTAAGGGGATTATACACTCGAGTTCTTGTAACTCACTCCCCTTTTCCTTAACCCTTGTAGGTAATGCTCCGTGGCGAGGACTTGGGGCCATGGATGACTCGATGGAGGCCATACTTGAAATGGTGTTCTTGAACTTTAGAATTTCTATTTACGTTACTTTATTTCTTTTACTATTTTGGGTTTTAAGTTGTAATAAGGCCTCTGGAATATTTTATTTTTGCATTATGTTTGACGTATTTATTATTTTTCTTGAATTATTTTAAATGGGGATTTTCTAAAAGCATAACCAACGGTTTTCCAAAATTAATTAATAAATGGATTTTATAACAGACTTTTACAAATATTTTAACTCGGAAATTTTCTCTCGAATTATCAACAATATTTTTTCAAAAGCCACGGTTTTAAAGTTCACTACCTTGATTTTTGATTCATCAAAATAACCTCTCAAATGTAGTTGTATTTTATCAAATATTTACATCCAACCTTGTTTTCTTAACCATAACCAAATAACATTCAATTTAGTACAAATCACAAGGACTTTATACGTTTTCCTCATGTGACATGTCAGATCTGGTCGTAACGCATGGGCCGGGTTTGGGGTGTTACACTATTGTTGTATGTGAACTCCACCAATGGTAGGTACTCCTCCTAGCTACCCCTGAAGTCTATCACACAACCCCAAAGCATATCTTCTAGGATCTGGATGACTCGCTCCGACTGTCCGTCGGTCTGAGGGTGATACGCAGTACTGAAATTTAGTCGAGTGCCTAAAGCCTCATGGAGTTTCTTCTAGAACTGATACATAAATTGTAGATCTCTATAAAAAATGATCGAGACCGGAATTCCGTGTAGTCTCACAATTTCAGCGATGTATAGTTTAGCTAACTTCTGTAAGTAGTAGTCTGTTCGGATAGGAATGAAATGGGCAGACTTGGTCAACCAATCAACGATGACCCAAACTGAATCTTTCTTAGTCGGAGTTAAAGGTAACCCCGTAACAAAATCTTAGTTACTCGCTCCCACTTCCACTGTGGAATCTTAACTGGTTGCAGCAGTCCAGAAGGCAACTGATGTTCGGCCTTAACCTTCTGACATGTCAAACAGTGGGACACAAAAGTGACTACGTCCTGTTTCAGTCCAGGCCACCAATAAATCTCTCGGAGATCCCGGTACATCTTGTTCCCACCAGGATACATAGCATAGGGACTATTATGTGCCTCCTATAGAATCGAATGCCTTAATTCCTTATGATTGGGTACACAAATACGACCATTGAAACATAGCACCTTATCGTTGCTCAAACTAAAATCAGAATTCTCATTTGAGTCAATATGTTGCATACGCTGGACTAAAGACTTGTCATTTAATTGCTTAGTTCGAATCTGCTCCACCCAAATCGGTTTTACTTATAATTCAGCCAACAGTCCACCGTCCTCAACCAGACTCAAACGAGCTAACAATGCTCTCATGTTTACCATTGCTCTACGGCTGAGGGCATCAGCTACCACATTAGCCTTACCTGGATGGTATTCGATTGTGCAATCATAATCTTTAAGTAACTCAACCCATCAGCGCTACCAGAGATTTAACTCTTTTTGGGTTAACAAATATTTGAAACTCTTATGATCGGTGTAAATAATACAACTTTCGCCATACAGATAATGTCTCCAAATTCTCAGAGCAAACACAACCGTAGCTAGCTCAAGATCGTGCGTAGGGTAGTTACCCTCGTGTGTCTTAAGCTCTCGCGACGCGTAAGCGGCCACCTTACCATCGTGCACAATGACACATCTTAACTCGACATGTGAAGCATCACTGTATACCACAAACTCTTTACCTGATTCTAGTTGAACTAAGACAGGAGCTTGTGTCAGAACGGACTTGAGTTTATCGAAACTAGACTGTTGTGCCTCAGACCACACGAATGGAGCATTCTTACGTAACAGCTTTGTCAAAGGTGATGCAATCAGGGAAAACCCTTTGACTAACCTTCGGTAGTACCCGGCTAAACCCAGGAAACTACGAAGCTCAGATGCATTTTTCGGTTGTTTCCACTCAACAAAAACTTCAATTTTATTGGGATCAACTCGAATCCCCTTCACCGTCACCACATGACCCAGAAAGGCAACTTCCTGCAACCAGAACTCACACTTACTAAACTTGGCGTACAACTATTTTTCTCGGAGTATCTGAAGTACAATAGGAAGATGATCATCATGCTCAGTTTCTATTTTAGAGTAGATCAAGATATCATCGATGAAAACCACTACAAACTGATCCAAGTGGGGTTGAAACACCCGATTCATTAAATCCATAAATGCTGTCGGGGCATTCGTTAATCTGAAAGGCATTACCAGAAACTCATAATGTCCATAACGAGTTCTGAAAGCAGTTTTGTACACATCAATCTCTTTGACCTTGAGCTAATGGTAACCCGATCATAGATCAATTTTAGAAAAGATGGACGCTCCCCAAAACTGGTCAAACAAGTCGTCAATCCTCGATAACGGATACTTATTCTTGATTGTCAACTTGTTCAACTGCCTATAGTCAATGCACATCCTCATCGACCCATCCTTCTTCTTAACAAACAATATCGGTGCCCCCCACTGAGACACACTCGGTCGAATAAATCCTCTATCAAAGAGTTCCTGAAGTTGTGCTTTTAATTCGATCAGCTCTTTCGGTGTCATGTTATAGGGTGCAATGGACATTAGAGCAGTATCTGGTAACAGGTCAATTCCAAATTCCACCTCTCTATCTGGGGATACTCCGGGCAATTCCTCGGGAAAGACGTTCGAAAATTCCCTCACAGTGTGGATATCTCCTACTGAAAGCTTTTTGGGAGTAGAATCGGATACGTAAGCAAGGTATGCCTAGAATCGGATACGTAAGCAAGGTATGCCTCGCACCCCTTTCAGACTAACTTATCTGCTACAAGAGCGGAAATTACATTAGAGAGGTAATCTCGATGCTCACCAACCATAACCACCTCGTCATTCTTAGTTGGTCTCCGAGTAACCCTCTTGGTTGCACAGTCTAGACTGACCCGATACTCAACAAGCCAATCCATTCCCAAAATCAAGTCAAACTCATTAAAGGGAAATTCCATTAAATCAGCTGGAAATACCATGCCATGAAGTTCTAGGGGTACAAGGTTGTATACTCTATCAACTCGGATTGACTGTCCGAATGGACTAATCACGAAAAACTCTCTCGCAGTATTCTCAGAAGTTAAACCCAGATTTACAGAAACAACACTAGCTATATACAAGTGAGTAGAACCAATATCATTGAGAGCATAATACGAAGTATAATGAATAAAGAAGGTACATGCAATGACATCAGCATCATCGCTCTCCTCATGGCGTCTCGCCATAAAAACCAGTGCCGGCTGATGAACCTCAATCTGACCTGCACCTCTACCCGGTGCTCTCTGTCCTCTCCTAGATCCATGTCCACCCCTACCAGTACCACGACCTCTGAATGGTTGCTGAACCTCCCTCGGAGGTCGAACAGAATTCAGAGTCAGAGTTTGAGCCGCAGCTGGCACTAAATCAGATCGATAGGGGTAATCCCTAACTTGATGCTCCATCGAACCGCAACGGAGGCATGCTCCTAATTTCCTACAACACTCACCCGGATGGCACTTCCCACAATCACCGTACAGCTGAATCTCAGTCGCTTCCGCTGATGCCTCGACCCTTGGGGGCCTATCAAATCTCGCCCATTTCTTAGGGCGCTGACTAGAACCAGAAGGACCCGAATCCCTCTTAACCTTATTCTGATCCTTCTCATGATCACGACGCTCGCCCTCAGTGCGCTTCACTTCTTCCACTATCTTCACTTTGCCAACTAGAACCACGAAAACCCGCTCCCTCTGAGGAGCTATTAGAACTCGCAAGTCATATTTCAACCCCTCTTCAAATCACACACACTTATCATAGTCGGATGCTACTAAAGTCCGTGCATATCTAATAAGTCACAGAAACTCGGCTTCATATTCAGCCATAGACCGATCGCTCTAAACTAGGCTCATAAACTCACGTCGACGAGCCTCAACATAACTCACCCCCACATACTTACCCTGGAAGGTGTTCTTGAAATAATCCCAGTTAACTTGTTAGGGGTGAGCACCTTGTTCAATTGTCGGCCACCACTGTCTGAGTGGGAGTACAGTCAAGATCTACCATAATATGCTCAGTAGCCTCGAGCCAATACTCAGCAACAGTAGGAGCGACTCCTATGACGCCCCTGAATAATTCAGCCCAATCGACCAGAGTCATTCTATAGCGACCCTTGGCCTCTCGATCCCGAATGGGTCCCTGCAACCCTCTCTAGCATTCGAATCATGGCCTGAGATAGTGCATCAACCCAGCCGTTGGAGCCTGGGACTCCGTCTCAGCAGTGGGAGTACCAACAGTTTCACTGGTCTCCAAGTTAGGCAGACTACCCATAGAGGATAACTCTGCTCGAGCTCTTCCTCGGCGTCCTCGACGCCCTTGCATACCACGTTCACGACTACCGCGTGAACTCATAAATGCAATCTAGCTACAATATCAGAGTACATAGATCAGTTCAGACATCCAGCAGGGCGATTCCACCAGTTCACATCAAAATATTTTTCCCATACAGTTTAAGGGTTATAATCTTGATAACAGAACATAAATACTTATGGAGTCAGCGGTAGAGGCTCGGTCGTTCACTAGCGTTTCAGTATTTCCATATTAGTTCAGATTCTAATTATCACTAAGTTACTTTTCTTACACATTATGAGCCCAAATACAGTTCGAGTGTTGACTAACCTGGCTCTGATACCACTAAATGTAGCACCCAAAACCCGACCTGGATGTCCAGCCTAAATTTCGGGAGTTACCTCACACTTAGCAATTATCACACAACACATAATAAAGTTAAACCATACTTCATAACACATTCATCATAAAACGAATTAAGTACATAACCTTCCAGATTTGTCCTAATATAGTTACCAAAATCTTAATAAACTACTTAAGGAAAGGTAAATGCTTGACCGAGCATCCGCTGCATTGACCCACTCAAGCTTGCGGATCACCTAAAATCCAACCAAAACAAAATGAGTTGTAAACTCAGTGCATAACAGAATTTAAGTTATTCAAATAGTATTCATTTATAAAGTAGTCCATATTCAAAGATTGATTTGGTACAGGACTGTTTACAATTCCAATTCAGAACAGATCAGTTGTATATAGATATTTATACATATGCAAAGTCATATATATCGCAGATCAGATTCAGATACAGATATTCCTAGACCCCCATCTGCTACACACCATTGGAAACACAAAAATATACACACTTTTTAATGCCCTTTTTAACTTAAATTCATGCAGTTTTGATAAAAATTTTATCGAAAAATAATTAATTTTTAAATTATGAACTTGTTGAATTTTAATTAATTTTATAATTAAATTTGATTAATTTTAATTATTTTTCGACAGATTTGCACAAAGGGCAAAAAAAAATGACTCGGGAGACACTGCTAGAAGTTCAAAATCGAGAAGTAATTTGAAGTATCAAGAAAAATTAATTTTTAGCCTAAGTCGGTCCAATTATGTGTATTAATTCATGATATAATTAATTTTAATTTATATCCAATTTAATTTGGATTAAATAAATTATTATTAATTAATTATGAAAAAGTGGTCTAGTTGAGTCGAACCAAGTGAACCGAACCGACCAAGAAGTGGACAGCCGAAAACCGTCAATATGCTGACCCAAATCAGCTTATTGGCTGATTATTTAGCTTGCAAAGATGCCCTTGAAGACTTGTTCAAGTTGCAAACAAACCCCTGCACAATTGGTGGCTTTATAGATTTGCCCCAAGCCTTAGCAAAGTTGAAACTATCAACCTTGCCACATGTGTGGCCGGCCAAGGGAGGGCTCGTTGGCTGATAATTTTATCTATTTTTATCATCCATTTTCAGCTATAAAAACCCCTTTAGGCTGGTCATTTGAAACACATCTCAAGAATTCACATCTTTTCTCTCTTCTTTCCACTTTCTCTCTTCTTTTCCATTCCAAATTCCCTTGCTCTCTTGCCGATTTCTCCTCTTGTAAAAGGGGAATTCATCATCCAATTGGAGCAGCAATTAAGTGTTCATAGCAGCCTTGGTCGACCAGGACAACATAGAAGGAAGAAAGGAGCAAACTAGTCAAGCCACGAAAAAACACCGGATTTGATTCTTGTTCCCTATCTCTTTAATTTTTGTTGTTGTTATGATGAACATATCTATGAATATTTATGTTGTTGGAATGGTTAATTTAATCAATTTAGCTTGAATTTAATTCATGTTAGGTTGATTGCATTATATTTGCTAAAATTGGTAAAATTGTGTTTATGTTGTTATATGCCTCGGTAAGATTCTTGATTAACTAAAATCATGACTAAGTTATTCTTGCATTACAATTGTGAGGTAGCTAATGAATTAATTATTTAAACGGATTGAAATTGTAATTAATGGATACAATTCTTAATTAGTGCATGTTTAATCATCGAAGGTAGCTAAGGGTTAAATTAGCAACGATATCTGACGATACATTTGCCTTGCATAACTTGCAAGATTGTTGTGATTAAACTGTTTCAAGGTAGGGATACTTTGTTACCTCACGTAGTCTTTTATGTGCTTATTAGATTTAATTAATCGTTTGAATTGACATAGGGATATGTACAAGAGATTATTTCGATTTAATAAGTATGTATGTGCAATAGCATATTTGCCTATTAAGATTTGTTTAATCGATTGAATTGACATAGGATATAGTCAAGAGATGAATGGATTTTGGTAGGTGAGTATGTTCATAAGTTAGCAAATTACCGAGTTGCCGTGAATTTATTCGTAACAATATAAACATGAGTTTAATAATTCTAAGTTAAGAAATGTAATTAATCTAACACAATTATGTCATCTTGATTAAAATCGTATTTCGAAATCGTACATTTGAGATTTATTTATTTAGTTTACTTAGTTTAAATTCTTAGTTTTTAATCACCCTATTCAAACAAAATATTTTTTTTCACCAAAGTGTTTTAAATAGCATTCATAAATAATTCTTTTCACAGTCCCTGTGGGTATGATAACTCGACATTTACTTGTCACTTTATTACTTGTTGCGATTGTGTACACTCTTTTAAAAAGTCATTATTTGTGAATTTGTTAGTTTTACATTTTGGTTTAATTTTCTGTTTAAATTTTAACTTAATTAATTTTTCTGTGATTATTTCAGGTGTTTATGAGTATTGAACGAATTATCGATTTACTCCTTGTAGACCCTGAGATTGAACGAACTTTTCGTCAGTGAAGAAGACAAGCAAGTCAGAGAAGGACCGAAGAGATGAACTTCGAAAATCTAAATCAACAAAAACGGAGCAGACCCTACTCAAAATCCTATCCTTATTTCTAATGATATGGATAGAGCTTTAAGACAGAATGCAGTGCCAGTGTTTAATGATCTTAATCTGGGTATTAGGAGACCCAAAATTTAGGCACAACAATTTGAGCTGAAGCCAGTTATGTTCCAAATGCTTCAGACTGTGAGCCAATTCAGTGGAATGCCTATCGAAGATCCTCATCTTCACTTAAGACTGTTTATGGAGGTGAGTGACTCTATCAAGTTAGCCGAAGTACCCGAAGACGCATTACGATTGAAGTTGTTCTCGTATTCACTAAAGGACAGAGCTCTAGCCTAGTTGAACTCATTGCCACCAAATTCAATTTCCACATGGCGAGAATTAGCAGAAAGATTCCTCATGAAGTATTTCCCACCTAGCAAGAATGCTAAGTTGAGGAACGAGATCACTGCTTTCCAACAAATGGATGATGAGTCCTTGTATGAGGCATGGGAAAGGTACAAAGAATTATTATGGAAGTGCCCTCATCATGGAATCCCATATTGCATCCAACTTGAGACGTTTTATAATGGTCTCAATGCTCACACGAGGATGGTAGTGGACGCATCTACTAACGCTACTCTCCTTTCAAAGTCTTATAATGAGGCTTATGAAATCATTGAGAGGATTTCCAGCAACAATTATCAATGGCCAACTAATCGAGCAGCGTCAGGAAGACGAGTTGTTGGAATACATGAAGTAGACGCTCTTACTTCACTCATATCTCAGGTATCATCAATATCCTCAATGTTAAAAAATCTTACTACTAATGGGTCTAATAGTTTTGCAGCACACCCACCAAATCAATTTGAGAATATAGCATGTGTCTATTGTGGGGAAGGACATTTGTTTGAAGAATGTCCATCAAACCCAGAATTCGTATATTACATGGGTAACCAGCACTAAAATCGAGGAAGGCAAGGACTGCAATCCAATTTCTATAACCCATCATGGCGAAACCACCCAAATTTTTCTTGGAGTAACCAAGGGGCTAGAACCAGTAACACTTACGACCAACCTAGATCGACTCGGCCACCTAGTTTTCCCCAACAAGTTCAGAAACTAACCCAAGCTGAACCATCCAATGGCTTAGAAAATTTGTTAAAGGCATACATGGCGAAGAATGATGCCTTAATTCAAAGCTAAGCAGCTACATTGAAAAATTTGGAAAACCAAATGGACCAGCTTGCTACTGAACTCAGGAACCGACCACAAGGTGCTTTACCTAGTGATACGAAGAATCTGAGGAATCCAGGGAAGGAGCATAGTAAAGCATTGACATTTAGGAGCGGAAAGACTTTAGAGCCAAATTCCGTCGAAGCTGAGAAGGAGCCAGCTGTCGCTCAAGACTCAGAGGAAGTTCAACCGAGTGTTGAAATTCTAGTTTCACAAGAACTAGAATCTACAAAATCTGACAAGGTAACTTCAGAACCAGCTAATTCTGATCAACTAACAACTCTGTTAGATGAAGAATTACCACAGAAGACAAATCAACCAGTTCTAGTAAAGAAACCTCCACCACCCTACCCTCAAAGTCTTCAGAAGCAGAAGTAGTAAATTCAATTCAAAAAGTTCCTAGACGTACTCAAGCAACTTCATATCAACATCCCGTTGGTTGAAGCACTTGAACAAATGCCGAACTATGTCAAATTCATGAAGGATATCCTGTCTAAAACACGATGACTTGGAGAATTTGAGAAGGTAGCCTTGACAAAGGAATGCAGTGCATATAATCAAAACAAACTACCCCCAAAGTTGAAGGATCCTGGATATTTTACCATACCTTGCAACATTGGAGCAACATACTGTGGTAAGGCACTATGTGACTTGGGTGCGTGTATCAAATTGATGCCTATGTCAATATTTAAGAAGTTAGGGATAGGTGAAGTTAGACTAACTACGGTTACACATCAATTAGCAGATCGATCCTTAGCACATCCAAAAGGAAAAATTGAGGACGTATTGGCACGTGCAGACAAATTTATCTTTCTTGCTGACTTTGTAATTCTAGACTTTGAAGTAGACAAAGAGGTGCCAATCATCCTAGGAAGACCGTTCTTAGCAACCAGAAAGACCCTTATTGATGTGCAGAAGGGTGAGCCTACTATGCGTTGTCAGGATGATCAGGTAACATTTTACGTTTTTAAGTCTATGCGATTTCTTGACACAATTGATGATTGTTCTGCAGTGTCTGATTTAGAGGATTTAATCGTGGAGAAGGAACTCAACTATGTTGAGGATCCATTAAAACAAATTTTGACATCAGACACTCAAAATGATGAAGAGGAGGATGAATACTTAGCTTTGCTAAAAGCTAATCAAAGGGGATTTAATCCGCAATCCTGTTTTGAATCTTTGGAGTTAGAGAATAGGGATTATGCCCAACCAAAAGCATCAATCGAAGAGCCACCTAAATTAGAACTGAAGGTACTTCCTTCACATTTAAAATATGTTTATTTAGGTAATGCTTCTACTTTGCCTGTGATTGTTTCAGCAGAATTAACCAATGAGCAAGAAGAGAAACTCATCCTTGTATTGAAACAATTCAAGAATGCTATCGGATGGACCATAGTCGATATTCACTGTATTAGTCCATCTGTATGCTTGCACAATATCATACTAGAAGATGGCGAAAAAGGGACGATTGATGGACAACGAAGACTGAACCCCATCATGAAGGACATAGTAAAGAAAGAAATCATCAAGTGGCTAGATGCGGGTATAATTTACCCCAACTCAGATAGTTTATGGGTAAGTCTGGTCCAGTGCGTACCGAAGAAAGGAGGTATCACGGTAATTGAAAATGAGAATAATGAGTTGATAAACGACTAGAACGGTTACGGGATGGAGAATTTGCATCAATTACCAGAAGCTGAACAAGGCGACTAGGAAAGATCACTTTCCTTCACCATTTTTGGATCAGATGCTGGATAGACTCGCGGGGCGAGACTATTACTATTTTCTTAATGGATACTCAGGGTATAATCATATTACAGTAGCACCAGAAGATCAACACAAGACAACATTCACCTACCCGTACGGTACATTTGCATTTAAGCGCATGCCATTTGGTTTATGTAATGCACCTGCTACATTTCAAAGATGTACGATGTCTATTTTTACTGACATGGTTGAGAAATATTTGGAAGTTTTTATGGATGATTTTTTAGTATTCGGAGAAACATATGATGATTGCCTAGCCAATCTAGCCGAGGTACTAAGGCGATGCGAAGAAACAGACCTTGTACTTAACTGGGAAATGTTCCATTTCATGGTACGAGAAGGTATTATTCTAGGGCATCAGATAACAAGACATGGAATCGAGGTAGATAAAGCAAAGGTAGATGTTAGTGAAAAACTCCCACCTCTAACATCTTTAAAGGGTGTTAGGAGCTTTTTGGACCACGCTGGTTTCTATCGAAGATTTATCAAAGACTTCTCCAAAATTGCTAAACCCTTATGCAAATTATTGGAGAAGGACACGACGTTTAAATTTTATGAAGAGTGCTTAAGAGCTTTCAACGATTTGAAGAGTCGGTTAGTCTCGGCACCCATAATAGTCACACCAGACTAGGCTTTGCCATTTGAATTGATGTGTGATGCAAGTGACTTCACGATCGGAGCTGTCATGGGTCAGTGAAGGAACAAAGTTTTTTACCCCATCTATTATGCGAGTCGGACTCTGACAGGAGCTCAATTGAATTACACAGTAACAAAAAAAGAGTTACTTGCTATTGTGTTTGCTTTTGACAAGTTTTGATCTTATCTTGTAGGTACCAAAGTGACTGTCTATATAGACCACTCGGCAATTAAGTATTTACTTGCCAAGAAAGACGCTAAGTCGAGACTGATCCGTTGGGTACTTCTACTTCAAGAGTTTGATCTAGAAATTCAAGATCGAAAGGGAGTAGAAATCCCCACCGGTGTGTAGCGGATGAGGGTTGATTGTAGAAATCCCCACCGGTGTGTTTTGGCTGGAATGGGTGGTGTGTAGCGGATGGATATTTAGGTTGGACAGGGTTGCATTGCATTCATTATCTGCTATGCCATGCTAAATAGGGCTCAGGCCCAGTTCGTTTCTTTATGGGCTTCGTCCAATTTGATTTCATAAGGGCTAAGGCCAGTTGGTATCTGAATAGGCTCGTGCCCAGCTAATGTTTGAGTAGGGGATTACACACTGAGTTCTTGTAGCTCACCCCTCTGTTTAATTTTGCAGGTAATCCCTAGCTTTGAGGATTTGGAGCCGAGGTGGACTCTGTGGTGGCCATGCACTGAATCTTTAGTAAACTCCGTTTTACATTACTTTAAATTTATTTTAATTTGGGATTATGTTCTGTAATACGGCCACTGAGATTTTAATTTGGTTTTTTTTTGTTTTTTACGCCTTTACGATTTATTATGAATTGATCAAAATGGGGTTTTCCTAAAAACGTAAATAACCGTTTTCCAAAATATTTATGGACGGTCCACAAACTATTGATAATTAAACACGGGATTTACTTAAAACTACAACCACTGTTTTCAAAACGTCATATTTTCGAAACCCACTGAATCTGATTTTTTGATATGAAACAAGTTTTTGGTGTTAGTAACGTTTTGCAAGAATACCTTAAAAATGAATCTGATTTTCAAAACGAAAACAAACCTCGAAATTTTCAACAATCGCATAGTTTCTTTAACAACCTTTCCATGTGGCATGCCAAATTCGGTCAAAACGTCTAGCCCAGATTTGGGGATTTACATTTTGTGGTATCAGAGCCAGGTTGCAAAACTCGGCTGTGGAATGGGTTTGAAAATGTTTTCAAAACTTGCTTGAAAATGGTTTAAAAATATATATATATATGTCTTTTGGAGGTATGGCATCACGGGTCTCCGGCACCGAATCCGTAAGTTCTCTTATTTTATGTTTGTTAAGATGATGTTATGACTGTAGTAAGAAAACTACTAGAGTTAGTAGTAGAACACGGAAACTTCTAGCTTTAGTAGTTAAGACTATAGAGACTGAGACATTAGGAAGTTCGATCTGCGAGAGCAACTCTTATACTTGCTTTACATAAGATATTTGTTAATAAACAGTGGAATTATATATTGATTCATAAAAATCCTTAATCAGATTAATTCGATCCAGCAAACATGAGCACTAGAGGACGTGGACGCAGTAGACGTGGCCGAGGTAGAGGCCGAAGTGCTGGGGTTGGGTCTGAAGCATCTGGTCATATGCCTGAAATGGAAGCACTTGCATCACCGGTGACCGAGACGGGGTCCCATGATAGAGCTGGAGGGGACGATGCTTTGTCCCAAGCTAAGTCGTGCGAGTTCCGAACGAAGTTCTGGAGCAAATCTTGGGTCGGTGGCACGAAAATCTAATCCTGAGCGACTCCGGGCAAACAGAGCTGAGGTTTTTAGGGGCATTTCTAGTGTGGTCCCAAATGTAGCTGAATATTGGCTGGAAGTAGTTGAACGAATTATGGATGACTTGGACTGCACAGCAGAGGAAAAATTGAAAGGAGTGGTGTCCCTCCTACGAGATGAGGCATACCAGTGGTGGCTCACGGTGAGGGAGGGTACTCCAGCGGATCGTATTACCTAGGACTTCTTTAAGATAGTGTTCCAGGGAAAATATGTTGGGGCGAGTTATGTGGACGCCCAGAGGAAAGCATTTCTGAACTTGGTCCAGGGGAATAAATTCGTGGCAGAATATGAGGCGGAGTTTCTGCGTTTAAGTCGTTATGTTCGGGGTATAGTTGCCATTGATTATGAGCGTTGTGTACAGTTCGAGAATGGTCTACGGGACGAGCTGCGAGTACTGATAGCTCCACAGCGGGAGAGAGATTTTTCCATTTTGATCGAGAAACCAAAGATTGCTGAGGAAGTGAAATGTTTTGAGAGGCAAAACCGGGACAAGGATAGGGGAAAAAGTAAGAGAAGTTTTGGGTCGTCAGGATCATCTGGGGGTTTCCAAAAGAGGCCTAGGTTGGATGGGCCAGCTCGAGTGGGGATGCCTATTACTGTTGGTCAGTTGCGACCGTGTGCTCAGTGTGGGAAAATACATTCGGGGGAGTGTTGGAGAAGAATTGGAGGATGTTTCAAGTGTGGATCTAGGGATCATCTGATAAAGGACTGTCCACAAGAGGTGGCTAGGGTACGGACGATAGGTCAGGGATTTGCACAGTCAAGGAGAGGTGGTCAGCAGTCACCGAGGGGTCATGGTCCGGCCAGAGGAGAAGATGGATTTGGTCGAGGTCGTGGAGCACCAGGCAGAGGTGCTGGGAATACAAATGCAAGACAGCCTGGATTGTTTTATGCGGCTAGACGCCGGGAGGATGGCGACGCACCGGACGTCATAACCGGTACGTTTCTTAGATTTGATGAATCGTTTACTGCTTTGATTGATATTGGATCAACCAATTCATATGTTACTTGTACTGTGTCTGGGACTCTGGGTATAGAATCTGAGGTTGCTTCTAGAGAAATGTCAGTGATTAGCCCTTTAGGACAATCTGTGGTAGTGAATAAATTGTTTAGGGATGTGCCTCTAGAAGTTCGGGGGTGGTATTTTTGGCAGATTTGATAGAACTGCCGTTCGGCGAGTTTGATATGATCTTAGGCATGGACTGGCTAGTTAAGCGTCGTGCAAATTTGGATTGTGCCTTTAAGCGCATGATATTGAAGACTTCCGAGGATGAAGAGGTGATTATGATAGGAGAAAGAAGGGATTATCTGTCTCATGTGATTTCGGCGCTTAAGGCCGAAAAAATGGTGTGAAAAGGGTGTGAGGCGTTCCTAGCTTTCATCAACTCATCGGATGTTAAGGAATTATCTGTAAGGGATGTTAGAACGGTGAAGGAGTTCTCGGACGTCTTTCCTGAAGAGCTTTCAGGGTTGCCTCCAGATCGCAAGGTGGAATTTGGCATTGAGCTACTTCCGGGAATGGCTCTAGTGTCCATCGCCCCTTATAGGATGGTGCCGAAGGAGCTGGTGGAACTTAAAGCTCAGATCCAAGAGCTGTTGGATCGTGAATTTATCCGACCAAGTGTATCACCGTGGGGAGCGCCGGTACTTTTCGTCAAGAAAAAGGATGGGTCGATGCGTATGTGCATTGACTATCGGCAATTGAACAAGTTGACTATTAAGAATAAATACTCAATACCAAGGATTGACGATTTGTTCAATCAGCTGCGAGGAGCTTCGGTTTTCTCAAAGATAGATTTGAGATCGGGGTACCATCAGTTAAGGGTCAAGGAGGTGGATATTCACAAGACTGCTTTCTGAACTCGATATGGGCATTATGAGTTTCTAGTGATGCCATTCGGATTGACTAATGCGCTAGCCGCATTTATGGATATGATGAACCAGGTATTCCAACCCTACCTAGACCAGTTTGTCGTGGTATTCATAGATGATATCTTGTTATACTTAAGGACTGAGAAGGAGCATGATTCGCATCTTCGGGTTGTTCTGTAGATATTCAGAGATAAGCAACTTTACGCTAAATTCCGTAAGTGTGAGTTTTGGCTGAAGGAAGTGAAGTTCTTGGGTCATGTTGTGTCTGCTGAAGGGATTAGAGTCGATCCTCGAAAGGTTGAAGCAGTGTTGGATTGGAAGCCACCTAAGTTAGTATCAGAAATTTGAAGTTTTTTGGGTTTGGCTGGGTATTATAGAAGGTTCGTGGAGGGGTTTTCGTTGATTGCTGCACCCCTAACTAAGTTACTGCGTAAAGAAGTGTCGTTTGAGTGGGCTGATAAACAACAGGAAAGCTTTGAAAAGCTAAAGAAGATTCTGACTGAGGAACCAGTGTTGATTCAGCCTGAGGCTGGGAAGGAGTTTGTTGTTTATTGTGATGCATCGTACACAGGGTTGGGATGTGTGTTGATGCAAGAAGGGAAGGTAGTGGCATATGCGTCTCGGCAACTAAGGCCACATGAAGTGAATTATCCTACTCATGACTTGAAGCTAATTTCGTGGTGTTGCATCGAAGATATGGAGACACTACACATGCACGGGGGTAAAGTCGACTGTCTACACCGACCATAAGAGCCTGAAATATCTCCTTACCCAGAAGGAGTTGAATTTAAGGCAACGGAGGTGGATTGAGTTGCTGAAAGATTATGATTGCTCGACTAAATATCACCCGAGAAAGGCTAACATAGTGGCAGATACATTAAGTCGTAAAGTGATAACGGATTTGAGGGTGATGTTTGCTCATCTCAGTTTGTATGAAGATGGTAGTTTGTTAGCCGAACTTCATGTGAAACCGACATGGGTAAGTCAGATTAAAGAGAGGCAATTGTTAGACGAATTGTTAAGTTCTCGACTTCAGCAAGTGGAAGGTGGTGAGACAAGGGATTTTGGTCTGAGCGGTGAAGGGGTATTATGTTTCCGTGGAAGAATTTGTATGCCGAAGGACTCTAAATTAAGGCAGATGATTCTGCGGGAAGCGCATAGTAGCCCATACGCTATGCATCCTGGTGGAAGTAAGATGTACCGAGACCTGCGTGAACTGTATTGGTGGCTTGGTCTGAAGCGGAAAGTTATCGACTTTGTGAGTAAGTGTTTGACATGTCAGCAAGTGAAGGCAGAGCACCAGTTGCCTTCGGGATTGCTGCAACCGGTGAAGATTCCAATTTGGAAGTGGGAGAGGATAATGATTGATTTTGTTAGTGGGCTACCCCTAACGCCTACTAAGAAGGATTCGGTGTGGGTGATTGTCGATCGGTTGACAAAATCTGCACACTTCATACCGGTTCGTACCGACTATTCGTTGTAGAAGTTGGCAAAGCTGTACATGGCAGAAATCGTGAGGCTGCATGGGGTACTAGTGTCTATCATATCAGACAGAGACCCTAGATTTATGTCACGATTCTGGAAGGTGTTACATGAAGCTTTGGGTTCAAATCTAGATTTCAGCATAGTGTTCCACCCACAGACTGATGGTCAGTCGGAGAGGGTAATTCAGATTCCGAAAGATATGTTAAGAGGCTGTGTAATCGACTTCAGAGGTAGTTGGGAGGATTACCTGCCGCTAGCAGAATTTACGTACAACAACAGTTATCAATCCAGCATTCAGATGGCACCCTACGAGGCATTGTATGGTCGTAGGTGTCGTACTCTTACCCGTTGGACAAAGTTGGGTGAGCAACAATTGTTGGGTCTGAAATTGTTCTCAGAAATAGAGGAAAAGGTTAGGTTGATTCGGGCTCGATTGAAGGAAGCTTCCGATAGGCAGAAATCATACGCAGATCAGAAGCATAAAGAAATAGAATTCTCAGTGGGTGATCAGGTCTTTCTGAAAGTTTCACCTTGGAAGAAGGTTTTAAGATTTGGACGAAAGGGGAAGTTGAGCCCTAGATTCATCGGGCCTTATCGAGTGTTGAAGCGCGTGGGACCAGTTTCTTATCAGCTTGAGTTACCTTCGGAGTTGAAAAGGATACATGATGTATTCCATGCTTTGATGCTGAGGCACTATCGTTCTGACCCATCTCACATAGGGCCGGTGGAAGAAATCAAGGTTAGACCCGATCTGTCTTTTGAAGAAGAACCAGTGCAGATTTTAGATCGAGATGTTAGGGTATTAAGGAGGAAATCAGTTCCATTAGTTAAAGTGTTGTGGCGTAATCACGGTTCAGAGGAAGCCACTTGGGAGCCGGAGGAGGCAATTCGACAGCAATACCCTCACCTCTTTTTACCAGGTAAATTTCGAGGCCAAAATTTCTTTAAGGGGGGTAGAACTGTAACATCTTAAAATTAGGGGTTCGACATTTTTGTTTATTCTGTGTGTTGGCTAGCTAAGCTTGTTGTTTGGGTGTGTTTGGGGGTCCTGGGGAGGCTCGGGTTCGAGCCCAGGTCCTGGCAAAAATTTCTGTTTTGGGCACTTTAGTGAGGATAGTTAGTTAAGGCAGGACTTAAGAATAATTGTTTGTATCTGGATGTCACAAGTAGCAAGGTGGCCTAGTGGTTGGCGTCACAAGGGAGCATGGAAGGGGGAAGAGTGTTCGAATCCCATCTGCTGCAAAAAGGGGTTTTATTTTTTGCGCTTAGGTAAGGGAGGTGGCTGAGTGATGATCAAACTCTGTAGGAGAGAGGGGAGACTTGGTCAAATAATTCAAATGGATGATGGGGAGTGAAAGGGGGAGTAAATCAAGGGGATTTGGGAGTGTGGTGATAGTTGGCCGAAAATGGGAACTAAGAGGGAGGTGAAAATTCGGCTAGGGGGTGTTAGGTAGCATATTCGGTCAAGGGATAAGCTTGTGTGCCAAATTTTCCTTGGGTTTTTCTTGTTCATCTCTCTGCGTTTTTGTGCAAATTGTGTGCTGGTTGCTTAGTGCATTTTGGGTTACTTTCACACGTACCAATTGGCCGAAAACCTTACTCTTCTTTCCTTCTTTATTATTTCTTTCTTCTAGCCGAAACTCACTTCCCATCATTCTCCTTTTTGCACCTTTTTCTACACCATTAGCACATAGCCAAAACTCCCTCTTCTCTTTCAGTGTTCTTGCTACTCTTTTCTTCATCAACGGAGTTCCTCTTTTTATCTTTTAAATTGGCTTCTCATTTCTTTTGCCTATAGCCGAATCTCTCTTTTCCATTGCTTACTAATTGTTTTCCCATATAGCCGAACCTTAATTCTCCTTCTTTGCTTCTCTACTTTTTCTCCATTAAATTGAACCTCTATTTTTTTATCGCAATCTGAACTGGTGTTTCGTTTCTCTTGCTTTAGCCGAATCAAGGGTTCTGGGGTCTTGCTGCCAGGGCCGAATCTCTTTGCAGTCGACTTCTCTTTGATCTAAGCCTTAGCCGAACCTGTTGTGGGGCGATTCTTCATTAATCAAGGTAAAGAGTTCTCTCTCTGGTTTCTTTGCAACTATTCTCTGTTCGTTTTACTCTACTATAACCGAATCTTCTTGTTAGACAATCACCATTCTTTCACTGTGTTACGTTACTGATCGAGACTTTCTTCATGGAGGCGAGTGATAGCTTATCTAAAGGGGTTGCGTTAAGGGAGCCTGAGAGGAGTGGACTCGTAGTCTCTACTCCCAAGTTCAAACGACGTAACGTGTCAGCGGTTCGAGATTTTCCACCAGGTTATGGTAGAGAGCCAACATCTGTTTGGGATAGGCAAATCGTTGTTGTTCCCGCTAGTGAGAGTGACGGCGATCAAGAGTGTATAGTTCTTCGCGTAATCAGGTGTGTAATCTCACACCTTTATTTCGTTTTGGTTGGTGTTATACTATGTGTCGGCTAAAAGCCGAAATACCTGTAACGGGAATGCAGTTGAAATATCCTAGTGGGTATTGTTGGAGATATACCAGGTAAGTAAACTGATGACTATACCATTTTGGGTAAATTAGCATGATTGGTTGTGTGTTCTGATTATCTGACATACTATGATATATATTTGCATCCATCACATTATGACGTTATGACATGTTGCATAGGAAAGGGATATTGATTGATCGGGGAAGTCTATTTCGGTGGCTCTGCCACAAATTTCGGTGACCCTGTCACATTATTTCGGTGGCACTGCCATAATTTCGGTGATGAGCAGCGTGACTGCCATCGATGGTGTGTAGCGGATGAGGGTTGATTGTAGAAATCCCCACCGATGTGTTTTGGTTGGAATGGGTGGTGTGTTGCGGATGGATATTTAGGTTGGACTGGGTTGCATTGCATTCATTATCTGCTATGCCATGCTAAATAGGGCTCAGGCCCAGTTCGTTTCTTATGGGCTTCGCCCAATTTGATTTCGTAAGGGCTAAGGCCAGTTGGTATCTGAATGGGCTCGGGCCCAGTTAATGTTTGAGTAGGGGATTACACACTGAGTTCTTGTAACTCACCCCTCTGCTTAATTTTGCAGGTAATCCCTAGCTTTGAGGATTTGGAGCCGAGGTGGACTCTGTGGTGGCCATGCACTGAATCTTTAGTAAACTCTGTTTTACATTACTTTAAATTTATTTTAATTTGGGATTATGTTCTGTAATAAGGCCACTGAGATTTTAATTTGGTTTTTTTTGTTTTTTTTACGCCTTTACGATTTATTTTGAATTGATCAAAACGGGGTTTTCCTAAAAACGTAAATAACCTTTTTTCAAAATATTTATGGACGGTCCACAAACTATTGATAATTAAACACGAGATTTACTTAAAACTACAACCACTATTTTCAAAATGTCATATTTCTGAAACCCACTGAATCTGATTTTTTGTTATGAAACAAGTTTTCGGTGTTAGTAACGTTTCGCAAGAATACCTTAAAAACGAATCTGATTTTCAAAATGAAAACAAACCTCGAAATTTTCAACAATCGCGTAGTTTCTTTAACAACCTTTCCATGTGGCATGCCAAATCCGGTCGTAACGTCTAGGCTGGGTTTGGGGTGTTACATTTTTTGGTATCAGAGCCAGGTTGCAAAACTCGGCTGTGGAATGGGTTTGAAAATGTTTTCAAAACTTTCTTGAAAAATGGTTTAAAAATATATATATATATATATATATATGACTTTTGAAGGTATGGCATCACGGATCTCCAGCACCGAATCCGTAAGTTCTCTTATTTTATGTTTTTTAAGATGATGTTATCACTGTAGTAAGAAAACTACTAGAGTTAGTAGTAGAACACGGAAACTTCTAGCTTTAGTAGTTAAGACTATAGAGACTGAGACATTAGGATGTTCGATCTGCGAGAGCAACTCTTATACTTGTTTTACATAAGATATTTGTTAATAAACAGTGCAATTATATGTTGATTCATAAAAATCCTTAATCAGATTAATTCGATCCAGCAAACATGAGCACTAGAGGATGTGGACGCGGTAGACGTGGCCGAGGTAGAGGCCGAAGTGCTGGGGTTGGGTCTGAAGCATCTGGGCACATGCCTGAAATGGAAACACCTGCATCACCGGTGACCGAGATGGGGTCCCATGATCGAGCTTGAGGGGACGATGCTTTGTCCAAAGCTATGCTACGAGTTCTGGAACGAGTTGCTGGAGTAAGTACTGGGTCAGTGGCCTGAAAATCTATTCCTGAGCGACTCCGGGCAAACAGAGCTGAGGTTTTTAGGGGCATTTTGAGTGTGGCCCCAAATGTAGCTGAATATCGGCTGGAAGTAGTTGAACAAATTATGGATGACCTGGACTGCACAGCAGAGGAAAAATTGAAAGGAGCGGTGTCCCTCCTACGAGATGAGGCATACCAGTGGTGGCTCACGGTGAGGGAGGGTACTCCAGCAGATCGTATTACCTGGGACTTCTTTAAGACAGCGTGCCAGGGAAAATATGTTGGGGCGAGTTATGTGGACGCCCAGAGGAAAGCATTTCTGAACTTGGTCCAGGGGAATAAATCTGTGGCAGAATATGAGGCAGAGTTTCTGCATTTAAGTCGTTATGCTCGGGGTATAGTTGCAACTGATTATGAGCATTGTGTACGGTTCGAGAATGGTCTGCGGGACGAGCTGCGAGTACTGATAGCTCCGCAGTGGGAAAGAGATTTTGCCATTTTGATCGAGAAAGTAAAATTTGCCGAGGAAGTGAAACGTTCTGAGAGGCAAAACTGGGACAAGGATAGGGGCAAAAATAAGAGAAGTTTTGGGTCGTCAGGATCATCTGGGGGTTTCCAAAGGAGGCCTAAGTTGGATGGGCTAGCTCGAGTGGGGATGCCTGTTGCTGTTGGTCAGTTGCGACCGTGTGCTCAATGTGGGAAAATACATTCGGGGGAGTGTTGGAGAAGAACTGGAGGATGTTTCAAGTGTGGATCTATGGATCATCTGATAAAGGACTGTCCATAAGAGGTGGCTAGGGTGCGGACGATAGGTCAGGGATTTGCACAGTCAAGGAGAGGTGGTCAGTAGCTGCAGAGGGGTCATGGTCCGGCCAGAGGAGGAGATGGATTTGGTCGAGGTCATGGAGCACCGGGCAGAGGTGCTGGGAATACAGATGCAAGACAGCCTGGATTGGTTTATGCGGCTAGACGCCGGGAGGATGGCAACGCACCGGACGTCATAACCGGTACGTTTCTTATATTTGATGAACCGCTTACTGCTTTGATTGATATTGGATCAACCCATTCATATGTTGTTTGTACTGTGTCTGGGACTCTGGGTATAGAATCTGAGGTTGCTTCTAGAGAAATGTCAGTGATTAGCCCTTTAGGACAATCTGTGGTAATGAATAAATTGTTTAGGCATGTGCCTCTAGAAGTTTGGGGGGTGGTATTTTTGGAAGATTTGATAAAACTGCCGTTCGGTGAGTTTGATCTGATCTTAGGCATGGACTGGCTAGTTAAGCATCGTGCAAATTTGGATTGTGCCGCTAAGCGCATGATATTGAAGACTTCTGAGGATGAAGAGGTGATTGTGAAAGGAGAAAGAAGGGATTATCTGTCTCATGTGATTTCGGCGCTTAAGGCCGAAAAGATGGTGCAAAAAGAATGCGAGGCTTTCCTAGCTTTCATTAGCTCATCGGATGTTAAGGAATTGTCTGTAGGGGATGTTAGAACGGTGAAGGAGTTCTCGGACGTCTTTCTTGAAGAGCTTCCGGGGTTGCCTCCGGATCGCGAGGTTGAATTTGGCATTGAGCTACTTCCGGGAACTGCTCTGGTGTCCATCGCCCCTTATAGGATGGAGCCGAAAGAGCTGGTGGAACTTAAAGCTCAGATCCACGAGCTGTTGGATCACGGATTTATCCGACCAAGTGTATCACCGTGGGGAGCATCGGTATTGTTCGTCAAGAAAAAGGATTGGTCGATGCGTATGTGCATTGATAATATGCAATTGAACAAGTGACTATTAAGAACAAATACCCGCTACCAAGGATTGACGATTTGTTCGATCAGCTGCGAGGAGCTTCAGTTTTCTTGAAGATAGATTTGAGATCGGGGTACCATCAGTTAAGGGTCAAGGAGGCGAATATTGAAAACACTGCTTTCCGAACTCGATATGGGCATTACGAGTTTCTCGTGATGCCGTTCGGATTGACTAATGCGCCAGCCGCATTTATGGATATGATGAACCGGGTATTCCAACCCTACCTAGACCGGTTTGTCGTGGTAATCATAGATGATATCTTGGTGTACTCAAGGACTGAGAAGGAGCATGATTCGCATCTTCGGGTTGTTCTGCATATATTGAGAGAGAAGCAACTTTACGTTAAATTTAGTAAGTGCGAGTTTTGGCTGAAGGAAGTGACATTCTTGGGTCATATTGTGTCTGCTGAAGGGATTAGAGTCGATCCTCGAAAGGTTGAAGCAGTGTTGGATTGGAAGCCACCTAAGTCAGTATCAGAAATTTGAAGTTTTTTGGGTTTGGCTGGGTATTATAGAAGGTTCGTGGAGGGGTTTTCGTTGATTGCTGCACCCCTAACTAAGTTACTGCGTAAAGGAGTGTCATTTGTGTGGGCTGATAAACAACAGGAAAGCTTTGAAAAGCTAAAGAAGATTCTGACTGAGGAACCAGTGTTGATTCAGCCTGAGGTTGGGAAGGAGTTTGTTGTTTATTGTGATGCATCGTACACAGGGTTGGGATGTGTGTTGATGCAAGAAGGGAAGGTAGTGGCATATGCGTCTCGGCAACTAAGGCCACATGAAGTGAATTATCCTACTCATGACATGGAGCTAGCTGCTGTGGTGTTCGCCCAGAAGATATGGAGACACTACCTGTACGGGGAAAAGTCGACTGTCTACACCGACCATAAGAGCCTGAAATATCTCCTTACCCAGAAGGAGTTGAATTTAAGGCAACGGAGGTGGATTGAGTTACTGAAAGATTATGATTGCTCGATTGAATATAACCCGGGAAAGGCTAACGTAGTGGCAGATGCATTAAGTCGTAAAGTGATAACGGATTTGAGGCTGATGTTTGCTCATCTCAGTTTGTATGAAGATGGTAGTTTGTTAGCCAAACTTCAAGTGAAACCGGCATGGGTAAGTCAGATTAAAGAGAAGCAATTGTTAGACGAATTATTAAGTTCTCGACTTCAGCAAGTGGAAGGTGGTGAGACAGGGGATTTTGGTCTGAGCGGTGAAGGGGTATTATGTTTTCGTGGAAGAATTTGTATGTCGAAGGACTCTGAATTAAGGCAGATGATTCTGCGGGAAGCGCATAGTAGCCCATACGCTATGCATCCTGGTGGAAGTAAGATGTACCGAAAATTGCGTGAACAGTATTGGTGGCCTGGTCTGAAGCGGGAAGTTACCGAATTTGTGAGTAAGTGTTTGACATGTCAGCAAGTGAAGGCGGAGCACCAGTTGCCTTTGGGATTGCTGCAACCGGTGAAGATTCCACTTTGGAAGTGGGAGAGGATAATGATGGATTTTGTTAGTGGGCTACCCCTAACGCCTACTAAGAAGGATTCGGTGTGGGTGATTATCGATCGGTTGACGAAATCCGCACACGTCATACCGGTTCGTACTAACTATTCGTTGTAGAAGTTGGCAAAGTTGTACGTGGCAGAAATCGTGAGGCTGCATGGGGTACCAGTGTCTATAATATCATACAGAGACCCTAGATTTACATCACGGTTCTGGAAGGCGTTACATGAAGCATTGCGTACAAGGCTAGATTTCAAAGACTGACATTCCACCACGTGCATGAAGGTCGATCGGAGAGGTAATTCATTCGGAAGATATGTTAAGGAAATACGGGTATTGACTTCAGAGGTAGTTGGGAGGATTACTTGCCGCTAGCAGAATTTGTGTACAACAACAGTTATCAATCCAGTATTCAGATGGCACCCTACGAGGCGTTGTATGGTCGTAGGTGTCGTACTCCTACCTATTGAACAGAGTTGGGTGAGCGACAATTTTTGGGTTCGGAATTGATCTCAGAAACAAAGAAAAAGGTTAAGTTGATTCGGGCTCGATTGAAGGAAGCTTCTGATCGTATGTCTATCGAGTTTTAAAATTTATAAAGAGAATGATCGAACCTGGAAACTAACTCTGACAATGATTGAGGCAAGTGCACCTATCGAACAGTAGTATTGCTTAGGCAAGACCAGATTATCGAACCCAAAGGAACTAAAAGTACTAATACTAACTTTCTTTCTATTATTTAGCCTAAGAATTAAGCGAATGGTTGTTTAATCTAAATTAATTAACTACTAGACTAAAGACTCTAAGACAAAGAAGAATGAATTTGGGAGAATACTTGACGAAAAACCAATTAATTAAGACGATACCCAAGGAAGAATCCACCTAGACTTCACTTGTTATCTAACTCTGAACCAGACGATGTATTCAATTGACTTGATTCGTAGGATTCCCTAATTTATATTAAACCCTCTCTCGAGGCGAATAACGTCTAACCCTAGGTTGATTAATTGAAATCTCTTTCTATTTAAAACCCCTAAAATTGCATTAACTCGATCTATGGACTCCCATATTAGGTTTCACCCTAATTCGGCAATGCCTCGTCACCCTATCTCTAGGCACACGATCAACTCCGCTTAACTATGCTAGATCTACTCTTAGGCAGGGACTTTTGCTCCTCCATCTAAACACATCAAACTTGAATTGATATCCGTAAAATATCAACATAAGAATTAAGAACACATAATTAAGAACAAATCAAATATTTATCATATAGTTCAGCAAACGATAACAAGATTCATCTAAGTTTCATCCCCCTCAGGTATCTGAGGGTTTAGTTCATAACAATAAAATAAAACATCCCAGAAGAAAAGATAAAACAAAACATAAGAAATCCCTAAAACCCCCTGAAGGAATTGAAGAGGAGATCCTCCATCTTGAGTATAATTCTGGCTTCTTGAGATGGATCAACTGGCTATCCCTGAGCGAATCCCCACAAATCTGCCCTCTCTGGCCTAGCAAGACACCCCTAAACGATAGCTTTGGGCTCCCCTCGACAGAGGGTTTCTGTCAAACTCCTCTCTTAAGTTGCCCCCTAGGATGTTTATATAGGCTTGGAGATGCCTTACTTGGCCTCCAAGTATCCAAATCTGAGTGAAGTTCCTATTTGGGTGTTTAATTAGACTTTGTAATGTGTTTCTTTGCCTCCAAGTATCCAAATCCGAGTAAAACTCCTCTTGGCCGCGGCAGGGGCACAGCCATGGCACACGCCCGTGTGAATCGTGGCCAGGCTGTGTAGACTTCGTTGCTGAGGCACAGCCGTGTATCTTGTGGCTAGACCGTGTTCGAGATTATTGAGGAGGCACGGTCGTGTGGTCTTAGGTCCAGGCCGTGTCAATTTTGTGCTTTGGCCCATTTGGCCCATTTTAAGCCCATTTCTTGTTCTTTTCATTCTCCGGTGCTTTCCTGAGTATATAACATGAAAAGAAAGGATTAAGAGCACCTTTTTACATAAAATAAGGGATAATTCATCCAAAAGCATGCTAAATGTGGGATTAAAATATGTTACTTTTACGGTTTATCAAATACCCCCACACTTAAGTTTTTGCTTGTCCTCAAACAAAATTCTCAACTCATAATTAAAACGAACTTCCTTCAATTCATAATAGTCATTGATAGTGTTTCATCATAATTCAGAGATAATTTATACATGGATAATTCAACTCAAAGAGTCCTAAAGATTCAAACAGTCTAAGTCATACATTTGCAGCACAAAACATAGGTGTTTCCCCTCATCTAAATAATTACCTTTGATTCAAAATCGACAAGGATTGACATCCTCACTAAAGATTCACTCAAACCACTCAAAGTGTTTAAGGTTCAAAAGTAGGCACTCAAAAGTCGAACATGAAAAGTTAATCCCATAGGCTTGCATGAAAATCAAATCTCCACCACTATAATATAAGATGATACACAAATCAAAAGGTCTTTAACAGGGTTGTAACGGGCCTTAGGTTAAAGGTGTGGATAAAGGCTGAATTAGAGGGTTAGAACCGAGATTGACCTGACAAAGTACCTAACTAGAAAAATTAACTAATTCTTAATAATCACATAAACTTGTAATACTAATAATACGAGCTTTTTCTTGAAGATGTGGAATTTAAATATGTAAGCTCACTTAATTAAAAGACTAATAATGAATATACTTCGTCGTTTTTTTTAAGAACAAATCATTAAATATTTACAATAATAAGAAAGTACTTTAACAACTGAAATATAGAACATAGTTAGGTAACCGCTCAAAATCAAATCTCGACAAAAAAGGGTAGTCAAGAAGAATGGTGATAACAAATACAAAGGGTTTTGGGTTAATATTAGTGGGTGAGTCAATAAAAAGGGTTGTTAGGATCAAAGGGGTTCACTAGGGGTTAATTATGAAGGGGTTTTTATGGAGTAAGTGGGTTAATTCCTAGGTGCCTTTATCATTTCTGTATATCAAATCAAAGATGTGGTCTCAACATGTATAATCGAGGCAAGTTCTAGAATAACAAGTCAATGTTGACACACTCCTAATCAAAAAGTGAGCATGAAAAAGGATATATGCTCTTATAAGGCTCAAAATCTCACAAAAAAAATTATGGGTATTTTGATATCAACCTCGTAAATTTCAAACTTCAAAGTAATTTTCAAATTCAGGTTAACAACCTAGAAAATTTTTATTTCTTGAAAAATAGACTTCTCATGCTTGATTCTCTAGTATCTTAGAATTTAATTATCAATGCACAATTATCAATGACTTAATCTAAAACATGTCATTAAAAATCATCAATCATGGGAATTTCATTCTAATGATAATATGAGAAATTTACTTTAAGACAAGGCATAATTCAGGGATTTGAGAACAATGCAAAAAGTTTGGCACCTAATTTCAGGAATTTGAGAATAATGAAAAAGTTAGGCACCTTTTTAGGTTGTTCACCCCCACACTTAAGATGTACATTGCCCTCAATGTACAAAGATAGATAATAGCAAAATAAAATCATAAAATCATAAGATGTGGAGAGAAGTGAAACTTCCTGAATTTTGGATGAAGTTAATGAAAAGAAACCTGATAGGATTGGAGGTGAACATGGGGAAGCGCCTCGAACCGTTTGAACTTGAATCCTCAAAGTAGCCGGTCTGATTTTATTGTATCCTAATCTAAATCTAAATGGCATGAAGAATAAGAGGAAGATAATAAAGAAAATAAAAAAATAAAAATAAAAGTAAAAATAAAAATAAAAATAAAAGTAAAAGTAAATAATGGAAAATGAAAGAAGAAAGACAATTGGAAAAGAAAAAGGAAGAAGGGGGTTAAATAGAAATTATGGATCTGGTGGTTGCCCCTGCCTTTGTACCTTCCTGTGGTGGCCACACGGCCACGGCCATGACCGTGTGCAAGGCCGTGTGGTATGGAAATCTGTACCTTGGTTAGTTTATGGTTAGGTGCTAAAAGGAAAAATAAAAGAAAAAAAATTTAAAAATTAATAGGGTTAGTGCTCAGGTTGCCTCCCGAGAAGCGCTCGTTTATAGTCTTAAGCTAGACTTTACCTCTCATTCGTATGGTCATGGTGGTTTGAGGAGGTGAAAATCCTTTCTCATGCGATCAATTCGGTTATTGATATAAAATTTAAGTCGAGTAATGTTTTCCTCAAAAGTGCCGAAATTAGAATGTGTTGCCTCGACCGTTCCATCTGGGAAGATTTTGAGTACCTGATCTCCTATCTTAAGCTGGGTTGTCCCATTATTAAGTTCATCGTGGAGTTGCCTCATCTTTGCTTCGTGTGTTTTTAGTCTCTCCTTGAAGTGTGTCTTCCATTCGTCTAGTTCATCGATCCAAAGCCTTCGTTCCTCATGAATTTCTTTTTTATCGACACGAGGTCTAGGATCTGGCATCTGCGAAAGAGCTTCTAGAAACGACAAGTTAATAAGAAATTTCTTTGAAAGTTTAAGAGACTTACCGAGTTATTCCTCTATGTGGTCTTTCTTTAATGCTTCGGGATATGGTATGCGAGGTTGGTACTCTTTGATTACCGGTTTTGGCTTATTATTACTTACCTCATGACCACATTCTCTTGCTTTGAATTGGGCTCGTCTAACCCTTCACTTTCTTGAGCTGATATGGCTTGGATTTGCTCCTTTGGGTTAATCTCAGTGTTGCTTGGTAGACGCCCTTGTGGTCGTTCAGAAATTATCTTTGCAAGTTGTCCAACTGTTTTAGTAAGTTTTCCAACTGTCTTAGTGAGTTCCCCAACTTGGCTCTCGATCCCTTTAATTGATGCCTGTTGATTCTTAAGGGTGGTCTCAGTGTATTGGAGACGGGTATCTGTGGCTACCATGAATTTTGTCAGCATCTCCTCGAGGTTTGACTCCTCTTCCTGTTGGTAAGGTGGTTATTGAAAATTTGGAAGAAGTTCCGGTCCTTGGCTACTTTGATCATCCCACGAGAAATTAGGATGGTACCTCCAACCTGCATTATAAGTGTCACTATAAAAAATATTTTGAGGTCTAGAATAGTTACCCATATAGTGGACTTGTTCGTTCTCTATGCCATATCCGTAGGGTGGGTACTCAAGATTCGCCACGCCTCCGCTTGTTTTAAATCTTGCATAAGCTGGATGTATCTGCGAAGAACACAAATCATCAAACTTTTATTTAATATCTCTAAGCTGGTTTGATAGCATGGTTATTGGGTCGAGGTTGCGGATATAATTTACGCTTTTGTTGGCTTTGTCCTCATAACTTGCCAGCGATAGTTATTCGATTGCCATCTCTTCTATCTGCCAAAATCAAATAAAAGAAAATTTAGCAAAGAAAAAAAAAAATAATAATAATAAAAAAAATAATGGCTAAAGTAATAAAAATAGAGTTTTCTTAATATTTTAGTTCCCCGGCAACGGCGCCATAAACTTGATCGTATGTCTATCGAGTTTTAAAATTTATAAAGAGAATGATCGAACCTGGAAACTAACTCTGACAACGATTGAGGCAAGTGCACCTATCAAACAGTAGTATAGCTTAGGCAAGACCAGATTATCGAACCCAAAGGAACTAAAAGTACTAATACTAACTTTCTTTCTATTATTTAGCTAAGCGAATGGTTGTTTAATCTAAATTAATTAACTACTAGACTAAAGGCTCTAAGACAAAGAAGAATGAATTTGGGAGAATACTTGAGGAAAAACCAATTAATTAAGACGACACCCAAGGAAGAATCCACCTAGACTTCACTTGTTATCTAACTCTGAACCAGACGATGTATTCACTTGACTTGATCCGTAGGATTCCCTAATTTATATTAAACCCTCTCTCGAGGCGAATAACGTCAAACCCTAGGTTGATTAATTGAAATCTCTTTCTAATTAAAACCCCTAGAATTGCATTAACTCGATCTATGGACTCCCATATTAGGTTTCAACCTAATCCAGCAACGTCTCGTCACCCTATCTCTAGGCGCGCGATCAACTCCGCTTAACTATGCTAGATCTACTCTTAGGCAGGGACTTTTGCTCCTCCACCTAAGCACATCAAACTTGAATCGATATCCGCGAAATATCAACACAAGAATTAAGAACACATAATTAAGAACAAATCAAATATTTATCATATAGTTCAGCAAACGATAACAAGATTCATCTAAGTTTCATCCCCCTCAGGTATATGAGGGTTTAGTTCATTACAATAAAATAAAATATCCAAGAAGAAAAGAAAAAACAAAACATAAGAAATCCCTAAAACCCCCTAAAGGAATTGAAGAGGAGATCCTCCATCTTGAGTATAATTCTGGCTTCTTGAGATGGATCAACTGGCTATCCCTGAGCGAATCCCCACAAATCTGCCCTCTCTGGCCTAGCAAGACGCCCCTAAATGATAGCTTTGGGCTCCCCTCGACAGAGGGTTTTTGTCGAACTCCCCTCTTAAGTTGCCCCCTAGGATGTTTATATAGGCTTGGAGATGCCTTACTTGGCCTCCAAGTATCCAAATCTGAGTGAAGTTCCTACTTGGGTGTTTAATTAGACTTTGGAATGTGTTTCTTTGCCTCCAAGTATCCAAATTCGAGTAAAACTCCTCTTGGCCGCGGCAGGGTATGGCCATGGCACACGCCCGTGTGAATCGTGGCCAGGCCGTGTGGACTTCGTTGATGAGGCACGGCCATGTATCTCATGGCTAGACCCTGTTCGAGATTATTGAGGAGGCACATTCGCATGGTCTTAGGTCCAGGCCGTGTTGATTTCGTGCTTTGGCCCATTTGGCCCGTTTTAAGCCCGTTTCTTGTTCTTTTCATCCTCCGGTGCTTTCTTGAGTATATAACATGGAAAGAAAGGATTAAGAGCACCTTTTTACATAAAATAAGGGATAATTCATCCAAAAGCATGCTAAATGTGGGATTAAAATATGTTACTTTTACGGTTTATCAGCTTCCGATAGGCAGAAATCATACGCAGATCAGAAGCATAAAGAAATAGAATTCTCAGTGGGTGATCAGGTCTTTTTGAAAGTTTCACCTTGGAAGAAGGTTTTAAGATTTGGACGAAAGGGCAAGTTGAGCCCTAGATTCATCGGGCCTTATTGAGTGTTGAAGCGTGTGGGACCAGTTGCTTATCAGCTTGAGTTACCTCCGGAGTTGAATCGAATACATGATGTATTCTATGTTTCGATACTGAGGCGCTATCGTTCTGACCCATCTCACATAGTGCCGGTGGAAGAAATCAAGGTTAGACCCGATCTATCTTTTGAAGAAGAACCAGTGCAGATTTTAGATCGAGATGTTAGGGTATTGAGGAGGAAATCGGTTCCATTAGTTAAAGTGTTGTGGCGTAATCATGGTTCAGAGGAAGCCACGTGGGAGCCGGAGGAGGCAATTCGACAACAATACCCTCACCTCTTTTAACTAGGTAAATTTTGAGGCCAAAATTTCTTTAAGTGGGGTAGAACTGTAACATCCTAAAATTAGGGGTTCGACATTTTGCTTTATTCTGTGTGTTGGCTAGCTAAGCTTGTTGTTTTGGTGTGTTTGGGGGTCCTGGGGAGGCTCGGGTTCGAGCCCAGGTCCTGGCAAAAATTTCTGTTTTGGGCACTTTAGTGAGGAGAGTTAGTGACGGCAGGACTTAAGAATAATAGTTTGTATCTGGATGTCACAAGTAGTAAGGTGGCCTAGTGGTTGGCGTCACAAGGGAGCATGGAAGGGGGGAGAGTGTTCGAATCCCATCTGCTGCAACAAGGGGTTTTATTTTTTGTGCTCTGGTAAGGGAGGTGGCTGAGTGAAGATCAAACTCTGTAGGAGAGAGGGGAGACTTGGTCAAATAATTCAAATGGGTGATGGGGAGTGAAAGGGGGAGTAAATCAAGGGGATTTAGGAGTGTGGTGATAGTTGGCCGAAAATAGGATCTAAGGGGGAGGTAAAAATTTGGCTAGGGCGGTGTTAGGTAGCATATTCGGTCAAGGGAGAAGCTTGTGTGCCGAATTTTCCTTGGGTTTTTCTTGTTCATCTCTCTGCGTTTCTGTGCAAACTGTGTGCTGGTTGCTTAGTGCATTTTAGGTTACTTTCACACGTACCAATTGGCCGAAAACCTTACTCTTCTTTCCTTCTTCATTATTTCTTTCTTCTAGCTGAAACTCACTTCCCATTATTCTCCTTTTTGCACCTTTTTCTACACCATTAGTACATAGCCGAAACTCCCTCTTCTCTTTCAGTGTTCTTACTACTCTTTTCTTCATCAACGGAGTTCCTCTTTTCATCTTTTAAATCGGCTTCTCATTCTTTTGCCTATAGCCGAATCTCTCTTTTCCATTTCTTACTAATTGTTTTCCCACATAGCCGAACCTTAATTCTCCTTCTTTGCTTCTCTACTTTTTCTCCATTAAACCGAACCTCTATTTTTTTATCCCAATCTGAATTGGTGTTTTGCTTCTGTTGCTTTAGCCAAATCAAGGGTTCTGGGGTCTTGCTGCAAGGGCCGAATCTCTTTGCAGTCGACTTCTCTTCGATCTAAGCCTTAGCCGAACCTGTTGTGGGGCGGTTCTTCATTAATCAAGGTAAGAAGTTCTCTCTCTGGTTTCTTTGTGACTATTATCTATTCGTTTTACTCTGCCATAACCGAATCTTCTTGTTAGACAATCACCATTCTTTCACTGTGTTACGTTACTGATCGAGACATTCTTCATGGAGGCGAGTGATAGCCGATCTAAGGGGGTTGCGTTAAGGGAGCCTGAGGGGAGTGGACTCGTAGTCTCTGCTCCCAACTTCAAATGACGTAAGGTGTCAGCAATTTGAGATTTTCCCCCGGGTTGTGGTAGAGAGCCGACATCTGTTTGGGATAGGCAAATCGTTGTTGTTCCCGCTAGTGAGAGTGACGGCGATCAAGAGTGTATAGTTCTTCGCGTAATCAGGTGTGTAATCTCACACCTTTGTTTTGTTTTGGTTGGTGTTATACTATGTGTCGGCTAAAAGCCGAAATACCCGTAACGGGAATGCAGTTGAAATATCCTAGTGGGTATTGTTGGAGATATACCAGGTAAGTAAACTGATGACTATACCATTTTGGGTAAATTAGCATGATTGGATGTGTGTTCTGATTATCTGACATACTATGATATATGTTTGCATCCATCACATTATGACGTTATGACATGTTGCATGGGAAAGGGATATTGATTGATCGGGGAAGTGTATTTCGGTGGCTCTGCCACAATTTTTGATGACTCGCCATATTTTGGCGATGAGCGGCGTGGATCGCCATCGATGGTGTGTAGCGGATGAGGGTTGATTGTAGAAATCCCCACCGGTGTGTTTTGGTGGAATGGGTGGTGTGTAGCGGATGGATATTTAGGTTGGGTGGGTTCCATTGCATTCATTATCTGCTATGCCATGCTAAATAGAGGCTCTCGCCCGATTCGTTTTCAGTATGGGCTTCGCCCAATTTGATTTCGTAAGGGCTAAGGCCAGTTGGTATCTGAATGGGCTCGGGCCCAGTTAATGTTCGAGTAGGGGATTACACACTGAGTTCTCATAACTCACCCCTCTGCTTAATTTTGTAGGTAATCCCCTGCTTTGAGGATTTGGAGCCGATGTGGACTCTGTGGTGGCCATGCACTGAATCTTTAGTAAACTCCGTTTTACATTACTTTAAATTTATTTTAATTTGGGATTTTGTTCTGTAATAAGGCCACTGGGATTTTAATTTGGTTTTTTTTTTGTTTTTTTTACGCCTTTACGATTTATTATGAATTGATCAAAACGGGGTTTTCCTAAAAACGTAAATAACTGTTTTCCAAAATATTTATGGACGGTCCACAAACTATTGATAATTAAACACGGGATTTACTTAAAACTACAACCACTGTTTTCAAAACATCATATTTTTGAAACCCATTGAATCTAATTTTTTGTTATGAAACAAGTTTTCGGTGTTAGTAACGTTTTGAAAGAATACCTTAAAAACGAATCTGATTTTCAAAATGAAAACAAACATCAAAATTTTCAACAATCGCGTAGTTTCTTTAACAACCTTTCCATGTGGCATGCCAAATCTGGTTGTAACGTCTAGGCTGGGTTTGGGGTATTACACAAATTGGTAAGGGTTAACATGTCTTTGTTACGGAACTATTTAGTCTAATTTTGCTATCATAAAAGTTGTTGAGATTAATTTGAACGATATGTATACTTAAGTAGCATAACTATCTAATTTCTTGTTTTTGAGCATAAGTATATTAAATTCATAATTCTGGGAAGAATGTTGTTCTGAAGGAGTTTTTTAAAGGTGTTTCCGAGAAATTCTTTTCAAATTTGTGCATTACTCGGGACAAGCAATGAATTAAGTTTGGGGGTGTGGAAACACAAAAATATACACACTTTTTCATGCCCTTTTTAACTTAAATTCATGCAGTTTTGATAAAATAATTAATATTTATAAAATAATTAAATTGCACTTAAATTATGAACATGTTGAATTTTAATTAATTTTATAATTAATTTTGACTAATTTTGATCATTTTTCGACAGATTTGTACAAAGGGCAAAAAACAACTCGGCAGACACTACTAGAAGTTCAAAACCGAAAAGCAATTTGAAGTATCAAAGAGAATTAATTTTAAGCCTAAGTTGGTCCAATTATGTGTATTAATTCACGATATAATTAATTTTAATTTATATCCAATTTAATTTGGATTAAATAAATTGTTATTAATTAATTATGAAAAAGTGGTTTAGATGAGCCGAACCGACCAAGAAGTAGACAGCCGAAAACCATCCATATGCTGACCCAAATCATCTTATTGGCTGATTATTTAGCTTGAAAGGAGGCCCTTGAAGACTTGTTCAAGTTGCAAACATACCCCTCCACAATTGGTGGCTTTATAGATTTGCCCCAAGCCTAAATTAGCAAAGTTGAAACTATCAACCTTGCCACATGTGTGGCCGGCCAAGGGAGGGCTCTTTGGCTGATAATTTTAGCTAATTTTAGCAGCCCTTTTCAGCTATAAAAACCCCCTTAGGCTGGTCATTTGAAACACATCTCAAGCATTCACATCTTTTCTCTCTTCTCTCCACTTTCTCTCTTCTTTCCCATTCCAAATTCCATTACTCTCTTGCCAATTTCTCCTCTTGGAAAAGGGCCATTCATCAGCCATTTGGAGAAGAAATTAAGTGTTCATAGCAGCCTTGGTCGACGAGGGCAACAGAGAAGGAAGAACAGAGCAAACTAGTCAAGCCACAGAAAAACATCGGATTTGATTCTTGTTCCCTATCTCTTTAATTTTTGTTGTTGTTATGATGAACATATCTATGAATATTTATGTTGTTGGAATGGTTAATTTAATCAATTTAGCTTGAATTTAGTTCGTGTTAGGTTGATTGCATTTCGTTTACTAAAATTATTAAAATTGTGTTTATGTTGTTATAGGCCTTGGTAAGATGCTTGATTAAGTAAAATCATGACTAAGTTATTCTTGCATTACAATTGTGAGGTAGCTAATGAATTAATTATTTAAACGGATTGAAATTGTAATTAATGGACACAGTACTTAATCAGTGCATGTTTAATCATCTAAGGTAGCTGAGGGTTAAATTAGCAACGGTATATGACGATACATTTGCCTTGCATAACTTGCAAGATTATTGTGATTAAACTGTTTCAAGGTAGGGATACTTTGTTACCTCATGTAGTCTTTTATGTGTTTATTAGATTTAATTAATCGTTTCAATTGACATAGGGATATGTACAAGAGATTATTTTGATTTAATAAGTATGTATGTGCAATAACATATTTGCCTATTAATATTTGTTTAATCGGTTGAATTGACATAGGGATATAGTCAAGAGATGAATGGATTTTGGTAGGTGAGTATGTTTATAAGTTAGCAAATTACTGAGTTGTCGTGAATTTATTCGTAACAATATAAACATGAGTTTAATAATTCTAAGTTAAGAAATGTAATTAATCTAACACAGTCATGTCATCTTGATTAAAATCGTATTTTGAAATCATGCATTTGAGATTTATTTATTTAGTTTACTTAGTTTAAATTCTTAGTTTTTAATCACCCGCTTCACACAAAATATTTTTCTTCACCAAAGTGTTTTAAATAGCATTCATAAATAATTCTTTTCACGGTCCTGTGTAGATACGATAACTTCGACATTTACTTGTCACTTTATTACTTGTTGCGATTGTGTACACTTGCAAATTTTCGTCGTTCCAAGTTTTTGGCACCGTTGCCGGGGACTATTTTAAAAAGTCATTATTTGTGAATTTGTTAGTTTTGCATTTTGGTTTAATTTTCTGTTTCAATTTTAACTTAATTAATTTTCATGTGATTATTTCAGGTGTTTATGAGTATTGACTGATTTATTAACTTACTTCCTGTAGACCCTGAGTTAGAAAGAACTTTTCGACAGCGAAGAAGAGAAGCGAATCAGAGAAGGACCGAATAGATGAACCTTGAAAATTTGAATCAAGGAAACGGAGCAAACCCTGCTCAAAATCCTATCCTTATTGCTGATGATAGGGATAGAGCTTTAAGACAGTATGCCGTGCCAATGTTTCATGATCATAATCCGGGTATTAGGAGACCCAAAATTGAGGCACAACAATTCGAGCTGAAGCCAGTTATGTTCCAAATGCTTCAGACTATGGGCCAATTCAGTGGAATGCCTACCGAAGATCCTTATCTTCACTTAAGACTATTTATGGAGGTGAATGACTCTTTCAAGTTAGCCAGAGTACCCGAAGACATATTACGATTGAAGCTGTTCCCGTATTCGCTAAGGGACAGAGCTCGAGCCTGGTTGAACTCACTGCTACCAAATTCAATTTCCACATGGCAAGAGTTAGCAGAAAGATTTCTCATAAAGTATTTCCCACCTAGCAAGAATACTATGTTGAGGAATAAGATCTCTGCCTTCCAACAAATTGATGATGAGTCCTTGTATGAGGCATGGGAAAGGTACAAAGAATTATTACGGAAGTGCCCTCATCATGGAATCCCATATTGCATCCAACTTGAGACGTTTTATAATGGTCTCAATGCTCACACGAGAATGGTAGTGGACGCTTCTTCTAACGGTGCTATCCTTTCTAAGTCTTATAATGAGGTTTATGAAATCATTGAGAGGATTGCCAGCAACAATTATCAATGGCCAACCAATCGAGCAGCGTCAAGAAGACGAGTTGCTGGAATACATGAAGTAGACGCTCTTACTTCACTTGCATCTCAGGTATCTTCAATATCCTCAATGTTAAAAAATCTTACTACTAATGGGTCTAATAGTTTTGCAGCACAGCCACCAAATTAATTTGAAAATATAGCCTGTGTCTATTGTGGGGAAGGGCATTTGTTTGAAGAATGTCCATCGAACCCAAAATCCATATATTACATGGGTAAATAGAACCAAAATAGAGGAAGGCAAGGACTGCAATCCAAATTCTATAACCCATCATGCTGAAACCATCCGAATTTTTCCTAGAGTAACCAAGGGGCTAGAACCAGTAACACTTACATCCAACCTAGATCAACCCAGCCACCTAGTTTTCCCCATCAAGTTCAGAAACCAACCTAAGCTGAACCATCCAATGGCTTAGAAAATTTGTTAAAGGCATACATGGCGAAGAACGATGCCTTACTTCAAATCCAAGCAGCTACATTGAAAAATCTGGAAAACCAAATGGGCCAGCTTGCTACTGAACTCAGGAACTGACCACAAGGTGCTTTACCTAGTGATACGGAGAATCTGAGTAATCCAGGGAAGGAGCATTGTACGGCGTTGACATTGAGGAGCGGAAAGACTTTAGAGCTCAATTCCGTCGAAGTTGAGAAGGAGCCAGCTGACGCTCAAGACTCAGAGGAAGTTCAATCGAGTGTTGAAATCCCAGTTTCACAAGAACCAGAATCTGTAAAATCCAACAAGGTAACTTCAGAACCATCTAATTCTGATCAACTAACAACTCTGTTAGATGAAGAATTACCACAGAAGACAAATCAACCAGTTCTAGTAAAGAAACCTCCACCACCCTACCCTCAAAGACTTCAAAAGCAGAATTAGGAAATTCAATTCAAGAAGTTCCTAGACGTACTCAAGCAACTTCATATCAACATCCTGTTGGTTGAAGCACTTGAACAAATGCCGAACTACGTCAAATTCATGAAGGATATCCTGTCTAAAAAATAAAGACTTGGAGAATTTGAGACGGTAGCCTTGTCAAAGGAATGCAGTGCATATCTTCAAAACAAACTACCCCCAAAGTTGAAGGATCCTTGATGTTTTACCATACCTTGCAGCATTGGAGCAACATATTGTGGTAAAGCACTATGTGACTTGGGTGCGAGTATCAACTTGATGCCCATGTCAATATTTAGGAAGTTAGGGACAGGTGAAGTTAGACTGACTACGGTTACACTTCAATTAGCAGATCGATCCTTAGCACATCTAGAAGGAAAAATTGAGGACGTATTTGTACGCGTAAACAAATTTTTCTTTCCTGCTGACTTTGTGATTCTAGACTTTGAAGCAGACAAAGAGGTGCCAATCATCCTAGGAAGACCGTTCTTAGCAACCAAAAAGACCCTTGTTGATGTGCAGAAGGGCGAGCTTACTATGCATGTTCAGGATGATCAGGTAACATTTAACATTTTTAAGTATATGCGATTTCCTGACACAATTGATAATTGTTCTGCATTGTCCGATTTAGAGGATTTAATCATGGAGAAGGAACTCAACTATGTTGAGGATCCATTAGATCAAATTTTTGACATCAGACCCTCAAAATGATAAAGAGGAGGATGAATACTTAGCTTTGCTAGAAGCTAATCAAAGGGGATTTAATCAGCAATCCCATTTTGAATCTTTGGAGTTAGAGAATAGGGATTATGCCCAACCAAAAGCGTCAATCGAGGAGCCACCTAAATTAGAACTCAAGGTAATTCCTTCACATTAAAAATATGTTTATTTAGGTAACGCTTCTACTTTTCCTGTGATTGTTTTAGCAGAATTAACAAATGAGCAAGAAGAGAAACTCATCCTTGTATTGAAACAATTCAAGAAGGCTATCGGATGGACCATAGCCAATATTGGCGGTACTAGTCATCTGTATGCATGCACAAGATCATATTAGAAGATGGCAAGAAAGGGACGATTTATGGAAAACGAAGACTAAACCCCATCATGAAGGACGTAGTAAAGAAAGAAATCATCAAGTGGTTAGATGCGGGTATAATTTACCCCATCAGATAGTTCATGGGTAAGTCCAGTCTAGGTCGTACTGAAGAAAGAAGGTATCACGGTCATTGAAAACGAGAATAATGAGTTGATACTGACTAGAACGGTTATGGGATGGAGAATTTGCATCGATTACCGAAAGCTGAACAAGGTGACTAGGAAAGATCACTTTCCTTTGCTGTTTTTGGATTAGATACTGGATAAACTCGCGGGGCGAGACTATTACTGTTTTCTTGATGGATACTCGGGGTGTAATCATATTACAGTAGCACCAGAAGATCAACACAAGACAACATTCACCTACCCGTACGGTACATTTGCATTTAGGCGCATGCCATTTGGTTTATTTAATGCACTTGCTACATTTCAAAGATTTATGATGTCTATTTTTACTGACATGGTTGAGAAATATTTGGAATTTTTTATGGATGATTTTTCAGTATTCAGAGATACATATGATGATTGCCTAGCCAATCTAGCCAAGGTACTAAGGCGATGCGAAGAAACAAACTTTGTACTTAACTGGGGAAAGTGCCATTTCATGGTATGAGAAGGTATTGTTCTATGGCATCGGATAATAAGACATGGAATCGAGGTAGATAAAGCAAAGGTAGATGTTATTGAAAAACTCCCACCTCCGACATCTGTAAAGGGTGTTAGGAGCTTTTTGGGCCACGTCGGTTTCTATCGAAGATTTATCAAAGACTTCCCCAAAATTGCTAAACCCTTATGCAAATTATTGGAGAAGGACACGGCGTTTAAATTTGATGAGGAGTGCTTAAGAGCTTTCAATGATTTGAAGAGTCGGTTAGTCTCGGCACCCATAATAGTCACACCAGACTGGGATTTGCCATTTGAATTGATGTGTGACGCAAGTGACTTCACGATCGGAGCTGTCATGGGTCAGCGAAGGAACAAAGTTTTTCATCCCATCTACCATGCGAGTCGGACTCTAACAGGAGCTCAACTGAATTACACAGTAATAGAAAAAGAGTTACTTTCTATTGTGTTTGCTTTTGACAAGTTTCGATCTTATCTTGTAGGTACCAAAGTGACTGTCTATACGGAGCACTTGGCAATTAAGTATTTACTTGCCAAGAAAGACGCTAAGTCGAGATTGATCTGTTGGGTACTTCTACTTCAAGAGTTCGATCTAGAAATTCAAGATCGAAAGGGAGTAGAAAATAAAGTAGCAGATCACTTGTCCATATTAGAGCCGCAAGAAGGGAATTCTCCACTTATACCAATTCAGGAGATATTTCCAGATGAACACATACTGAAGGTAAACCATGTCCATAATACCCCTTGGTTTGCTAATATTGCTAACTATTTAGCTTGTGGTTTTATGCCGATTGATAAGACATATCATCAAAAGAAAAAGTTTCTTCACGATGTGAAGTACTATTTCTGGGAAGAACCATATTTGTTTAAAAAGTGTGCAGATCAAATGATCAGGAGATGTGTGGCAGAAGATGAAGTACATAAGATTTTATACCACTGTCACTCAGCTCCGAGTGGGGGACACTTCGGAGGAACACGTACTTCGGCCAAAGTATTGCAAGTCGAATTGTTTTGGCCAACACTATTTAAAGATGCATATGCTTACGTAAAGAGTTGTGATCGATATCAAAGGATCGGAAATGCCACCAACAGAAACGAGATGCCTCGAACAAACATTATTGAGGTAGAATTGTTCAATGTTTGGGGTATTGACTTTCTCGATCCTTTCCCTCCGTCTTTTGGTCACAAGTACATCTTGGTAGCTGTAGACTACGTGTTTAAGTGGATTGAGGCTGAAGCATATCCGACAAATGATGCTAAGGTTGTAACACCCCAAACCCGGTCAATACACCACGACCGAATCTGGTATGTTACGGGGAAAACGTACTTGAGAGGTTTAGGTCTTTCATTTAAAAGCAGGATGTAAACACTTCACTATCTAGGGTATTTGAAGAAAATTTGAGTAGGCTTGTTTGAAATCAGGTGGTGTATTCAGAAAACCCCAAAAAAAATTTTGAAAGCTTAACCAAGAGATGTAGTTAAAACGAGTTTATTCCATTTCATTATTCAAATAGTTTCTTAGTGTTACTTAAGACATTTTAACTTGGTAGAAAATCGAGTTTTGATTTTGAAATCGTTTGAGTTTCTAATGCAAGTCATGGTGAGATACCCGATGGTATAGTTTAAAACACTTTGCGTTATAGTTTTTAAATCATTGTCTTTCCAAATTTTAGTAAAATTCCAACCCACTTATTTTGTTAAGGCATATTAAAGTCTATTTAAAGCATAAACATCATAAAACATAATTTAAAGGCCTTTTACAACCCAAAACAAAACCCAAATAATAAAAAAGCAAGCTAAAGTACCCAAATTATAAAGTCCGAGTAAAACTTTATTAAGCGTGGCATGAGCACCCGAGTCCATCCCGGCTTCATGTCCGCGTCTAAGTGTCACTCTGAAATGTCAAAGGAGAGGGTGAGTCGAATGACTCGGTGCATAAATCCGCTCCCGATAAACAACATGCTAACACACATCATACATAGCAACATGATTAATGCAACCCGATCCTAACCATCCATATCACCTTTTCTACCCCGTGTGGTACCAAACCACCGGTGGTGCCAAACCACCGGTGACCCAAAGTCACGATATCCATAAGTGTGGTGCCAAACCTTTGGTGACCCAAATTCACGAATAATCCAATGATGGGGCCAACCCATCGTGTGATACCAAATCACTAGTGACGATCCCATATCTCAAAGTGGGGCCAACCCACGGTGGTGTTAACCACGAGGACGAGTCGCAATGAGGTGCCAAACCTCTAGTGTCCCAAAGACACAGTGTGATACCAAATCACGGTGACCGCCAGTCACAAATCCGATGATGGGGCCAACCCATCGTGTGATACCAAATCACTAGCAGACGATCCCATATCTCAAAGTGGGGCCAACCCACGGTGGTGTTAACCACAGGGACGAGTCGCAATGAGGTGCCAAACCTCTGGGTCCCAAAGACACAAATGTGATACCAAATCACTGGTGACCGAAGTCACAAAATCAACTGTGGTACCAAACCACTGGAGGTGCCAAACCTCTGGTGTCCCAAAGACACAGTGTCCCAAAGACACAGTGTCCCAAAGACACGGATATCATCATTCTCCCTCCACTCATATCACCCATCAACATACCATACTTATGTGATCATGCATATCATACAAGTCATGCATATCATGCTAATATGTTTAACATCATATCCCATATCGCGTATATCCATAGTCATGGTATCATATAGATCATCGAGAAACTAATAATAATAATCTTTGACTTACCCGAGTCCAAGATCATACCCAATAGGGTATCATATCAATCATTACTTGTTTCATTAATCACAACAAGGTTATCAATCACATTACTAAATAGAAGTGTGTTAGTTTACACACCGCTAAAGCGCAACCCTAATACCACAAGAAACGATCTAAGGCTTCTTGATCACCGCTCCTATAATCGGCCAAAAGAAAAAGCATTAGACAATCACCACATTCGCCAACATCAATTAACCAAAGGGTTAATGTTGATCCCTCACCTTGCTATTGGTTTGATTTCTTATCAAACCCGAACCACAATGGTTCTCCTTCCAACAATCGGCACCACTTATCAATCGGTTAACGTAAAAACGGCTCCTCCCGCTTGCTTCCACACTCCAATGACCCTATAACGAAGAGATTAATACCCTTCAAAAAAACCATATTCGGCCCTTAACCAAACCATAACCAAAGAAAAGATAAGAGAGGGACAAATGGCCATTCGGCCACCCCACTTACCTTGTTCAAGGATTGAACAACCAACCAAGATCCACCCTTCACTGATATTCGGCCAAGAGAGGACTTCAAGGAGAGGAGAGATTCAGCTAAGATGCAACCCAAGAATAAAAGAAGATTCGGCCTAAGTGTTTAACACACACTTATGTTCAATTCTTAGTGAAAAGAAAAGAAAGAGAATGGAAGATGGAAATATAGGTTCGGCACAAAAGAAATGAGGAAAGCAAATGGAGAAAGCGGCTAAGGGTTTTGGAAAAAGGAAGAAACAAAAGATGGATAGGAGGTGGGAACTTTCGGTTTTGAGCAAGAAAAAGAATGTTAAAGGTGTTTGGGAAGTGAAAGTTTGGCTCAACTCAAATGAAAGAAAGAAGAAATAGTGGGGAGGAGCATTCGGCTAGCCAATAGAGTTAGAAGAAAACTAGCAAAGTTTCAAAGAACAAACACATGGACTATCGGTTTGACAAAAAAAAAAGGAAACAAGAAAATGTGAAGAAGTTCTATTGACATTCGGCTAACAAAAAAACCAAAAAAGAACTTTTGCTTACCAAAAAGAAGACCGAAAATGTACCAAAAGCAAAAGTTCATTGGCCTCCCCTCTCCCACACAAAGCCGCCCACTCCCCTCCAACTCCCTAAATTTCGCCAAAATCCCCCCCAATCACTCCATACCACACATTCAAACAACCATGACCAAGTCTTCCTCCACTATTTGCTCTCCACCTTTCATTTGAATGTGGAGACCAAGTCCAAGGAAGAATTCTACTTGTCTTCTACCTCTTCCTCCATGCCGTCCAAAATGAAGCCAAAATGGGGAACTCGCAGCTTGAACTCAGGATCTCTCCCCTTGTAGATGACGCCACACCTAGCTCCCCAAGTAACGCATGCTTGCCACTTTGCCACTCACTTTTTGTGCTATGAAACACCAAAGAAAACTCTTATACCCCAGCTCCAATGCCTCCTTGACTTAAGCCTAAAACACAAATTTTTTTCTACCTAACCAGCACACCCTTAGACTACAATTAAGCCCCGAAACTACACAAACAAAGAACACAAAGACACTAAACACATGCAAAACATGCCACAACAAAATAGCCCCTAACCCGGGATATTACAGTTCTACCCCCCTTAAAAATAATTTCAACCTCGAAATTACCTGGTCAAAAGAGTTGCGGGTATTGCTGTCTCATTATATCCTCGGGTTCCCACGTAGCTTCTTCTACGCCATGATTCCGCCAAAGTACCTTAACCAAAGGCACAGACTTCCTACGCAGAACCTTCACATCCCGATCAAGAATCTGCACAGGTTCCTCTTCCATAGTCAAGTCTGGATTTACCTCGATCTCTTCCACTACTACCACATGTGACGGATCTGAACGGTAACGCCGAAGCATCGAAATGTGAAATACGTCGTGAATCTGACTGAGCTCTACTGGCAACTCAAGCTGATACGCTACTGGTCCCACTCGTCTCAAAACCTTTACCGCCCAATAAACCTCGGACTTAGCTTGCCTTTCTTTCCGAACCTCAAAACCTTCTTCCATGGCGAGACCTTCGGAAAAACTTGATCCCCACAAAGAAACTCTATGTCTCTCCGCTTAAGATCGGCATAAGACTTCGCCGGTCCAAGCTTCCTTCAACCGAGCTCGAATCAACTTAACCTTGTTTTCGGTCTCAAACCAACCAACTCGGGTCCTAACAATCATGGCGTTCACCTAACTCCGCCCAACACGTAGGTGATCGACACTTCCTACCATACAACGCCTCATATGGTGCCATCTTGATGCTCGCTTGGTAATCGTTGTTGTAGGCAAACTCACTAATGGTAGAAACTCTTCCCAACTACCTCTAAAATCCAGGACACAACCTCTCAAAGATATCCTCTAAGATCTGAATAACTCTTTCGATCGCCGTCGATTGCGCGTGAAAAGCCGTCTTTGAAATCCAACCGCGCACCCAGAGCTCGATGCAACGCTTTCGAGTAACCTTGACGTAAAACGGGATCCCTATCCGAGATTATCGAAACCGCACACCGTGCAACCTTACTATCTCTCGAAACATACGGCCGCCAACTCTCAAGTGAATAGTCAACCTCACCGGAATAAAGTGAGTGATTTAGTCGAGACGATCCACCACTACCCAAATCGAATCCTTCTTGCTTGGCGTAAGCGGTAACCCACCGACAAAATCCATGGTTATCCTTTCCCACTTCCATCGAGGAATCTTCACAGTCAAGCAACCACGAGCGGCAATCGATGTTCACCTTGACCTTGACATGTCGGACACTTCCCAACACACTCTGTCACTTCTTTCTTCGCACTGTGCCACCAAAAGCGCTCTTTGAGATCCCTATACATCTTACTACCTCCGGGATGCATAGCATAAGGGCTACTATGTGCGTCCCTGAAGAATCCTCTGCCTCACTCAACATCTTTAGGCATACAAGCCTTACCTTTGAAACACAGAACCTCATCACTAGACAAGTCAGAACCCTCCAAACCACCATCTCAAGCACTTGCAACCTTCGCGCACTCGTAACCTCATCCTCTAACTGTTTCTCTCGATCCGCTCAACCCAAGTAGGCTTAACTTGCAACTCGCGAGAATACTCCCGTCGCCATACAAACTCAAGTGGGCAAACATCGCTCTTAAGTCCGAAACAACCTTACGGCTCAACGCGTCGCCACCACATTAGCCTTGCCGGATGATACTCAATCGAGCGATCGTAATCTTTCAAAGCAACTCAACCCATCTCATACGCCTCAAATTCAAATCCTTCGAGTCGGTAGATACTTCAGACTCTTATGATCCGTGTAGACTATCGATCTCTCTCCGTACAAGTAGTGCCTCCAAATCTTCAACGCAAAGACTACACCGCTAACTCCGGATCGCGTCGGATAGTTGACCTCATGTGGCCTCACCGCCGAGAAGCGTAAGCCACAACCTTACCTTCCCGCATCAAGACACAACCCAAACCCGTATGTGATGCGTCACAATACACCGTGAATTCCTTACCACCTCAAAGTTGAATTAAAACCGAGCTTCGTTAGAATCTTCTTAAGCTTGTCGAAACTCTCCTGCATTGTTTCTCACCCAAACAAACGGAACCTCTTTCCTTAACAACTTGGTCATTGGCGCCGCTATCAACGAGAAACCCTCAACAAACCTTCGGTAGTATTCGGCCAAACCCAGAAAACTCCGAATCTCCGCCACTGACCTAGGCGGCTTCCAATCCAAAACTGCCTCAATCTTACGAGGATCTACTCGAATCACCTCACCGACACTACATGACCCAAGAAAGTCACTTCTCTAAGCCGTAACTCGCACTTCATCGAACTTAGCATAGAGCTGCTTTTCCCTCAAAATCTGCAGCACCACTCGCAAATGCGCATCATGCTCTTCTTCTGTCCTTGAGTACACTAAGATGTCGTCTATGAAAACCACGATGAACCGATCCGATATCTTCTTTGAAACACTCTATTCATCATATCCATAAATGCCGCCGGCGGCGTTAGTCAACCCGAACGGCATTACCGTAAATTCGTAGTGCCCATACCGAGTCCAAAGCGCTGTCTTGTGAATATCCGCTTTTTCACCTTTAATCGGTGATACCCGGACCTCGTGTCAATCTTAGAAAATACCATTTGCACTTCTTCGGTGATCAAACAAGTCATCTATCCGTGGCAGCGGATACTTGTTTTTGATCGTCGACTTATTCAATGGCGGTAGTCTATGCACATCCGCATCGTACCATCTTTCTTCTTAACAAAGAGTACCGCGCACTTACGGCGAAACACTTGGCCTGATAAAACCTCGATCCAATAACTCCTGAATCTGAGCCTTAAGCTCCACCAATTCCTTTGGCGCCATCCTATACGGAGCAATAGACACTGGCGCAGTTCCGGGTAATAGATCTATCCCGAACTCTACCTCACGATCCGGCGGCAAACCCGGAAGCTCCTCAGGAAACACATCAGCAAATTCCTTAACAGCACGGACCTTCTCTACAGCAGACTCTTTAGCCTCCAAGGCATACACATGAACCACATACGCCTCACAGCCCTTCCTGACCATCTTCTCTGCCTTCAGAGCAGATACCACATTAGATAAGCAATCTCTCCTATTACCTATCATAGCCACTTCATCACCCTCAGTCGTCCTTAGAACCATGCGCTTAGCCGCGCAATCCAACCTCGCCTGGTACTTGACCAACCAATCCATCCCAAGAATCATATCGAACTCCCCAAACGGCAGTTCCATCAGATCAGCAGCAAACACTACCCCTTGGAGTTCTAGGGGTACATTCCTAAACAGTTTATCTACTACTACAGAGTGACCTAGAGGGCTAATCACAGTCATCTGCCTAGAAGATATCTCAGAGTCTAGATCCATGGTCTCTACTATACTACTGGCAACATAAGAGTGCGTTGAACCCACATCAATCAAAGCAGTATAAGGAGAACCAAAGATCGTAAACGCACGGTTATGACGCCCCGGTGCGTCGCCTCTCGGCGCCTCATTGCATACACTAATCCAGCCGCCTCGCATCAGAACTACCGCACCTCTCGCCGGTGCTCCACGGCCCGACCGGATCCATTACTACCTCGCCATTACCACGGCCCCTCTGCGGTGGCGGTCCACTACTCTCGAATCGAGTATGCGCCCCGACTCTCGATCAATCTCGCCAACTTACGCGGGCGGTCCCCCTCACGCGATGATCCGAGAACCACACTCAAAACAACCTTTTCCATCGGTCCAAAGAGCCTCTCCCAATGATATCTCCCACAATGGTTACATCATGCGGCGGTCCCTCGCCTAGCAAAGAACAAACCTACTGGCCGATTTGACCCACTCGGTCTAGCCCTTTTCGTGGATTACCCGATGATCCGTAAGACCCAAAGCTCCTCTTATATGCCTGCTCTCGCCCATACCCCGCCTCATGACTCCTTAACACCCTCGGCTACCTTAGCCTTCTCAACCAGACAAAGCAAACTCACGCTCCCGCCGAGGAGCAATCAGCGACCTCAACTCGTCTCTCGGACCATCTCGAAACGAACACACCTCTCATGTTCGGTGGCTACAATACCCACGGCATACCTACTCACTTCAAGAACTCGGCCTCGCACTAAATGACTTACTCCCCCGAACAAGCCTCGAGAGATGCCTTTCACTGGGAGTCAATATAACTAGCCCCAATGTACTTCTTTTGATACGCAGCCCTGAAATAATCCCTTGTCAGATCCTCTGCTGCCACACTGTCCCGAACCGTGAGCCACCATTGATATGACTCATCCCGGAGAAGCGATACGATGCCCTTCAGCTTCTCTTCGGCAGTCAAGTCCAGATCATCCATGATCCGCTCGGTTGCCTCCGGCCAATATTCAAAGCAGGTGCTAGGAGCAACACCAGATACACCTCGAAAGAATTCGCCCCGCTTTGCGGAGTCGCTCAGAACAGATTTCCTAACTCCCGCACCACCACCTACACCGGCTACCCTTTCCAACACTCGCAAAGATCGCTCGTGTGACGCTGCGTCGTCCCGATCGATCTTGAAACTCACCACCTCCGGTGGTGGCGGAACCCAGTATCTCATTTTCTCGACTTCGACGGACCCTACGGGTTCGTAAACGATCATCCTACCACGACCTGCCCACGACCACGCCCACCTCTAGCGCTCATGACTAAATTCTCTACGATTCGATTTAGGAGTTTTATGCATCGATGATTTATTCCACTGTTTTAAAGCAAAGTCTTATGAATAGTAAAGAAGCTTTGTTTTCGCGAGTTCACGTAATCCTATCGGTTTGATTTCTAAAGTAATCCACTATTGCAATCATCCGATCACATCAATAAATCACAAGCAATAGTAAGGGGTACTTACCTGGGCGAACTGGTGCCGGGGACTCGGTGTCATGCCCTTCAAACCATTTATTTAAAAACAAAGACTATCAAACAAACTTTTGAAAGCATTTTGGGCCTCAGGCCCACAGCCGAGCCTTTGAACCTGGCTCTGATACCACAATTGTAACACCCCAAACCCGGTCAATACACCACGACCGAATCTGGTATGTTACGGGGAAAACATACTTGAGAGGTTTAGGTCTTTCGTTTAAAAGCAGGATGTAAACACTTCACTATCTAGGGTATTTGAAGAAAATTTGAGTAGGCTTGTTTGAAATCAGGTGGTGTATTCAGAAAACCCCAAAAAAAAATTTGAAAGCTTAACCAAGAGATGTAGTTAAAATGAGTTTATTCCATTTCATTATTCAAATAGTTTCTTAGTGTTACTTAAGACATTTTAACTTGGTAGAAAATCGAGTTTTGATTTGGAAATCGTTTGAGTTTCTAATGCAAGTCATGGTGAGATACCCGATGGTATAGTTTAAAACACTTTGCGTTATAGTTTTTAAATCATTGTCTTTCCAAATTTTAGTAAAATTCCAACCCACTTATTTTGTTAAGGCATATTAAAGTCTATTTAAAGCATAAACATCATAAAACATAATTTAAAGGCCTTTTAAAACCCAAAACAAAACCCAAATAATAAAAAGCAAGCTAAAGTACCCAAATTATAAAGTCCGAGTAAAACTTTATTAAGCGTGGCATGAGCACCCGAGTCCATCCGGCCCATGTCCGCGTCTAAGTGTCACTGAAATGTCAAAGGAGAGGGTGAGTCGAATGACTCAAGTGCATAAATCCCGCTCCCGATAAACAACATGCTAACACACATCATACATAGCAACATGATTAATGCAACCCGATCCTAACCATCCATATCGTCTTTTCTACCCGTGTGGTACCAAACCACCGGTGGTGCCAAACCACCGTGACCCAAAGTCACGATATCCATAAGTGTGGTGCCAAAAACCACCGTGACCCAAAGTCACGAATAATCCAATGATGGGGCCAACCCATCGCGGTGATACCAAATCACTAGCGCACGATCCCATATCTCAAAGTGGGGCCAACCCACGGTGGTGTTAACCACAGGGACGAGTCGCAATGAGGTGCCAAACCCTCGGTGTCCCAAAGACACGGTGTGATACCAAATCACCGTGACCGCAAATACAAATCCGATGATGGGGCCAACCCATCGTGGTGATACCAAATCACTAGCGACGATCCCATATCTCAAAGTGGGGCCAACCCACGGTGGTGTTAACCACAGGGACGAGTCGCAATGAGGTGCCAAACCTCCGGTGTCCCAAAGACACAAATGTGATACCAAATCATTGGTGACCAAGTCACAAAATCAATCGTGGTACCAAACCACTTTGGAGGTGCCAAACCTCGGTGTCCCAAAGACACAAAGTGTCCCAAAGACACGGATATCATCATTCTCCCTCCACTCATATCACCCATCAACATACCATACTCATGTGATCATGCATATCATACAAGTCATGCATATCATGCTAATATGTTTAACATCATATCCCATATCGCGTATATCCATAGTCATGGTATCATATAGATCATCGAGAAACTAATAATAATAATCTTTGACTTACCCGAGTCCAAGATCATACCCAATAGGGTATCATATCAATCATTCTTGTTTCATTAATCACAACAAGGTTATCAATCACATTACTAAATAGAAGTGTGTTAGTTTACACACCGCTAAAGCGCAACCCTAATACCACAAGAAACGATCTAAGGCTTCTTGATCACCGCTCCTATAATCGGCCAAAAGAAAAAGCATTAGACAATCACCACATTCGGCCAACATCAATTAACCAAAGGGGTTAATGTTGATCCTCACCTTGCTATTGGTTTGATTTCTTATCAAACCCGAACCACAATGGTTCTCCTTCCAACAATCGGCACCACTTATCAATCGGTTAATAGAAAAACGGCTCCTCCTGCTTGCTTCCACACTCCAATGACCCTATAACGAAGAGATTAATACCCTTCCAAAAAAAAACCATATTCGGCCCTTAACCAAACCATAACCAAAGAAAAGATAAGAGAGGGACAAATGGCCATTCGGCCACCCCACTTACCTTGTTCAAGGATTGAACAACCAACCAAGATCCACCTTCACCGATATTCGGCCAAGAGAGGACTTCAAGGAGAGGAGAGATTCAGCTAAGATGCAACCCAAGAATAAAAGAAGATTCGGCCTAAGTGTTTAACACACACTTATGTTCAATTCTTAGTGAAAAAGAAAAGAAAGAGAATGGAAGATGGAAATATAGGTTCGGCACAAAAGAAATGAGGAAAGCAAATGGAGAAAACGGCTAAGGGTTTTGGAAAAGGAAGAAACAAAAGATGGATAGGAGGTGGGAACTTTCTGGTTTGAGCAAGAAAAAGAATGTTAAAGGTTTTGGGAAGTGAAAGTTTGGCTCAACTCAAATGAAAGAAAGAAGAAAGAGTGGGGAGGAGCATTGGCTAGCCAATAGAGTTAGAAGAAAACTAGCAAAGTTTCGGCAACAAACACATGGACTATCGGTTTGACAAAAAAAAAAGGAAACAAGAAAATGTGAAGAAGTTCTATTGACATTCTAACTAAAAAAAAAACCAAAAAAAGAACTTTTGCTTACCAAAAAGAAGACCGAAAATGTACCAAAAAGCAAAAGTTCATTCGGCCTCCCCCTCTCCCACACAAAGCCGCCCACTCCCCCTCCAACTCCCTAAATTTCAGCCAAAATCCCCCAATCACTCCATACCACACATTCAAACAACCATGACCAAGTCTTCCTCCACTATTTGCTCTCCACCTTTCATTTGAATGTGGAGACCAAGTCCAAGGAAGAATTCTACTTGTCTTCTACCTCTTCCTCCATGCCGTCCAAAATGAAGCCAAAATGGGGAACTCTGCAGCTTGAACTCAGGATCTCTCCCCCTTGTAGATGACGCCACACCTAGCTCCCCAAGTAACGCATGCTTGCCACTTTGCCAGCTCACTTTTTGTGCTATGAAACACCAAAGAAAACTCTTATACCCCAGCTCCAACAGCTCCCTTGACTTAAGCCTAAAACACAAATTTTTTTTCTACCTAACCAGGCACACCCTTAGACTACAATTAAGCCCCGAAACTACACAAACAGCAACACAGCACACTAAACACATGCAAAACATGCCACAACAAAATAGCCCCTAACCCGGGATATTACAAAGGTTGTGATGAAGTTTTTGCAGAAGAATGTGTTCACAAGGTTTTGGAACCCCATGAGCCATCATTAGTGATGAACGGTCCCATTTTGTGAACAAGTGGTTGAAATGGTTACTTGACAAACATGGAGTGAAGCACAGGTTGTTACATGACTTACCATCCGCATTTAATGGGCAAGCCGAATCGGCAAACAAAGAGATCAAAGGCATACTTGAGAAGGTAGTTTGCCCAAATCGACGAGATTGGTCGAAAAGACTGGATGATGCTTTATGGGCTTACAGGACAGCATACAAGACACCTTTAGGGATGTCACCCTATAGGTTGGTCTTTGGGAAAGCTTGTCATCTGCCTTTAGAGTTAGAGCACAAAGCTTACTGGGCTCTCCAATGACTCAACTTGGATCTTAAAATTGCTAAAGAGAAACGGATGCTTCAACTTAACGAGTTAGAAGAATTCTGAATGTCTTCATACAAGAATGCCAAATTACTTAAGGAGAGACTCAAGAAATGGCATGACAAGCACATTCGAGTTCGAGAATTTGAAGAAGGTCAGCAAGTCTTGTTATTCAATTCCAGATTAAGGTTCTTTCCGGGTAAGTTAAAATCACGTTGGTCCGGTCCATTTATGATTCATCGAGTCAATCCATACGGAGTTGTTGAACTTCAAGGTAAGGGAGGTAATTTTTGAGTTAATGCTCAACGCTTGAAACATTACTGGGGAGATAAAATGGAACGGGATCAAATCTCGTTCATTTTATTAAATGATTAAATTTTCTTGTTCTCTTTTTAAATAAATGATTTAGGATGTATTTTCAGGATTAGTATGTTTAAATAAATTATGTTTAGGAGATTGGAACTTAAGCGGGACCGCTTGTTACCCCTCCAATCTCTCCTGGGAATTGATTTTGACATGATTTTCCGATAAATTATTCCCTAAATGGCAAAATAAATTTTTAAATTTTCAAATAAAAGGGTCAATTTTGATCCATGTTTTAAAATTGCAACTCAATTTCAAATTTTCATTAAGTCTAGGGACTTAATTTAACTATTTTTAAAATTTGGTTGCTCTTTTTGTAAATAATAAAAAATAGGTGACTTTTTTGTAAATATTTTCAAAAGGCATCTAGAATAAATGTTTTTACTCTTATAAAAAATATATATATGATAATATTTAATATATAATTATATCTATTATAATATATATTAATTATTATCAACTTTGCATAAAATTAGGATTAGTATCATATTTTATTTAATAAGCTTTTATTTTAATAAATTAATAGCAATTAATAATTTAATATGTATTTTAATTAATTATTAATTGTTGTTAACTTTGAGTAGAATTAGAATTAGAATTTTTTTTATTATTAAATTGTTCAAAGAATTCTACTCTAATTCCTACTCCACTCACTATAAAATCCACCCATCTATGCTTATATTTTTTTCATTCATACATCATTCCTTCCAAACGCCAAAATCCCTAAGTGCCGCAGCCTCCTAGCCAACTCTGCCTAGCTACCTAGCAGCCATCCGGCCAGCAGCCCAGCTCCATCGCACGCCGCACGCCTACCACGCGCATGCTTGCCCCATCGCGCGCTGCATTGCGCGCCTTGTGCTGCTCCAGCTCCAGCTGCTCAAGCCTTCATCCTGCACCTACGCCCAGCTTTCGCGCGTGCTCACACCAGGCTTGCTCGATGAGGATCCGCATGATGCTCGCACATCCAGCCTAGCCCGCGTGCATTGCTGCTTGCATCCAACCCTCGTCATGCCAGCTGCTACTCGCAGACACCCGGCGGATACCGCCTTGCACCAAACGAACCCCTTTAGCCGAAAACCCTCCAACTTCTTTTAATTTGTCATATTTTGATTCATAATTTTTTTCTTAGGAGTTCCTAATTTTTACAAAAAAGGTTAATCATGCCTCGCAAGAGAACTTGTGCCTCCGCCCAAATTGACGAATCACAAAACAAGTTCCACTATGAAGAAGCCAAAGCGAGAAACAAAAGTATCTTCAAGAATAAACAGATGTATCCAAAGAAAGGCTTTACATTGAAAGAAAGCAACTATATTGATTTTATTGCATGTATTCGTCAGGTTACTGAAACTCTCAATTGGGAGTTGTTTTGTGAGAAGAGACATTGTGTGGATGAAGAGTTAGTGCGTGAATTCTATGCGAATTTAACCTCAAGTGAGTTGACGGAAGTTCCAGTTCACGGAATCAAGGTACCAATAACTTCAAATGCTATTATTGAGTTCTTTGAATTACCTGATTTTGAAAACGATGAATATTCTTCCTTAATGAGCAATATCGAGCCTGAAAATTTGCAAGAAATACTCGAGGAACTTACAGTTCCAGGTTCTAAGTGGACTGTGTCAAAGCAAGGAATCCAAACTTGTAGAAGAGAATATTTGACACCACTCGAAAAGGTATGGTTCTATTTTATCCGTTTCAGCCTTATGCCTAGTTCGCATAGGACTACAATCTCATTAGAGCGAATGGTCTTATTATACTCGATTTTAACTGGAAAGACCATTGATGTGGGAAAAATCATCCTGAGAGAAATGCGGAATTGTGTCGTTAGATGTTCTGGCCTAGCTTACTTTCCTTTTACAATAGCAATTCTGTTCTTGAAAGCTAAAATTCTTACAAACGTAAAGAAGATAGGATATAGCCAAGGCACAATCACAGATTGGGACCTCTATCGAATAGCTGGAGACTCTGTTCTATAGCAACGAGTTGAAGAAAGTGAGAATCCTGAAGAAGAAGAAAAAGAAGATCCCAAAGAGCTTGAGCCAGTGCAATCGGCTGAAGTCCCAGATAAGGTGGAACCAATGGAACAAAAAGGTGAACCTGATGTCGAGACTTCAATATTCAGAGCTCACCGCCTCGCCCAGATCTTCGAGATGAGCTATCAAAGTTGATGGACATAATGCAACATATGCAGTGGCAGCAACAAGCTTACTTGAGATACTCAAAAATAAGGGATGACTCGATGAGAAGTGCTCTTACGAAAATTTCCAATGACCCATTTATTTTTGTGCCTGAGTTTCCATATTACATATTTGAACCATGGAGCCCATTATCGAAGAAGGAGCAAAGCGATTCATGCAAAGACAATAATGATGGAGCAAAAGATGAGTCGAATTCGGAAGGATCTATAAATAAATAAATGGGGGATCTCGACTTTTTTTTATGTTCTTAGGTTATTTTAGGATTAAGTTAATTAGGAATTTTTATTCTCGCATAATAAAACAAGAGATGGAAATCATTAATAAAATTGAACAAGTCGCGAAGTATAAAGTGTGGCAATAGATATATACATGTCTAGGATTAGATTTAGAAAGAGCTTGGTACTTAAGTAGTCAAATTGACTCACCTCCTCTTTTCTAGGATCCTACCTGGTGTATAGATCTATTCACTTTAAACAATGAGGACATTGTTCATTTTAAGTGGGGGGACTGAAAAATTGAAATTATTTCCACTCAGAATAAATAGTTCCTTTAATTATGATTAGGATATATTTTTTTCAATAATTTGAAATTTTGTTAAGTATGCTAAACTTCAGTATAAATAAAGTTCTATTATTTCAATAAATTGTTATGCTAGCTTAATAATGATGTATTTTTTAATAAAGCATGCAAATCGTACCATAAAATTTTTAGTTCCTTAGGAAAGTTAGACTGCATGAAAGTTTAAGTCTTTAGAATTGACTTAGTAGTTTCTTGAGGCAAAATCCTAGGAAGCATGGAATGTTGAAAATGATTTAGGCAACTTTTGTTGGGACCATTTGAGCCTTTCAAGCCAACCATAATGAAATTTTATCCCTTGAAACCCAACTTTGAGACTATATGGCCTAATTTTATTTGAACCTTTGCTATATTTAGCCATCACTTTTCTCTTAATTATCTTTAAATTGTCCCAAACACTAGACTCAGTACTATTTAGAGTATCCTTTGAAAATAAGTTTGGGGGAGTTGAAAAAAGTATCAAATGCTCTAAAAATTGTAGTACATACAGTAAAATGCTCGTGTTGAAAAAAAAAGAGCACATGTACTTGAAAGAAAATAGATGTACAAAACAGCATGTGAAAGCAAAGTAAGTTGGTGTATTGAGGGAAATTATTCCAAAGGTCCGATTGAAGCTGAGTCTAAAGTTTTAAGCCTAAATTTATCTATCTTTTACCTACCCCTAGCCTAGCCACGTTACAACCTTTTTAAAGACCTATTGATTCAAGTTTTCTATGCTACCTACATTAGTGGAGAGAAATTGCTATGTTCAACATATGAAGGCATAAGTTAAACTTAATGATTGCAGCTTAATCTTGAATAAGGAAATAAAATTAAATTGGTAAGGGTTAACATGTCTTTGTTAAGGAAGCATTTAGTTTAATTTTGCTATCATAATAGTTGCTGAGATTAATTTGAACGATATGTATACTTAAGTAGCATAACTATCAAATTTCTTGTTTTTGAGCATAAGTATATTAAATTCATAATTCTGGAAAGAATGTTGTTCTGAAGGAATTTTTTAAAGGTGTTTCCGAGAAATTCTTTTCAAATTTGTGCATTACTCGGGACGAGCAATGAATTAAGTTTGGGGGTGTGGAAACACAAAAATATACACACTTTTTCATGCCCCTTTTAACTTAAATTCATGCAGTTTTGATAAAATTCTTATCGAAAAATAATTAATTTTTATAAAATAATTAAATTGCACTTAAATTATGAACATGTTAAATTTTAATTAATTTTATAATTAATTTTGATTAATTTTGATTAATTTTGATCATTTTTCGACATATTTGCACAAAGGGAAAAAAACGACTTTGCAGATACTACTAGAAGTTCAAAATCGAGAAGCAATTTGAAGTGTCATGGCGAATTAATTTTCAGCCTAAGTCGGTCCAATTATGTGTATTAATTCATGATATAATTAATTTTAATTTATATCCAATTTAATTTGGATTAAGTATGTCGAAACCATTTTAAGTTTGGGTTTTAAAAACGGGGATCGACTTTTAAAAACAAAAATGGGTGTAACACCCCAAACCCGACCCATAAGTTTTGACCAGATCTGGTATGCTACGGGTTGTACGTTGAAAACTTTTGCTAAGTTGGTTTTAGTAAATCATAAGTTATTAGGCAAAATTCGAATAAACAAGTGACTTTTGAAAAGAAAACCTTGTATTATTATTATTTTGAATAATAAAACATTTGACAAAGTTCCATAAGTTGCAAATATTAAAAACTAAGTAGTGAGTATAAACTATGGGGCCTTATTACATAAATGTTTCCAAAATAAAAAATTTAAGGAAAAACTGAAATAATCTATAGGAATAAAAACTTGATGGCCCTCGAGTCCGCCTTTGCTCCCATGTCCACGCCTCATCGCTCATCCGCAGTTAGGAAAAATAATAGGGTGAGTCACCAAGACTCAGTGTGTAAATCCCAAAAACAGATCAAAGGCTTGGCCCACAAACACATTATGGCCTTGGCCCGTATACAAGGGTAACTATATATGCATCATGGCCCATCCCCACCTAGAAATCCATCCTCTACACACCAACCCGTACTCAACCATCACACCTTGGGATTTCTACAATCAACCTCCAATCGCACACGCACCATATCGACCTGTGTGTCGCCTATCTTAAAGACCGATCATCGTGTGTGACCTATGTGGCAAAGCCACCGATCGCCATGCAACCTTAATAATACATCGTAGTATTTCGACAGATGAGCTACCTGTCATAAAGACCGATCACTATGTGACCTATGTGGCAAAGCCAGCGATCACTATGCGACCTTCTTCCCCTTCATCATATCAATCCCATCCCATGTATACATACATGCAGGATCAAAACAATATACTACCTAAAAGTTCACGCCTATCACATACATCGATACACATAGAGAAGTTTCTATGATTACGCACTGCATCCCTTGCCTACCCTTTTGGGTAATCCGACTGTCTATACAGACCTTTTTTTCGGCTTTTAGCCCATAACATATATTTAGTACAGACACTATACTGACCTTTTTCCGGCTTTTAGCCCATAACATATATTTAGTACATATTAATTAGTGTGTTAGAGATCTACACACCTGATTACCGTTAGAACGACACTCTCTATGTCGACACTATCAGAAGTCGATACAACTGCTACTTGCCTAAGGTGTTGCTCGCTTAAGCCGGTCCACAACACGGTGGCTAATCCCGCATCACGACACACTCGTTTCTTAAATTTAGGGATTCTCTCCTTTGCCTGATCCATATTTAATTCCATCACAAGTCCTTGTCAGAACTACTATCACAACATATGATCGTTAATCCATATCATAAAGTTAAGATCTTGCATACGATGAATGAATCTAATGAAAATCTAGGGAAAATCACCTTACCTTAAAATCTCGAAATTGGAGACTAGCGATTTCCGGCTTTTAAATCTAGATGATCAGGTTTCCTTCAAATCTCGAAATGCCGCCCAAACGCAAAAGAGAGGAAATATTAGCTTTATTAGGCAACCTTAACAACCAAGTGGCCATTCGGCCTTATCTCTTAAAAACCGAAAGAGAGATTGAAGAGATAGGAAAATCAGCACTCACCTTAACGCAGAGAATTCGACTACCCCTTAGAGATTCTGGCTTTTTGAGAAGATCAGGAAGAGAAGACGATTCGAAGAAATCTATAGAGATTCGTCTTTTAGAAGAAAGAAGAGAAAGGAATAATGGAGTTTTCGGCTTTCGACTTTTAGAAGAAAGAAGAGAAAGAAAAGGTGGAAACCCTAAATGCCAAAAAATAAAGAAGAGAACCCTTCCTATTTATAGAAATTTCGGCACTTACCTATGAAAAACCGAAAGTGCCCTTCCTGATAACTAAAAATTAATCAAATAAAAAGGGAAAATTTGGCACCCCTATTGCCATAAAGAAATCGATTTCTTCACTTCTCTAGGTGATGGAATTCCGGCCAACTCCTAGCCTTATAGATAGCTCCTATCTTTTCTCCTTTTTTTTCTTCCATATTATCAACTATATTATCTATATTATCCCATTCACATAAATCCTCCTATTTTTGAGCCTTGTTGCCGTCCACTCTACCTAACCCTAATGCCGAAATTTAGCTAACTTAAATTAAAAGAGTTGGGCTCCATGTAACTTAAATTTGGGCCCCTTACTCCCTTGTGTGGCGTCACCTCCTTGCTCCCTAAGTGGCGCCATCGACCATCGGGCCACAAGCCCATTTTGATATTTTAAACTCAGATACCACCTTTTAAACCCTATAGTGCCCAAACAAAAATTTAACTAAGGCTTTCACCAATCTCGAGCCAAATTTGGACCCCTAATGCTCAAATGAACTCATTACACATATTCACCCATTAAATGCATAGGCCCAAAAATTCAGGATGTTACGCTTCTACCCCCCTTAAAGAAATTTCGTCCTTAAAATTTCCAGATAACTATTAATCATACTACCCAAGTCTCACCACTATGCTTTCACCGCGAACTCTAATTCTAAAGCCAAAAGAAACACTTAGGATAATATGATAGAGTACGCACCAGATTCGTGATCCGAGCGCCCTCATCCCCTTGGCGACGTGTCGCATAGACCAAAGCCGGCCGCCTCGCCAAAGATAACCTGGACCTCCACCTGAGGCTCTACGACCATATCCTGTGCCATTGCCACCATTGGCCTGACCACGGCCCCTTGGTGGTTGTTGACCACCTCTTCCCGGCTCTGCATTCCCTTGACCTGTGAGCCCTTCACTGCCCCGTTGCTGCGGACAGTTTCTAACTTGGTGGTCCGTAGATCCACACCTAAAGCACTTTCCACTACCTGCCCAACACTCACCTTCATGGAATTTACCACATCGAGCACACTTTTGTGTCTGACCCGCAGCAGCAGGTCTCTCATCTCGTCTCAGCCCGTCTGACATGGGTCTTTTCTAATTACGCCCGTCTGCCCCTGATGATTCAAAATTTCTCTTACTTCCACCCCTATCTCTATCCCGATTCAATCTTTCTGTCCGCTTCACCTTCTAAGCTATCTTAGCTTTCTCCACAAGCACAATGAATTCCCTTTCCCGCTGTGGTGCTATCAACACACGCAGATCATCTCTCAAACCATCCTCAAAACGAACACACCGTTCATGCTCTGTGGCCACCATTCCCCGAGCATAACGGCTAAGACGTAAAAATTTCGCCTCATACGCAGCCACCGACCTACTTCCTTGCACCAGATTCAAAAATGCTCTACGCTGCGCATCCACATAACTCATTCCGATATACTTACTCTGGAACGCCGTTTTGAGAAACTCCCAGGTAATACGGTCAGCCATTGCACCCTCTTTAACGGTAAGCCACCATTGGTATGCTTCGTCCTGCAGGAGAGATATAACCCCTTTCGACTTCTCCTCCTCCGTGAAATCCAGATAATCCATTATACGTTCAACTGCCTCCAACCAATACTCAGCTGAACTCGGGGCTATACTAGAAATTCCCCTAAACACTTCTGCCCCATTGGCTCTAAGTCGTTTCGACACAGATTTGCGGGCTCCTGAACCCGTGCCTGCCCCAGCAACTCTTTCGAGGACCCGCAACATCGCCTGAGATACTGCATCATCTCCGGGTGCCTGATCCCGAAATTCTCCCTCTAGAGCCGGAGGGTTTGAGGTGTTACAATGGGAGTCGCCACCAATCTTTTTTACTTAGGTGTGATTGGATCACCTTGAAAATCGTTTATTTTAAAATACTTATTTTGGCCCACGAAAAACAAGAAAAAATGGGTTCGAGAGTCGATTACGTATGAGGAAGGGTTAGCACCCTCATAACTCCCAAAAATTGGTACCCAATCGATAACATCATGTCCTAATATTGAAATTTTGAAAATTTTAGAAAATAGTCCTTTTTAGTTTAAAAGAAAACCCAGACTTACCTATCTTCAATAAAATAAAACACCATACCCAGTAAGTTAGGATATAACATCTTATGACCTTGAAACTAAGTACGTCTTTATTTTAGAAAATTCCTATCTCGAGAAGAAAAACGTCGAACCCAATAAGTTAAGGCACAACAATCTGAATTCCCAAGAATAGTTTTTTTATTTGAAATTGGTAAATCTCATTTTTTAAGGAAAAAGGGACAGGTAATACCTAAAGTTTCACGAGAAAAATCGAACCCAATAAGTTAGGGCAAAATTCTTCTCGAAATCCTTCAAATATCACATATCACCGTATTTTGAAAACCATTTGAAATAAATATTTTAATTCGAAAGGTATTTTTATAAAACAATGGTTTGAGTATACAAATAACAATTTTACAAAAGTACAAATTATACTAACAATAAATAATAAAAGGATAATATAACATGAATATACAATAGAATATGCTAAACAATAATAAACAATCTAAAGAATATAAATAAACATATAATATAGCAATAATGGATATTTTAACGAAATAACAAAATTATACAAAAATAATATTGAATAAAAAGAGTGTGATGATTTTAAAAATGGTTTAATATATGTATATATATAGTAACTAAAATTAGAAGTAAGAAAAACTTATAATAAATATATAACTTAATAATTTAATACATGTATAAATAACTATATATAAAAAAATAATAATTGATAAATAGTGATAAAATAATTTTATATAAAAACGTATATATAATATATTAATCATAAATTACATGTATAATAAATACAACATAAATGTTAACAATCTTATATAATATCATATGAAACTTTATAAAAATATAAGAGTAATATAATAACATAACATAATACTATATAATATAGAAATTTAAAAATATAATATAATAAATAATATGTAAAAGAAATAATATTAAGTTAAATAAAATAATAAATAATAATCATAATATATATAAAGATATTACATATAAATATATATATATATAAATTTAATAAGTTATAATAAAGACAATAATATAAACTATTTAATAAAATAATTTAAAATAATGTAGAATCATAAAATAAAATAAAAGGATTGAAATAAAATTAAAATAAAGAAAATAGGAGTTAAATAGCAATTAAAATAAATAAAAAGGATTAATTTTGAATGCGCGTTAAATCTCAGGGACCAATATGGCAATTATGCCTCTTTTTCAAAACGGCGCCGTTCCGATGTTGGCCTTTAAAATGCTCGAGGGTTCAATTGAAACAAAATAGGAGTTTTGGGGCCTAAATTAAAAATAAAAAGAATTTAAATTAAACGGAATTAAAAATTATAAAAATGCGGGAGGACTGAAATGGAAATTAGGCCATTAATAAAAACGCGCGGATCCTCTTCTGGATATCGGGTCAACGCGCGGGTCATATAGCCCAAACGACGTCGTTTTGATGCTTATTGCCTTAAGCCAAAACGACGTCGTTTTGATATTACCATATAAGTTAAAAAAAATCAAAAAAATCATTTTCACTCATTCTTTAAAAAAAATCAGAGAGAGAGTCTCTCTATTTGCTCCCGCTGGACGATTTTCGGTGATGGCCCAGGGACCTCCGACCGCCGTCCGCCGCCGTCGCACGATGGCCGGAATTCAAAAAAAGTAAGTTTTTTTTCTATGCTATCTAAAAAAATAAAATAAAAAAATGTATTCAAAAATAAAAAAATAGAAAAAAAAACCTTTGCTTTTTTATTGTGTATATCTTTGTTTTCTTGTATATTTCGTCCCCCTTTTTTACAGATTATGCAGGGTTTTTATACCCCCTTGAAAATAAAAATAAAATAGGAAATACTCTTATTCTGTCTGGTTTCCATGTTTTCTATCCTATTCCTTTCCCTTTCTTGCAGGTGGTCGACGAGAAATCCCGGCGGTGATGAGGCGATTTGCGAGGATTACGGCGCGATTGAGGGAGGGCTAAACGAGATTGCGGCGCGAGGGTTTCCATGAAACCCTAGGTTTTTGCTGGTTCTGCTTAGTTACTGGGCCATTTTGGGCCGTGTGTATTTGGGCAGTAAGGTTTTGGGTCACTAGGCTTAGTTCGGGTCTGGGTCTATTTTGGGTTTAGTTTAAGTTGGGTTAATCGGGTAATGGGTGTAAGTGGGTTTGGTGTTTGGGTTTGGGCTTTAAGGGTTATATTTGGGCTGTAAAAGGACATGTTTTAAAAAAGACTTTGGTTTTATTATTTTTGGTTTATTATTAAGCCCGGGCAAAATTGGGCTCTTACAGCTGCCCCTCTTTGCTCATTGTCGTGTAACGAGAATAGAGCAAAGACTATAAAAGGACCAATTTTGCCCGGTCTTGGCCAAGCCTCGACTTCTTGGTCCTCATCTTCTTCAAATGGTTTCCAACTCCATTGCAACTTCAACGGTATTTGGAACTTCATCTTGATTTCGATAAGTCTGATAACTTCAATCTACTCCACTGCAAACTTCAGGAAGGCAATATCCGCTATCTTCGATCTGCTCCACTGCAAATTCGGAGAGACAGGATCTGATGTCTTCAGTCTTCTTCCTTGCTATCTTCAGGAAAACTTCATTTTTCAATTTGATCCACTAGGGAACAAAATCTGAAATTTTCAATTTGCTTCCTTACTATCTTCAGGAAGACTTCATTCTTCAGTTTGATCCACTAGGGAACAAAACCTGAAATTTCAATTTGCTTCTTTACTATCTTCTGGAAGACTTCATTCTTCAGTTTGATCCACTAGGGAACAAAATCTGAAATTTTCTATTCTTCAGTTTGCTCCACTAGTGTAACGACCCAAAATTGGGCCTAGTAGGATTGGGCCCATTGGACCTTGAGCATAGAAGCATTTTAAAATTATTGAGAATAAGAGAACGGCATTATTTCAAGTTGGACTTATTAGGAAGGTGATTTTGGAAGTTACGAGGTTTCTAGGAAGTCCCGGGTTCAAATTGGGCCCTAGTAAAAATTTGGTGTTTAAGCCTATTTAGGAGAAATAGTAAGTGGCACCAATACTTATGAAAATAAGTATTCAATTTGCTAACATAATTGAGCATATGGCAAAAAGGATATGGCGCCACATGATGGACTTTGAGGGAGGAGGTTCAAATCCCATTGTGTGCAAATTTTGACTATTATTTTTGCACTCTTTCCTTAAGTGTCGGCCAAGCATGTAAATAAGGCAAGGTGGACTTTTTATTTTTGGCAAGATGGCTAAGGAAAATAGGAAAGGATGAAGGTGAGGAAAGAAATCAAGAGAAAGGGGAAAGTAAGGGGAACATGTAGCCTTTTTCAAGGGAAGTGTTATGGAAAGTGTGGTTGGCCAATTCTTGGCCATTATGGTCATGTATGTGGACGGTTTTGTGTGTTAGGGGGGGATAGCCGAATTTTCTTTGGTGTTTTGGTAAAGTTTTAGTGCTTGTTTTAGTCAAATTCCTTTAGCATCAAGTGTGCCATTTTCTCCAAACTACCATTCTCTTAGCCGAATTTTGTCTTTGGCAATTGGTAAAAGTTTTGGAGTTGTTTTGGCCAAAAACTCCTATTTGCAACTTTTGTGTCATTTTTCTTTTCTCTCCAAATTTCCTTCTCCTTCTTGCCGAATCTTCAAGCTTTGAGTGTACATCTTTCTCCTTTGTTTGGCCGAATCACTCACCTTTTTGTTCATCTCCCCTTAGATAGCTGAAAAAATCTAGCACTCTTCTCTCCATCCATTCTTTTCTTTTGACCTTTTCATCAACATTTTCTCTATTCTTAATTCGACATTACCTTGTGATCAAATCATCCTCTTTTCGTAGTGATTTAAGTGAGTGGCGCTACAAGGAAATTAACAATCGGTAAGTAGTAGTTCTCTCTTTGTCAATAACCTTGTTTCATCCGAGTTTTTCCTTAATAATCGAGTGTTCTTCTTCTCTCTCGTTGGGTCCGAAAGTTACATTCTTTCCGTGATTTGGCCATCGTTGGGCTTAGGACTTTCAACAAGGTAAAGGAGCACAAGTGATTTGTATTAACCAAATCATTATCGTCGACTCGTCAAGCAAGTGGGGACGGATTTCGTGAGTCAAAGGGTAGGATCGATTCTTGGTGCATCGAGGAGATCACATTCGTGGTAAGTGGAGTTAGCCCTGATAAAGTGTTTCTAGATACGATTATCAAAGTTGAGACTAACCTTCTATCAACTATCATTATAGGTGTTGAAATCGGTAGAAAGCACAACTCGTAATCAAGGTGTGTAATTCCGTACCCTTCCGAATACATGTTTGAAATGGTGTGTAATCTCATACCTCTCTGAATTTTTGTATGATAAGTTCTATGATTTGGTCGAAATATCAAGAAAATCAGAAACCGGCATCCGAGACCACTCGGGAGTGCGTATGTTCATAGTAGTAACCATATTTTGCAAAGAAACAGTTTGGTCAGCAGTAGTGATGTGATTTTGGAAAAATCACGAAAAATAGAATAAAGGGAATTAGAAAGTGAAAAAGATATCTAAATAAATCTTACTGTGTCTATTTTTATATGAAAGAAACAGAGGAGAAAGACAAAGTTTATATTCTGGGATATCTTAATTTTAGTGAAACTGGTTCTGATGGACTTCGTGGTTCCCTGTTCTGTCTTGGAAAATTGGTTAAAATTGTACAAAGGGAATTATCAGTTATAAGTTATATGTATGAATTCCTTAGAGAATCTATTTTCAATAGAAACAAGTGGGAGCAATATATAAAAACCGTACAGAGAGATATTTGAATTTTGGCTAAGAGAGGTCAGAACCATTGGTCAGTGAAACAAGGAAATCTTTAAAGAATAAAATGTATTAAACCGCTAAGCCAAAAATTCTGGAAAAATTGTACTAATAAGATATATGAGTCTAGTTTCAAGGAAAATTTACGGATCTAAATTTCGAGTTTCCTAACTCGAGTTATAGTCAGTTTAGTCAGTATGACGTAGATGGACAGTTTCAATTTTTATGCCCAAATTAGTAGTTAAGTCCGGGGTTGCGAAATTACCAAAATACCCTTGGAGTGTAAATTACCGAAATACCCCTAGGTTGCGAGATTACCGAATTACCCTTAGTGGGTAAAATTACCGATTTATCGAAATGTCCTTATGGATCGAATTACCGAAATGCCCCTATGGGCCGATTTGATAGATTGTTATAATGGGCCGATTTACCGAAATGTCCTTATGGACTGAATTACCGAAATGCCCCTACGGGCCAAATTGTTAAAATGTTTTAGTGGGCCAATTTATTACAAAATGCTTTAATGGGCTGATTCATTAAAAATATTCTATAGATTAATAGTTGTATTTATATGTGGATATTATATGTTACTATGTATATTGCATCTTCATATATTGCATGGGATGGGAAACTTGAATGAAGAGAAGTGAAGACCGGTGGCTTTGCCACAAATTCTGATAATGGCTTTGTGCCAATTTAAATATGGCTTTGTGCCATTGTGATTAAGGCTGTGTGCCGGTTATATTACCGTATATGATTCTGGTGGCTTAGTGATACAGTCTGCCTTGGGAAGAGTCGAAATGTATGCGAGTGCCCAATCGTCTACGAGGAGTAGAATGTGTCGTCGGAAAATATTAGGATATATATTCAAATATGCGGAAGCTATTGAATGAATTGGGTTATAAAAGGGAATTAAGTTAGAAATGGAGGTTTGAAAGAATGAAGGCAACGGTTTTAGGAAATGGAAGGATAGGTTCGGGTTTAGTGATAGGAAGAAATATGGATGACGTAGGTTTTCGGTTCAAGGAAAATTGAAGGGAGATATATTTAGTAAAGATAGTTTATGGAAATGGATATGTGAACTTGAACGAAGAAATGATTTAACACTAGTAAGTGTTACCCCGGTCTCTATAAGGTTCAAGGTGGAAATATGGAAATCGATATGGTGGTCCACGACCCGTTATCTAAAAAGATAAGAACCGATAGAATAAAATAATGAAAGAGTATGATTGACGCCACAAGCAAAGCTTGATAAGTCGGGATCGAAACTCGTACGAAAACGAAGGGGAGAATATCTCACTCGATGAACAGAAGTTCATATATTTTAATTCAAAGTTCAAAAGTTCTAACCTTACAAAGGAAAAATAACAACTATTTATAGTCTATTGAAAGCTAGCCGAATGGTCACTAGAAAACCTTAATGGCTAAGCAAAAATTAAACTAGAAAATGCTAGAGAAATCTAGAATGAAGTCCTTTGGCTTGCTTGGCTAGGTTGGCCGAATATGGCCCTTCAAATGCTTGCACATTCGGCTGAAAAAATGAGGCTTCTTATGGTCATTGTTTTTTTTTTCACAAAATTGGCCCTTAGAGAACACCAACCAGCAGCTCATCAATGGTGTTCATGCATGCCAACTTCCCCTTAAATTCGGCCAAGAAATTTGCAGCAAATTAATGCCCAACAACGTCTTAAATGCTGCTCCCCTTTGTCATTCACGAATCAGCTCCCTTTTGAACTTCACAAAGAAGCAACAATCATTTAATCTCATGTCTTTTGGTCTCTACGAAATGAGCACATAAATTAAGAAGTCTTCAGCCATTAAATTCGCCCACCAGCAAGCTATTAAATGATGTTCCCTCCATGCATAATTCCAGCAGCACAATTAAATGAAATTCACGCATGCTAACACCCTTGAATCCGTGCCTTGCTTGGTCCCATAACTCAATAAATTTGGCCAACTTGCAGCTCATTAAATTGTTGCCGTCCCAAGCCCTTCACACGCACCAACACATCATTAAATAGATGTTCAAGCATGGAAAAAAACACCCCAACAACTCGTTTAATTTGTTGTCTCTTTGGTGGCCGAATGGAGACATCAATAACACCTTGGATACGCCAATCAGCCCCTTTTGATATTCACAAAATGACTCCATGAATGCATGCTGAACAACCCATTTAATTCCATCCACTAGCATGCCCAACATCCATTAAATTCGGCACTTGCTTTGGAGGAAAAGGAAGCTGCTACAATGGACTTAAATTGCCACCCCTACAAGCTCCAACATCCCATTAATTGTTGTTTCTAGAATGCTGCACATTAAAGGTGCCGCCCAATCAATTTACTTGTGTTAATTTCGGCTAGACATGCAATTAATTTTATCTTCAATGTTGGTTACTTATTCTAGCCGAAAATGTGCCTTGAGAAGCCAAAAATCAGTAGCATTTATTCCATGCTTCCAACCGTCCATGTCCCCAATGCTCATTGATGCAATTCGGCCAATTAAATGCACCAAAGTGCATGGATCTTCCTTTAATGTTTTGGAGGATTTCGGCTGAACCTAAAAAGGTGATGAACTTGGATTGCTGAAAACAATTAAATGCATGCTATGGACACATTGATGGACGTTTTAGACAACTTAAATGCACCATTAGGACACTTAATAAATTTGGCAGCCCCTATTTAATGAGAAAAATTTGCACATAGATTTTAATTTTAAGACATCTTAAAACATGTAATAAAATGAGACATTTTAATTAAAGCTTAGACAAATTAAATTAGACACTAAATAAAATATCTAGACACATTAATGGGCTGTAGAAAAATAAATAAAATAAATGTTTAATTTATTTTAAAGCATTAAATTTATGTAATCAGCTCAATGAGCTGAAGTGAACTCGAGTGAGCTCAGATTAAGCTCGAATAAGCTAATCCGGCTCAATTTGGAAATGCATCGAAGGGCACATTAGCACCACAGTACTTGGGCTTAATGATTCAAGCTCATCAACTTGAAATTCGGTGGGTGCCCCGGGCATGCCCGTATCACTTATCCACAAATAGTATAAATGGCAACTTGACTGCAAATTGGAGAGACTAGCGGGGTGGGTTGACTTGATCCCCACAGGAGAGACTGGCTGGTACGGGCAAATTGGAGAGACTGGCGGGGTGGGTTGACTTGATCCCCACAGGAGAGACTGGCTGGTACGGGGGAGAGATTGGATGGATGGGTTGGGTTGCATACTTTGCATTCATATATATATACTGTTTTGTAATTGGGCTTCAGCCCAAGATTATCTTAAATGGGCTTAGGCCCAAGATATTTCTAAGCGGGTTCAGCCCAAAGGATGACTGTAAGGGATTTCACATCGAGTTCTTGTAACTCACCCCCTTTTCTTAACCCTTGTAGGTAATGCTCAGTGACGAGGACTTGGGCCCATGGATGACTCGGTGGAGGCCATACTTTAGAAATGGTGTTATTGAACTTTAAATTTCTATTTCGGTTTATTTTATTATTTTGCTATTTTGGTTTAAGTTGTAATAAGGCCTCTGGGATATGTTTTAAATTGCTTAATGTTTAGTCGTACTTATTATATTGCTTGAATTTTTTTAACGGGGATTTTCTAAAATCATAAATAATGGTTTTCCAAAATTGATTAATAAATGGATTTTATAACAAACTTTTACAAATATTTTTAACTCGGAAATTTTCTCTCGAATTATCAACAATATTTTCAAAAGCCACGGTTTTAAAGCTCACTACCTCGATTTTCGACTCATCAAACGATCTCTCAAAAATACTTGTATTTTATCTACGTTTCCTCAACGATTTCAGAATACTTCTGTAGCTCTATTTCTAAACATCACATTTTTGTAAATTGTTTATTTCAAATATGTTTTCGCCACCAAAAAGGTTTTTAAAGATAATTACGTTTTCAAGTAGTTAACAATTGCTTAAGTGTTTTGGGTTTTAACAAAGAGGCTGTAATTCTCAAACAAGTTTTTCCATGTGACACACCAGATTCGGGCCTAACTTCTAGGCCGGGTTTGGGGTGTTACAACTAGGGAACAAAACCTAAAATTTTCTATTCTTCAGTTTGCTCCACCAGGGAACAAAATCTGAAATTTTCAATTCTTCAGTTTGCTCCACTAGGGAACAAAATCTGAAATTTTCAATTCTTCAGTTCGCTCGACTAGGGAACAAAATCTGAAAATTTCAATTTGCTTCCTTACTTTCTTCAGGAAGACTTCATTCTTCAGTTTGATCCACTAGGGAACAAAATCTGAAATTTTCAATTCTTTAGTTTGCTCCACTAGGGAACGAAATCTGAAATTTTCAATTCTTCAGTTTGCTCCACTACCATTTCTAGGGAACAAAATCTGAAATTTCAATTTGCTTCCTTACTATCTTCAGGAAGACTTCATTCTTCAGTTTGATCCACTAGGGAACAAAATCTGGAATTTTCAATTCTTTAGTTTGCTCCACTAGGGAACAAAATCTGAAATTTTCAATTCTTCAGTTTGCTCCACTAGTGAACAAAATCTGAAATTTTCTGTTCTTCAGTTTGCTCCACTAGGGAACAAAATCTGAAATTTTCAATTCTTCAGTTTGCTCCACTAGGGAACAAAATTTGAAATTTTCAATTTGCTTTCTTACTATCTTCAGGAAGACTTCATTCTTCAGTTTGATCCACTAGGGAACAAAATTTGAAATTTTCTATTCTTCAGTTTGCTCCACTAGGGAACAAAATCTGAAATTTTCAATTCTTCAGTTTGCTCCACTAGGGAACAAAATCTAAAATTTCCAATTCTTCAGTTTGCTCCACTAGGGAACAAAATCTGAAATTTTCAATTTTCTTCCTTACTATCTTCAGAAAGACTTCATTCTTCAGTTTGATCCACTAGGGAACAAAATCTAAAATTTTCAATTCTTCAGTTTGCTCCACTAGGGAACAAAATATGAAATTTTCAATTCTTCAGTTTGCTCCACTAGGAAACAAAATCTGAAATTTTCAATTTTGCTACACCGTCCTCTGAGGGACATGACCTGTATACTCAAATGTTTTATGGATGAATGCAGAATGTCATAAGAATGATGATTAGGACGCATGATCAAAATGAATCTAATGCTCCTAACTAAATGATATTAGGGATGACATTTGCATGAATGCAGGATGTCATGAAAATGATTTTTTTTTTGAAAAACGATTAGGACACAATGATCGGCATAAATCAAATGCTCCTAATTGGAAATGAGAGAATGATCCCTATGGGTTTTCATTGCTCATAGTTCATCAAGGTTCTATCACTGATGCGCTACCATGCTTTCTCGTTCAGCTGGTATCTTGGACAAAAACCCAAAGAAACAATCATTCTGCTCAGCAAGCTTGCCCCGCTCTAATTCTAGAGTCCCTTTCCTTAAACCTTAAGACATAAAAATTTATACCTCCCACTGCAACTTCTGGAGAATAACATTTGGTTCCTTGCATCTTTCTGTTACCACTTAGAAGTACAGAACTTGTATCACTTTCAATCAATTTGATTTGTTACACTATTCCCTGAGTGTAATAATCAGTTGTATGAATGCAGGGTATCCCGACAATAATCCCCTTTACACTTGGATTGACCTTGTTCGTCATTTGTCGATGTGGTATCACCAACGAAATTGTCTTATCTAATAAAAATCTGAAGAGATAATCATTCTTCAATGTTTCCATTTCTTAGGCTTGGTGAGTTCTCGAACAATAGTCATGCTTGATTCCTCATATTATTTAGAAGCTTCTAGAGTAATATGCGAAACTCCTTTTATGAAAGTGTTATTAGTCCATAAATTGTTATTTCAATATAAAATGCTTGAAAAAGGTCACAAAAATGGACGAGAAAGAAATTAGTCACGAGCATAGCTCTGAGAAATAATTTAATCAAAGATAACCCTGGCAATAAAAGAAAATTGATTTGGGCGTATCTCAAAAAAGAATAAAGTAATCAAAGATAACGAATTTCAAAAATGGGTAAGAATGAAGCTAGATGCCCCAGATATCGCAACCTGAGCTTCTTTGTTCCAACTTCTTGAGGACCATTTTAAGCTCAATATGTGTTTAGGGGATCCGGAGTACTTTATCGATGCCCCAAGACGTAATATACTTCCTCATTGTTAATTCGGACGTAGTAAGACTACTGTATGCCCCGTTTTCTAGTCAAAATTTGAGCCGCCCTTTTCCGGTTTTCAACTCAAATTCCCTTTTGTCTCAAAGCGCCCTTTGCGGGTTTTCGCCTTGGCCTCTCCTTTTTCTTTTCTTTTCTTTTTTTTTGAGGCACCCTTTACGGGTTTTCACCTTGATCTTTCCTCTTTTAGGTAAAATATTTCTTGACTGAACTTGAATTCACCGGATTGGGCAAGTCTTCGTCATCCGTTTCGGTCAATGTCAACGCTCTTCTAGAACAGGCCTTCTTTACAACATAAGGTCCTTCGCAGTTTGGCATCTGCTTTTCTCTGAAATCCTTTTGCAGAAAAAGAATCATTTTCAACATCAGGTTCCTTCATGGAATTCCCTAAGATGAACTTCTCTAAGCTCATATCATCTGGTCGTGACAAATAACTTTTAACCCTTTCTTTAATTAAGTTCAATCGACAAAAATGCTTCAATTCCATAATGGGTAAGATGTTGCCCCAGTGAAGGTTCTGGCCGACGTTCAATAAGATAGAGGGTAGTGATAACTTCTTATGCCAATTTTTACAAGTCTTAGTCACCTTTCATAGTTTTTTTTTTGTTGTTTTTCTTTTTGTATTTTTTTCTTTTGACAACTTTTGTTGTACTGTGATATACTGCCTGATCTTTAGACAAACTGTAAACTTTGACTTTGTACAGTTATGCATTATTGAACATGATCTTTTATGTCATTTTTTGCTGGCATCTGATCCTTTCCTTTATTCTTCTCTCTCTTTTTTTTTTTTTTTGAATTTGATGACTTCGACCTTGTAACATTGGCATATGAAGCTACTTCCACCCTCTTAGTGAAGTAAACGATGACTACGACAATGAATTGATATTGGTTAAAAGCTTTTGACGAGATTGGCCCCATCACATCCATGCCCCGCATATGGAAAATTGGTGAAGAACTGGAGAAAGCACATGAATCTTGTCTCCTTTAATACGGCATAACTAATACCATCCCTTTCTATGTAGATCAGCAGTGCCTGATCCTCATGTTTAGCCTGCGTCTTAGTAGCCTAGGCATGTCTTGATATAATTGTGCAAAACATCTTTGAATTCTTGAAAACAACTCAATGATGTCTTGCCTTATTTTTTTGGTGAGCTAGGCTTCGATCTTCACCCCTTTTCTAGGCTCATAATATCCGTTGACCCTTTGTTGAGTAAGGTCTGTTTTTCATCTTGTTAAACCATTCTTAACAAGTCAAAAAATATGTCACAATCTCTGTCATCTTCAAAGTCCTGAGATCCCCTAGACCCATATCTCGTTCAAAAAGGGAGTCAATAACAACGTCGCTCATGACGTTGATATCTGGATACCTAGGTACGAAGGCGAACAAATCCAAAGAATAAATGATTCTAAGGATGATTATTGGTATGGTCATGAATAAAGAATGAAAGAATATTCTAAAAAACAAAATAATGTACAGCAGAAAGAATAAAAGAATATGTGCTCAAATAGATGCATTTTATTGAAATACAATTTTGAACATAAGCCTATTTCACAAAAGAGTTCTTGTTGCCTCTAGGCTCAAGACAACAAGCATGTTTTGAACATTACTCTAGATTAGCCCTAAAAGTACAGGGATTTCTTCCACGGTCTCATTATTCAAAACATTCCCAAGTACACAAGGGTTTGGATACTTCGTTCTCTGATTCCCTCTTTGATTTCTTCAAGGAGTAGCAACTTTCTTATCTCCTCCTTCAATTACCGAATTCACTACCTCATAAAAGTGATCAGGTTTTGATGGATCGTCGAACTTCACAACTCCAATTTTAATGAATCTTTCAACTACCTTTTTGAAGGCAGTACAGTTTTCTATGGAATGCCTCGATATTCCCGCATGGTAATCACATTTAGCATTTGAATCATACCATTTAGGATATGGGGGTTGTGACGGTTTTAGATAAAATGGAGACACAATATGCGCGTCAAATAAACTTTGATATAACTCCTTATACGTCATCGGGATTGGCGTAAATTGGAGCTTTTTAGAGTTTTGCCTTGGAGAGACCTGATCGTTGGTAGTTACCGTCCTTGGCTGGTTCATTGTAATTGGCTCTGAATGGCTCTTGTTATACCTACCGGTATTATTTACTCTCTTTTCCTTCTTCCTCAGGGCCTTTGAGGTCCATTCTCCATGAAACACCCCAAACTCGGCCCACGAGCTTTGACCAGATTTGGTATGTTCCTCAAGAAAACCGATTCAAAATTCTTTTGTTCTTAAGAAAACTTGTGTGATTTTAAGAAAAATATTGTTTTGGGTTGGGCTTGTGTTGAAAAAACGAGTCTGTTTTATATTGAAATCCCTTTTATCTTAAGTGACAAAATATTTAGGGTTTAGTTTAAAAGAAATTTTAATTAAATTTTAATAGATAAAATTCATAATCATAATAAATAAAAATAAATGTAAAGTAATTCAACTATGGCCTTATGGCCTTATTACATCAAATAATTCCCAAAATAATTCAAAGTACTAAAATAAATTCAAGAGTCCTCAAAATATAAACTTCATGTTGAGCATGGCCACCACAAGTTCGCCGTCCCTGGTCCATCACCGATCATCACTGAAAAATATTCCCCAACGGGTGAGTCAAACAGACTCGGTGTGTACACAAACACTAAATCAAAATAGAATCAGGCATACAAATGTTACGCATTCATATCATAGCATACAAATTATGATGCATTCCCAAACCCAAACCTAGTTGCCCATCCGCTACACACCCCCGTACCTGCCAGTCACACCGTGGGGACTACTAAGTCGACCCTCCTTCCGCTACACTCCAAATCTGCGGTCTTAGGTCACCGTGATACTCGTGGTCTTAGGTCACCACTTTTAGATTACTGTGGTCTTAGGTCACCACTTTTCAGATATCACGGTCTTAGATCACCGTGTTCGTGGTCTTAGGTCACCACATTCACTTCCCCTTTCAAAACAAACCCATATACCCCATATAATAATATGCATAATATGCCAGAGTTCACATTCTTATCATATTCTCATGTTACAAATAACATTTTTCATATTCCTAGTAGAAGTAGGAAACGTACCTGAGTATTTAGTACCATAACATGGTACCTTAGCCACTTTCATATTCTTAATATCACATATTTTAATTAAACACAGCCATAAAACATATTAAGAATTAGTGTGGGGTACACACCTGATACACTTAGCGGTTCACTTAAATCCCGAAAAATCGATCTATCGCTTTAGATCCTAAATCCCTTGCTGCCGATTTGATAATTAATCAAATCCCGAAAACTTGTATTCTTCCCCTTTGAAATCGACTAATCACTTAAGGATCTTAAATCCCGAAATTATCCACTGGTTATAGCTTCTTGATGGTCAAATCCCGAAGATCTTTTCCTTTATAGTCGACTATGGCAAAAATCCCGAAAGAATCCTTCCAAATTTCAACAAATAAGAATACTGATGGGATTAGTCCTAGATTTCGATAAATCTAAAAGAATAGAAATCAAAACTTGTTCTTACCCTTTCTTGAAGAAATCGACAGCACCTATGCTTGAAGCCCCTCAAAGATTCGGCTTTCGATGGATTGGAAAGAAAAGAGAAGGAAGAATAAAGATGGAGGATTCGGCTATGGCTTCTAATAGAGAGGAAAATATTCGGCTAGGTTCCAACAATTACTTAATCTCGACTTGACAAAAGAAAAGAAAGAAAAGAAGAGAAGAGAGCACTAAGAATTCGGCAGAGAAAGGAGGAAGCACAAATTGATGAGTAGCCCTCCTTTCTTCCTTTTATAGCCGAAATTATCATCTAAGGAGTCCCTTACTTGGCCACCACTCCTCTATCCGATAACTTTATCCTTTAATTATCACTTAAAATAAAAGATAATTCAGCAACTATCCTTACTTAGCCGAAATTATTAAACTCAAAGTCTCTTACTTGGCCATCACTCTCCCTTATTTTCCTCTTTATCTCTTTATTCAAATTAAAAGAATTTAATCCAACAATTATCTCTTGACAATAATGATAAATAAATCCCTTATTTATCCACTATTTATAAAATAATAAAAGCTCCTAATTTATAGCCATGTGCCGTCCCACCTCAGTCTTACGGAAGCAAAAATAAAACCTCCTTTATTTGCTTCCCAAGTGACTCGAACTCGTGCCCATTCCTCTTGCATATGGCGCCATTTCCATAGGCCCTAAGTGGCATCTTCAGACCACTTTTCCAAGCCTGCATTTGTGTGTCAAATTTCACAAACTTTTTCTTTTAAGGCCACCTTGCCTTAATTTCCCCTTTTAAACCTTAAAACTCGTCATTTCTAGGTCATTTCTAAGTTTCCAAAAATTTTTGATCGCCTCAGTAAACTTGACATTTCCTTACATTTCCATGACACTTCCTTACAAGACATTTCCTTGCATTTCCAAGACATTCCTTACATTTCCATGACATTTCCTTACAAGACATTTCCTTACATTTCCAAGGTTCTAAAATGTTCACTTTCCTCTTTTAAACTTAACATTTCCATACATTTCGTGTTTCCAAAAGTGTTCAAAATATATTCATAACACATAAGATATGTCATTTCGTACAATTAAACCAAAAATGCATAGGCCCTTTTCAGGATGTTACAGTTCTACCCTCCTTAAAAATAATTTCGTCCTCGAAATTACTTATTAATGAATAATCGTACATCTTAACTCACCGCACTATGCTTATTTTGCGCACTCTGATCTTAATAGAACCATCATACTTTCTAGGCACAGTCTCTAAGTTCACGTCCCCTAGAACTCATTTCTAACGTCGCGATTTAATCTGATTAAAAAGTTTTATGCATCAGAAATTTTGTTCCACTGATTATTCGCGAACAGTTTTATGAAAAGAGATGTTCAGAAGTAGTTCTTTCGATCAACCAAAGTTTCTAGTTCAAGTTCACTACTCTAACTCAGGGAGTCACATTCACATTCATAAGCAGAGACACATTCATTTCTCCATGAAGTCACATTCATTCACAACATCATTCACTACACTTTTATGGCCATTCCATCCATTTCCCTACCTGTGGGTAATTTCATCTTTTCCTGTGGGTATTTTGGTAATAAATCGGGTCAATTCGAAAATATTTTTCAAATTAAAGGTATTTCAAAATTTACAAAATCTCTGGGTTATTTTGTTTTCCAAATCGAGAGGTGTTGCAAAAATTTTTAAATCGAGGTTATTTTTGTAATTTTGGAAGTTAGGAAAGCGATTTCAGTAAATTTTCCAAATCAGGTATCTTTGTTATTTGTAAAATGCAAGTTTTTGATATCTTTGTAAAGTAGAAATATTTTAACAAAAGTCGAGGGTATTTTTGAAAATCTTAAAACTAAGGGTATTTTAGTAATTTACAATACAGGGCATTTTTGTAATTTTGTAAATCGGAGATATTTTGGAAAAAAATTTCACAATAATCTTTTACTACAATTAAAAGGGTAATTTAGGGATTTTAAAATTAGGGTTTTTATCATGGCTAGTCCCTTTCGGGTTTTAATTATCGGGTTTAGCAGTGAATAAGTCCTCTTGGTTAGGGTGAACCGTAGCTACGCACTGTGGTAGGATTCGAGTAAAGAGGAGGTGAGTCGCTAGGATCGCTTAAATACCAAGCCCTCATCGAATACCAATCCTAGACATGCGCACAATGGTTGCCACACCTTAACTCGGCGACTTACTTCACAGGTTTGTTTAATAATCCTTAAGTCTTATGCATGTGTTTGAGTAGACTAGTCCTAGGGTTCAACAGATCCTAATCTTCTAATCTATGTTCCCATAAAAGCCCATACAGTTCACATGCTCAAATCATTTTGAAGTCGAAGTACTTACTGGTGGACTTCTGCCTGAGACTTAGGTGCCATGCCGAAAACCTGCTTATTTCTTAAGATACTTTCAAAAAAAACTTACTTGGCTCGATTTGAAAACGTTTTGGGCCTTAGCCCACAGGCCGAGAGTTTTAAACTGGGCTCTGATACCAAACTGAAACACCCCAAACCCGGCCCACGAGCTTTGACCAGATTTGGTATGTTCCTCAAGTAAATCGGTTCAAAATTCTTTTGTTCTTAGGAAAACTTGTGTGATTTTAAGAAAAATATTGTTTTGGGTTGGGCTTGTGTTGAAAACAGGTTCGTTTTATATTGAAATCCCTTTTATCTTAAGTGACAAAATATTTAGGGTTTAGTTTAAAAGAAATTTTAATTAAACTTTAATAGATAAAATTAATAATCATAATAAATAAAAATAAATGTAAAGTAATTCAACTATGGCCTTATGGCCTTATTACATCAAATAATTCCCCAAATAATTCAAAGTACTAAAATAAATTCTAGAGTCCTCAAAATATAAACTTCATGTTAAGCATGGCCACCACAAGTTCTGCCGTCCCGGTCCATCACTGATCATCACCTGAAAAATATTCCCCAACGGGGTGAGTCAAACAGACTCAATGTGTACACAAACACTAAATCAAAATAGAATCAGGCATACAAATGTTACGCATTCATATCATAGCATACAAATTATGACGCATTCCCAAACCCAAACCTAGTTGTCCATCCGCTACACACCCCCGTACCTGCTAGTCACACCGTGGGGACTACTAAGTCGACCCTCCTTCCGCTACACTCCAAATCTGCGGTCTTAGGTCACTGCATACTGTGGTCTTAGGTCACCACTTTTAGATTACTGTGGTCTTAGGTCACCACATTCACTTCCCCTTTCAAAACAAACCCATATGCCCCATATAATAATATGCATAATATGCCAGAGTTCACATTCTTATCATATTCTCATGTTACAAATAACTTTTTTCATATTCCTAGTAGAAGTAGGAAACGTACCTGAGTATTTAGTACCATAACATGGTACCTTAGCCACTTTCATATTCTTAATATCACATATTTTAATTAAACACAGCCATAAAACATATTAAGAATTAGTGTGGGGTACACACCTGATACACTTAGTGGTTCACTTAAATCTCGAAAAACCGATCTATCGCTTTAGATCCTAAATCCCTTCTTCTCGCGATTTGATAATTAATCAAATCCGGAAACTTGTATTCTTCCCTTTGAAATCGGCTAATCACTTAAGGATCTTAAATCCGAAATTATCCACTTTGGTTATAGCTTCTTGATGGTCAAATCCCGAAGATCTTTTCCGTTATAGTCGATTATGGCAAAAATCCCGAAAGAATCCTTCCAAATTTCGGCAAATAAGAATACTGATGGGATTAGTCCTAGATTTCGACAAATCTAAAAGAATAGAAATCAAAACTTGTTCTTACCCTTTCTTGAAGAAATCGACAGCACCTATGCTTGAAGCCCCTCAAAGATTCGGCTTTCGATGGATTGGAAAGAAAAGAGAAGGAAGAATAAAGATCGAGGATTCGGCTATGGCTTCTAATGGAGAGGAAAATTGTAATATCCCGAAATTGGGTCTAGTAGGATTGGGCCAATTGGACCTTGGGCTTTAGGAAGAATTTGAGTATTATTTGTGTTGGTTCGGGTATGAATTTTGTATGTTAGCATAGTTTTGGGAAGGCTTGATTTTATTTAAGAAGCTAGAATAATTTTTAGTATGGTTTATTTAATGAAGTGGATTAAGTGAGCTTAGCACTTAAGTTAATTTAAGTGTTAAATTAAAGCATAAGAGGAGTAAGTGGCAAGTTGGTTAAGGAGCTTGAAAGGTGGTTTGAGGTTAGAGGTTCGAGTATCATGGAAAACATTTTTTTGAAGACTTTATTTTTGTTCTAGCATTGATGGTCGGTCAACCTATGTTTATGATAGGTTGGACTAATTCTTTTGGTAAGTTAAATTTTGTTTAAGGAAAGCATGATGTTGGGGATAAGAATCTTGAAGTTATGGTATTAAGAGGGGACAAAAGGCATGGAATATGGAGGATGTTTTGGAAAGTAATCCTAGGCCTTTAGTGGATGAATGTGGACGGCATGGGTGTCTAGGGGGGTGGCCGAATTTTGTAAGTAGCTTTGGGGGAATAGTTGGTCAATTTTTGCCTTTTGAACATCTTTTTGCATTTTTGTTTTCCCTCTCCAAAAACACTCTCTTTGGCCGAATGTTATTGTGCATTTTGGTGCAATTTTTGCTTTTGGTTTTAGCCTTATTTTGTGTGAACCAAATACCATTTCTCTTCTTTCAATTGTCCTCTTGAAACCAAAACAACATTGGAACTTTTGTGCACTTTTCTTCTTTGGCAAAATAGTGTTTGGCCGAACCTCTCTCCCACATCTCTCTTTTCTTCATTTGACTTTTGTTTAATCACATTTTCTTTCATCCTCTCTTGGCCGAATCTTTACCCATCTCAAATTCCATTTCTTTTCTTTCACTCAAAGTTTAAACATCCATTACCATTCTATTTCTCTTTTCTTTTTCACTTCACCATAGCCGAATTTTTCTACTTCCTTTTAGTATTATTTTTGGCCGAATATTCAAGGGTAGACTCTCTTTGATTTTTCTTCAATCGATTTTGGAAAAGGGTAAGTGTTCTTGGCCGTTTCTTCTTCAATTCTTTTCTCGTCTCTATGTTATTTTCTTGTGGACTAAGGCCGAATCTATGGGCATTGGTTTGCAAGGTTCTAATCATTCTTAGAAATCGATTTCTTTTAGGCTCCTTAGGACGTTGGAAGCAATCAATCTAAGCCTCGTATCTTTATCGATCGTTTTGGGTAAGCCTTTAGGTAAGATTGGTATTTCGAAGGATAACTCTTTGGGATTTTGATGTTGGCCGAATGGCCTTTGTTCATAATATTGTGATATGGCCGATTGTAGGACAAAGTGATCTAGTGCGGTAGATCGGATCATCGAATTTTAGTATTGCTTTGGTGAAAGGTGTGTATCTTACACACTTTATAACTTGGTTTATATATGTATATTTGTGTGTTATAACTAATTATATTATGAAAAGTGGGTAAATCGATGAGATCTGGATATGATACCATGATGGTATGAATGAGGATTCGGGTAAGTCCGTTTCAATATGTTGTTAATACATGTGGATTGAATTTATGATCTACGATTTATGATATATTCATTATGAGATACATATCAAAGTTTATTGACATGATTTGTCTATCTATTGCATTGGTATGGGCAATATGAGAGGAGGGGGAAGATTGATGATTCGTGTCTTTGGACACCAGTGGTTTGGCACCACCAGTGGTTTGGCACCACCAGTGATTTGGTATCACATTTGTGTCTTCGGACACCAGAGGTTTGGCACCTCATAGCGACTTGTCCCTGTGGTTAATTCCACCGTGGGTTGGCCCCACTTTTAAGATATGGGATAAATGCGCGGTGATTTGGTATCACACGTGGGTTGGCCCCACAACTTGATGATTCGTGTCTTCTGACACCGGTGGTTTGGCACCACCGGTGATTTGGTATCACATTCGTGTCTTGGACACCGAGAGTTTTGGCACCTCATAGCGACTTGTCCCCGTGGTTAATTCCACCGTGGGTTGGCCCCACTTTTGAGATATGGGATCGTCTGCGCCGGTGATTTGGTATCACATGTGGGTTGGCCCCACAGATGGATTATTCGTGACTACGGTCACCAAAGTGATTTGGTATCACATTTGTGTCTTTGGACACCGGTGGTTTGGCACCACCGGTGGTTTGGTACCACACGGGGTAGAAAAGGAGTTATGGATGGCTAGGTTGGGTGCATTATACATATATGTTGCTTTGTTATAATTTGTGTAAGTATGTGGTATTTACTCGGGAGAGGGAATATGCACTCGAGTCTTGGTGACTCACCTTCTCCCTTATCTTTTAGGTGATTCGTGAGATCGCGGATATGGAGCCTGATGAACTCGAGGAGGCCATGCAATAAAGTTTGGTTTACATGAACTTCCATTTGGGTACTTTATTTTAATTTGGTTTTCATATTTTATGGATTTGTAATAAGGCCTCTTTAATTATGGTTTTGAATTATTTATATGCTTTGGGATTTATTTTAAACATGTTTAAGTATATCACTTGATTAATTTAATAATTGAGCTCAAAGTTTTCTAAACTATAAACTCATAATGGTTTTAAAAATCTTACCATCGGGTAATATGAATAGTTCGATAGAAAAATTACAAGTTAAGTGTTTACAACAAATTAAGTGATTTCCAAAATTCAAGTTTCTATACTCAATTGCAAACGGATTTTCAAAGTGATATTTCAAATTTTCTTAAAAAGATATAAATGTTTTCTATCCTATGATTTAACAACTAAGTTTTAAAGTTTTATGTAATTCAAAGTAAATCTCTCGTTTTAACTTATTTTCGACAAATAAAGAATTTCAAAGAGCTTTTCACAAAATTTAATTGTTAAGTCGATTCATTCAAAAATATTTTCCTTAGTGACATACCAGATTCGGTCGTGGCGTATTGACCGGGTTTGGGGTGTTACAAATTGGTATCAGAGCCAAGTTCAAAAGCTTCATTTGTGGGCCCGAGGCCCAAAATGTTTTAAAGAATGGATTTTAAAATGTTTTGTTGAAAATTTTATGGTTGGAAAGGCATGGCCTCGAGTCTCCGACATCAATCGCTTCTGTAAGTACATCAAACTGTTGATTTTGATGATATGATATGATGATGTTGGCATGATTGTATAGTAGTAGGAACTACTCTAGAAACCCAAACTATAGGTTGAATGTACTCATGAAACAACTTCTTATTAAAATTATTCATAAAGCGTGCTTTAAAGAAAGTGGAATATTGACTAATGCATAAAACTTTTTAATCGGATAAGTCGAGACTTTAGACATGAGTACTCGTGGTCGAGGTCATATGATTCGTGGACGCGGTCGGGTATGATGGTCGTGTTCGAGCGGTGGGGTCCGGTCAAGGATCCGAAAATGAGGTACCACTACCCCACCACCGCAGTTGGAGTTGAGCAACGAGGATCAAACGGGGATGACGCAGTTGTCTCGAGCGATGCCGCGAGTTCTTGAGAGGGTAGTTGGAATAGGTGGAGCGCGGGAATTCGGAATCCGTGATTCGAGCGACTTGAGCCAATGGAGCCGAGGTATTTCGAGGTGTTTCAGCGTGGCTCCTAGTGCGGCTGAATATTGGCTAGAGGCGACTGAGCGAATCATGCATGATTTGGATCGAATGCCGAGGAAAAGTGAAAGGGATCGTGACGCTTCTTCGGGATGAGTCATATCGGTGGTGGCTCACAATACTGAGAATGGTACCGCGGCGGAGGATCTCACTTGGGATTATTTCAAGGCGTATCGACGGAAATACGTTAGGTCTAATTACATTGATGTGCGGCGTAAGGCATTTTCGAGTTTGATCCAAGGTAGTAAGTCCGTGGTCGTAATATGAGGCGAATTTTTAAGACCGAGCCGTATCTTTGGAGGTATTGTGGCCTCAAGCACGAGCGATGTGTTCGATTCGAAGATGGTTTGAGGGACGAGTGAGATTGTTGATTGCTCCACATCGGGAGCGAGAGTTTGTCGCTTTGGTTGAAAAGGCTAAGATAGCCGAAGGAATCAAGGAATCAACAAAGGCGAGTTACGACGGAACAAGCATAAGAGAGGTTACGGATCATCGGGATCGGCCGGTAATTCTTAAAAGACTTGGACGTAATGAGTCGAATCAACGGAAGGCACATTCATCGCTAATCGGGACCAAAGACGGTGTAACCGATATGGGAAATATCATTGGGGCGAATGTTGGACCGGAGGGAAAGGATGTTTCGAGTGTGGTTATTTGGATCATCGTGTGAGAGACTCGCCCACGTAAGCTAGCCAAGAACCAATCGAGGGTCAAGGTCGTGCTCGGTTCGAAATGAGGACCGCCACCACGTAAAGGTCATGATATCGGTAGAGGAGGTAATGGTTCGGTCGAGGCCGCGGAGCATCCGCAGAGGTATTGGCAACACCGAGGCAAGACGACTGGTTTGGTGTATGCAAAGAAGACGTCGAGAGGAGGCGATGCATCGGATGTCATAACTAGTATGTTCTTGATCATTGGATTTCCATATAATACTTTGATTGATGTGGGTTGACATATTCAAATGTCGTTAGTAGTCTAGTAGTGTTATTAAGATCGAGTGCGCGCAAAGCAAGAGCGTAGAGCGGTGAGTTAGTATGCGATTGATCGTTATTAAGTAATTTCGAGGACGAAATTATTTTTAAGGAGGGTAGAACTGTAATATCCCGAAATTGGGTCTAGTAGGATTGGGCCAATTGGACCTTGGGCTTTAGGAAGAATTTGAGTATTATTTGTGTTGGTTCGGGTATGAATTTTGAATGTTAGCATAGTTTTGGGAAGGCTTGATTTTATTTAAGAAGCTAGAATAATTTTTAGTATGGTTTATTTAATGAAGTGGAATAAGTGAGCTTAGCACTTAAGTTAATTTAAGTGTTAAATTAAAGCATAAGAGGAGTAAGTGGCAAGTTGGTTAAGGAGCTTGAAAGGTGGTTTGAGGTTAGAGGTTGAGTATCATGGAAAACATTTTTTTTTGAAGACTTTATTTTTGTTCTAGCATTGATGGTCGGTCAACCTATGTTTACGATAGGTTGGACTAATTCTTTTGGTAAGTTGAATTTTGTTTAAGGAAAGCATGATGTTGGGGATAAGAATCTTGAAGTTATGGTATTAAGAGGGGACAAAAGGCATGGAATATGGAGGATGTTTTGGAAAGTAATCCTAGGCCTTTAGTGGATGAATGTGGACGGCATGGGTGTCTAGGGGTGGCGAATTTTTGTAAGTAGCTTTGGGGGAATAGTTGGTCAATTTTTGCCTTTTGAACATCTTTTGCATTTTTGTTTTCCTCTCCAAAAACACTCTCTTTGGCCGAATGTTATTGTGCATTTTGGTGCAATTTTTGCTTTTGGTTTTAGCCTTATTTTGTGTGAACCAAATACCATTTCTCTTCTTTCAAATGTCCTCTTGAAACCGAAACAACATTGGAACTTTTGTGCACTTTTCTTCTTTGGCAAAAATAGTGTTTGGCCGAACCTCTCTCTCCCACATCTCTCTTTTCTTCATTTGACTTTTGTTTAATCACATTTTCTTTCATCCTCTCTTGGCCGAATCTTTACCCATCTCAAATTCCATTTCTTTTCTTTCACTCAAAGTTTAAACATCCATTACCATTCTATTTCTCTTTTCTTTTCACTTCACCATAGCTAATTTTTCTACTTCCTTTTAGTATTATTTTTGGCCGAATATACAAGGGTAGACTCTCTTTGATTTTTCTTCAATCGATTTTGGAAAAGGGTAAGTGTTCTTGGCCGTTTCTTCTTCAATTCTTTTCTCGTCTCTATGTTATTTTCTTGTGGACTAAGGCCGAATCTATGGGCATTGGTTTGCAAGGTTCTAATCATTCTTAGAAATCGATTTCTTTTAGGCTCCTTGGGACGTTGGAAGCAATCAATCTAAGCCTCGTATCTTTATCGATCGTTTTGGGTAAGCCTTTAGGTAAGATTGGTATTTCGAAGGATAACTCTTTGGGATTTTGATGTTGGCCGAATGGCCTTTGTTCATAATATTGTGATATGGCCGATTGTAGGACAAAGTGATCTAGTGCGGTAGATCGGATCATCGGATTTTAGTATTGCTTTGGTGAAAGGTGTGTATCTTACACACTTTATAACTTGGTTTATATATGTATATTTGTGTGTTATAACTAATTATATTATGAAAAGTGGGTAAATCGATGAGATCTGGATATGATACCATGATGGTATGAATGAGGATTTGGGTAAGTCCGTTTCAATATGTTGTTAATACATGTGGATTGAAATTATGATCTACGATTTATGATATATTCATTATGAGATACATATCAAAGTTTATTGACATGATTTGTCTATCTATTGCATTGGTATGGGCAATATGAGAGAAGGGGGAAGATTGATGATTCGTGTCTTCGGACACCAGTGGTTTGGCACCACCAGTGATTTGGTATCACATTCGTGTTTTCGGACACCGAGGTTTGGCACCTCATAGCGACGTGTCCCCGTGGTTAATTCCACCGTGGGTTGGCCCCACTTTTGAGATATGGGATAAATGCGCGGTGATTTGGTATCACACGTGGGTTGGCCCCACAACTTGATGATTCGTGTCTTGGACACCGGTGGTTTGGCACCACCAGTGATTTGGTATCACATTCGTGTCTTCGGACACCAGAGGTTTGGCACCTCATAGCGACTTGTCCCCGTGGTTAATTCCACCGTGGGTTGGCCCCACTTTTGAGATATGGGATCGTCGCGGTGATTTGGTATCACACGTGGGTTGGCCCCACAGATGGATTATTCGTGACTATGGTCACCAGTGATTTGGTATCACATTTGTGTCTTTGGACACCAGTGGTTTGGCACCACCAGTGGTTTGGTACCACACGGGGTAGAAAAGGAGTTATGGATGGCTAGGTTGGGTGCATTATACATATATGTTGCTTTGTCAAAATTTGTGTAAGTATGTGGTATTTACTCGGGAGAGGGAATATGCACTGAGTCTTGGTGACTCACCTTCTCCCTTATCTTTTCAGGTGATTCGTGAGATCGCGGATATGGAGCCGGATGAACTCGAGGAGGCCATGCAATAAAGTTTGGTTTTACATGAACTTCCATTTGGGCACTTTATTTTAATTTGGTTTTCATATTTTATGGATTTGTAATAAGGCCTCTTTAATTATGGTTTTGAATTATTTATATGCTTTGGGATTTATTCTAAACATGTTTAAGTATATCACTTGATTAATTTAATAATTGAGCTCAAAGTTTTCTAAACAATAAACTCGCAATGGTTTTAAAAATCTTACCATCGGGTAATATGAATAGTTCGATAGAAAAATTACAAGTTAAGTGTTTACAACAAATTAAGTGATTTCCAAAATTCAAGTTTCTATACTCAATTGCAAACGGATTTTCAAAGTGATATTTCAAATTTTCTTAAAAAGATATAAATGTTTTCTATCCTATGATTTAACAACTAAGTTTTAAAGTTTTATGTAATTCAAAGTAAATCTCAGTTTTAACTTATTTTCGACAAATAAAGAATTTCAAAGAGCTTTTAACAAAATTTAATTGTTAAGTCGATTCATTCAAAAATATTTTCCTTAGTGACATACCAGATTCGGTCGTGGCGTATTGACCGGGTTCGGGGTGTTACAAAAATATTTGGCTAGGTTCCAACAATTACTTAATCTCGACTTGACAAAAGAAAAGAAAGAAAAGAAGAGAAGAGAGCACTAAGAAATCGGCAGAGAAAGGAGGAAGCACAAATTGATGAGTAGCCCTCCTTCCTTCCTTTTATAGCCGAAATTATCATCTAAGGAGTCCCTTACTTGGCCACCACTCCTCTATCTGATAACTTTATCCTTTAATTATCACTTAAAATAAAAGATAATTCAGCAACTATCCTTACTTAGCGAAATTATTAAACTCAAAGTCCCTTACTTGGCCATCACTTCTCCCTTATTTTCCTCTTTATCTCTTTATTCAAATTAAAAGAATTTAATCCAACAATTATCTCTTGACAATAATGATAAATAAATCCATTATTTATCCACTATTTATAAAATAATAAAAGCTCCTAATTTATAGCCATGTGCCGTCCACCTCAGTCTTACGGAAGCAAAAATAAAACCTCCTTTATTTGCTTCCCAAGTGACTCGAACTCGAGCCCATTCCTCTTGCATATGGCGCCATTTCCATAGGCCCTAAGTGGCATCTTGAGACCACTTTTCCAAGCCTGTTTGTGTGTCAAATTTCACAAACTTTTTCTTTTAAGGCCACCTTGCCTTAATTTCCCCTTTTAAACCTTAAAACTCGTCATTTCTAGGTCATTTCTAAGTTTCCAAAAATTTTCGATCGGCTCTGTAAACTTGACATTTCCTTACATTTCCATGACATTTCCTTACAAGACATTTCCTTACATTTCCAAGACAGTTCCTTACATTTCCATGACATTTCCTTACAAGACATTTCCTTACATTTCCAAGGTTCTAAAAATGTTCACTTTCCTCTTTTAAACTTAACATTTCCATACATTTCCAGGTTTCCAAAAGTGTTCAAAATATATTCATAACACATAAGATATGTCATTTCGTACAATTAAACCAAAAATGCATAGGCCCTTTTCAGGATGTTACACTCCATTTTTCCTTGTTTCTACCAGAACAACCGGTTTAGCTTGATCATCATTCGGGTCAAAATCTGAACCCATTGGGAACTTCAACAAGGCCGAAGTATCAGCTTGACATCGGGGTTCAATAATAACAGGTATTCCATGCGAATGTACATCTGGTTGAGTCGGGACACCTATCGGGGAATAAACAATGTCCTCCTTATCATCCACACTATTGACTGCTGAGCCATTCCCTTTTTTAAGTCCTTCAACTAGCAGATGACTTAACTGGTCAATCACATTCTTTTGGAATTCCCGCATGTCTTGTTGAATCTTGGCTAATTGCCCCTGCATCTGTATTTGCATTTGTTTTATTCTTTCCAATCTTTGTTCCATGTTTTCCAGGTTAACTGAAACATTTTACCTAATTAGGGTTCTTTTGTAAAAGTCTAATGCAAATGATGCAATGTAATGCAAATGCATGAATGCAAAGAAAGAGAGGCGTTGACTCTGGATTCAATTTGTAACACCCCAAACCCGGCCCAAACGCTACGACCAGATCTGGTATGCTACGGGGTTTATTGTTGAAAACTTTGCTTTGATGGTTTTTGGAAATCTCAGTTTCGTTATTTAGGCACTTGTTAAAAATAAGATATTTGATGAAAACCGTTGATTTTTCTTTAAACGTGTTTGGAAAACCCATTTTATTACTTTTTATGACTTAAGTCCTTGAACATAAAATTTTAAACTGTAAATATTAACAAATATAAAGCGATAACCTAAGCCATAGGGCCTTATTACATAAATAGTCCCAAAATTAAAACTTAAAGGAAAACCCAAAATAGTTCATGAAAATAAATAAAATAAAACTTGATGGCCCCTCGAGTCCGCCTCGGCTCCCATGTCCATGATCTACTGCTCATCTGAAAAGTCAGGGAAAAATAAAGGGGTGAGTCACCAAAACTCGAGTGTGCAAATCCCGAAAACACATAAAAGGCTTTAGGCCCATTAAACACATTATGGGCCTTGGCCCATACACAACAATGGCAAAGAATATTTACATGCAACATGGCCCAACCCAACCTAGAAATCCATCCTCTACACACCAAGCCCGCATCTCCACCCAACACACCTTGGGGATTTCTACAATCAACCCACCAACCGCTACACACCATATCGACAAATCATGCCTATTCCTAACAATCAGAATCAATTTAACGTGGCTTAGCCACCGATCACTATTGTGACCTAATTTTCTGATTCGTGGTTTAACCACCGATCACCAAGTGACCTATTAACATGCTCTTCCCCTTCATTGTATTAACCCTATCCCATGCATATATCCAAGCAAATTCAAAAACAGTATACTACCTAAAAGATCACGAGTTTTTACATACATCGATACACACATAGAGAAATTTCTATGGTTACGCACTGCATCCTTTGCCTACCCTTTTTGGGTAACACGATCGTCCATCTGACTTTTTTCCGCTTTTAGCCTATAGCATATATATACAGATTAATTAGTGTGATAGAGATCTACACACTGATTACTGATCAAGATGATACTTTCTATGTTGACACTATCGTAAACCGATCACGCATCGCTAATGTCTAAGATTTTGTTCTCCATTTGGTCCACAACCCAGTGGCCAATCTCGAACTGCTGACACCACTCGTTTCTTAAACTTAGGGATTAGTTTAACAGATCCAATCCCCTCCTTCACCTGATCGATATTTGATTCCATCCAAAAGACCTTTTCAGTTGCTACCATCATAACATATGGTTAAGATCATAAATACAATAGCGAATCTAACGAGAATCCATAGAGAACCCCTTACCTTGAAATCCCGAAAGAGATGGAGTTTCTAGTGATTTTCAGCTTTTAGATCTAGACGATCTACTTCGATTCCCAATGTGTCGCCCAACACATAAACACAATAAACCAACGATCCATTAGCCTTTCGGCTTTGTCTTCCAAAAACTGAAAGAGAAAAAGAATAGAGCAGAAGAAATCGGCACCTACCTTTACAGAGAATTTGGCTTTGATGAATAAATTGGCGAAAAGAAAAGAATGGATAAGGGTATTCGGCATATGGAGATGAACACAATGAAATTTCAGCTTTTGCATAAAAGTGGAGATGAGAGAATAGGATTAGGGATTTCGGCTTAAGCAGAGAATGAGAGAAAACCCAAATGCCGGAATTGAAGAAGAGAATGGAAGAATAAAACCCTAATGCCGAAAATAAAAAGATATCCCCCCACTTAAACACAAACTTTCGGCACCTACTTCCTAAAACCCGAAAATGCCCCTTTTGACAACTTAAAATTGATCAACTAATAAGGGAAATTTCGGCACCCCCTATAGTATAACCAAACCGATTTCTCCTCCCCTCAAGTGTTGGAATTTCGCCACCACCGTGACCAGCAGATACATCCTAAATTTCCTCCTTATCATTATCCGATCACATCTCCAAAAGAAGCCTAGATCACACCATCTCTTCCTCCCTTTATCTGCCATATTATCAGCATTATTCACTCGAGTAAATCTTCCTATTTTTAAGCCTTATTGCCGTCCCTCTCTATTCATTTAAATGTCAAAAATTAGCTAAAATTTAATTAAAAGAATTGGGCTTCATGCAACTTAAATTTGGGCCTCCCAGCTGAGCGCCACCTCCCCGCTCTCTATGTGGCGCCACTTTGCCATCGGGCCACAAGCCCATTTGTGACCTAAAACACAGATAATATCTTTAAGCCCTATCTTGTCGGGCTTTCCACTAGAGTGCCGAAACAACAAATTAGACTAAGGGCTCGGCCCAACCTCGAGCCCCACTCAACCCCTTAAGCATTCTAATTAACACCTTAGAGATAACATAAACATCACAAAGACATTAAATGCAAAGGCCCATTAATTCAGGATGTTACGCTTCTACCTCTTAAAGAAATTTCAGCCTCGAAATTACCGATCGATCGAATAGATGCGGGTATTGCCGCCAGATTGCTTCCTCCGGTTCCCAAGTAGCCTCCTCGTAACCGTGATTCTGCCACAGAACCTTAACCAACGGAACCGTCTTTCTCCGCAATACTTTGACATTACGATCCAGGATTTCCACTGGCTCATCTTCAAAGGATAAATCGGGTCTTACTTCGATTTCTTCCACAGACACCACATGAGATGGATCCGAACGGTAACGTCTTAACATAGAGACGTGGAATACATCGTGAATCTGGCTTAGCTTAGAAGGTAACTCTAGCTGATAAGCTACTGGTCCCACTCGTTTCAACACCCGATAAGGTCCGATAAATCTGGGACGTAATTTACCTTTCCATCCGAACCTCAGTACTTTCTTCCATGGCGACACCTTCAAGAACACCTTGTCACCCACTGCAAATTCTATGTCCTTACGCTTCAGGTCAGCATAGGACTTCTGTCGGTCTGACGCTTCCTTCAGTCGAGCCCGAATTACTTTAACCTTCTCCTCTGTCTCAGTAATCAACTTCGGACCCGAAATCCGATGTTCCCCTAATTCCGTCCAACTGGTAGGTGTACGACACCTCTGCCCGTACAATGCTTCATAGGGCACCATCTGAATACTTGACTGGTAGCTATTGTTGTACGTAAACTCTGCCAACGGTATGAACTCTTCCCAACTACCCCTGAAGTCAATGACACATCCTCTTAACATGTCCTCCAAGATCTGAATTACCCGCTTAGACTGTCCGTCGGTCTGAGGATGAAACACCGTACTGAAATCCAACTTCGTACCCAACACTTGATGCAACGCCTTCCAAAATCATGAGGTGAACCTAGGGTCCCTGTCCGATATGATTGATACTGGTACCCCATGCAACCTCACTACCTCCGTTATGTATAGCTTAGCCAATTTCTGCAGAGAGTAATCGACACGTACTGGTATGAAATGAGCAGAATTCGTTAAACGATCAACAATCACCCAGACCGAATCTTTCTTAGTAGGCGTGAGGGGTAGCCCACTAACAAAGTCCATCGTGATCATTTCCCACTTCCATTGTGGAATCTTCACCGGCTGCAACAACCCTGATGGAAATTGATGATTCGCTTTACCGCCACGACAAAGTCAAACACTTCCCCACAAATTCGGTCACCTCTCATTTCAACCCGGCCACGCATACTAATCTCGCAAATCTCGATACATCTTACTTCCTCCAGTGGTGCATAGCGTATGGACTACCATGCGCTTCTTGCAAAATCTTATGCCTCAACTCAGGATCTTTTTCGCATACACACTCCCTTGAAAACATAATAGCCCTTCCTCATTCACACTAAATTTCGTTGATCCTTCACTTGATCCTACCGGAAACTTCTCCTTTAGCAACTCGTCATCTGCTTTGTTTCTCCTTAACTCCGATCGACCCAAGAGGGTTTCACTTGAAGTTCACCTAATAAACTCCCATCATCATATAGACTAAGGTGAGTAAACATTGCTCTCAAGTCGAGATTACTTTACGACTCAAGGCATCCGCCACCACGTTAGCTTTTACCGGATGGTACTCGATCGAAAGCGGTCATAATCTTTTAACAACTCGATCCACCTTCTTTGCCTTAGATTCAACTCCTTACGGGTCAACGTGTATTTTAAACTCTTATGATCGGTGTAAATAATGATTTTTCCCCGCATGAGATAATGCCTCCAGATCTTGTGGCAAAAACCACTACCGCCAATTGCATATCATGTGTGGGATAATTTGATTAAATGCGGTCTTAATCGCCGAGATGCGACGCGCAACAACCTTTCCACCTTGCATCAACACGCATCCTAGTCCCGTGTCCAAGCATCACAAGAAATCACGAACTCCTTTCCACCTCTCCGGCTAAATCAACACCGAGCCTCCGTCAAAATCCTTTTTAACTTCTCAAAACTCTCTTGCTGCTTATTAGACTAAGCGAACGGAACCCCTTTCCGTAACAACTTAGTCAATGGTGCTGTAATTAAAGAAAATCCTTCAACAAACCTTCGGTAGTACCCGGCCAGACCAAGAAAACTCTGAATTTCTACCACAGACCTAGGCGGCTTCCAATCCAACACTGCTTTAATTTTTTAAGGGTCAACCCTAATCCCCTCTGCCGACACAACGTGACCCAGAAACATAACTTCCCTTAGGCAAAATTCACACTTACTGAATTTGGCATATAACTGCTTCTCCCTCAGAATCTGCAGAACCACCCGAAGATGTGAATCATGCTCCTCCTCTGATTTTGAATAAACCAGAATATCATCTATAAATACCACGACAAACCGATCTAAGTAGGGTTGAAATACTTGGTTCATCATATCCATAAACGCTACTGGTGCGTTAGTCAACCCAAATGGCATCACCATGAATTCGTAGTGACTATAGCGAGTCCTAAAAGTCGTCTTATGAATATCCGCCTCTTTGACCTTAAGCTGATGGTACCCTGACCTTAGATCTATCTTTGAAAAGACTGAGGCTCCCTTCAACTGATCGAACAAGTCATCGATCCTCGGCAACGGGTATTTGTTCTTGATTGTTAACTTATTCAACTGATGATAGTCAATGCACATACGCATTGATCCATCCTTCTTCTTAACAAATAATACCGGCGCTCCCCAAGGCGACACACTTGGCCGGATAAACCCTCTATCCAGCAACTCCTAAATCTGTGCTTTCAATTCCACCAACTCTTTTGGCGCCATCCTATACGAAGCAATAGATACTGGCGCTGTTCCCGAAAGAAGATCGATACCAAACTCCACTTCACGATCAGGGGGTAATCCCGGGAGCTCTTATGGGAAAACATCAGGAAATTCTTTCACCGTCCTGACATCTCCGACAGTTAATTCCTTGGCTTCCAGAGCCCGAACAAACATTAGAATTGCCTTGCATCCTTTCCTCACCATCCTTTCTGCCCTTAAGGCAGACACCACATTTGACAAACAGTTCCCCCTTTCACCTATCACCAACACTTCACCACCCTTGGGAGTTTTTAACACCATACGCTTGGCTGCACAGTCCAAATTTGCTTGATACTTCACTAACCAATCCATTCCTAAGATCAAATCGAACTTCCCAAATGGCAGTTCCATCAGATCAGCCCAAAAAGCTACCCCTTGAACTTCCAGGGGTACATCCTTATACAATTTGTTCACCACTACAGTTTGTCCTAAAGGGCTCACTACAGTCATCTCCCTAGAAGAAGTCTCATAGTCTAAGTTCAAAGTTACCGCTATAGCACTAGCAACATAAGAGTGCATCGAACCAATATCAATCAAGGCAGTATAAGGCAAACTAAAAATTAAAAACGTACCGATTATAACATCTTGTGCGTCAGCCTCCTCTCGACGTCTGGCAAAGATAGACTAACCCCATTGCCTCGCCCAAGATTTCTCGCCCTTGGCACGGTGCTCCACGGCCCCGACCAGAACCGTTACCACTTCTGGCTGGACTACGACCTCTCTGTGGCTGCTAACCACCTCTTCTCGACTGTGCATTCCCTTGGCCCGTGGGCCCTTCACTGCCCCGTTGTTGCGGACAGTTTCTAACTTGGTGGTCCGTAGATCCACACCTAAAGCACTTCTCGCTGCCCGCCTAACACTCACCTACATGGAATTTACCATATCGAGCACGCCGTGTCGACTAGCAAACAGCCGGTCTCTCCTCCCGCCTCGGCCCGTCTGACCTAGGCCTTTTCTGAGTACGCCCAGCTGCCCCTAACGATCCAAAATTCCTCTTACTTCCACCCCTATCTCTATCCCGATTTAGTTTCTCTGTCCGTTTCACCTCCTCAGCTATCTTAGCTTTTTCCACAAGCACAGGAAATTCCCTCTCCCGCTGTGGAGCTATCAAAACACGCAAATCATCCCTCAAACCGTCTTCAAATCGAACACAACGTTCATGGTCTGTGGCCACCATTCCTCGAGCATAACGACTAAGGCGTAAGAATTCCACTTCGTACGCAGCCACCGACCTACTTCCTTGCACCAAATTCAGAAATGCTCTTCCCTCTCCCGCTGTGGAGCTATCAAAACACGCAAATCATCCCTCAAACTGTCTTCAAACCGAACACAACGTTCATGGTCTGTGGCCACCATTCCTCGAGCATAACGACTAAGGCGTAAGAATTCCGCTTCGTACGCAGCCACCGACCTACTTCCTTGCACCAAATTCAGAAATGCTCTACGCTGCGCATCCACATAACTTGTCCCAATGTATTTACTCAGAAACGCCGTTTTGAAGGAATCCTATGTAACATCCTGGAAAGGGCCTATGCATTTTCGGTTTAATTGTACGAAGTAACATGTTTTATGTACTAAGAATAAATTTTGAACAATTTTGGAAACCTGAAAATGTATGGAAATGTTAAGTTAAAAAAAATGGAAAGTGAACATTTTTGGAAACTTGGAAATGGATGGAAATGATTTGGAAATGATTCAAAATAGGAAAGTGCACATTCTGGAAACTTGGAAATGTAAGAAAATGTCAAGTTTACAGAGCCAAACGAAAATTTTTGGAAACTTAGAAATGACTTAGAAATGTCGAGTTTTAAAGTTTAAAAGAGGAAATTAAGGCAAGGTGGCCTTAAAAGAAAAAGTTTGTGAAATTTGACACACAAATAGGCTTGGAAAAGTGGCTGAAGATGCCACTTAGGGCCTCTGGAAATGGCGCCACATGCAAGGTGTTGGGCACTGGTTCGAGTCACTTGGGAAGCAAATAAAAGAAGTTTTACTTTGCTTCCGAAGCTCTCGAGGTGGACGGCACAAGCCTTCTAGAAAGGATGAGTTTTATTCTCTTTAATATTCGATTAATAAGGTGATAAATAAGGGATTTAATTTGGATTATTTTTGAAGAGATAATAAAGGATTATTCTCTAATTATTTTAAATTAAGAGATAAAGCTATCAAATAAAGAAGAGTGGTGGCCAAGTAAGGGATTCTGAGGAGTAGTTTCATTTATAAAAGGAAGGAAATAGGGCTACTCATCATTTTTTCTTCCTCCTCCTCTCTCTCGCCAAATTTTTGAGTGCTCTCCTCTCTTCTCTTCTCTTTTCTTTTGTCAAGTCGAATCTATAGTCCACCATTGCCAAAATTCTCAAGTTTCTTTTCCTTATTTTCGTGGAAACCAAATACCCCAAGAGAACCTCTAGTCGACTTCTCCATTAAATCCCAAAAGTGAAACTTTATCATCTAGTCATCAAGGCCGATTCTTTAAGGGGCTTTTAACAAGGGTGCTACCGATTTCTTAAAAAGGGTAAGATCCAAAGTTTGGTTTCAATTCTTTTATATTTTAAACCTATCTAAAATTTAGGGACTAATCTCTATTATGGATTTTGGCCGAGTTATGGAAGGGTGTTTCTGGATTTAAGAAATTGTCAACTACAAGAAGGTATCTTTGAACTTCTAAGATCTAAGGTAAGTTATGAATACCATTCGGCCATAAGCTATATTATTATGATTTAATGTTAGATTGGATCTAACATGGGTACATAGGGATTTCGGACAAACAATAAAGAAGCAAGGATCCAATTCGGGATTTAAGATTTGGAAGGTAAGAACAAAGGTAAATTCGGCCAAGGCCTATTTTAGTAGTAGATCTATTATTATGTGTTTTAACCCGAAAACTAACCAATTCAAGGGATTTAGTGACTAGCCGATTTCAAAGGGAAAAATACGAGTTTCGGGATTTGATTAAATCATCAAATCGACACCAAGGTAAGCTTTAAGAATACAAATCCTACTAGGATTTGGTTTTCTAAGCCGAATAGGCTTTGTGCTAAATAGTAAGTGATTAATCAATTGTAGGAACTTGAGATATAAGGCGAGTAGATCGATTTGGGATTTCAAAGTGAAGTGGTTAAGCAAATCGGTGTGTACCCCACACTACTTCTTAATATGTTTCATGGCCTGCTTTATTAAAATATGTGATATTAAGAATATGAAAGTGGCTAGGGTACCATGTTATGGTACTAAGTACTCAGGTACGTTTCCTACTTCTACAAAGAATATGAAAAAGGTCATTAGTAACATGAGAATATGATAAGAATGTGAACTCTGGCATAATTATGCATATCATCATTATATGGGGCATATGGATTTGTTTGAAAGGGGAAGTGAATGTGGTGACTTAAGACCACGAACACGGTGACCTAAGACCGTGATATCTGAAAGTGGTGACCTAAGACCACAGTAATCTAAAAGTGGTGACCTAAGACCACAGTAATCTTAACGTGGTGACCTAAGACCACAAATGCGGTGACCTAAGACCGCGATATGGAGTGTAGCGGAAGAAGGGTCGACTTAGTAGTCCCCACGGTGTACAGGTTGGTACGGGGGAGTGTAGCGAATGGCTTATTAGGTTTGGGTTTAGGAATGCATCATAATTTGTATGCTATGATATGAATGCGTAACATTTGTATGCCTGATTCTATTTTGATTTAGTGTTTGTGTACACATTGAGTCTGTTTGACTCACCCCGTTGGGGAATATTTTTCAGGTGATGATTAGTGATGGATCGGGACGGCAGAACTTGTGGTGGCCATGCTCAACATGAATTTTTTATTTTATGAACTATTTTATTTCTATTTAAGTACTTGAATTACTTGGAAATTATTTGATGTAATAAGGCCATAAGGCCATAGTTGGATTATTTTCCATTTATTTCTATTTATTATGATTATGAGTTTTGCCTATTAAAGTTTAAGTAAAATTTTTAATATAAAGAATTGAATTCGTTTTCAACACAAGAAAGTTAGTAGCAACTCCTCCTGATAAGATTTTCGGGGACGAAAATCCCTAAGGGGAAGAATTGTAACAGCCCGATTTAGGGCTAGTCGGAATAGTGATCTCAGAATCACTAATTCGAGGATAGGTAATATTATTTTCATGTTATGTTATGTGTGATAACATGTTTATAAGGATGCATGAAAATTTTGGTGCCTTAATTTTAGCAATTTCTAGCTAAATTGTGAAAAAGGACTAAATCGCATAAAGTGCAAAAGTTCCATTCTATAGGCTAAAGGTACCAAATAGCCATGAAACATTAATTGGAGGATTTTAAAGGGCAAATAAACCATCTTGGATATGATGGCCGGCCATGTAGACAAGAGGGGACAAGAGCTTTTAATGTTGGTCAAAGTTGGTGGGTTAAAGGGATGTTATATAATAAAATAAAGAAAGGAAAAATATATCATCTTTTTCTCTCTTCTTCTCCACCGAAAGTTGCAGCAAACAAGGGGTGTTTGAAGCTCAAAATTTCAGCAACTCATTTCCTCTTCAAGTAAGTGATTTTGATGGTATTTCTTGAAGAAAATTGTACTTTTGAGATCCCTAAAGCTTAAGCTTTCTAAAGAGGGGACTATTTTGCATTATGGTAAAAGGTTTAGAGATTTGCCATGTGAGATTTTAAGTTGTTAGCTGAGTTTTTATGGAAGAAAATGAATGTTAGGATGGTGGTATACAACTTTTGTGAAAGGTGTTGTCATGAAAACACCTAATTGGGACTAAAATGCAAAAGTTGTAATTTGTTCATTAAGGCATAAAATAGTTGAAATTGTGGATAGTTATAAGAGGATTAAATGTTCAGCTAGGCTTCTTTAACAAGAAAATGTGATGAAAATTTATTTACGAGCCTAGGGGCAAAATCGTAATTTTGCCAAAGTGTAGGGGAAAAATGGTAATTTTGCCTAAAGTGTAGATTATGGTGTATTATTATTTATAAGTGATTAAATTGGTAAATTATTTTGTTCTAGATTAAAGAAATCGAGTTTCGGACCTAGAACGGGTGAGAAGAGAAAGGTGGGCAAAAGTCCATTTTCGGACCTTTCGACATCGAGGTAAGCTCATGTACTAAATTATGCAATTCTAAGTGAAGTATTTAATGTTCCAATATCGTGTGGAATGCATAATCACACTATGAGTGTATTGAATGTATTTTAATGAGATGTCAAGAGAATTGTTCTTAGGAATAGAGGGAAAGCAAATAGTAAGGTATGTTGATAATTAAGGTCCCGTATAAGACCATATTTGGAATATGGCCTCAGTATGAGATATTGAATAAGACCATGTCAGGGACATGGCACCGATATGATATTTCATGTGAGGCCCTATCAGGGGCATGATGTCGAGGTGAGATTGTATGTATGAGGTTCAAAAGTGTTATTTAATAATTTGAGTGATTCCACAGATATGTTGAAAACGAGAATGTATGTGGTTGTATCATGAGAGGTACAGGTATGTGTTAGAACTAAATTAAGGTGAATTGGGTACGTGATTAACCCATAGTGGGTCATGTGTGTATGATGCATCTTAATTGTATGTGTTGTTTTTATAATTGCATTGCGTAAAAGTAAATGATTATTGTAGAAATCTATGTAAGGATGTCAGTATGTGAGAATGTTCTCAGATGAACATTTGAGATAGAGTAATGCAGGTGATTATATATATATATGTATATCCGTAAATGTATAATAATGGTGGGTTGTGTGCGATACCACCTTCCTAATTATTAGTGATGGGCTGTGTGCGATACCATCAATAATGTTATTGATGGTGGTCTAAGTGCTTTACCACCTTATTATTCATTATCGATGGGCTATGTGTGATACCATCGAGTTTAGTTTCAAATGGTGGGCTAAGTGCGATACCACCCTATAAGAGATTCGATGGTGGGCTAAGTGCGTAACCACCGAGAGATTGGTAGCATGAGGGGTTTATTGAGAATGCATGATGTGTTGTTTTATACGATCTTGTGATGGTCAGTACAGGATGTATGCTAATTAAACGAGTGAATTCGCTTATGGCATGGTAAGTTAATGAATGCGAGCATTAAGCCAAATATGGTTAGAATGTGGTAAGAGACGAAATGAGTAAGCATATGAATATTGATAGTTGATTCTTAATTGCATATGAACTTACTAAGCATTATTGCTTACCCTTCTTTCTTTCTCATCTCTTATAGGTTAATTTAGCTAACTCGGGTTGGAGACTGCCGAAGACGTTTTCACACTATCGATGAGACACTTGGTACGAGGTATCAAGTTATTATGAGTCATGGCATGTATAGGGCTAGTACATGAGGTTGATTAAGTCATTGTTATTGTGCCAAATGTGTTGGCCTAAATGAGTTATGGGATAATTGTATAATGCCATAGTTGTTGGCTATTATGTTATATGAAAAGATGTATTTATCTATGTGGGATGGCAATTCAATTTGAGTAATTATGATTGTAATGGATGAGTATAAGTTGTGTAAGCTATAGGGATGCAAAGAGCTTGGCAAATAGCCTTGTTCTGGTTCACATGGGTAGGCACACGGGCGTGTGTCTAGGCCGTGTGAAGTCTGCATTTTAAAATTAGAATTGGAATGGTCACACGGTTAAAGCACACGGGCGTGCCGAGGCCGTGTTGAATAAGTCAGAATACTAAAGTATGGCACACAGTTTAGGCCCACGGGCGTGTCAAAACCGTGTGTGATTAGTCAGTGTCGACCACGGATGAAAGGCACGGATGTGTGACAGGGTGCATGGGCATTCTCCCAAAATACAGGGGCGTGTGCCTTAACCGTGGGCAAATTGGTAGAATACTGGGTTTTTAGGCATGGTCTGGGAACATAGGCGTGTGTGTTTATGCACGGGCGTGTCTCGTTCTACACGGGCGTTTGAGACCTGTAATTGAAGAGAAAGATTTTAAGAATCGTAAAAGTTTCGGATAGTCTCGAGAGCCCTCGTGTGTATGAGTGAGGCCTCGTAAGTCAAGAATAAGGTGAATGAAGAGAGTAGTCACGATTAGTCTAAGTAGCGACCGTGAGGCTTAAGTCCGATAAGGCCTCGTACCCCATTCTGGTATTGGATACGGGTAAGGGGTGTTACAACTAACCCCATCCAACCTCCCCATAATTCCAATTCCATCCAACCACTACTACATACATGACACGCACATGGAGAAGCAAAAATATTGTCATTTTACTCGCGCAGGAACTCGAACACAGAACCAAATGGTAATCTAATACCTTACCAGTAAACCAATAGGCATATTCTGTCACAAGGTGATCAAAAATAATATCTAAACCGAATAAACAGAGAGATAAGGCTAGGAGAAAAAATAACAAAATGTTTCCCAAAATTGAGGTTTGAACCCATGACTTCAAACACACAATCAAGGCCCTTAACCACTAAAAAAAATACTTAATTATGATAAAATTTAACAAATCAAGAATTTAAAAATTTTGGGGCGTTACAGAAGTACAAGAGAAATATAGAAAGGCACGACATGCAGGCCCTATTTATAAAATTGAAACCTTTGAAAATAATAAATTAAATGGGTTATTGGGATATAACCATGCATTTCCAAACACCATGCATATCAAACATAGTATACAACATGTGTCTCACACAATTGCATCAACCAATAAATTTAATCCAGAATTCGTATCGTACAAGTGGCTCTGAGACCACTGTTGGGACCACTGGTACGCCTCGTGGCACAGCAGAAAAAATATTCTAGCGATCCACAGCCAAGGATCCATGTATGAGGAAGGAATCGAGTTGAAATAGGGTTAAAAATATACCTTTTCTTACTAAAAACGTTAAAAGGATGCTGCCGATTCGATGTCGATTACATGCCACAATGAAAACTTCTCGACCACTACGTAGTCCACCTTATCAAAAATGAACAGCCATTTTCCCTTGAAGTTTTTAGAGAGAATTAAAAATGGTTGCTACAATTTTGAGGTATTTAGGGGAAATCAACAAATTCAAGAAAATGTTGAGGTATTTCGGGAAATTTAACAAATTTAGGGATGGCTTTTGTGTGTTCAGAAACCCTACAATTTTGATATTGAAGTGTCAATTTGATTTTGTAAAATTCGATAATTACTGTGTGTTCTACAATTGCTTAAAATTGACTTTTGATCGCATGCTTTTCGGTATACTTTGATGTATTTTTGAGTTATTAGAGGGTTGGAAATCGTTTTGACATCAATTCACGGTTTCTCAGTTGTTTTTGGGGTGGTTTCATGACCATATATGTGTGGAATTGGGAATTAGGATTTTTTTGGGACAAATTTGTGCCACACAGCCTGGTCACATTGAACACACAGACACATTTTTAGATTAAAAAAAACATACACAGAAGTAAAATTGGTGTTTTAGGGCCACACGACCATGTGTTCTGGTCGTAAGTGTGTTTTACGAATTTGTGTTTTACACACGCAAGTGTCATTGGGACTATATCTTCTTTTGAAATATCAAGATTTTATAACTGAGAATTTTGATAACTTAAATACTGCAATGTTTTCCGGTTTGTTAAACTAAAATTTTTCTACGATCACTTTGGTGACCAATGTGACCTCTGAAATTCAGCCAAAACTTCTGGGTTGATTTTGGGGTGTTACATTTAGTGGTATCAGAGCCAGATTTACAAAAACTAGACTTGTGTTTTTACGTAACCATGTGAGCGTGTGTTGGTTTTATAGAATTTTTTTTTGGGAAACTACACCATAGTGTTTTGAAATGACTTGTGAATTGAAAAACTTTCTACAAAAAAAAAAGATATGTCCGAGACTCCGATGCCGATTTGAGCTAAACTTAGGGAATTGTAAGATTAGTTCGGTAAGCTTGGAACTGTAATATTTAGACATTTATGCTTGTGTGGGATTTTGGAAATTGTAGATTCTTAAAGCTTAAGTACAAGATCGATATGGATTCTGAAGGTAAACGAGATCGTGAGGAGTAGTTTTCTTCTTCGGGACGTGTGTCTGTTCAAAAGTCAGAGGTCAATGCGATTCTGCCAACTTCAGGTGGCGATAACCCGAAGCTTGGTACGGAGGCATTGACTCGGGGAGTGAGGGAAGTGCTAGAGAAAGTGTTTGAGGCTAGGTTAGAGAGGACTAGAGAAATGCTTCAAGCTAGGTGCGTAGATTGTGGGAAGAAAAGAGATCGCAGTCCTCCGAGGTTAGAGCCTCGGCCTATGAAGCGTGTTAGAACGCATTTGAGTGGCACCAAAGGTTTTGTGGAGGGTACCGGTAGTGGTGCGAATGCTACATTTTGTGAGCACTGTAAAAAGCGTTATCCGGGCAATTTCTGGAAAAAGGCGGGAGCATGTTTTTTATGCGGGTCCACAGAACATCGAATCCGGGAGTGTCCTCAACGACATTGAGACAGGTATGGTTGTGAATGTTTCGATGTTTTGATCAGAGCATAGTAATTATGTGTGATAGGACAAATATGTATCTTCTTCAGTGGTTAAGTGTTCTGGGTGTGTGTATGAGGTCTTGAGTTCAAGTCCAACGTGGTAGCGCTTTGGGACTAGAGTGCGCAACGGGAGCATAGTGGTGTAGTTTGTGTTATACCACCGTTCTATTAGTTTAAAATTTTGGGGACGAAATTTCTTTAAGGAGGGGTGAGTTGTAACACTTTGAATTTTGGGGTTAGAAGTTTTAAGCTTTGTGATAGGGTCAGTGGCTAGATGGTACATTTGAGTTTCATTTTGCGTTTTGATGTCAGAATGGGCCTGCTGGTCTGATGGTTGGTGGAGTGTTAGTGTACCTTTAGGTTCTGTGTTCGAACCCTCATAGGTGTATTTGTGGAATTACTTTTAGTGAGGTTTTATTTTGTTTTTCAAAAGTCAGATATTTATTTTTAATATTTATTTTATTTTAATTTTAGAAAACTAGAAACTCTTCACGTTGGCTTTTCCCAAAAATCTCTCTGAACGTTTTTTCTGTTCTTTTCTCCCTCTCTCTTCTCACGTTAGTTTTTCTTTTCTTTTCTTGAGTTTTCCTGCTTCGTCATTTTGTTGTTGCACCACATTCGGCTTCAATCGTTGTGGTTCATCGGTGGAGTTAGGTGCTTATCTCGCAAATCAGGTGTGGGTTCGGAACTCTTCTTTTTCATTATTCAAATTCTGAGTTGATTCTGTGAAACTCGACATATCTAGTGTGTTTTAGAAACTGTGCAAATTTGATATCATAATGCTGAGGTATTTCGGGGAAATCAACAAATTCAGGGGTGGTTTGTGTGTGTTCGGAAACCCTACAATTTTGATATTGAAGTGTCAATTTGATTCTGTAAAATTCGACAATTACTGTGTGTTCTGCAATTGTTTAAAATTGGTTTTTGATCGCATGCTTTTCGGTATACTGTGATGTATTTCTGAGTTATTTGAGGTTTGGGAATCATTTCGATATCAATGCATGATTTTTTTGTTGTTTTTGGGGTGGTTTCGTGACAACATGGGTGGCCACACGAGGCGTGTGCTTGTTCACACGGTTGTGTCGAATTGGGAATTAGGGTTTTTTTTAATGAATTTGGTGCCACACGGTCGTGTCCCTTGGGCACACGGGCGTGTGCGTTTGGGAATTAGGGTTTGGGTGATTTGGTGCCACACGACTGTGTGGCTAGTTTGGAGATTTAGGGATCCCACACGGGTATATGTTAGGACACACGGTCGTGTCTGGTAGTCTCACACGCCCGTGTCTGCCCTGAACCATATTTTAGCACAATTGGACAGAGAGTTACACGGCCTATTCACACGGCCATGTCCTTGGCTCACAGGAGCGTGTGCCTTAGCCACACGACCGTGTGCCTCCTCCCACACGGGCGTGTTGACCCCCACACGGCCTAGGCTTTTCCACACGGCCAGAGCACACGGCCTGTGTCCCTAAGACACCAATTTTAGTTATGTGTATGTTTTTTGTATCTGAAAATGTGTCTGTGTGTTCCAACCCTTGACTAGGCTTTAGTGAGGGTAGTTAAGACTCTGATCTAGGCTTTGGCGTAAATGTTATTTGTGACTGTTGTGCAAGATATCTGATTCTAAACCCGGTTAGCTGGGTGTGTGCATGTTTATTTCTGTCTGGCTGTTTGTCGATGTGTTCATTGTTTCTGTGAGGTTGTAAGCATACATGTATTTGCATAAAGTAATTTTTGGGTTGGTTGTGAGGAGAAGGAAGACTGATTCTGATATGATCTGGCAGTTTAACTGCAAACTTATCAGTACAGTGATTTACCACATTGTACCGCATGTACGTCAGCTTTGCTACGTACTATTATCTGATCTGACAGTTTAAACTGCAACATGTCTGTACAACGATTTACCGTAATGCACTGTGCTACATATACACTAGCCTTGCTGCGTATTATTATCTGAGTGGCTTAGTCCACATTCATGGTGTGCAAGGTTGGATGGGCCTTTCGAGGTCCTATATAGTGTGTTTGGTTGGATGAGCTTAACAGCTCTTTTAAGGTGTGATCGGGGGACGAAGAGGTGTTTTGGCTGGCTGGGTGGGTTTTTAATACTTGACTGCATTCATATGCATCTGGATATGAGCTACTTGTCTGTAATCTGTCTTTTCGTCATAACATTTATGACTGATTCTGCATGCGTTGAGGTGTTAGCGTAGTGACATTTTGGATTGTGATGATAAGTATTTCTGTATCGACCCGTTGATGGGTTTATTTGTTGAGGGTTCTGTGTGTGATTTGGTGCGCTTTGACTATTACATTTGTTTGGTACGTTGGTTCCGAGTTTGCTTTCTTCTTCTGCGTATCTTTGTAAGTACTTTTCGTTATTGAACTACTATTTTGTTTCTGATCTGTAATTCCATTGTTAGATACGTTTTGAACTCACGCTGAGCTCGTGTAGCTCACCCCATATTGTTTCCTCTTGTAGGTATATTCTCGAACTCTGATGCTGGACTCAGTATACGGAGGGCTCGGACAGTCACGGTAAAAAACAAGCTTTAATAGTATTTTTAATACTTTTTGAGTTTATAATTAAACACTTTGAATTGTAAGTACTGTTTTGAAAACTGTTGTACGGAATTTTGTGTTTTACGCACGTAAGTGTTATTGGGACTGTATCTTCTTTTGAAATATCAGGATTTTATAACTGAGAATTTTGCGTAACTTAAATACTGCAATGTTTTTCAGTTTGTTAAACTAAAATTTTTCTACGATCACTTCGGTGACCAATGTGACCTCTAAAATTCGGCCAAAACTTCTGGGCCGATTTTTGGGTGTTACAATAAATTTTTAGTGTCACTCCATTAAGAGGCCTAAGATATTGCTCCCATTATGTAGGAAGGACAAATCCTTTCTTGATGAACCATATCCCACTACATGGATTGTGGTATATCCAACATCAGTGTTTATAGTACAACCTGTTATGGTAGAAGTTTTGACTGTACCAAGATATACAATTCATGATGTTGGGGCACTGATGATCTCAAGTCTAAGGATCATATACATAGTTATAACTATGAGTAATATTGTGACTATTACATAATAATCCAAAAAACATACTCATAGTTGGTCAGTTCAATATGTTGTTCTCTAACACATACTTGTGTATTGATTTTGACATCCCTATGTAAATGACAATTCTTTGTCATCAATCAACTACACATTAGTCTTAATGCATTATTGTTGTTCAAGCCCACAATAATACTTGACTAAAGACCTTTTTAAGAATAATCATATTTTCTTAGAATTTTATTACAATTCAATTTATTTATATACATAAAAAACTGAAATAATAATGGCAATGTCTTATATTAATAAACAAGGTAAAACGAGTATGTGATTACAATAATCTCATTATTGGTATTTGGGCATACTCTAACAGTAAATACCACACTAAGGAGATTGGCGAACCGTCCTAGTATATAGACAGTTAGACTTAAATTCTAAATCAATAAGTGCCAGCTTATTAACATTCTGTTAATGCGAGGTATGAGTAACTCACTAAGTTCATTTAAACTTACGTTTTTGGCATTATGTATTGCAGGTAATAAGGGAATTCAATAGTTCATGGAGGGACCAGACCAAAATTCATTGTATCCAGGTAGTTGTGCTTCCTAGTTGTAATATGTATACAGCGGTGCGACCTAGAGGTGGAGTCAAAGGGTTAGAGTCTTATTGTAATTAGTTTTGATAAATATATTATTTAAAACAAAGCAAATATTTGATATGTTTAAACTACTTTGTAAAATATTTGGTATCTTAAATTAAAATTACATAATCAAAATAAATTCATGTGGCATAGTCAATTAGATAACTGTATTTTAATAATAATTGAATTAAGTCAGAATGGCAGAATATGCATTATAAATGTGTTAATAATTTTCGGTTACGAAATGTAGTATCCTATTGTTCAAATTTGGCAATCGGATCGGGTATGGGGTGTTACAATTTATTAGTATCATAGCTCTAATTTAGCTGACCCTCAAGAAATAGGACTTTGAAAGTTAGCCCCTGTATACATGTTACGATATTCTGGCTCAGTCCCTCGTCATATTATTCATATTTGTTATGTTGTGTAGTATATAAGTATTGGCGAAAAGAATATGGGAAGTGTATGATAAAGAATGACTAGCGAGCTGCTAATCTGAGTATGAACATCCAAGAGATCATAGGGGAAAGAGAATTAAGGGAAGAGAGTAAGAGATCAAGAAAGCTAATAGAATAGTTAAAATTTTCATTGATGTTATGCAGACAAGTACAATTACAAAAACAATTTTTAATTTCCTTCCTCAATTGGTGGAGTTGTAGGGCAGGATCTTCTGGGGTTTCTTCCTCCTGACCAGTGCCTTCCGCGGGAACAGGGCTTGTTACCTTAGGTTTAAGGGGGATAGAAGAGCTTACTTGACTCTCTTCATTCCCTCTAAAATTCTTCCCACTCCACGCTCGAAGGGTCAAGAACATCAAAGTCAATTTTTAAATTTGTGAGTTTGCACAGGCAATTGTAATTTATGCAACTCGCATTAAAAGGGCCCACAGCAACTTGGGTGTGTAACATCAGATTCAACCTTAAATTAGGCAGATAGCTCTTCAAGTTGGCTCTGGTTTCTACTTTGTAGTTTTTAGTTGTCCAGAGCCTCATAGCTTTCCCTTCGGAGTTACTCCAAGTTAGAGAGGCATTGCTTCTCTAAATATTTCTCGTTAGCCTCCAATTGGCATATTTTCTCCTACACCTACTTCATTTCTGCCTCCTAGGTTTTGCCTTTAGTCTCTTAAACAGAGGCAGATGCTGGGAGCTCCCTATTTTGGTGGACTGTGTTTTCATAAATTTGGTGAAATTGGCCCAAGTGTTCCCTCAAGTGAGCCTACGAAATTCTCAAACACAGCCTACCTGACTTTGTTTTTGGCTCAAGCTTTAGACATGGCCCAACCTAGGAGTTTGCACTTCACCACCATCAATTGGTAAGAACCCACTAACTCTTCCAATTTAGGTTTTCGGACAGTCGGTGAAGAAATTTGGGGGTTTTGAAAGAACTTGAGTGGCAAGAAAATTTGGGGAAAAACAATTTCAATAAGTGATGGTTCTACTTCTCTACATTTGGTTATAAAGCCAATCGCTTACGGGAAGTTTCACGTTTAAAAGAATTGTAATAAACGGTTAAAAACCTCTAGTTAATGCTCAACAGTAGTTAGTTTCTAATGAGGGTTTTCTTAGACCCTTGGTATTCAAAAACGCGGGAATATCCGCCAGCTTTGATCATTTAAACCAGTATTTACCAATTTGGTTTTGCCTAGTATGTACCTACCAATTATTTTTACAAGGTAGCTGTAATGACCTGATAGTTAGGGATGACAGAAAGTGATGTTTGGAACTCCTTTCTCGTAAAATAAACTCATGAATATTTTTATTAAATATTTACAAAGTTAGACTAGTAGAGAATTAAATTTTGGGTAAGTAATTTTCGTGAAACTAGGAGTTGTTAAGATGTAGGGACCAAACCGTGTAGGTGTTAAAAGTTGAATTATAGGTTTAAAATAAATTAAAGGGACTAAAATAGTAAATATACATTTACTTAGTGATAGTGGATGGCATTAGTGATGTATGTTATATATATGTGTGTGTTAACTTATATATATACAAATATATGTTATAATTAATAAATAGCATAAAATGTATGTATATTATATAATAATAAAAATGAATAAAACTAAAGCTTAATACAAGAAATAGAAAGAAAAAGAGAGAATGTGTGCATGCAAATTAAAAGAAAAGAAAAGAAAGAAAGAATAGAAGAGAGGCCAACGACACCAAGGGTTTCAAACTTTCAAACTTCAATTGGTCAGTCAATTTAGTCCCTTTTTCTTGTAATTTTTATGTTTTTGGAATCCCAGGACTTAGAGCTACCCGACCCAGGTTGCAATTTTTAATATTGTTCAAGATTGAGGATGTTACCACTGTTAATTAGTTAGAGCTTTAAGGATTAAATTGGTAGATTTTTAGGTTAGAAGTGGAAAAGGACTAAATAGTGAAGTTAATTATTGATTTTGAGTAATAGAGACTAAATTGAGAAAATTTCAAAATTAAGGGGTAGAATTGGAAAATAGGAAGCTAAATTTAGTTTAGAGTGAAATTAGTATAAAAATTTAAGGTTAAATATGGATATTAAAATTAGTCTCGGTTTAGGGACTAAATTGAGGCTTAAGTAAAATATAGTAGAAAAATTGAAATTCTAGTGAATTGAGTGGTATATTAATTTATTTTAATTATTTTATTCCGTAGCAAACGTCGTTCCGAAATCCTCGAGTAAGAAGGGGAAGACAAGGTCGACGTCAGGTAGCTCGGAACATACGGTTTGTGTTTCTATAATTCGAATTAAGTTATAAACTATTACATATTGCATTGTTATGCATGGTAAGCATTTGAGGTGAGTACTTTTGTACTTTGAGATTGAATTGAATTCATAGTTGATTTGAAATGGATTGATTTTGTATATTATGAAATGTACTGATTATGTGAATATTGATTTGACTATATGTGATAATGTATATATATGAAATTGAGACATTTTTTGTATTGAAAAGTGAAATGAAACCCTATTAACTGTTTTGGGCTAAGTCGGATATAGATGGCATGACATAAGATAGGAAGAGTTTAGGGATTTCTTCGACCTTGAGTCCGTGAGGCACTGGGTGCCAATTTCCTTCGGTTGAATCGATGAGACATTGGGTGTCAACTTATATAGCGCTGGGCGCAATTATTACTTCGAATTTATCCGATGAGGCACTGGGTGTAACACCCCTTACCCGTGTTCAACGCCGAAACAGGGTACAAGGCGTTACCGGACAATAACATTTGTGACTGAACAATTTCAAGGCATAAATTTTCATTTGAAATTTAAAGCTTTTATTTTATAACATCAAGTCCCTAAAATGGGCCTACGAGGCCCAAAATAGACTTTGGGAGCGATTCAGGACTAAATCGAGAATTTTTTTAAAACTATTGAAACATTTGGAAAATTTCCTTGTTTTGGAGATTCACACGCCCATGTGGCCCACGACATGCCTGTGTCCTCCACCCGTGTAACTCTCTGTTTATGACATCATCATTCATTTTGGATCACACGTCCAAGTCACACACCCGTGTGCTAGATCGTGTCCTCCACACGGCTAAGACACACGGCCGTGTCTCTGCCGGTGTGGTCAAAAAGTTGGCTATTTTCCAAGCCAATTTCTACCCTATCATGCCCATACTTGAGTATAACTTGAATGACACATTTCATGACATATTAAAGCTACCAAAACATACACCACACACACGTAACAAGTCATAGCATACAATTTACTCAACTCTAGAATGCATCCTCATGGGTTTATAGCATAACCAATTTATTTGGTCACATTAAACGACCTTTTACAACAATGAACTCCGAACATCAGGGTTCATTATTCTAGGACAACTCATAGTAACATACACACATGACCAAGTTTCCTATACATGCCATAACCTTAATTATAACATCATCGATACCTAAATTGTAAGCTTGATAGTGTGATTGATTCTCCGGCGACTTCCAACCCGAGCCAACCTGAGTACATTATAAACACGAAAAACAACGGAGTAAGCTATAAAGCTTAGTAAGTACGTATGTAGATAATAAAAAATTGATTACAATGCTTTTAACAATCCTCATTCTAAGCTCTCAAGATAATACCGTCATTATTACATAAAATTTCACAATTCATTTATGTTCATCTTGAGCTGTTTACTTGAGTTACAGTCACTAAATTATTTTTATCCAGAGTTACGAAAGTCCAAATTAAGATCCGCTAATTTTCCCTGAAATTAGTCTCACATATACTCTTACCATAAAATTTCAAGAATTTTTTGTTCAGCCAATCAGTGCAGTTTATTCTTTAAAGTCTCCCCTATTTCGCTGTCTGAAAGTTCTGAACCCTCTTCACCAAAAATTAACTATATCATTGTACAGAACTTGAATGACATTCCCATTTGTTTCTATTGAAAATAGACTCATTAATAAATTCAAGCATATAAATTTTATCCCATGATTATTTTTTGACAATTTTTAATGAATTTCCCAAGTCAGAATAGGGGATTCCGAGATCATTCTAACCCTGTCTCACTAAAATCCAAATATCTCACCATATGAAATTCTTTTGCTCATTCTGTTTCTTTTATGTAGAAATAGACTCAATAATATTTAATTTAATATCTTATTCAACCTCTAATTCAATTTCCACTATTTTTGGTGATTTTTCAAATTTATACAACTGCTGCTATCCAAACTGTTCTATTGCTAATTTAACTCTTTCATGTTTCCTTAATATTAATTGTTCATTTACACACATATGACACAAATATATATCCATGGTTAGCCATTCCAATAACTAGTCATTATCAAATATTTACAAGCCAATCATTGGCCAATTTAACCTATTCATCAACGACAAAGACTTAAACATATCATTTCTCAAATTAATTTGGCCTAAAAGCCTCACACACGATCATCAATCACATTTACTACGTAATCATACCTCATAAACTTGGACTTATAATCACAAGGTCATTCTGATAAACCGTAATTTATACATATTTTAATCCCACATTTAGCATGCTTTTTGGATGATTTATCCTTTGAATTGTTGAATTTGATGCTCCTAATCCTTTAATTTCATGTTTTATACTTAGGAGAGCACCGGAGATTGAAAAGAACGAGAAACGGGCTAAAAACAAACCAAATGGGCCAAAGTAGGAAATCAACACGGCCTTGGGTTTCACCACACGGCCGTGCCTCCCTAGCAGACCCAACCACGGTCTAAAATTCGATTCACACGGGCGTGTTGCACGGGCGTGTCCCTGCCGTGGCAAAGAGGAATTTCACTCGGATTAGGATACTTAGAGGCAAAGAAACACATTCCGAAGCCTATATAAACACCCTAAGTATAACCTAAAGGGGGAGTCGACAGAAGCCTTCTGTCAGGGGCGTCCAACTAGGCCAAGGAGCCAAGCCAGAGAGGTCAGAATCGTGGGATTTACTCGAAAAAAGTCAGTTGATTCATCTCAAGAAGCCGAAATAATACTCAAGACGGCGGATCTCTCCTTCAATTCCTTCAGGGGGTTTTAGGGTTTTCTTATGTTTTGTGTTATATTTTCTTCTGAGATGTATTCTTTTATGATTATGAACTAAACCCCTCAAATACCTGAGGGGGATGAAACCTAAGACGCATCTTGTTATTGTTTTTTGAACTATATGATAAATACTTGATTTGTTCTTAATTATGTGTTCTTAATTCTTGTTTTGATATTTCAGGATATTGATTCAAGTATTGATGTGCTTAGGCAGAGGAGGAATAGACCCTGTCTAAGAGTAGATCTAGCATAGTTAAGCAGAGTTGATCGTAACCCTAGAGATAGGATGACGAAAATCTGCTGCATTAGGGTCAAACCTAATATGGGAGTCCATCTATTGAGTAAATGCAACCTTAGGGGTTTTAATTAGAAAGAGATTTCAATTAATCAACCTAGGGTTAGACGTTAGTAGCTTTGAGAGAGGTATTAATATAAATTAGGGAATCCTATGGATCAAGTCAAGTGAATAAATCGTCTGGTTCAGAGTTAGATAACAAGTGAAGTCTAGGTGGATTCTTCCTTGGGTATTGTCTTAATCAATTGGTTTTTCCCACAAGTATTTCCCCTTTTCATTCTTTGTGTCTTAGCATCTTTAGCTTAGTAGTTAGTTAATTTTAAATTAAACAATAATTCACTTTAATTCTTAGGCTAAATAATAGAAAGAAAGTTAGTATTAGTACTTTTGGTTCCTTTGGGTTCGACATTCCGGTCTTGCCACTAAACTATACTACTGTTCGATTGGTGCGCTTGCCTCAATCGTTGTCACAGTTAGTTTCTAGGCTAGATCATTCATTATATAAATTTTTAAGACTCTGACATACGATTAAGTTTTTGGCGTCGTTGCCGGGGAACTAAAATATTAAGAACGCTTAATTTTTATTACTTTAGCCATTTTATTTATTTGCAATTTTTTTTATTTTTTTATTTTAACTTTGCAATTTTTTCTCTTTCTTTGCTTCTGGTAGGTATTTCTAGTTTATGACTAGAAGAAACCTGTCAGGACCCTTGATTTTTTACAGTGAAATAAAACATACCACTCGTAGAAACCGAAGAGATGTCATTGAATACTTATCAATGGCAAGACATGGGGACAATCCCTAATATAGCAGCCGGTGTTTTCAACCTTGACGTGGTGACCATGTTATCTAACCAGGTAGAGCTTTTAAATAAAAAATTTGATGGTTTGTATGGTTCTACGTAGGTACATCCGGTAATACAGTACGATACAAATGGAGGAGGGGTGAACAACATAGAATATCTATCCTACAACCCTAGCACAGAGAACGAACAAGTCAACTATATGGGTAACTATTCTAGACCTCAAAATAATCTTTATAGTAACACTTATAATGCAGGTTGGAGGTACCATCCCAATTTCTCGTTGGGTGGTCAAGGTAATCAAAGACCGCAACTTCCTCCAGGTTTTCAACAACCACCTTACCAGCAGGAAAAGAAGCCGAACCTTGAGGAGATGCTAACAAAATTTATCACGGTGTCAGAAACCCGTTTTCAAAACAATGAGACAATGCTCAAAAATCAGCAGGCATCAATTCAAGGGATCGAGAACCAGTTAGGTTAGCTAGCTAAGCTGATCTCAGAAAGACCACAAGGTATCTTGCCTAGCAACACCAAACCTAACCCAAGAGAGCAACCTCAAGCAATAATTGCTCATGATAGTGAAGGGTTAGATGAACCAAAATTGAAGCAAGAGAATGTGGTAGAGGAAGGTAAGGTTGAGGTAAGCCATGATAAACCAAAACTTGTAATTATAGAGTACCAACCTCGTGTGCCATACCCCAATGCGATAAAGAAAGACCACACAGAGGAATAATTCGGTAAATTTCGTAAACTTCCAAAGAAATTACATATTAACTTGCCGTTTCTTGAAGCTCTTTCGCAGATGCCAGATTCAAGGAAATTTTTAAAAGAGTTTTTGACAAACAAATGGAAGTTAGACGATATGTCGCATGTGGAGCTAAACGCAGTGTGCCCAGCAACTCTACGAAATAAACTACCACGTGAGCTCACATTTCGTGTAAGTGACGAAACGACCACTCTCCAGGTTCTTGACACGGCTAGGACATCGAGTATTAAAGGTGAGACCAATCATTTCAAAGTTGGGGACCAGGTACTGTCAGATACAACCGACCCTTGAATAGCCGCTTCAGAGCTTAATACAAACGGTGCAACTCCTTTTACGGTACTTAAGGTCTTTCCATACGTAATGGTCGAGGTAACTCATTCTAATTTCGGCACTTTTAAGGTAAATATTACCCGACTCAAACCATATGTTGATAGAATTGATAGTAAGAAAAAGGAGTTTCGACTCCGTGAACCACCATGGCCAAATGAATAACAGGTAAGTCTAGCTCAAGATTTTAAACGAGTGCTTCTCGGGAGGTAACCCGAGCACTAACCCCACTAACGTCCATATTTTCGAATTTTAGCATCTAACTAAATACTAACCAAATTTTTAGGCGTAGGTTTCCATACCACACGGCCTTGCACACGGGTGTGGCCGTGGCCGTGTGGACACCACGAGTATGCGTATCGGCGTGGCGGATATCGTGCAGAAATAGGACAAAAATTTTCCCCAAGACACGGGCTCCGACTAAATGCCACAGTCGTGCAACGCGGCCGTGGTCGAAACTGCCTAAAGAACACGAGCTGAGATAAATCCACACGGCCGTGCGAGGCGGCCGTGGTCAATATTATCAGCCTTTTCACATATCGCCACCACCACCACCTCGAGATCACTCCGATGATGAGGACCTTTGAGTCCTTTTTATTTTCTTTATTCTTATTTTTATTTATTTATTTTTATTTTAGTTCATTTTTCTTTATTATTAAACTCTTTAAATTTTTAAGTATAATTTGATTTCTTTTATCTCTGGTTGTTTAACTCTCGCGTAACTATAACAAACGTCCATTAAATAAGAACTCCCTAAAAACTTTACTGATGACTTCGTAGTTTAAAAAGGTTCAAGGTGCCACTCAAGGAACGGACACACCACCGGAGTATTCTCCACCACCTTCACCTATGCCTAGTCATCATGTTCATCATTAATCATCCTCCAAGGATTTCATCCATAATTCAGGAAGTTTCACTTCTCCCTCTCTTTTGATTTTCTTAAAATATTGTTCATATATATCTTTGTACATTGAGGACAATGTACATCTTAAGTGTGGGGGTGAATTTTATCGTGAAAAAGTGCCTAACTTTTTGCATAATTCTCAAATTCCTGAATTATGTCTTGTTCTTAAGTAATTCTCTCATATTACTGTTAGAAGGAAACTTCCTTTGATTTATGATTTTCATTAATATGTTTTGGATTAAGTCATTGATAATTGTGCAGTGATGATTTAAACTTTAGGAGACTAGAGAATCAAGCATGATGAGTCTATTCTTAAAAATTAAAATTTGAATGAGGTTGTCTATCTAAATCTAATTATTACCTTGAAGTTTGAAATTTACAAGGTTGATATCAAAAACCCATTAGTTTTGTGAGATTTTGAGCCTTTTAGAGCATATTCTTTTTCTTGCTCACTTTATTGATTATGAGTGTGTCAACATTGATTTGTTATTCTAGAACTTGCTTCGATTATACATGTCGAGACCACACATTTGATTTGATATACAGAGATGACAAAGGCACCTAGGTTTTAACCCACTTACTCCACAAATAGCCTACCCTCACAATTAACCCCTAGTGAACCCCTTTGATCCTAACAACCCTTTTATTGACTCACCCTCAACATTAACCAAAAACCATTATTGTTGAAATCCCTTTAATTAATTTGACCCACATTAAGTCGAGGTCTGGTTTGAACAGATTACTTAGCTAAACTATGCTTTCCATTTCAATTGTTAATTTCTTTATTATTGTATGATTTGTTCTTAAAAAACGTTAGAAAATCTATTCATCATTAGTTCTATGTTCTATGAGCTTAAAATAGTTAAATTCACATCTTTAAAAGAAGCTCGTGCTATTAGTATTACAAGTTTTCAATTGATGTAATTAATCATTATCAGTTCATTGTTTCTAGTTAGGTAATTTGTCAATTCAATCTCGATTCTAACCCTCTAATTCAGCCTTTATCCACACCTTCAACCCGAGGCCCATTTCAACCCTTTTTAAAGACTTTTTGATTTGTGTATCATCTCATATTATAGTGGTGGAGATTTGATTTTCATGCAAGCCTATGGGATTAACTTTTTATGTTTGACTTTTGAGTGCTTAAATTTTGAACCTTAAAACACTTTGAGTGATTTTAGTGAATCTTTAGCGATGATGTCAACTTTTGTCGATTTTGAATTAAAGGTGCTTATTTAGGTAAGAAGAAAACACCTATGTTTCCGTGCTACAAAAATGATGACTTTGATTGTTTGAATCTTTAGGACACTTTGAGTTGAATTATCAATGTATGAATTATCTATGAATTATGATGAGACATTGCTAATGAAGATCATGAACTGAGGAAAGTTAGTTCGTAATTGTAAGTTGAGAATTTTGCTTGAGGACAAGCAAAAGCTTATGTGTGGGGGTATTTGATAAACCGTAATTTATACATATTTTAATCCCACATTTAGCATGCTTTTTCGATGATTTATCCTTTGAATTGTGGAATTTGATGCTCCTAATCCTTTAATTTCATGTTTTATACTTAGGAGAGCATCAGAGATCGAAAAGAACGAGAAACGGGCTAAAAACGGACCAAATGGGCCAAAGTAGGAAACCAACATGGCCTGGGGTTTCACCACACGGCCGTGCCTCCCTAGCAGACCCAACCACGGTCTACAATTCGATTCATACGGCCGTGTTGCACGGGCGTGTCCCTGCCGTGGCAAAGAGGAATTTCACTTGGATTAGGATACTTAGAGGCGAAGAAACACATTCCGAAGCCTATATAAACACCCTAAGTATAACCTAAAGGGGGAGCCGACAGAAGCCTTCTGTCGGGGGCATCCAACTAGGCTAAGGAGCCAAGCCAGAGAGGTCAGAATCGTGGGATTTACTCGAAGAAAGCCAGTTGATTCATCTCAAGAAGCCGAAATCATACTCAAGACGGCGGATCTCTCCTTCAATTCCTTCAGGGGGTTTTAGGGTTTTCTTATGTTTTGTGTTATATTTTCTTCTGAGATGTATTCTTTTATGATTATGAACTAAACCCCTCAAATACCTGAAGGGGATGAAACCTAAGACAGATCTTGTTATTGTTTTCTGAACTATATGATAAATACTTTATTTGTTCTTAATTATGTGTTCTTAATTCTTGTTTTGATATTTCAGGATATCGATTCAAGTATTGATGTGCTTAGGCAGAGGAGGAATAGACCCTATCTAAGAGTAGATCTAGCATAGTTAAGCAGAGTTGATCGTAACCCTAGAGATAGGATGACGAAAATCTGCCGGATTAGGGTCAAACCTAATATGGGAGTCCATAGATCGAGTTAATGCAACCTTAGGGGTTTTAATTAGAAAGAGATTTCAATTAATCAACCTAGGGTTAGACGTTAGTAGCCTCGAGAGAGGTATTAATATAAATTAGGGAATCCTACGGATCAAGTCAAGTGAATAAATCGTCTAGTTCAGAGTTAGATAACAAGTGAAGTCCAGGTGGATTCTTCCTTGGGTATTGTCTTAATCAATTGGTTTTTCCCACAAGTATTTCCCCTTTTCATTCTTTGTGTCTTATCATCTTTAGCTTAGTAGTTAGTTAATTTTAAATTAAACAATAATTCACTTCAATTCTTAGGCTAAATAATAGAAAGAAAGTTAGTATTAGTACTTTTGGTTCCTTTGGGTTCAAAATTCCGATCTTGCCACTAAACTATACTACTTTTCGATAGGTGCGCTTGCCTCAATCGTTGTCACAGTTAGTTTCTAGGCTAGATCATTCATTATATAAATTTTTAAGACTCTGACATACGATCACATTCTCATAGGTATAACTGACTCGTTTACATTCTTACCAAAATTCGATTACATACCGAGCACATTGCTCATGAGTGTATACATACATATACCTACACTTAATCGTCAGATAATCACATTCATTTACACTTTAGTCATTTTCCATCTTTGACATAAACTTTAATTCTTTACCCCGTTGAACCAATTGGAATATCGAAGGATACTCGAAAATTGTCATACACGTAGTAGGATGCCAATGTCATATCCCAGATATGGTCTTACACTGGCTCTCATAATGTGGCCGATTCCATGTCCCCGACATGGTCTTACACTAGCACACATATCACCCAAATGTCATGGCATTTGTATCCTATCTATTCCTAAGGTTCAACCGGGATTCTCATTCTTGATTCTTCGCCAAATCATCATCAATCGAATCCGTAGAAACAAATATATACAATTCATGCAATGTCAAAATATTATTTACATAATAAAATGATGTATTATTTACACACGAACTTACCTCGACTTAAAATAGCGAAAGGGACCGAGTCATCCAATATTCATCTTTCCCCCGTTCTAAGTTCGAAACTCGTTTTTCTTTATCTAAAATATCACATTTGACTTATTTAGTTACTATACTATTCAATTCAGTCCAAAAAACATATTATGGCAAAATTATATTTTTGCCCCTAAACTTTGTCATATTTACACTTTTGCCCCTACGCTCGTAAAATGATTTTTATTCAATTTCCTTATATTTTAGGCCTTGCCGAACCATTTTCATAGCTATAGCAATCCACAATTTGCATTATTTCACACCTTTACCACCTATCTTACAACTTTTACAAAATGGTCCATTTTAGGTGTTTTCACGAAAATCACTTAACAAAAGTTGTTTATTTAACAACCAAGATTCATTTTATTCCATAAAAATGCAGCAAACAACATGAATATTATCATGGCAAAACCCTAGACTTTCAATCATTTTTCAAAATAGTCCCCTCTCTAGCTAACTTAAGCTTTAGGGGTTCCAAAAGTACAAAAATTATCAAATAAAACCACCAAAATCACTTACTTGTGAGAGGATAAGTTGCTGAAATTTCTTAGCTTTAAAAACCCCCTTTTTGCTGGTATTTTTGGTAGAAGATGATGAAGATGATATGTATTATCATCTTTCTTCTTATTTTATTTTAATTTATCAATTAAGTCACCAAAACCTCACCTTACCAATTGACCATGTCTTTTCTTGTCCCTATGGCCGGCCACCACACTAAAAAAGGCCTAATTGCACATTAGGGACCTCCAATTAAAATTCTATAGCTATTTAGTGCCTTTATCAATTAGACTTCAAGTTTTGCACCTTACGCGATTTAGTCCTTTTTATCAAATTGAGCACTCAAACGAGGAAATTTCTTTATGAAAATTTCACACAACATAGTATCATACTTTAGACATCAAAATAATAATAAAAGAAATTTTTCAATGTCAAATTTTTGGTCCCGCAACCAATGTTCTGACTAGGCCCAAAATTAGGATGTTACAATTCTCCCCCCTTAGGGATTTTCGTCCCCGAAAATCTTACCAGAATCTAACTTTGAGATTTGTTTTCTTAGTGCCTTATCAATTTCTCACAAAACTCCATCAAATGTCAACCGGGTTCGGTAATTGCAACCATACACACTCTATACAAGGTCGTCTTTACGCGCAACTAAAAGATTATTATTACACACACTCAACCAATGGTAATTGTTTTATAATCTCAGGGTTTCTTAATACACGAACTCTATCCTGAAACAATGAATAATCATTGGTTCCAATTTGAAATTTTGAATCAGGAGTCAATTTACTTCGACCCCTTTTTAACTTGTGATTCACTGACACATTTCTAGGCTTCGTAAATTTGATGAAGACACACAATTTAGTTTCTAACTTAGCTATCGACTATCCATCATCCGATTTAATCAATCGTATTATCATCGCTTGCAAAGCACACATAGGTTTCTTATTTAGAACATCCATGACTGTAATTGTTTTCTATGGATAATAATCAATCACTGACTCAAAAGCTTTCGACAGTTCAAGCCATCTTAGCAGTCCCAAATTTAGATCTCTTAGAAACATCAAATGTTTTAAATTTTTGTGGTCATCAAAAGGTTACATTACTTATCAAATAATTAATGTTGCTTACTATTCAGCACAATTGCAAATAACTCGAATAATCTTTCAAGCAATTATTCTAATCAAACTAGACATCTGAATCGATCTTGACTGTCAAATTATGACTTTTCAATTATTAATCAACTGTGACCAAGGCTATATAATCCCCTGTATACTAAGCAGACAATAGCCAGTAGAAACATAATACCATCATCTCCTGAATTCTATCACCAACTTTTCTTTACAATTCAAACATTATCTCACTGTCTAATTCTGTCATCATTAGGTTTATATTATTCCATCCACTATCGTAAACAAACTCAGAAAAACTTCCAATTAGTATATTCTTTAGGTATCATACCTGTATGTTTTGTTTCATCGAAGTTGACTTTTTTAACCTTGGCCTTGCATAATCCGAATGATCTTCAAAATGATTGAATATCTCTTTTAGTTCTATCCTTACTTATCGACTCATTCTTTTATCTGGCCACCATAATAGTTGATCCACTAATAAATTCTTTAGTCTCTCATTTGTGAGTTCATTCAACGAAATTCTCATAAAATTTCATCATAACACACCAGTTATTTTTGGCAATTTAACACACATATTTACGGTATTCATCCGTATCCTTTGTCTCTTCTGAAGGTTCATCCGGGAATTTCCTCATTTTCCATCATTTTAATAAATATCAATAATATTCACTCACATTTCACATAATACATTAATATGTAAAAACATAAGCAAAAAGGGATGTATCATTTACATATAAACTTACTCATTTCAAATCTTACCACATTCCAAATACATATCATAAAAATTGCTCACATTTACATGCACTTATACCCTGCACTTGTCATCACATAGTCACACGTAATTTCACCTAGTCAAAGTTTCCCAATGAACACTTTGGAATAATACCGAATACACGGTGGTTTCGCACATAGCCCACCAGTAATAATAAATATGGTGGTATTGCACATAGCCCACCATTAATAATAAATATGGTGGTATCGCACACAGCCCACCAATAATAATAAATACGGTGGTATCGCACACAGCCCACCAATAATAATAAATACGGTGGTATCGCACACAGCCTGGTATCGCACACAACCCACCAATAATAATAAATACGATGGTTGTAACACCCCTAACCCGTATCTGTCGCCAGATTAGGGTTACAGGGTTTACCGGACATATCGGAGACTTTTACAGATAATTAATAATACAATTCATCATATCCCATCATAGTGTCCCTTGATTAGGTCCTCAAGACCTCAAACATGCTTTAGAGTAGGGTCGGGACTATGCCAAACTCATACGGAAATTCTCAGAAATTTAAAACTTTTCTAAGTTTCAGGGGTTACACGCTCGTGTGGGCAGGCCGTGTGCCTCCCACGGCTGCTAGACACGCCCATGTGTCTCCCCCGTGGTCGAACCTGACTTAACTCCACGGCCACCAAGCACGCCCATGTACCTTGGCCTTGGTCGATCTTGACTAAACCACACGGCTATTAGGCACGCCCGTGTGCCATGGCCGTGCACTCTTAGCTAAATACTGACTTACACCCATGGTCATCAGGCACGCCCGTGTGCCACAACCGTGTGGCAAACCAGGCCATTTGCAAGGCTATAATGCCACCCACATAGGGTCATACCTACAAGCAAAATTACCAATATATCTCATGCACATTTGACAACCAAGAACATATCAAAATAACCATCCAAACTCTATAATCAAAACCAATTCCAATCATGCCAATTTAAAAGATTAAAACTCATGTAAACACAAGCATAATTCATCCATATTTACCTTTCATGAATTCATTCTTTCGTTCAAACATATATGCTTGAATTTCATCCATATACTTACCAAAAACTTAACCATTTCATATGCTATCAAACCATACCAAAACATACCTCATATTTACTAGTCACTAATGTATATTACCCACACATAACTAGCCAAATCACATGGCTAAGTTCATTTCTCAACTTATTTAAGTAACTAGCCTATACATGCCATATCTAGCTATATACATTTCCAAAATGTACCAAAACAAGTTGAGTAGTGTGATGACGATCCTCGATAGTCCCCGAGCCTTCAGTAGCTTTGACGATCTATAAAACAGAGCAAACACACACAGAGAATAAGCTTTCAAAAGCTTAGTAAGCCATATACAAATAAACTTAACATAAAATGTATATAACCAAAATGATACAATAACATTAATGGTTCTCATAGCAAATTCATCTCATACATTCCTTGGCTCAATTGTTAAGCCATTTCTTATGTAACACCCCAAACCCGGCCCATTCACTACGACCGAATTTGAAATGCCACTGCGAAAAACGTTTGAAACAAATTTGAACTCAAGGATAAAACATGAAAATTTTGTTAAGTTTAGAAAACAGTGTTCATTATAATTCTTAAGTGAGATGTGGTGTTTATAAAAATATCCGGATTAAAACTTTAGTATATATAGATTTAAATAAAATCGTTTGCAAATAATTCCTCAATTGTCAATCCATAATAAAACATAATAATAAACTTAATGAAAAACACTTAAACAAACTTTAAATACTTTTAGGGGCCTTATTACAATAATTGAATAATCAAAGTACTGGAAATATGAATGCTTAATTAATTAAAAATATCTTTCTGCATGAAAATCTACTTCTGCATGGCCACCTTTGTATCCGTTCCAACCCGGTCCAAGCTTTACGCATCACCTGAAAGGTTTAATAAAATATTGGGTGAGTCAAACCGACTCAGTGCATAGTCATTTCACATGTCTCCACATATGGGCTTGGCCCACATCCACACAGTCCATACACATAAATATGCAATTATGAAGCCCATCCCAACCTAGAGTCCATCCATTTCACCTACCTTAGCAGACCCCCTGCTCAAGGCCGTGGCTAATCCACCACCGATCACATAGTGATCAACATATCTTACCTTGGCAGACTTGCTGCTCAAGGCCGTGGCTGAGCCACCGATCACCCAAGTGATCCCACATATCATTCAGTCCACGGTGATGCACACAGCTATCAACCGCCGAGGTGGGCACCTAGCCAACACCTCCCTTGATGAAGCACATAGCTAACATCAAGCGCTAATGTAGCACAAGGCTAACATTAGACCACGTACATAAATATGTACACCCCTTTCCTTCTTTGATCATATCCCAAGTCCCATGCATATATGTGTATCATGTCAGATTAACATTTAGAGTAAATATTCATCACATGCTCACCACAAATATCACACATATATCATAGGCAAAATAGGGCACTGACCTGATTAATCGATTACCCACTACGGGTATCCACCATCTTAGCCATTATTTCAGCTTTCATTCACAACATATCACATATACATACTAACATAGTTAAATCAATCAAAAGACAGTGCGATAACTACGCACCTGATTTATCTAGCGAGATCCCGATCTATTGAATCTAACACAATCTAGAATCCCGAAACTTTCCCTTATGCCTGTTGATTAGCCCCTTGCTAACTATTCCCGAATCACCACTGGTTATGAAGCTGTCGAAATCCCTTGAAGAATTGAAACCACGAGAGGCCCCCTCAATGCACCTTGACGTTAGCTACAACAAAGAAATACCATCTTGTGACCCTATGACATTCGGCCAACCATTACACGTTACTTAAAGAGGCTAGAAGAAAGACTCACACTAACGCTTTCGGTTCTTAAGTCTTGCGACAAGAAGAGAGAATGAGGCCACTATGGGATTCGACTATGGCTTCTAAATGGCAAGGGGTTATTCGGCTATCCAAGAAAATATGTAGAATTAAAGTTGAAGAAAAGAGAAAGAATAGGAGAAGAAGTGAGAAGCATTCGGCTCAAAGAGAGAATTAAAGGAACAACTTTCGGCCAAGGAAAATAAAATGAAGAAAAGAATAGCTAAAGGATGGTCACCCCTATTTATACTACTCAAATTCGGCACTCCTACCTCCTCTCAAATTCCACTTCCTTCTCCTATAATAACTCTTGAACACATATTCAAAATAAATAAAAATAAATAAAAACTCTATCTCCTTTTTATCTCTTATCACCACATTTAAACTAAATAAAATAACACCTCTATTATCTAAAATAATACACCCATTATCTCTACCTATTCAAAATAAACAAATAACAAAAATAAAACCAACAATTATCCTTACTCCAATTGAATTTTAAAAGGATAAGTAAGCTAAATCCTCTTTCAATTAAAAGTCCAATTGTCGCCCATTGCTTCCTTCTCTCCTGGCGCCAAAAGCCAAAATTAAAACACCTAACCGCTACTCCCTCCTCGAACTCAATACTGCTGAGCTTTCACTGCAGTAACGCCCTGAACCCATTGTGCAAGGCGCCTCTTTGTGATATAATTCACCCCGAATTTCTTTTAACACCTCTTTCCCAAGCTCCCTTGTCTCAACGCAAAAAAACCAAAATAAAAACACGCTCGCTGCCGCCGTGATTCGAACCAAGGCCCTTGTTGCCGCAAGCCGCATATAGCGCTCCAAGCCACTCTGCCGTGGCGGTTTTTATGACATAAACCCGCCAGAAATTCTTTTAAGACCTCCCAAGCTAAGCTCCTACTTGACGCATAAAAATAAAATCCCATTCGCTTCCTCTGCAACTCGAACCTGGCCCTCATTGCCGCAAGCCTCCAAGGCCCCTAAAGTAGCGTCCCAAGCCACTTTACTAAGCCCAAGTTCATGTCCAAAAACGCCTATATTTTTCCCTTAAGGCCTCCCTGGCCTTGCTCCCCCTTACTAACTAAAAATCCAAAATTTTTCCAATGAACTTTCCTACATCCTAGGGTTCTCAAAACCCTTAAAACATATCCAAGCATACCCCAAAGCCTACTAACACCTGAATTATGCATCCAACGCATAACCCCTAATCTAGGATGTTACATCTTACCACATTCTTCAATTCAAATATCACATATACACAAAGATTATTCAAGCATATCTTCATGTGAAATCTCATTATTTCATTGCATATATCCATCATAGTAAGTTCATATAGATACTTACCTTTCATACACACATAGTGTACTTTTCTAATGTACCTCGAACAGATATACAAATCACAGAGTTGTTCATTTCTCAGACTTGCCCGTTGAACCGTTCAGAACTAAATAGGATATTCAGAAAGCTCAGAATAGTCGTACAATGCCAACGTCCTAGACGAGGTCTTACATGTACTCAGATATCGATGCCACTGTCCCAGACAGGGTCTTACACGAACCAATACGATGCCAATGTCCTAGACATGGTCTTACACGTAAATCTCGTATCGATGCCAACGTCCCAGACGTGGTCTTACACGAAATCTCAAATCAACGCCGACGTCCCAGACGTGGCCTTACATGATATCTCAGAACAGACACCTATGTCATGACATAGCTAATCCTATCTATTCCTAGGTTTGTACGGGGCTTCTCGGATATTATCCTTAAGTCGATCTTATCTCGAAATTCATATATACAACATCTCGTAAGCATTTATCATTATCAATAGTCACATAAACATACATAATTCAATGCAAATACGTTTATTTGTATAATGACTTACCTCAGATTCGATTTAATGGAAATGGAAACGGCTACTCGGTTACTTTCTCTTTCCCACGATCTAAGTCCAATTTCTTCGGCTCTTGATCTATACATATTCAAATTTAACCATTTTATTTATCAACACATTCAATTCAATCCAAAAACACACATTTAGGGAAATTTGCAATTTAACCCTAACATTTGCACAATTTATCAATTTAGTCCATTTTTTTCAAAACATCAAATACACAAAATTATCACATACTCATGTTTAGCCGAATGCTTATGTATATCATACAAGCCCATGTTTTCCATCAAATTCACAATTTAGTCCCTCAAATTGCTATTTTCTCAATTTAGCCCTAATTAGCTAAATTCATCAAAATTTCAAGAACAAAGCATGTTCATTTAACACATATTTTTCATTTAACAGCTAAACTCATCACAAAGCTCACCATTACATCAATGGTACATTTCATGAACATCATCATTTCTTTAAATTACAACATGGGCTTGATAATAGACTAAGCAACAATCTCAAAAACATAAAAATCATCAAAATCTAAAGCCAAAACTTACCTTAATTTTGGATCAAACCTAGCTAATTCTTGGAGGTTCTTATTCTTTCTTTTCCTTTTGTATATTCGATCAAATGAAGGAATAAAAGATGAACACTTTCATCCTTTTGTTTTATTATTATAACATTAACACCTATTTTACTAAATTAACCTTTAATAAACATAAAAGACAAATATAATTCAATGTCATTTTTGTCTATTAACAATCCACTAACTTATAAATGGCTTAATTTCCATATAAGGCCTCCCTATTAAAAAGCCATCTCAATTAAGTGTTTTAACAAATAGCATATAAATTTTGCATTCAATGCAATTTAATCCTCTTTATCAAATTAAGCACACAGACAGACAAATTAACTTACGAAACTTTAACACATGCTTAAATCAAATATCAAAGGCACAGAAAATAATATTAAAATATTTTACTGACTCAGATTTGTGGTCCCGAAACCACTGTTCCGACTAGGGTATAAACTGGACTATTACAGTGGTATCGCACACAGCCCATCAATAATAATAAATATGGTGGTATAGCACACAGCCCACCAATAATAACATATTCACATGCTGCTATGGTCAACCCATGGTCTTTATCGTCAATCCATCACATGTCTCTAAACAAAAGTACCCGTTTCCAACGTTCTACTCAGTTCACGCATTTAATTCCTTTTTCATAACTTCTCAACATCTATAACATTGTATCTATTGCATAAAATCACCATAATTTATCGAAATACAACATTCAACCAGGACAGTAACATTGTACCCAAAATTCTCAAATTATGGTTATTTCATTTTATACATCCTTACATACATATTATGAACTCTTATTCGTACCTTACTACATTTCAACTTATCACAAACATATTTTAAAATATCTCAGTGTCAATGTCAGCATTTTCGAAAATAGCTCGGTTGGAAAGCACCTCTGTCTCAACAAACAATTTCGTTAGAGCCCGGAGATATCACACTATCACGGTCCACAAATGGCATGTATAGCTAGACTCTTACTCATGCTAGGTTAGTCTGAGAACCGACTAAACCATAGCTCTGATACCACTAAATGTAACACCCCTTACCCGTGTTCAGCGCTGGAAGAAGGTACAAGGCGTTACCGGACAATAACATTTGTGACTGAACAATTTCAAGGCATAAATTTTCGTTTAAAATTTAAAACTTTTATCTTATAACATTAAGTCCCTAAAATGGGCCTACGAGGCCCAAAATAGACTTTGGGAGCGATTCGAGACTAAACCGAGAATTTTTTAAAACTATTGAAACATTTAGAAAATTTCCTTGTTTTAGAGAGTCACATGCCCGTGTGGCCCACGACACGCCCGTGTCCTCCACCCGTGTAACTCTCTGTTTATGACGTCATCATTCGTTTTGGATCACACATCCAAGTTACACACCCGTGTGCTAGATCGTGTCCTCCACACGATTGAGACACACGGTCGTGTCTCTGCCGGTGTGGTAAAAAAGTTGGCTATTTTCCAAGCCAATTTCTACCCTATCATGCCCATACTTAAGTATAACTTGAATGACACATTTCATGACATATTAAAGCTACCAAAACATACACGACACACACGTAACGAGTCATAGCATAAAATTTACTCAACTCTGGAATGCATCCTCATGGGTTTATAGCATAACCACTTTATTTGGTCACATTAAACGACCTTATACAACAATGAACTCCGAACATCAGGGTTCATTATTCTAGGACAACTCATAGTAACATACACACATGACCAAGTTCCCTATACATGCCTTAACCTTAAGTATAACATCATCGATACCTAAATTGTAAGCTTGATAGTGTGATAGATTCTCCGGCGACTTCCAACCCGAGCCAACCTGAGTACATTATAAACACGAAAAACAATGGAATAAGCTATAAAGCTTAGTAAGTACGTATGTAGATAATAAACATTTGATTACAATGCTTTTAACAATCCTCATTGTAAGCTCTCAAGATAATACAATCATTATTACATAAAATTTCACAATTCATTTATGTTCATCTTGAGCTATTTACTTGAGTTACAGGCACAAAATTATTTTTATCCGGAGCTACGGAAGTCTAAATTAAGATCCGCTAATTTTCCCTGAAACTAGACTCACATATATTCTTACCATAAAATTTCAAGAATTTTTGGTTTAGCCAATCAGTACAGTTTATTCTTTAAATTCTCCCTTGTTTTACTGTCTGACAGTTCCGACCCCTCTTCACTAAAAATTAACTATCCCATTGTACAGAACTTTAATGACGTTCCCGTTTATTTGTATTGAAAATAAACTCATTATGAAATTCAAGCATATAAATTTTATCCCATGATTATTTTTGTACAATTTTTAATGAATTTCCCAAGTTAGAATAGGGGATTCTGAGGTCATTCTAACCCTGTCTCACTAAAATCCAAATATCTCACCATATGAAATTATTTTGCTTATTCTGTTTCTTTTATGTAGAAATAGACTTAATAAGCTTTAATTTCATATCTCATTCAACCTATAATTCAATTTCCACCATTTTTGGTGAGTTTTCAAAGTGATACAACTGCTGTTGTCCAAACTGTTCTATTGCTAATTTAACTTTTTCATGTTTTCTTTATATTAATTTTTCATTTACACACATATGACACCAAAGTATATCCATGGTTAGCCATTCCAATAACTAGTCATTATCAAATATTTACAAGCCAATCATTGGCCAATTTAACATATTCATCAATAACAAAGACTTAAACATATCATTTCTCAAATTAATTTGGCCTAAAAGCCTCACACACGATCATCAATCACATTTACTACGTAATCATACCTCATAAACATTGACTTATATACACAAGGTCATTCTCATAGGTATAACTTACTCGTTTACATTCTTACCAAAATTTGATTACATACCGAGCACATTGCTCATGAGTGTATACATACATATACCTACACTTAATCGTCAGATAATCACATTCATTTACACTTTAGTCATTTTCCATCTTTAACATAAACTTTAATTCTTTACCCCATTGAACCAATTGGAATATCGAAGCATACTTGGAAATTGTCATACACGTAGTAGGATGCCAATGCCATATCTCAGATATGGTCTTACACTGGCTCTCATAATGTGGCCGATGCCATGTCCCCGACATGGTCTTACACTAGCACACATATCACCCAAATGTCATGGCATTTGTATCCTATCTATTCCTAAGGTTCAACCGGGATTCTCATTCTTGATTCTTCGCCAAATCATCATCAATCGAATCCGTAGAAACATATATATACAATTCATGCAATGTCAAAATATTATTTACATAATAAAATATTGTATTATTTACACACAAACTTACCTCGACTTAAAATGACGAAAGGGACCGAGTCGTCCAATATTCGTCTTTCCCCCGTTCTAAGTCCGAAACTCGTTTTTATTTATCTAAAATATCACATTTGACTTATTTAGTTATTATACTATTCAATTCAGTCCAAAAATCATATTATGGCAAAATTACATTTTTCCCCATAAACTTTGTCATATTTACACTTTTGCCCCTAGGCTCGTAAAATGATTTTTATTCAATTTCCTTGTATTTTAGGCCTTGCCGAACCATTTTCATAACTATAGCAGTCCACAATTTGCATTATTTCACACCTTTACCACCTATCTTACAACTTTTACAAAATGGTCCATTTTAGGTGTTTCCATGAAAATCACTTAACAAAAGTTGTTTATTTAACAACCAAGATTCATTTTCTTCCATAAAAATGCAGCAAACAACATGAATATTCTCATGGAAAAACCCTAGACTTTCAATCATTTTTCAAAATAGTCCCATCTCTAGCTAACTTAAGCTTTAGAGGTTCCAAAAGTACAAAAATTATCAAATAAAACAACCAAAATCACTTACTTGTGAGAGGATAAGTTGCTGAAATTCTAAGCTTTCAAAACCCTCTTTTTTATGGTATTTTCGGTAGAAGATGATAAAGATGATATGTGTTATCATCTTTCTTCTTATTTTATTTTAATTTATCAATTAAGTCACCAAAACCTCACCTAACCAATTGACCATGTCTTTTCTTGTCCCTATGGCCGACCACCACACTAAACAAGGCCTAATTGCACATTAGGGACCTCCAATTAAAATTCTATTGCTATTTAGTGCCTTTATCAATTAGACTTAAAGTTTTGCACCTTAAGCGATTTAGTCCTTTTTATCAAATTGAGCACTCAAACAAGGAAATTTCTTTATGAAAGTTTCACACAACATTAGTATCATACTGTAGACATCAAAATAATAATAAAATAAATTTTTCGATGTCAGATTTGTGGTCTCGCAACCACTTTTCTGACTAGGCCCAAAATCAGGATGTTACACTGGGTGCCAAACTGGTGTATTGGTTGGATTCGTGTATCCGTCCGAGTCTGAGTCACGTTAATAGGGGAAATTAAATAATAAATTTATGTTTTTGATATTGAGATGGCAAATATGAGAAATGAATATGAGATGAGAAATGAAATATGAAATGATGAAATGATATGTGAATTTTGAAATGAATTCAAGTATTGATCAAAGAGACGAATCATGCTATTGCATGAGTTGAAATATATCAAATGCCATTGTCATGTACTAAAACATGTGGAATCTAGTGGATGTGAATAAAGAATGAGAAAATTTATATTATTGATCTGAAACATATGTTCATAACATTACTTGTTGCATTCTTATTTTTTAATTACTTATATCACGTCTAAATTGTTCGGATTATAGAAATACCACTGAGTTATACTTATCGTACGATTTTGTTTTTCCGTTCGTAGGTTAGGTACATTTCAGCTTACCATCAGCTCAGCATCCAACAACAAATCTCGGACTCAAGTGTGGTGATGTTTAAATTTGTAATGGCATGTACCTAGGAGGTCCTTTGTTGTGGTTGTTTATAATGTGTTGATGTTTTGGTTTTCTAGTTTGATAATGGTCATTTGTATATATATGATTGTGGTTAAAGTTATATTTGGTATGTTAGTTTGGCCTAAGGTTTTGTTATGTGTTTTTAGCTTAAAGCTTGATATAATAAGTAGCTAGATGTTTGTTCAGTATTGGCAAATTTGGTATGAATGAAAGTCTTGAATGGTTGATATGTTGTTATTTATGTTTGAAGATTTAAAATGTGGTACCAATGAGGGTACATTGGTTAAGCACTTATGATGATTGTTTTGGGTTGTTTTGAGCATGTTTAATCGAGTTTTGAATAGGTTAAAAGACTAGTGAATTGGTTGCTTGGTGTCCAAGTAAACACAATTTAGTAAACTTGAGTTTTAAGGTACAATTAGGTACACACGGCCTGGGACACGGTCTATCACATAGCTGTGCGTCACACATGGGCGTGTGCCCAAAACGTATAGAATAATAGTATCAGTGTCTTTTCCACATGGGTTGACACACGGCCTGCGACACAGTCGTGTGACCCAAGCTAGTGAGTTATACGGGCTAGGACACGACTGTAACACCCCTATCCCGTATCCATTGCCGGATTAGGGTTAAGGGCATTACCTGACAGATCGAAAACTTTAACAGACAATTTGTAGAACTAAATCATCAATCACAATCATAGTGTCCCCTCTGTAGGTCATCGTGACCTAAACATGCTTAGAAACAAGGTCGGGACTAAACCGAAACACATATAGAAATTCTCGAAAATTTAAAACTTTTATAATTTAAATAGAACACACGCCTATGTGGGCTGGCCGTGTGTCTCCCACGGACACCAGACACACCCATGTGTCATGGCCGTGTCAAAACAAGGCATATATACTGACTTTTTCACACGGCCACTAGGCACGCCCGTGTACCATGGCCGTGTGCTCATAAACCATACACTGACTAAATCACACGGCTACCAGGTACACCCGTGTGCCAAGGCCATGGTCGATCCTGACAAAACCACACGGCTACCAGGCACGTCCGTGTGCCAAGGCCGTGTGCTCTTAATTAGCTACTGACTTAGCCACACGGTCATCAGGCACGCCCGTGTGCCACAACCGTGTGGTAAAACAGGTCATTTGCAAGGCCAAAATGCCACCCACATTATGGTCAAACCTATAAGAAAATCACCAATCCAATTTATGCACATTTAACAACCAAGAACATACCAAAATAACCATCCAATCTTTACAATCAAAACCAATTCCAATCATACCAAAACATGCACCATATATCATATTCATTTAAGCATATAACCAACACATAACTAGCCAAATCACATGACTAAATTCACATCTCATTCCTATACAAATAACTAGCCTAAACATGTCATATCTAGCTATATACATTTCCAAAATGTACCAAAACAAGTTGAGTAGTGTGATGACGATCCTCGACGATCCCCGAGCCTTCAGTAGCTTTGACGATCTATAAAACAGATAAAACACACACACAGAGTAAGCTTTCCAAAAGCTTAGTAAGTCATATACAAATAAACTTAACATGAAAAGCATATAGGCATATAGAAACATTGGCACAATTAATTTTCATAGCAAATTTATCACATGTATTCTTTGGTCCATGTACTTGGCAACATTTTGCCACATTCATAAATTCAAAAATATTATATACACATAGTTCTTTCTTGCATACTTTCACATATCATATTATTACTCCAATATACATATTCATCATAGTAAGATCATATAGATACTTACCTTGTATACACACTTAGTGTAAAGGTCAACGTACGTGAAACGGATTTACAATTCTCATAGCCATTTCGTATCACAGACTTGCCCGTTGAACCATTAAGAACCTAATAGGATGCTCAGAAAGCTCGGAATGGTCGTACAATGCCAACTTCCCAGACGAGGTCTTACATGCACTCAGATATCAATGCCACTGTCCCAGACAGGGTCTTATATGAATCAATACGATGCCGATGTCCCAGACATGGTCTTACACGTAAAGATCATATCGATGCCTACAACCCAGACGAGGTCTTACACGAAATCTCAAATCAACGCCAACGTCCCAGACGTGGTCTTACATGGTAAAACAGAACAGACACCTATGTCATGACATAGCTAATCCTATCTATTCCTAGGTTCGTACGAGACTTCTCGGACATTGCCACTATATAGATCTTATCTCAGAATTCATATACATAGCATCTCAATAGTATTCATTGTTATCAATGGTCATATAAATATATACAATTCAATACAAGTACATTTATTTGCATAATGACTTACCTCGGATTCGATTTATCGGAAATGGAAACGGCTACTCGGTTACTTTTTCTTTCCCGCGATCTAAATCTTTTTTCTTCGGTTCTTGATCTAAATATATTAAGAATTAACCCTTTTTATTCACTAACTCATTCAATTCAATCCAAACACATATATTTAGGGTTATTTGCAAATTAACCCTCACATTTGCATAATGTATCAATTTAGTCCATTTTTCTCAAAACATCAAATTCACAAAATCATCATATACTCATGCTTAGCCGAATATTCATACATCTCATACAAGCCCATATTTTCCATCAAAATTTCAATTTAATCCCTCAAGTTACTATTTTTTCAATTTAGCCCTATTTAGCTAATTTCATCAAAAATTCAAGAACAAAGTATGTTCATCTAGCTCAAATCTTTCATTTAACAACTAAACTCATCACAAAGCTCAACATATCATCAATGATATAACTCATGAACATCATCAATACACAAAATTGAGACATGGGCTTTATAGTAGACTAAGCAACAATCTCAAAAACATAAAAATCATCAAAATCTAAAGCCAAAACATACCTAAATTTAAGCTTGCAATGCCCGAAACCCTTGATGCTTTGTTCTTTCTTTTTCTTTTGTTTTTCGGCAAACATATGATAATAATAAGGCCACTTACTCATGTTTTCTTTTTATTATAATATAATAACTTATAAAATAATATACTAATATAACATATATTATAAACTTATGAAAACATATAATATATATACATGTTGCCGTCCACTAACCATATTTTTGGTTTAATTGCCATATAAGTCCTCACACTTATAAAGACATAACAAATAAGCATCTTTTCATAAAACATGCAAATTTGCATTTCAATGCAATTCAATCCTTTTCATCAAATTAAACACACAAACGAGCAATTTAACTTACGAAAATTTAGCACATGCTTAATCACTTATCAACGGTACAGAAAATAATATTAAAATATTATACAGACTCGGATTTGTGGTCCCGAAACCACTGTTCCGACTAGGGTATAAACCGGACTGTTACAATTCTCCCCCCTTAGGGATTTTCGTCCCCGAAAATCTTACCATTAAATAGAGTCGGATATTGCTGTTTCATTGAATCTTCCGGCTCCCACGTAGCATCTTCTATTCCGTGTCGATTCCATAATACTTTCACTAACGGAATTTTCTTGTTTCTTAACTCTTTCACTTCACGAGCTAAGATACGAATAGGTTCTTCGTCATATGTACTATCATATCAGATTTCAATTTCAGATGGGGCAATCACATGTGACGGATTGGATCGATATCTACAGAGCATCGAGACATGTAGTACATTATGTATCTTTTCTAGCTCGGAAGGCAACAACATCGTTATGTAACAGGTCCAACTTGCTCAATGATTTCATACGGCCCGATGAATCTCGGACTCAACTTGCCTTTACGTCCGAAACGAAGTACTTTCTTCCATGGTGACACTTTCAGAAATACTTTGTCGCCGATCTTAAATTCTATATCTTTTCATTTTAAGTCCGCATAAGACTTCTGACGATCAGATGCTGCTTTCAAACAATCTTGGATCAATTTCACTTTCTGTTCTGAGTCTTTTATTAAATCAACTCCATGTAGCTTACTTTCACTGAGCTCAGTCTAATACAGAGGTGTACGACATTTACGTCCGTACAGAGCTTCATATGGTGCCATTTTGATGCTCATCTGAAAACTATTATTGTATGCAAATTCAATCAATGGCAAATACTGTTCCCACGAACCATTAAACTCAAGTATACAACATCTTAACATATCTTCAAGAATCTGAATAATCCACTTGGATTGACCATCTGTTTGCGGATGAATAGCTGTACTGAAATGCAATTTCGTGCCTAAAGCTTCTTGCAATTTCTTCCAAAACCTCGATGTAAACCTCGGGTCCCTATCTGACACAATAGATAGTGGCACCCCGTGCAATCTAACAATCTCAAAAATATAAAGCTCGGCTAATCTATCAAGTGAATAGTTAGATCTTATCGGAATAAAATGGGCAGATTTCGTCAATCGATCAACTACGACCCATATCGCATCTTTTTTTCTCGGAGTCTGAGGCAAACCAGAAACAAAATCCATTGTCACTCTATCCCATTTCCACTCAGGAATTAAAATCGGTTGTAGCAACCCAAACGGAACTTGATGTTCAGCTTTGACTTGCTGACAGATTAAACATTTTGAAACAATGTCAGAAATATCACGCTTCATACCAGACCACCAATAGTGTCACTTCAAATCATGGTACATTTTAGTACTTCCTGGGTGAACAGATAGATGACTATTATGTGCTTCACTTAAAATCAACTGAATCAACTCTAGATTTCTCGGAACACAGATACGACCTCAAAATTTCAAACAATCATCAACAACTCAAAATTTATATTTAGAATTCGAACCACACTGAGATCGTTTCGCTAATAACTCATTATCAGATTTCTGATCATCATATATTTGCTGTATAAACAATGGTTTCGCTTTTAATTTAGCTATCACAAAGCTATCTTCAGACAGATTTAGCTGAGCATTCAAAGCACGTAGTGCACACAATGATTTTCTACTCAATGCATCAGCAACAACGTTTGCTTTACCCAGATGATAATCTATCACAAGCTCATAATCTTTTAATAGTTCTAACCATCTTCTTTGACGCAGGTTCAAATTTTTCTGGGTCATCAAGTGTTTTAAACTTTTATGATCTGAAAATACGTGACATTTTTCACCGTACAGATAATGGCGCCAGATCTTTAGTGCAAACACAATCGCAGCTAGCTCGAGATCGTGTGTCGGATAGTTCTTTTCATGAGGCTTCAATTTTCTCGAAGCATAAGCTACAACTTTGCCTTCCTGCATCAAAACACATCCCAGACCTTTTAACGAAGCATCACTGTATATAACAAATTCTTTACCTGATTCGTTTGTACTAATATCGAGCTTCATAATGAGTTTTCAACTGATCAAAACTTTTTTGGCATTTGTCCGACCATTCAAATCTAACATCTTTCTGAAGCAATCTAGTCAACGGAGTAGCTATCACTGAAAATCTTTTCACAAATCGATGATAGTAACCAGCTAGCCCCAGAAAGCTACGGATTTTTCAGATACATTTGTCGGAGGTTTCCAATCCAGAATAGCAGAAATATTGCTTAGATCAACTCGAATCCCAGAAGCTGACACAATATGCCCTAGAAAACTAACCTCATGCAACCAGAATTCACATTTGCTAAATTTCGCATACAATTTCTTTTCTCGCAGAGTTTGCAATACAATTTTTAGATGCTCAGCATGTTCAGTCTCATCACGTGAATAAATCAAAATGTCATCAATAAATACAACAACAAATCGCTCTATATACGGTCTGAAAATTCTGTTCATCAAATTCATAAAAATAGCAGGAGCATTGGTTAGTCCAAATGGCATAACTAAAAACTCGTAATGCTCGTACCTCATTCTGAAAGCAGTTTTCGGTATATCTGAATCTTTTACTCTCAACTGGTAATATCCCGATCTCAAATCAATCTTTGAAAATACAGTAGCCCCTTTTAATTGATCGAATAAATTATCAATCCTGGGCAACGGATATTTGTACTTTATGGTCACCTTATTCAACTGACGATAATCGATGCACATTCTCATCGTGCCATCTTTATTTTTCACAAACAGAACAGGAGCACCCCAAGGCGAAAAACTCGGTCTAGCAAACCTTCTATCGGTCAATTCTTGCAACTGTGACTTTAACTCTTTCAACTCTGTTAGTGCCATTTTATATGGAGCTATCAAAATAGGTGTAGTACTAGGTAATAACTCAATACCAAACTCAACTTCACGAATTGGAGGCAAACCCGATAATTCTTCAAGAAATACGTTAGAAAACTCACAAACAATAGGCACTGATTCGACTTTCTTTTTAGATACTTTCAAATCAATCACATAAGCAAAATATGACTCATACCCCTTTTTTACATACCTTTGAGCTTTTAATACAGATATCACAGCAGGCAAACCATTCAAATCATTAGATTCAATCCGTACAATTTCATTATTCGGACATCTCAAACCAATAATCTTTCTTTTACAGTTCACAACAGCATCATGCAAAGACAACTAGTCCATACCCATAATGATATCGAACTCATCAAATGGCAAAAGCATCAGATCAGTAGGGAAACAGATATCACGAAACATTAACAGACAATTCTTGCATACTTTATCAACTAGGACATTTTTACCTAAGGGGTTCGATACTTTTATAACAAACTCGAGACTCTCTACAGAAAAGTCTTATCGAATGCTAAATTCATGCATATATACGAACGCGTAGAACTGTGGTCTATCAATGCAATCACGTATATCATAAAGTGTAAAAGTACCTGTTATAACATCTGGTGATGAAGCTTCCTCACGAGCTCGAATAGCATACGCTCTGGCAGGCGCTCTAGCTTCGGATCTTGCAACAGTCTCTCTCGTAGTTCTCTGACTACCACTGACATTTCTTACATTCTTCAAGGTCTACCTCTCACAGTGCATTATCGGATCTCGATTTTGAGCAGGTCTGCTGCTCGGCAGACTGGGGCAATCACGAATAAAATGATCAAGTGATCCACATCTAAAACAAGCTCTGTCATTCATTCTATAGCTTCCCAGATGTGTTTTCCCACAATGCTTACATTCTGGTTTCTCGGATCGTACATTTCCAACACTTGCCACTGAATTTGCTGGAGCTTTGGAGCTCATTTGTGATCTATCTCGATTTCTATTTGAATATCCCATATTAACTCTCGAACGGCTTTGATCATCTCAAAATTTCTTTGAAGCAGACTGAAATGATCTACTCTGAAATATCTTTATCACTTCTTGGGCTTCTGACTCAGCTTTCTTTTTATCTTTCCCAAGTGCCTCAGCTTTGCATGCTCGATCAACAAGTACAACAAACTCTTTTATTTCTAAGATCCCGACTAACAAACGGGTATCTTCATTAAGGCCATCTCCGAATCTTTTACACATTATTGCCTCAATAGATCCACATTCACGAGCATATTGACTCAGTCTGACAAACTCTCGTTCATATTCCGTAACAGACATACGGCCCTGTTTCAAGTCCAGAAATTCCTTCCGTTTTTGATCAATGAACCTCTCACTTATATATTTCTTTCGGAACTCAATCTGGAAGAAATCCCATGTCACCCGTTCCTTTGGAACAACAGAGATCAAAGTTTTCCACCATTGATAAGCTGCATCTCGGAGCAAAGATACAACACACTTTATGCATTCTTTCGGACTCAAAGACATCTCATCGAATACCCAGATCGTGTTTTCTAACCAAAACTCTACTTTTTTGGCATCATCATCATTAGTAGCGCGAAACTCTTCAACCCCATACTTACGGATTTTGTCAACCGGAGGTTTGTTTAACAAGTTCAGATTCATAGTCGGAGGCATAACAGATGTCTGAGGGTGATTAATAGGGGGCGGGGGTTGTGAAACAGTCGGGTTATTCTTTACGAATTGAGTGAACCATTCACTCATCATCTGGAAGAAAGCTTGTTTAGCTTCTCCCTCTTGACCGCTAGTAACCGGTCTCGGATCGAGGGCGTTGTCCCTTGAGCGGGAGCAGCGACATTACTTTCACGCCGCCACACCACTCTTTTCGGGATCAATTACTATACGTAAATCACATTTATACGTCAGGATTCATCACACTATCACAATTCAAAAATATGGCATGTATAGCTAGACTTTGACACGCTACGTTAGTCCGAGAATCGACTAAACTGTAGCTCTGATACCAACCAAATGTAACACCCCTATCCTGTATCCATCGCTGAATTAGGGTTAAGGGCATTACCTGACAGATCGAAAACTTTAACAGACAATTTGTAGAACTAAATCATCAATCACAATCATAGTGTCCCCTCTGTAGGTCATCGTGACCTAAACATGCTTAGAAACAAGGTCGGGACTAAACCGAAACACATACAGAAATTCTTGAAAATTTAAAACTTTTCTAATTTAAACAGAACACACGCCCGTGTGGGTTGTCTGTGTGTCTCCCACGGACACCAGACACACCCATGTGTCTTGGCCGTGTCAAAACAGGGCATATATACTGACTAAATCACACGGCTACCAGGCACACCCGTGTGCCAAGGCCGTGGTCGATCCTGACAAAACCACACGGCTACCAGGCACGTCCGTGTGCCAAGGCCGTGTGCTCTTAATTAGCTACTGACTTAGCCCTACGGTCATCAGGCACGCCTGTGTGCCACAACCGTGTGGTAAAATAGGCCATTTGCAAGGCCAAAATGCCACCCACATTATGGTCAAACCTACAAGAAAATTACCAATCCAATTTATGCACATTTAACAACCAAGAACATACCAAAATAACCATCCAATCTTTACAATCAAAACCAATTCCAATCATACCAAAACATTCACCATATATCATAGTCATTTAAGCATATAACCAACACATAACTAGCCAAATCACATGACTAAATTCACATCTCAATCCTATACAAATAACTAGCCTATACATGCCACATCTAGCTATATACATTTCCAAAACGTACCAAAACAAGTTGAGTAGTGTGATGGTGATCCTCGATGGTCCCCGAGCCTTCAGTAGCTTTGACGATCTATAAAACAGAGAAAACACACACACAGAGTAAGCTTTCAAAAAGCTTAGTAAGTCATATACAAATAAACTTAACATGAAAAGCATATAGGCATATAGAAACATTGGCACAATTAATTTTCATAGTAAATTTATCACATGTATTCTTTGGTCCATGTACTTGGCAACATTTTGCCACATTCATAAATTCAAAAATCTTATATACACATAGTTCTTTCTTGCATACTTTCACATATCATATTATTACTCCAATATACATATTCATCATAGTAAGATCATATAGATACTTACCTTGTATACACACTTAGTGTATAGGTCAACGTACCTGAAACGGATTTACAATTCCCATAGCCATTTTTATCACAGACTTGCCCGTTGAACCATTAGGAACCTAATAGGATGCTCAGAAAGCTTGGAATGGTTGTACAATGCCAACGTCCCAGACGAGGTCTTACATGCACTCAGATATCGATGCCATTGTCCCAGACAGGGTCTTATACGAATCAATACGATGTCGATGTCCCAAACATGGTCTTACACGTAAAGATCATATCGATGCCTACGTCCCAGACGAGGTCTTACACGAAATCTAAAATCAACGCCAACATCCCAGACGTGGTCTTACATGATAAAATAGAACAGATACCTATGTCATGACATAGCTAATCCTATCTATTCCTAGGTTCGTACGGGACTTCTCGGACATTGTCATTATATAGATCTTATCTCGGAATTCATATACATGGCATCTCAATAGTATTCATTGTTATCAATGGTCATATAAATATATACAATTCAATACAAGTACATTTATTTGCATAATGACTTACCTCGGATTCGACTTATCTAAAATGGAAACGGCTACTCGGTTACTTTCGCTTTCCCGCGATCTAAATCCGTTTTCTTCGGTTCTTGATCTAAATATATTCAGAATTAACCCTTTTTATTCACTAACTCATTCAATTCAATCCAAACACATATATTTAGGGTTATTTGCAAATTAACCCTCACATTTGCATAATTTATCAATTTAGTCCATTTTTCTCAAAACATCAAATTCACAAAATCATCACATACTCATGCTTAGCTGAATATTCATACATCTCATACAAGCCCATATTTTCCATCAAACTTTTAATTTAATCCCTCAAGTTACTATTTTCTCAATTTAGCCCTATTTAGCTAATTTCATCAAAAATTCAAGAACAAAGTATGTTCATCTAGCTCAAATCTTTCATTTAACAACTAAACTCATCACAAAGCTCAACATATCATCAATGGTATAACTCATGAACATCATCAATACACAAAATTGAGACATGGGCTTGATAGTAGACTAAGCAACAATCTCAAAAACATAAAAATCATCAAAATCTAAAGCCAAAACATACCTAAATTTAAGCTTTCAATGGCCGAAACCCTTGATGCTTTGTTCTTTCTTTTTCTTTTGTTTTTCGACAAACATATGATAATAATAAGGCCACTTACTCATGTTTTTTTTTATTATAATATAATAACTTTTAAAATAATATACTAATTTAACATATATTATAAACTTATGAAAACATATAATATATATACATGTTGCCGTCCACTAACCATATTTTTGGCTTAATTGCCATATAAGTCCTCACACTTATAAAGACATAACAAATAAGCGTCTTTTCATAAAACATGCAAATTTGCATTTCAATGCAATTCAATCCTTTTCATCAAATTAAACATACAAACGAGCAATTTAACTTACAGAAATTTAGCACATGCTTAATCACTTATCAACGGCACAGAAAATATTATTAAAATATTATACGGATTCAGATTTGTTGTTCGAAACCACTGTTCCGACTAGGGTATAAATCGAACTGTTACAACGACCGTGTGTCCCTTGTTTCTAGGCATTTTGAGATTTCATGCTAAACTTCTAGAATTGTTTAAAATTAGTGCCTACATGTTTTTAGACTATTTTTAGGGTCTCGTAAACTCGTATTAAGGACTGTAAGAGTAACTTTTACTCTGAATTGGTATGATATAGCATGATTCATTATTAAATTGCATAAGACACGATTATGGAAATATTAAACTAGCATACATTGCTTCTGTATAATGTGATGTTAATATTTAGCTTGCACCATTGCTTGCGATGAAATTAAATGTTCTAATTGGTTAGTAATGCCCGTGACCCTAATCTAACGACGGAGAAGGGTTAAGGGTGTTACAATAGCTATCCATTAAGGATAAATATTTGACACTTTGCAAGATTATATCTTATGTCACTTCGATAAGGTTATTCGTCAAAGTGTCTATTGCGAGAATCTAACTGTAATGCAACTATTTACTCATGCCTGTTTGAAGAAGCATTCCGCGCAAATGCTTCGTAGCACTAGCCGCATAATGATTTGTACACAATAATCCACCAGTTATAAGAATACAAAGTTTAGTTGAAGTATCTCGTTTAGGATTATTCATTATTATATGTCGTCTTATTGTGGGTTATCTTTTTCTTGACTGTGAGTAAGAAATTTCAGGGATTAAATTTTCTTTAAGAGTGAAAGAGTTGTCACACCCTAAAAAGTTAAGTTAGGGTTGGAACGGTAATTTTGGGAATTTATTTGAAAAGCTTACAAATTGATCGGGATTTAATGAAATTAAGAGAAATATCCGAATTGGTTGATAAAAGGTTGGATTTCAACCTTGGTTCAGTTGAGTTTAAACTAGGAATATAATGGGAAACATTATAATTATGGACGTGTCCACTTGGCTGTTGAGTTTGGGATCAGTATAAGAAATGCGTGAGTAGTTTATAAAAGAAAGATGTTATTCTTCGGTGTACTTCCTTCATTTTTCTGTTCTTTCTTCATCTTCTTCATTGGTCTAGTTGAGGGAAAGAAAGATTAAGAGCGGTCTACATTGAGGAAAGAAGCTAGAATTTGTACATAAGTAATGGATAATTTATCAAGTTGGTAAGCTTCTTAACTTTTTTCTGTTCATGGATTTAAGTAAAGGGAAGAAAGTTAAGGATTTCAATTGTCCATCGATTCTATTTTTGTTATGGGTAAAGGATTACAGATAATCTTTTAAATGATCTCTCCATGCAACAAGTTATGGTTGTTAAGATGATGAATTATCTTCGTTGGAAATTCTAAAATGGTGGTTATATTTTGTAAGTTGGATGCTCGGGTAGCAAAGGAAGCTAAGTTGATGGTTTTGGCGGCAACCTCCAAGTGAGTTCCAAAACTCAAGCCTCAAATGTTGTAACTTTTATTCTAAGATGATGAATTCTATGGCTGAATGATGTGTAATTGATGAATTACTTCGTAACTAAATATTGATGTATCATGAGAACTATTTTGTTGATATGGAAATACATGAAACGTTGGTGTAATGTGTGACGTGCATGAACTGTAGCGTTGATAGAATGCTTTTGTATAAAATGCATGTGTATGAATTATGCGGAGTTGAATAGGGTTGTTTCGGCGGATGAAAGATGATGAAATGTCACATTGTACACTATGTGCCAAGTGTTATTTGCCTTTGCATAGGTTCGGGCGAATAGTATGGTTTTCAACTTTGCGGAGGTTCGATTGGATTGTACAGAGATATATGCACAAATGAATATGATAACTCAATGCGGGTTCTATGAATGTGTGAGACTTTGCGTAGTCTAAGGCTTTAAGCCTCATATGTGAAATGGAAGTCCATGACCATGGCATTTGAAAGTTATGAAAGATATGGAAGCCCGCCAGGACTATCTTATATGTAGAAGTCTATCAGGACTAATTTATAAGTAGAATTTCGCCCGAAGGGATCCACTTGCATAAGTCCGCTAAGGAGTTCGTTCTCTTGTAATCTATCATTATGTGCAAGCTATTTGTTTATGTGAATCTGTAAATAAAATATATGACAATATTACATGACTATTTTATATGTATGATTCCGCAAATAGGGGATTCACTTTTAAGAATTCGCCAACATGTTATCTGTTGCTAAAAGTGGACCACTATGAATGGGATATCTGTTGTTGTGAAACAGAGGCAGGATCCGACGATCCACTAGATTTTTTGGTTTCATTAAGATGAGTTGATCTTCTTATTAATCCAAAATGGGGGTTTTCCTCATGAATCTATTGGCATGTTTCGTAAAGCATGAAAGAGCATACTTGGGTCTGAAATAAGAATCCATAAGGATCGTAATGCGAATCTGAGTCTGGCAGAACAAGCTATTAACAACAGTTCGCAAGTAATACTATCTGCCAAGATTTGCCTTATTTGAATTATCTATTCTGAGGCAAAGGTTGATATGGGAATCATCTAAAGGTTTTCTTTCATAAGTTTGTAAGTAAGAATACTCGAAGATTTCCTTTCAAGGAAGTAGTTATATATAAGGCTGCACAGGAAACTAATGAGGACAGAGTTCGCAGGAATAATCCGCCAAGAGGTCAAATGTTTAACTGCATTTTGATATTACATCTGTGAAGTCTCATTAGTGGGAGATATTTATGTGCAAGGCTTTGTATAGTCAATTACGAAATCATCTGTTTTCAAGCCGTCCGTAATAGATCAAAGACAGTCAAGTAAGATAAATTGCCTTCTAGGTTGTGCAAATAATTAAGCGATGGTGTATTTAAGAATGATGTACTAAGTACAAATGAGTTGGATCGTGTGAAGTAAATACTAGGCCAAGGAGACTGGCGAACTGTCCTAGTATAGACAATCATACTTAAATTCTAAATCAATAAGTGTTAGCTTATTAGCGTTCTGTTAATGCAAGGTATGTATAACTCACTAAGTTAATTTGAACTTACGTTTGTGACATTATGTATTGCAGGTAAAGAGGGAACTCGATAGTTTGTGGAGGGACCAGACCAGAATCCTTCGTATTCGGGGAATTGTGCTTCCTAGTCGTAATATGTATATAGCGAGGCGACCTAGAGGCAGAGTCTCAAGGTCAGTGTCTTATTTGTAATTAGTTTTGATAAATATATTATTTTCAAACTAAGCAAATATTTGATATATTTAAACTACTTTGTAAGATATTTGGTATCTTAAATTAAGATTACATAATCGAAATAAATTCTAGTGGTGTAGTCAATTAGGTAGCTGTATTTTAATAATAATTTCATTAAGTCCGAATGGCGGAATATGCATTATAAATGTGTTAATTAATTTTTGGTTATGAAGTATATTATCTTGTAGTCCAGATTCGGCGATCGGATTGGGTATGTTGTGTTACAACACCATTACAATAACGGTCAACAACGAAAATCGTTGGTCTTTTGTTATCATTATAATATTGGAGGAGAGGGAGAGGGGATAATTGAGTTTGAACCCATGTCATTTTAAATGTCAAACGAAAACGCTAACCATTGTTCTAGACAAGTCTTGGTACAATAACATTTAGTCAAAGGGCTTAATTGGGTGCATTTTTCGTGGAGGAGCTTGGATTTTTTTTATTTTTTTATTGGAAAGGGGAAGTTCAGGGGCTTCTTAGAATTTTAAGCCAATTTTTTATTCACTATAAATAGAAATGTTTATGGATTGAATTGGGTATAGTTTAAAAATTTTATCAAGTCCGGCATGAGTCCATTTAAATTAAAAAAAGATTAAATTCTACTATTGATCCATGTATTATGTATAAGTTATAGATTTAGCCCTATTTTAATTAAAAAAAGTTAAGAAATTAAAATTAATGAATCAAATTAGATTACAATATTTAGAATTTCAACTTAAAAAAATCTAACCTGCCAAAGGAAGCTCGATTGTTTGAAGGTTTTTGAGCTAAAACCATTGAAATAAAACGTTTATTTGGATTTGGAAACAATGAATTGTCCGAAACTTGAATAGTGAGTGGTTAGCAAAAAGGTTATACTATCCATGCAATCTTCGTGTCTACATTAATTCTAATATCTAAACCATTTCCACTAGAAATTATACAATTACAAGGCAACTTAACTCAGATTTGCTCTCAAAACTCGTATAATACAACAAACTGTATTTTACATTAAAATAGAAACGAAATGATCACATCAGATCCTGTGATGCAGCGGTAAACCCAATTCTTTTTAACTCTTTTGGAAGGATAGTTTCCCACCATCCAATTTATTTCCACTGTGTCTTCTCCCATAATCTTTCTTTTTCATTGATGTTCTTAAATTTGATCCTTCCCCATTGATTGTAGGAACTACATACCATCCAATACAAGTACCTAATATTGCAACTGATCTTCCGAAAAACACCAAAATCAACAAAATCAATATTATAATTGCTGGGATGTAATGAGAAGGCTTTCTCAGAGCACTATTCCATGGAAATCTCTTCTTCTTCACTTTCATATCCATGTTTTTATCAGATCCTGATGGGGTTTGAAGCTTATTAATGGGTTCGGAAACATACCTTTCTTTGGTGTTTTCTGGTTTGGTTTTCTCTTCTTTCTTGTCTTTCAGATTTACCACAACTGGGACACAGTCGTTTGAGTTCTTATAGACGAATCGAACCATGCTTTGTGATCCCGTTTGTGAGTAAATTTTTTGCCTTTTCTCTTCAAGTTCTGCTAAAAGTGCAGAAAATTGGTCAAGCCCCCGTGTTGAGTAGGGGTTCTTGGTGTCTTTCTTTCTTTTTGATTTTCTCGGTGAACAAACAGGGCTGCTAGACCAGATTCCATCATCTTCTTGTTGGTGATGGAGAGTACCACAAAGAAAAGGATAAATCATCTTAGGAAAAAAAATAACTTGCAAGAATTTCAGGATGAAATTTTGTTTCTGATTCTAACAGTGAAATTGACAGAATTATATAACTTATAAAAGACCAAATCTAGGCTACTTGGTCAAGTGTATGGTTGGAAAAACGAAACCAAAACGCAAATAAATAAATAAAATTACTAATAGAAGCTTCCACCCTGTGTTTTGTTTGACTTGAAGATGAAATTAATGATGGAGTCTAGAAGAAACTCCGTATCTCTTCAACTAATACTTCAAATTCCAATTAGGTAATTTTTAATTTAATTTAATTACAATCAATGTAATTATCCAATATTAAATATTAGATGTCATAAGAAAATATAAATCAGATTTTCTTTTTGATGATTTTTATGTCATAATTAAAGTTTCATAAATGAAAATATTAAAAGAGCTTTCCTCGTTTCGTTTTACTTTTGATCCAATTCTAAGTTAATAAGGTATAATAATTTATTTTGTCCTTTATTAAAATTATTATTTTAGATCTTCATTTTTTTAGTCTTTAAATTTGTATTATTTATCAAATCACTCAAAATAGATGGAAAAATTAACGTTTGTTAACTTTACTGACATAACATATACGTGGATTACCATGTGGATGTCATATCAGCAATTAATTAATCTTTTAAATTTAAAAAAAATAATTAATTGCTAACGGGACATACACATGGCAACCCACGCGTAGAGTTAACAAACTTTAATATTTTCATCTATTTTAGGATGATTTGATAAACAATGCAAATTAAAAGACTAAAAGAGAAACAATTAAATTGAAAGCTAAAACCATCTTTTTATAAAATTGGGGGCAAAAAAATCATTATGCCTTACTTTTATTTATTAATCTTATTTAAAACGTTATATAAAATTAAATTTATTTGTGTTTTTCTTGGAATAATTTTTATATAATATTATTTTTAGTATATTTTTTTTTTATTTTAAAATGCAATTATATCTAAAAACTTTAAATCGTGGGTTGAGTTTTAGTTTGTTGGCGTTGATATTGTTGTAAATGTAGGAGGACGTCAGGCATGAGCACATTTATCCTCCTATTTAATCTTAAAGCACTATAATATTTGATATCTTAAATTATATCCATAAAATTATAATAAAATTTAATCATAATGCAGTATAATATTTGATATCTTAAATTTTTCATTTCAACAAAAGTTGATTTGTTTTTTAATAACAATATTTTATAAATATATTTATTTATATTTAATAAAAGTACTTTTTATATTATAATATTTTTACCATCATAATCTACTTTAATAATAAAAAAAATTGTCAACATTTAATAATATGAAGGCATTAATAATTTCAAACGTTTAGCTTCTTGGCCAAGGGGAAGATGAGATTAGTTGACTTATACAAGTCATGATGTGTAAAATAATATATATATATATATATATACATTGCAGTCATGAGCTGCAAATATTAAATAATCTTCTAGATAGGTTGATTCTATCATCCACCTAAAAGGGATAAACATTCATATGTGAAATATTAAACACGGCATAAATATAATTAAAAAAATAATAATGTGAACATTATGGATGTTTTAAAATTGTTATAGTAAAAATTAGCAAAAATTCATATATAAATATAAAATATGATACAATATTATTAAACAATCTGGATCAATTGTTAAATAATTATTGCATAACCAATGATGTTTGCATGTAATTCATTGGGTTTGATGTTTACAAAACGTACCCCTTTTTTTAATCAATTCTCGTCTTCAGTACAAAAGTCTAATAAAATCTGTCATTTGCTTCTAGAAATCACAAATTGTGCAATTATGAATTGAGAATCTAATAAATATATATTATAGTAATTGTTATAAAATAGTAATAATAATGCAAAGAACACAAGAATAATAGATGAGAATAAGAGGGATTTTTATTGCATTTAACTTCTTTTCTATTATCATTACAAGTAGTATACTCTCATATATATATATATATATATAGGAAGATTAGACTCATCATTTTCTAATACATAAATAAGAAAGGGGTTACAAGAAGATGAAAGGTGAAATGTTGAGGAAAATGAAAGGTGAAAGGTTAAGGAAGATGAAAGGTTGAACATCCATTTAATAGCATTTATAATAGTAATTTAAATTTACAATTAAGGAAAGCATTATAAGGCTAAATTAGTCTTATATGTCGGGTTTTTTTATTTGATCTTTTAAGTTGTTTTTTTTTTAATTTAGGGGAAAAGGTTTGGAAAGAGCGTATGAAAGCGCGTCTAGTTGGGCACGCTTTTCTGCCAACAATGCAGAAAGCGCGCCCAGTTGGACGTGTTTTCACACACACTCTCTCCTAGGTTTAGAGTTTTTTATTTTTTGTTAGGGTTAGGATTAGGGTTTTTAGGGTTTAAACTGCAAAATTTTATTGGTAGATTTGAGGGGTTGAAGATGCGATAATGCGTCTCAAAACACATACATTTCATATGACATGTCGAGATAAGACCATTACCTTAGAAACCCATCCTATGGAAGTTAGGTTTCGGGGTCACAGTACTTGATACAATCACGAGTCGAAGACTAAGTGGAGGTCCCATTCGGCGACCGTGATGCGTTCACGGGTTCGAGTATAACCAGGGGCCAGTTGAGAGTCGTTATGTGATCACGAGTTCAAGCTTTTTAGATACCTGCAAATGATGCCTTATGTATACCATACATAAGATTGAGGCCATAATCATAGGGGGAAATAGAGGGATTTTCTGTGTAATCAACGTAATTTTTTTCTCTATTTCTAGGCAGTTGGTATCTTTAACCTTTCATTCTTATCCAAAGGTTGACATCGAGACGGACACAAGAAGGCTCTCAGGCAGAGAGCGGATGTTCTGGCACAGTAGAGGTCAAACTCGGGTCGGTACGGTAGCGGTTGTAGTTATTAATGGGTTTTTGGCGACTTTGAACTAGAGTATGTTTTCCAAATAGGCGGTCGTGTCTAATGAGAAAAAGGGTTCGCGAATAGGTAAGAATTTCATCCTGCGATCCCAAATGTCGATGTACTCCTTGTGGTAATCTTGCCAATTCAAGTCGTTCTTCCCCCGCAGATCCAACTTGTGCAGTGCTTCCATGTCTCGCGGCAGTGGCAGAATTTGTTGCCTCCACCCGAACTGTCACATTATTCAATCCGATTTGTGCATTTCCACCGTCGTGTAAACTATCAGTGACACCTTCGCGTTCTATATACTCCGATTGGCCAAAAATTTTGGCGGGAGGCATTTTATGATATTCGGGTCAGCATATGGCATCCATTCAAACTGCGGTGCACAATTGTAAATTCTGTTATGTACGAAATTTTGTTTTACAAATAATTTCATAATTATTATAGGTTTAGGGTAAGTAAATAACTAACCTCAGCTTCCGAGTGTTGATCTAACAACTGCCAGATATCTTCGAGTTGCTTGGGTAGTCCCACGTAACTCAACCCATGGTTCTACATATACAAGCGATATGTTAATTCAAACATATAATAAATAACATTTACTATACAAACTACATATTTATTAAGAAATGATTTTTACTTTGTCACCAATAGAAACATATATGAGTCGTTCACTCGGGGTATGACATAACTGTATGACATAACTGTTTCCAATCCAAGACAGCCTCAATCTTTCGAGGATCGACTCTAATCCCCTCAGCAGAAACCACATGTCCCAGAAATGTTACTTCACGTAACTGTAACTCACATTCTTTGAACTTGGCGTCATGATTGTTTCTCTCGCAAAGTATGCAGAACCACTCTGAGGTGTTCATCATGCTCATCCTCAGTCCTCGAGTACACCAGTATTTCATCAATAAATACCACTACGAACTGATCCAGATAGGGGTGGAACACTCGGTTTCATCCTCAGTCCTCGAGTACACCAGTATTTCATCAATAAATACCACTACGAACTGATCCAGATAGGGCTGGAACACTCGGTTCATCAGATCCATGAAAGCTGCCGGTGCATTAGTTAGTCCAAATGGCATTACTAGGAACTCATAGTGACCATAGCGAGTCCTAAATGTCGTCTTATACATGTCAGCCTTCTTAACTCTTAACTTGTGATACCCTAATCGGAGGTCAATCTTGGAGAAAACTGAAGCCCCTTGAAACTGGTCAAACAGATCGTCTATCCTCGGTAGGGGGTACTTATTCTTGATGGTCAACTTATTCAGTTGTCGGTAGTCAATACATATACGCATGGATCCATCCTTCTTTTTCACGAACAGAACTGGTGCTCCCCATGGAGACACACTAGGGTGGATGAACCCACGATCCAATAACTCTTGAATCTGGGCCTTAAGCTCCACAAGCTTTTTCGGTGCCATTCTATAAGGGGCGATGGACACCGGAGCTGTACCAGGAAAAAGCTCAACCCCAAACTCTACTTCACGATTCAGAGGTAACCTCGGTAGCTCCTCAGGAAATACGTCCAGAAAATCCTTAACCGTTCTGATATCTTTAACCGAAGAATCCCCAGAATCTGAAACACTAATGTAGGCCAGATACGCCTCACATCCCTTACAGACTAACTTCTCAACCCTCAATGCAGAAATCACATTCGATAAATATTTTCGACGCTCCTCAATTACGACTACCTAGCTGTCCTCTTCAGTTCTCAGTACAACCCTTTTTGTGGCACAATCTAAGCTCACTCGGTGTTTGACTAACCAATCCATTCCCAATATCATATCAAATTCTCTAAAAGGCAGTTCCATCAAATTCGCCAGAAAGATAGCTCCTCTAACCTCTAGAGGAGCATCTTTAAATAGTTTGTTAACCCTTATTGACTATCCCAACGGGCTCAGTACAGTGATCTCACTCGTAGTGCTCTCAACCAGTACACCCAAGTTTTTAGATACGATACAAGCTATATGGGAGTGAGTGGATACTATATCTATCAGTGCAGTATAAGGTACATTATAAATAAAGAACGTACCCGTGATGACGTCCAGAGCATCCCCATCCTCTCGGCAACGAGCAGTATAAACTAGAGCTGGCTGCCTCGCTTCAGTGTGACTAGCACCTCTGCCCGGTGCTTTCTGACCATGGCCCAGACCGTTACCACCCCTGGCCTGACCACGGCCACTCGAACAACTCTAGGTGGTGCAGTACACATGCCAGAAGCTTGCATTTGATCAGACCTCTGCGAGCAATCTCTAATACGGTGCTCTAATAAACTGCACCTCAAACAAGCCCCAGTTCTTTTCCAACACTCGCCCTGATGGTGTCTACCACAGTCAGTACACGGTGGCTATCCAGTAGCAGCAATGGGAGGCCTAACTCTGATCGGCCCATCAACTCTGGCATTTTTCTTAGGCCTCTGAACAGAACTCGAGGGCTCCGAATCCCTCTTATTCCTTCTTCTCTCTCTGTTCTGGCACTCAGTGCACTTCACTTCCTCGGCGATCTTCGCCTTATCGACCAGTACAACAAAGTCTCGCTCCCTCTTTAGATCTATCAGTACCCTCAGATTATCCCTGAGGCCATCCTCGAAGTGAACACATCGCTCGTACTCAGTCACCACCATACCTCGTGCATAGTGACTCAGTCGCAGAAATTTGGCCTCATACTCGGCCACCAATGTAACAGCCCGGTTTAGACCCTAGTCGAAACAGTGGTTTTGAGACCACAAATCCGAGGTCAAAAAAATATTTTAAAATTATCTTTGATGTTTATAACGTGTGATTGGGCCTGTGTGAAAGTTTCGTGTGAAAATTTTATCGACTGTGTGTCGAATTGTGAGAAAGAACTTAATCGCATAAAGTGTAAAATGTTGTGTGCTAATTGTTAAGTGCTTAATTGTTGTTGTCTTTATAATGTAGAGGCCTTATGAGGCAATTAAGCCATTATTAAGTTAGTGGATGGTGGATGGACATTTATAACCAATTATATTATATGTTATAATGTTTATAAGTAAGGTTAAATTTGTAACTTGATAAATGATGATATATATATTTTAATAAAACAAAAAGGAATTAAAAAGCTATTATCATCTTTTTTATTGTCAAAATTTAAAGAAAGAATAAGGGTTTGAAGCTTTGTGATTTTCGGCTAGCAATTGGCTTGATTTAAGGTATGTTTAAGCTCAGTTTTTGATAATTTCTACGTTTCCGTAATCGTTGCTTTGTGCTTTACAAAACCCATGCTTAAATTTTGTGAATTGATGATGAATATGAAATGTTCCATGGATGAATTCATGAGCTTTGGTGATGGATTATGAAAGATATGTGTTAGATTAACAAATTTTGTCTTTGATTTTTTAGTGAAATAGAGTAATTTGGGCTAAATTGAGAAAAGTGTAAATTGAAGGACTAAAATGTGAAATAAATGAAATGTGTGGGCTTGTATTAGCATGGGAAGAATTCGGCTAAGCTTGTGTGAGTAGAAATTTGGTGTATTTTGTGATTTTGTGAAATAGGGACTAAAGTGTTGAAATGTGAAAATGTGAGGGCTATTTTGCAAAATGCCCTAAATTTGTGTGTGTGGACTAAATTGAATGAATTGGTGATTGAATGAGTTGAATTTAAATGTGTATAGACCAAGAAAGGAGAGGTTCGGATCGAGATCGAGGCAAAGACAAAGTGCTCGATTAATCGATCGTTTCGATATTTTGACGTCCGAGGTAAGTTCGGATATAATACTAGTTGTAAACTATATCTATGTGATATGAATTGAATGAATATATATATAACTATGAGATTAGAAATGCTATGTGCGAAATTGAATTAGAGGGCACTAAGTGTGCAAAATTAGAAACGAGACAGAGATGATTAGCACTGTGTGTGCGAAAAGATAGAAGCTTCAGCTTATCGAATTGGCACTGTGTGTGCGATACCGATATAAGTTCGGTTTAACATATTGGGACTAAGTGTGTGGTGATGATTATGTTTTGGTTATGAAATTGGCACTAAGTGTGCAAATAAATCAAAGGAATAGCAAAGGTTGAACGAGAGGTAACATCGAGAAATTGAGTAGCATGAATGGTGAGTAACTATGTGGTGATCAAGGTACGTTTGAACCTATGTGGTTGATGATAGCCTTAAAAGTTGAATGGATAGAGACATGAGCATATGGTTGAGATTGATGATGAGCCTAATTGTGTATTTATCTATGTGATGATTTAATTATGTATTTATGTGGTATAATTGGGTAATATGTATTATATTACGAACTTACTAAGCTTTTGAAAGCTTACTGTGTGATTTGTTTCTCTGTTTTACAGTGTCAGTAAAGCTAGCTCGGATCCGGGGATCGTCAACATCTCTATCACACTATCGGCAATCTATTTTGGTACTCTTGAAGATGTGTACATTTGAGTATAACATGTATAGGCTAGTTATTTTGAAACATGATTGAGATGTGTAAATAGCCTTGTGATGTGGCTAGATAAATGTTGGCAATATGCATGTGTGATTTTGGTATATGATGCATGTTATGGTATGGCTTGATGGCAATGAAAATGACTTATGAATGGTAAGTTTATTTATGGATTGATGCCATAGTGATTTAGTGACATTGTGGATGAATCATGCTTGGTTTTACATATGAATTGGTTGAGTTATTTAACATATAAGATGGTATGCTAGAAATGAGATTGAATTGGGTTGATATGATGAATATTTTGATGTGTTTTTGGTTGCTATTGATACATGGAGAGATGCTTAATTGTGCTTGTAGGGATGACCCTTGTGTGGGTGGCAAATTGGCCTTGCAAATGGCTTATTTTGCATACACAGCCAAGGGAGACGGGCGTCTGTCTCTGCCGTGTGGCTCAAGGGCCACTTTGAAGTGTGCCTAGGCAGGTTACACAGTCGTGGCACACGGGCGTGCTTGGTGGCCGTGTGACCAAGTCAGTAGCTAGCTTAATTTCACACGGCCATGGCACGCGGGCGTGCCTGGTGGCCGTCCGAACAAGTCAGTATGTATGCTCTTTTTTAGCATGGCTCGACACATGGGGCGTGTCAGTAGCCGTGTGAGAGGCACGCCTTTCGCATGCCTGAGCGTATGACCTCTGCAGTTTTGAAGAATGTTCAAATTTCCAAGAATTTTCGTATGTGTTGGTTTAGTCCCAACCTCTTTTTTTAACACGTGTTTAAGGTCTCGTAGACTGTAATAAGGGACTATATGTTTATATTTGAATACGTTTGATTGATGATTGAATTTGTGTCACGAAATGGATGTGAGATGTTCGATTGATCGGTAACGCCTCTTAACCTTATTCCGACGATAGTTTCGGGTTAGGGGTGTTACAACCGATCTATCTCCCTGAGTCAAATTCATGAACTCTCTCCTATGGGCATCCATATAACTGGGCCCCACATACTTCCCCTAGAAGGCGGTCTTAAAGAACTCCCAGGTCAGTCGGTCAGGCTGAGTGCCCTCCTTAACAGTGAGCCACCACTGATATGCCTCATCTCGAAGCAGCGATACAACACCTTTTACTTTTTGCTCGGGGGTGCAGTCCAGGTCGTCCATAATTCTCTCTGTGGCCTTTATCCAGTACTCAGCCACATTAGGGGCAACTCCAGCAATACCCCTAAAATTCTCGGCTCCATTGGACCGGAGTCGTTTCGTAACCGACCCTCGACCTCCAGCTCCAGTATTGGGCCCAGCGACCCTCTCCAGAATCCTTAACATGGTTTGGGACAGTGCGTCATCCCCAGCCGCTTGATCATGAGACCCAGTCTCAGTCACAGGTAAAGCCGGCGTCTCACTAGTTTCCAAATTAGGTATGTGGCCAGATGATGAGGACCCAGCTCGTGTACCTTTACGGCCTCTACCACGGCCTCTTGTACCTCGTCTGTGAGTACCTCTTGTGCTCATTATCTATTTGCGTTAATCTGTATTAAAAGTTTTATGCATCAGTTTACAATTTCAATATTTATTAATAGATATCTTATGAGAGGCAGTATCAGAAGTGTAAAGTTTGTTTTCGCACAACGCAGTGTCTATCGATTTTACTACAGTATTAGTATAAACTTACTACAGTATTAGTATACACTAACTTGAGTGTTTTCAGTACAATTTACCTATAGTAGTCTCAGTTTGTACTATCTATAGTAGTTTCAGTATCAAATTAGTTCAGTTTAAAACACATAAAGGTTTCAAAGAACTTACAAGATCGGCGCCGGAGACTCGATGTACCATACATCCAGTATAAATATTTCAACTATCAAAAACCAGTTCTTTAAAAACCCCAAATTTTAAAACCTAAATCCACAGCCGAGTTTTGCAACCTGACTCTGATACCACTAAATGTAACACCCCAAACTCGGCCTGGACGTTATGGCTGAATTTGGCGATGTCACATTGAAGTATTTTTTTTTTTATAAAACAAGTTGTTATTAAAGAAAAACCCTATTTTCTATTAGTACTCTTTTTATTACCTTTCATTGATTCTAAGATGTGTCGTTCATTTCCAAACGTGAATCATTATTAAAAATTTATTTATTTTCAGAACGTTATTAATTTTCAAAAGGTCACTTATCGCGGAAGCTTTAAAAGTAGTTTGCGTATTCGTGGGCAATTTGTTTAAAAGGTTTGATTTTTGAAAACTCGATTGTCCCTACCACTAGCAGTTATAAAACATAAAGCAGTATAAAATCCAAATTTAAACCAAAAATCCGTAGAGGCCATTATTATAGAAAAATACCCACATAAACTTAAAATCATGATTAAGTATCAAACAGTATAGAAGGAGTCGTGTGGCCACCGCTGAGTCCTCCGCCGCACCGATCCACCTATGTTTGGAGATTACCTGTACAGATTAAACAGAAGGGTGAGTTTTCATAAACTCAGTGTGTAACCCCCATACAAAACAAACAGTCAATATACAAATAATCACGATGCAGGACTAAGCCCTTTTTGAAGATCGATGTCAGTCAGTTTGGCCTTAGCCCATCACGAAGACAAAGAATAAAGAATGAGATATGCAATCAAAAAATCCTATCCAACCAGCCTCTACACTCCATCTCCGTCCAACCCTACACTCCATGTGGGGATATAATCAACCCACCCATCCCTACGCTCCAAATAGTATTGAATGCGGCACTAGACAGTAATTTGCGTTTGTCTTTGCCGATAGAAATTAGGCTCGAAGCCTTTCAGTACACTTCCTCCAATCAATATCAACCCATCCCTATGCAATTCATCATACAGTTATGTCATGCCCAATCATGGTATATCACATATATACAGTACAGTACAAACAACATGCTCAATATACAGTCATATATATATATATATATACATATCAAGTATGGATATAACAGTCATTTAGTTAGGGGTCTAGGTAATCTTACTGACCCTACAGTAGGTTCAAATTCGTCTCGGGCAACCCGTGTAACCTTAGCAATAAATCAGTGAAAATTGGCTCACCCGTCCATGTTGTCTGCCCGTGTGGGCCCACACACCCATGTGGCCCCCACAGCCCAATTTGGCCTTGGCCGTGTAGATCACACGGCCTGGCCCAACATCCCACACGCTCGTGTGGCTCACTCGTGTGGCCCACACGGCCCAATTGGTCGGGCCCGTGTCTCGTACACGAACTCACCGGCCATCACATGGTCGTGTTATGCACCCGTGTCATGCGCGTACGGTCTGGTTCGTCGATCACACGGCCATGTTCCCTCACACGGCCTACCACACGGGCTACCACACTCTCGTGTGGCATTGACAGTATACTTTTTCAGTTTTTCACCGAGAACTCGTTTTTAGTGATGTGGTTACACATCTGGTTCCGTTTCTTTGAAAAAGTGCTCCTGAGCACTCCAAGACCTAGCAATAGAATGAGAAGCACGGATTAATTACTTATACGATAATCGAGTTAAACGAACCCTATTCAAGATACCTATCCAATTGATCGAAAAATCTACCCTTGTTTAAACAACCGAAGCCCTACACTTAAGCCGTTGAGAAATAATCACCAGCCCCTCAATTAGTACCTGCAAACCAGTCGAAATCCCCTCTTTAACAAATATTCTCAAGAACAATCTAAACCAAACGATTACCTAAACTTACTGAATGCACGGAAACGAAGAACGAGAATGGTACTATTGGAACAACAACAGAAAGAACCCAAGAGAAACAAAATTCGACAGAGTGCAATAATCAACAGGATTTTAGCAAAGAGAGAAAAGAACAAGATGGCACAGTGAGGGAAGAAGAAGAAGTCGACAAAAAAAAGAGGCAACTTCGACAACCTAAAAGAGAAAGGGGTAAACCAATGGCCAAAATCGGCAAGAATGGAAAAGAAGAAGAAAATTTCGGCAGAGGTTTGCCAGAGCTGGAGGAGGAGAACGACAGAAGAAAAGAGAACTTTGGGGATTTAAAAAAAAAAACCAAAATAACAAAAATGAAGATTTCTACACCATTATCCCCCAAATCCCTCAAATTTCTCCTAAAATCGTCCAACCACTCCCATCCAAATCCCTTAATTTACTCTCCACACTTCCCACTACACCTCTACCTCTTCGGTATTTCAGTTCAGCTCAAACACTACACGGCACCACTAGCAAAAATAATACTCAAGCACAGCTCGAACCCAAACCTCTAGCATTTTAACACACCGCTTATCCACTAGACCAGTAGGCCCATTTTGATAGGTTTTTACAAACTTTAAACTATAAGCCTACTAAACAAAAGCAAGGCTTTATTCAATTAAAACAAAAATTAGCTCAAGATAAGGCTTGAACTTAGAACCTCCCACACACACCCAGAACACATAACCACTGAAGCAGATAGACATTGTGTCACAAACACACAGAAATAAATATAAGATATTTTTGGGGCGTTACAACCAAGATCGATCGCTGACCCCATGACGCTGACCCATCCACTGATAAACCAAGTTGTAAAGCTAAGTCTTCGATTGTGATTGTACACTCGCTGCATGGAAGATGGAAAGTGTGTCTCGAGCCTCCATCTTTCCACCAACGCGTTGATGAGTGTAGGATCAAGTTTGCAGCCCCGAGCATACGAGACACATGCAAGAATCCTGCATCTTGCAAGTAATCACGAATATCGGTGATTGGACCCTTTCACAAATTATGTATGAACCCCTCCAAAACACGATCATCCACCTATTTATATTGAAAAAAATAATTTAAAATATTAAAAAATAAAATACTTTAAAATTAACTTAATTTAAAATAACGAAATTTAAAATTTTGTTTTACCATTATCGCTTGAGCAGCGGAAATGTGCTTATTGTCGAAATGAATTAGAGAGGTTTTTCCCCTTTATTCGTTAAATCATATTCTAAATTGTTTAAGAGTAAAATTAAAATCATAGTAGGGAGCAATATCAAATCATTCATGTTTATTTTAAATATTAATTTTTTTGCCTTAATTTATATTAATTATAATTTAAACTATCATCATTATAAAAATCAAATATTTATATTTTTTTTACTTTTTTCAATAATAATATTTATGAAATGATTGAATAATTTAATATCATATATTTTAATTAATACGAGAAAAAGCTAGTTAAACTATATCTATAATCTATCACAATAAATAAGAGTTAGTAAAATAGAAAAAAAAAAACAATTAATGGAAGTTATCCTCAAATCGAAATTAGAAGATTTTCATTGATAAGTAATTAATGGTATTGATTTTGATTATAAGAGTATTTCTCTCATTTCTTCAACAATGGATAAGTGCATGAACTTAGGGCGTTCACGTGTCAAATTTTTGATACGTTAATATTTTCTTTTTGTAACATTTATGTAAATATATTAGATTCTACATTTAGCTTTTAATGTTGTCCGCAAGTCTTACAAATTTGGCTGATCATTAAATATATTTATGTATCAATTTATATTTTCTTTTACATATTATTAACGTGTTTTAATTTAAATTTAAATTTTCGTGTTATATTTATGTTATGTTTTTACCTAATTTATCATATTGATTTGATTTTTTTAAAAAATATTTTCATTTTTATTGGTTTTTTTATTCAAATTATTTTAAATTGATATAGTTTTTTTCTTATTAATTGTAGGGGATGAACCCGATTAAACAACGAATAAAGTGAAGAAAATAAGAATTGAAAAGATTGAACACGCAAATTTTACTTGGAGAAACTCCTCAAAGGAGGATAAAAAATCACAGACAAAAATGATATTTCACTATAATAAAGAAAAGTACAAAAGATAGAGAGAATTAAAAGAAAAACCCGAAGCCTCACAAGAAAAACCATTCAAAACAAAGAATAAAATTATCTCAATCTAAGTATTTTTTGTTGTATAAAACCTAGAGTAACTAAGGTCTATTTATAGGCTGAAATTCATAGCATATATGACTACAACAATTCTAGGTTAATTAGAGTTTAAGTGGGAAACTAAAAATAAAGTTTAATTAGGAGAAGAAAAGTCAAAATAAATTTTGGTCAAAATAACATGCATTCCCCCACAAATCTCCACACTGACTCGTATTTGGACCAACTCCCTTGCCGAGCCCTGTTACAGGCTTAACTGATTCTTTGTCGGATACTTACCAAGTCCGAGCAATGCTTGAACTTTGAAACTGGAAGGCTCTTTGTCAACATGTCGACTGGATTGTGTTCTGTGCCAATTTTAAGAATTTGAATATCCCCTTGAATGATCACCTCTCGAACAAAATGATAACGAATGTATATGTGCTCCGTTCTGTCGTGATGCATTTGATCTTTGGTCAGATGTATGACACTTTGACTATCACAAAATACTAAACAGACCCCTTAACCAAATTGCTTCTTTTACTATTTTTGTAATTGCCATGTATTCTACTTCAGTAGTTGACAAAGTTACTGTAGCTTGAAGTGTCACTTTCCAACTAATGGTACAATTCCCAAAAGCAAATAGGTTAACCTGTGAGAGACCTTTTTCGATCTAAGTCTCCTACATAATCAGAACAAACATATCTGACTAGACCCTTTTGAGTTCTTCCAAACTCTAAGCACATGTTAGAAGTACCCCGTAAATATCTGAAAATCCACTTAATTGCATGCCAGTGTAACTTACCAGGATTTGCCATGTATCGACTAACACTAACAACATGTGAAATATTGGGACGAGTGCATACCATTGTATACATAAAGCTTCCAACTACGCTTGAATAAGATACTTTTGACATGTACCTTTCATCTTATTGATTCTATGGGGAATATGAAATTGAGAGTTTAAAGTATGCAACTAAAGGAGTACTTATCGATTTTAAATCTTGCATCTCAAATCTATAATAGTCCATTTTTCAATGGTGTTGGTAATAGTGGTTTCGGGACCACAAATTCGACGAGTGGATTCGTATAATTAGTATTTAAATTATACAAGTCAATAATAATTTTTATATTGAAATTTGATTTGATGAATTTAACCAATTGAATTAAAAGTTAGTATAAATGGTATTATTCAAAAGTTAAGTGGTTATTGAAAACGAGGTATTAGGACCTCATTTCCGTAATTTAAAGCCATAAATATTTTTATTAAATATTAGTATTATATGTGAATTGAAGCTTGGTTCGATAATTTTGATGATTTATTGCTAAATTAAGGTAAAAGGATTAAATTGTAAAAGAGTTAAAAGTGAATTACTATAGATTTAAAATAGTAAAGAGACCAAAATGATAATTAAGCCATGGTCAAAAAGTCCAAGCGGTGGTGGAATGATTAAATCCACTAACTTTTGGGCTATTTGCTCTTTTAGTCCAAATTAGTTTAGGATTAAATTGAAAATAAGCTTGTTTAGTTAAAATTTAAAATAATTGAAGAACCATTTATGCAATTAAACCCTCCTTAATTGGAAATTATACCATTTGAGTAGATAATGGATGGTTTGCAAGGCTAATTACATGAAATTTTATTTAAATTGTAAGGTTATAATAGTAATTTATGAAATTAGGTAAAATGAAAATAAAACAAAAGCCAAAATTGCTATCATCTTTTTGTTTCTTCCTTCAAAAGCCGAATCTACCATTGTTGAGAGGAGAAACCTTCGGCCAAGCTAGGTTTTGTCGATTGAGTAGGTAAACTTTGCTCGTTTTTAGTAATTTTTATGTTTTTGAGCTCATATTAGCTTAATCTAGCTAACTCGAGAATTAATTTGTAAAATTGTCAAATGTTTTGGATTATGCCATTGATAAAATTGAGTTGTTCTTGAAGTTTTATTGTAACAGCCCGGTTTAGACCCTAGTCGGAATAGTGGTTTTGAGACCACAAATCCGAGGTCGAAATAATAATTTAATGTTATTTTTGGTGTTGATACTATGTGACCTAGTCTGTGTGAAAATTATGTTTGATAATTTTATTGATTTTGTGCCGAATTAAGAGAAAGAACTTAATCGCGTGAAGAGTAAAAGCTATGTGCTGATTTATAAGTACCTAAGTGTGGTTATCTTTTTAATGTGAAGGCCTTATGAGGTAATTAGCCCATTATTAAAATTAGTGGATGGTAGATGGACATAAATGGCCTAATATTTGCTTGATAAATGGTTGATTCATTAAGGGCAAATTGGTAAAACATGAAATAAGTTGATATTAAAATAAAACAAAAGCTAAATGGTGCTCATCTTTGTTTCCATCAACCGAAAATAAGAAAAGAAGATGAGGGTTTGAGGCTTTGTGAATTTCGGCAATAGTGAGCTTCAATTGGTAAGTGTTTTGAGCTCGATTTTTGATAATTTCTACGTTTTTGTAATCGTTGCTTTGTGCTCTACAAAACACATGCTTAAATTTTGTGAATTGATGATTTTTATAAAATGTGCCATTGATGAAATGGTAAGCTTTGTGATGAGTGTTGGTGTTAAATGAAAGATATGTGTTTAATGAACATGTTTTATTCTTGAACTTTTGATGAATTTAGCTAATTAGGGCTAAATTGAGAAAATAGCATTTTGAAGGATTAAAATGTGAAATAAATGAAATGTGTGGGCTTGTATGAATATAGTGAGAATTCGGCTAGGCATGGGTGCAAGCTAATTATGTGAATTTGATGATTTTGTGAGTTAGGGACTAAAGTGTCGAAATGTGAAAATGTGAGGGCTATTTTGTAAAATGCCCTAAATGTGTGTGTTTGGACTAAAATGAATGATTTGGTGATTGAATGGATTGAATTTGAATGTGTATAGACCAAGAAAGGAGAGGTTCGGATCAAGATCGAGGCAAGGAAAAAGTGCTCGATTAATCGACCGTTTCGGTATTTTGACGTTTGAGGTAAGTTCGGACATAATACGAATACTTAGTTATGTTAATTGCTATGAAATGGATGTTATAATTATATTGAAATGTGGATGCTATTTGAGAGTTTGAGTTATGTGGCAATAAGTGTGCGTATTTGGAAATATGATCGAGATGATTGGCACTGTGTGTGCGAATTGATATAAGCTCAGACTTTGTGGTTGGCACTGTGTGTGCGATATCAATTTAAGATCGGATTGATATGGATGCACTGTGTGTGCAATGTTAATTAAATTTAAGCTTACCGAATTAGCACTGTGTGTGCGATATCGATACAAGTTCGGTTTAACGAACTGGCACTAAGTGTGTGATGATAAATAAGTTTTGATTACGAATTGGCACTAAGTGTGCGAATAAATCAAAAGTATAGTAAAGATCGATCGAAATGTAAAGTCGAGCGATTGAGTAGCTTGGTTGGTGAGTAACTATGTGTTAACAAAGGTATGTATGATAACTACGTATTAGCTAAGGTATGTATGATAACTATGTGTTGATTAAGGTATGTATGATATGTGTTGGTGGATTTCGAAAGTAGATGGATGGAGTGCTATGTGAACATTGAGTATAGTTGAGTTGGTGTAGCATTGATAAATTAATCTAAGTGATGGCTTATTTTTGTATATTAATTTGAATTATTGAATTACATGCATTATATTACGGACTTACTAAGCTTTAGAAAGCTTACTGTGTGATTTGTTTCTCTGCTTTGCAATGTTAGTATAGTTAGCTCGGATCGGGGAATCGTCAGCATCTCAGTCTCACTATCGGCAATCTATTTTGGGGTATTCTGGAATGATGTACATAGTTAAATATGGCATGTATAGGCTGGTCATTTGAATCATGTTTGATATTTGTAAGTAGCCATGAGACGTGGCTAGATATGTGCTAGTTTTAGCAAGAATGGTTTTGGTATATGTGATGCATCTTTTGGTATGGATTATGAGTTGAGAAATTTACTTATGAATGGTAACTTTGTGTTGGTAAAATGCTAGTATGAATTAGTGAAATTGAAAAAGGATGATGTTTGGTAATGAATGAATTATGCTTGTGATGATATGAGTTTTATTCTTTGAAATTGTCATGGTTGGAAATGGTATTGAATGCATGGTTTGAATGATTATTTTGGTATGTTTTTTGATGGCTATATGTGCATGAGATATGTTGGTAAATATGGCTTGTAGGTTGACCCTTATGGGTGGCATTTTGGCCTTGTAAATGGCCTATAATGTCACACGGTTGTAACACTGCAGCGTGCCTAAGACCGTGGTTGAATTGGCGAGAATGTAGCTTAAATAGCACACGGCCTCGACATGGGCGTGTCAGCTGGCCGTGGTGTACAAGTCAGTAGCTAGCTAAGAGCACACGACCATGGCACATGGGCGTGCCTAGTGACCGTGTTAATATAGTCAGTATATAGACACGGATGGACACACAGGGGTGTCTAAAAGCCGTGGAGGACACACAGCCTCCTTCCACAGGCGTGTCTCCCCTGTATCTTAGAAAAGTTTTAAATTTCTGAGAATTTCTGTATGTGTTTCAAGTTAGTCACGACCCCTCTTTAGCATGTGAATTAGGTCTCGTAGACCTTGATAAGGGACACCATGATTGTAATTGAATGATATTGAAGATGATTGACTTTGTGTTGTAAATTCTAGATGTTAAATGTTCTGATTGATCGGTAATACCTCTTAACCCTGCTCCAGCGATGGTCTCGGGTAAGGGGTGTTACATTTTATTGGTATCAGAGCTACGGTTTAGTCGATTCTCGGACTAACGTAGCGCGTGTGAGTCTAGCTATACATGCCATATATGAAATTGCGATAGTGTGATGAATGCTGACAGTTGAAAATATATTTTCTTATAGTAATGGATCCCGATCAAGCAGTTGCTGATGACGTAGAGAGTAATGCGCCTGCTCCCGCTCAAGGGACAGCGCCGGCCACATCTAGGCCGAATGAAGGTAGTGAGGTAGGAGAGGCTAAGCAAGCCTTCTTCCGTATGATGAGTGAATTGTTTACGGAGTTCGTTCGAACGAATCTGACTACTCCACAACCTCCACTCCCACAAGTACCTGTTGTGCCACAAGCTGTAGATCCGATCCGATTGAATAAGCCTCCTGTGGATAAGATTCGTAAGTTTGGGGCCGAAGAGTTTAGGGCCACAGCTAATGACGATGCTGAGCGAGCCGAGTTTTGGCTCGAGAATACAATCCGAGTATTCGATGAGATGTCGTTGACACCTGAAGAATGTGTAAAATGTGCTATTTCGTTATTGAGGGATACGGCTTATAATTGGTGGAAGACGTTGACATCCGTGGTTCCGAGAGAGAGAATCACCTGGGATTTCTTTCAAGTTGAGTTTAGAAAGAAGTATATCAGTCAACGATTCATTGATCAGAAACGTAAAGAGTTTCTAGAGCTGAAACAGGGTCGTTTGTCAGTTACTGGGTACGAGCGAGAATTTGTGAGATTGAGCCAGTATGCACGAGAATGTGTTTCGACCGAAGCTACAATGTGTAAACGCTTTATAGAAGGGCTGAATGAGGACATTAAGGTGTTGGTTGGAATACTTGATATCAACGAATTTGTTGTGTTAATTGAAAGAGCTTGCAAAGCCGAGGAGCTAAGTAAAGAAAAGAAGAAAGCCGATTCCGAAGCTCGAGATGAAAGAAAAAGATCGATGAGTAAGTTGTCTCAACCTTCGACAAAGAGATTTAGAGATGCAAGCAACCGATCAAATACTTCATTTGAACATCCATATAAAGACCACGAAAGACTAAGTGTTGGTCCGAGAACTCAAGCTCCAATTGAATCAAATGTTGAAAGTGCTAAAAGCAACTAACCTGAGTGTAGACGGTGTGGAAGAAGACATGTGGGAGAATGCTAAGGCAAATACAACAATAGAGTTTGCTATAAATGTGGATCACGAGAACATTTCATTCGAGATTGCCCAATGTTAGCTGAGGAAGAAAATGTTCAGAGTGTAAATCCGAGTAATGTGACAGCTAGGGGTAGATCACCTAGAAATGCCAGAAACGTAAGTGGAAGTCCAAGAGGGATTACTGATACCGCTGTGAGATCGGAGGCGAGAGCACCTGCCCGAGCTTATGCAATACGTGCACGAGAGGAAGCTTCATCTCCAGACATTATCGCTGGTAGATTTACTCTATTTGATAATGATGTGATTGCGTTGATAGATCCAGGATCTACTCATTCGTATGTGTGAGTGAATTTAGTATCAAGTAAGACTCTACCTGTTAAGTCTACTGAATTGGTAATTAGAGTATTGAACCCTTAGATAAGTGTGTCTTGGGGGATAAAGTGTGCAAGAATTGTTCATTGATGTTTCGAGATATATGCTTTCCGACTAATTTGATGATATTACCATTCGATAAATGTGATATAATTTTGAGTATGGATTAACTCACTTTGCATAATGTCATTTTGAATTGTAAACGAAAGAGTATAGATTTGAGAAGTCAAAACGGTGAGATAGTTTGAATTGGATCTAGTAATATGAAAGGGGTACCAGTTGATATATCTACGATAAAAGCTTTGAACTATGTAAGAAAGGGTTGCGAAGCTTATTTGACATATGTGATTGACATAAAAGTGAGTGATAAAAAAGTTGAATCTGTGCTCGTGATTTATGAATTATTAGTTATGCCTTTCGGACTAACGAATGCTCTTACAGTGTTTATGGATTTGATGAATCGTATATTCAAACCATATGTGGATCGTTTTATTGTGGTTATTATTGATGACATTCTGATTCATTTATGTGATGAGATGCAAGATGACGAGCACTTGAGAGTTGTGTTATAGACTTTGCGCGAGAAAAAAATGTATGCTAAGTTTAGAAAATGTTAGTTTTGGTTGCGTGAGGTTGGATTTCTGGGCATATTGTATCAGCTGCGGGAAATACGAGTTGTTAAATTTATATCTAAAAGTTATGAAATGAATGAATATGTGATTATTGACTAGAAATTCTATATGTGGAATTGAGAAAGGTGGCACTAAATGTGCGAAATTAAAAATCGGGACGAAGGTGAATAGCACTGTGTGTGCGAAGTAATGGAAGCCTCAGCTTTATCAATCGGTACTGTGTGTGCGATACCCAATTAAATTCGCTTTATTATAAAGGCACTAAGTGTGCAATTAATTTGAATAAATAACAAAGAGCAATTGATGTGTAGTATCGAGCATGGAATAACATGTATGATCGTTAACTAAGTGTTGGAAAAGGTATATATGGAACCTACATGGTTGATGAATTTAAAAAATAGATGAATGGATGGTTATGTGAGTATCAGATATAGTTAAGTTTGAGCATTTTGGTGAAACTATCTATATGATGATTTACTTTGTATATTGATTTGATTCAGTGAGTTGAACGTATTATGTTATGAATTTGTGATTGATTATCATTCAGGCAAGGATGATGTTGTTGTTGATGCCTTGAGTCAGAAGTCTTTATGTGCTTTGAAAGTTATGAATTCTCAGATAGATCTGTGTGATGATGGTTCAGCTTTGGCTGAGTTGAAGATGAGACCGATGTTCGTATATCAGATTTGTAATGCCCAGAAAATGGATGATGAGATGATAGCAAAACGAGCTCAATGTGATTTGAATTCTGATTCAGAACTTTGAGTTGATAGTGATGATTGTCTGAGATTTAGAGATTAGATTTGTGTTTCGAAAAATTCAGAGTTGATTCAGTTGATTTTGAATTGGTGGCCTTGCATGAAACGGGACATCTCTAACTTTGTGTCGAAGTGTTTAGTTGCCAGCAAGTTAAGGCTTAACCTCAGGTTTCGTCCGGTTTGTTACAACCAATTATGAATCCTGAGTGGAAATAGAAGAATCACGATAGACTTTGTGTTGGTATTGCCTTTATCTCCATAGAAGGAAATACTTCGAATCGAGTCGTATGAGATCGTTTAACGAGTTGGGCCGGTTATTTATAGATTGATGTTGCCACCTGAGTTGGAAAAGATTCATAACGTGTTTCATGAGTCTATGCTTCGATAGTACAGATCTGACCCGTCTCATATGATTGCTCTTACTGAGGTTGAGATTCAGTTAGACTTGTCGTATAGTGAGGAACCGATCCGAATTTTGGCACGAGAGATTAAAGAGTTGAGAAACAAAAGAATTTCCCTAGTGAAAGTATTATGGCATAAACACGGAGTTGAAGAGGCTACGTGGGGGCCTAAGAATGTTATGAGAGAGCAATATCCGCACCTATTCACTGGTAAGATTTTCGGGGACAAAAATCCCTAAGGGGGGAGAGTTGTAACAGCACAGTTTAGACCCTAGTCAGAATAGTGGTTTCGAGACCACAAATTCGAGGTCAAAATAATAATTTAATGTTATTTTTGGTGTTGATTCTATGTGACATAGTCTGTGTGAAAATTCTGTGTGATAATTTTATTGATTTTGTGCCGAATTAAGAGAAAGGACTTAATCGCGTGAAGAGTAAAAGCTATGTGCTGATTTATAAGTACCTAAGTGTGGTTATATTTTTAATGTGAAGGCCTTATGAGGTAATTAGCCCATTATTAAAATTAGTGGATGGTAGATGGACATAAATGGCCTAATATTTGCTTGATAAATGGTTGATTCATTAAGGGCAAATTGGTAAAACATGAAATAAGTTGATATTAAAATAAAACAAAAGCTAAATGGTGCTCATCTTTGTTTCCATCAACCGAAAATAAGAAACGAAGATGAGGGTTTGAGGCTTTGTGAATTTCGGCAATAGTGAGCTTCAATTGGTAAGTGTTTTGAGCTCGGTTTTTGATAATTTCTACGTTTTTGTAATCGTTGCTTTGTGCTCTACAAAACCCATGCTTAAATTTTGTGAATTGATGATTTTTATAAAATGTGCCATTGATGAAATGGTAAGCTTTGTGATGAGTGTTGGTGTTAAATGAAAGATATGTGTTTAATGAACATGTTTTATTCTTGAACTTTTGATGAATTTAGCTAATTAGGGCTAAATTGAGAAAATAGCATTTTGAAGGATTAAAATGTGAAATAAATGAAATGTGTGGGCTTGTATGAATATAGTGAGAATTCGGCTAGGCATGGGTGCAAGCTAATTATGTGAATTTGATGATTTTGTGAGTTAGGGACTACAGTGTCGAAATGTGAAAATGTGAGGGCTATTTTGTAAAATGCCCTAAATGTGTGTGTTTGGACTAAAATGAATGATTTGGTGATTGAATGGATTGAATTTGAATGTGTATAGACCAAGAAAAGAGAGGTTCAGATCGAGATCGAGGCAAGGAAAAAATGCTCGATTAATCGATCGTTTTGATATTTTGACGTTCGAGGTAAGTTCGGACATAATACGAATACTTAGTTATGTTAATTGCTATGAAATATATGTTATAATTATATTGAAATGTGGATGCTATGTGAGAGTTTGAGTTATGTGGCAATAAGTGTGTGTATTCGGAAATATGATCGAGATGATTGGCACTGTGTGTGCGAATTGATATAAGCTCAGACTTTGTGGTTGGCACTATGTGTGCGATATCGATTTAAGATCGGATTGATATGGATGCACTGTGTGTGCAATGTTAATTAAATTTCTACTTACCGAATTAGCACTGTGTGTGCGATATCGATACAAGTTCGATTTAACGAACTGACACTAAGCGTGTGATAATAAATAAGTTTTGATTACGAATTGGCACTAAGTGTGCGAATAAATCAAAAGTATAGTAAAGATCGATCAAAATGTAAAGTCGAGCAATTGAGTAGCTTGGTTGGTGAGTAACTATGTGTTGGCAAAGGTATGTATGATAACTACGTATTAGCTAAGGTATGTATGATAACTATGTGTTGATTAAGGTATGTATGATATCTATGTGTTGGTGGATTTCAAAAGTAGATGGATGGAGTGCTATGTGAACATTGAGTATAGTTGAGTTGGTGTAGCATTGATAAATTAATCTAAGTGATGGCTTATTTTTGTATATTAATTTGAATTATTGAATTACATGTATTATATTACGGACTTACTAAGCTTTAGAAAGCTTACTGTGTGATTTGTTTCTCTGCTTTGCAGTGTCAGTATAGTTAGCTCGGATCGGGGAATCTTCAGCATCTCAGTCTCACTATCGGCAATCTATTTTGGGGTATTTTGGAATGATGTACATTGTTAAATATGGCATGTATAGGCTGGTCATTTGAATCATGTTTGATATTTGTAAGTAGCCATGAGATGTGGCTAGATATGTGCTAGTTTTAGCAAGAATGGTTTTGGTATATGTGATGCATCTTTTGGTATGGATTATGAGTTGAGAAATTTACTTATGAATGGTAACTTTGTGTTGGTAAAATGCTAGTATGAATTAGTGAAATTGAAAAAGGATGATGTTTGGTAATGAATGAATTATGCTTGTGATGATATGAGTTTTATTCTTTGAAATTGTCATGGTTGGAAATGGTATTGAATGCATGGTTTGAATGATTATTTTGGTATGCTTTTTGATGACTATATTTGCATGAGATATGTTGGTAAATATGGCTTGTAGGTTGACCCTTATGGGTGGAATTTTGGCCTTGTAAATGGCCTATAATGTCACACGGTTGTGGCACACGGGCGTGCCTAAGACCGTGGTTGAATTGGCAGAATGTAGCTTAAATAGCACACGGCCTCACATGGGCGTGTCAGCTGGCCGTGGTGTACAAGTCAGTAGCTAGCTAAGAGCACACAGCCATGGCACACGGGCGTGCTTGGTGGCCGTGTTGGAAAAGTCAGTATATGGTCTGGTAGCACACGGTCATGGCACACGGGCGTGCCTAGTGACCGTGTTAATATAGTTAGTATATAGATACGGATGGACACACGGGGGTGTCTAGATGTAACTTCCTAAATTAATGGGCCTTTGCGTTTAATGTGCTGTAATGTTTATGTTATGCTTGATGTGATAAGATGGGGTGTTTAAGGGGTCAAGAATGGGCTCAGGGTTGGGCCGAGGCCTTAGTTAAAATTTTCTGTTTGGACACTCTAGTGGAAAGCCTGATAAGATAGGGCTTAAAAGATGTTATCTGTGTTTTAAGACACAGATGGGCTTATGGCCTAGTGGCAAAATGGCGCCACTTAGGGAGCAAGAGGAGGTGGCGTCGGTGAGGAGGCTCAAGTTCGAGTCGCATGAAGTCCAATTATGTTAGTTAAATTTTAGCTAATTTTCGGCATTTAAATGGATAGAGGGGGACGGCTAGCATGCTTAAAAATAGAGAGATTAATTGAATGAATAATGTGGATAATGTGACAGATAAAGGGAGGAAGAGGTGGTGTGACTTAGGTTTCTTTTGGATGAGTGATCAGATGAAGATAAGGGAGAAAATTTAGGTTTTATCTGCTGGTCACAGTGGTGGCCGAATTTCCAACACTAAGGGGGAGGGGGAATCGGTTTTGGTATACTCAAGGGGTGCCGAAATTTCCCTTGATTAGTAGCTTAGTTTAGTTTTAAAAAGGGGCATTTTCGGGATTTAGGAAGTAGGTGTCGAAATTTTGTATTCAAGTGAGGGGAATACCTTTTTATTTTTTTGCATTAGGGTCTTATTCTCCCACTCTCTCTTTTTCAATTTCGACAATAGGGTTTCTCTATTCTCTCATTCTCTACAAAAGTCGAAATCTCTAAGCCTATTCTCTCATCTGCACTTCTACGCAAAAGCCGAAAGTCCATTATTCTTTTTCTGTTTTCTTCTACAAAGCTGAAACCTCATAGCTCTCTCTATACCTTTTTCTCGATTTCTTCAAAAGCCGAAACTTTGAACCTTCTTCTCATCTCCACAGCCGAATACCTCCTATTCCCTTTTTTCCGAACTCTTCAACTAAAAGCCGAATCTATATAGATTTCTTCTTATCATCTTCTCTCCTTGATCTTCTCAAAAGCCAAAACCTTCTAGGAGTTCTTTGAATTCTATGTAGAGGTAAGTGTCGACTTGTGCTATTATTAATGGTGATCTTTTTGGTTTTTAAGACCATAGCGAATGGCTAGATGGTTGTTAGGCCATCTTTAGTTTGACGTTTTCACTAATCTCGCGTTTTCTTTTGGGCGACATTAAGGGATTTGAAGGAGATCTAATCGCCTAGGTTCCTAAGCCGAGAAATCGTTAACGCATTGAACCATATTATTATTTTCGGGACTTCAAGGTAAGGGTTCTCTTTAGATTCTCGTTAAGATTCGTTATCGTAGTTGTGATCTTAACTGTATGTTGTGATGGTAGCAACTGATAAGGTCTTATGTTGGAATCACATGTCGTTCAGCGAATGAGGGATTAGATCTGTAAACCCAATCCCTAAGTTTAAGAAACAGCGGTGTCGTTAGTTTGGGATTGGCAACCGGGTTGTGGACCGGCTTCGGAGCAAAATCTTAGACAGTTAGCGGTCGTATCGGCTTCTGATAGTGTCGACATAGAAGGTCTCATCTTGACTGTAATCAGGTGTGTAGATCTCTAACACACTAATTAAAACTGTAATATGTATGTTATGGGTTTGTGTGGAATGCTTTACTCAAACAGGTAGGCAAAGGATGCAGTACGTAACCATAGAAACTTCTCTATGTGTGTATCGATGTATGTAAAAACCTGAGATCATTTAGGTACTATATTGTGTGATTTTGCATGGATGTATGCATGGGATAGGGTTAATGTGATGAAGGGGAAGAGCATGCTAATAGGTCACTCAGTGATCGGTAGTAAAACCACGATATGTACAGTTAGGTCACATTAGTGATCGGTGGCTCGCCACACTTGATTATGAGGTCACCACAGTGATCGGTGGCTCGCCACGATGGATTATAAGGTCACATGGTGATCGGCATTATAACCGACAAAGATTATCATCGATATGGTGTGTAGCGGTTGGCGGGTTGATTGTAGAAATCCCCGAGGTGTGTTGGCTGGTGTGTAGAGGACGGAATTTTAGGTTGGGTTGGGCCATGTTGTATATAAATATGTTGTTGCCGTTATGTATGGGCCAAGGCCCACAATGTGTTTGTGGGCCTAAAGCCTTTCATGTGTTTTTGGGATTTGCACACTGAGTCTTGGTGACTCACCCTTTTATTTTCCTGACTTTTCAGATGAGCAGTAGATCGTGGACATGGGAGCCAAAGCGGACTCGAGGGGCCATCAAGTCATTTATTTTCATAAACTATTTTCGGTTTTTTTTAAGTTTTAATTTTTGGATTATTTATGTAATAAGGCCCATGGCTTAGGTTTCGATTTTCTATTTGTTAATGTTTAAAATTTATAAATTTATGATCATGGACTTAAGTCATAAGGAGTAATAAAATGGGATTTTCAAACATGTTCAATAAAAAAAACAAAGGTTTTCATCAAATATCGTTTTTCTGAATGAATACCTAAATAAACAAACCAAGATATCAAGTCCCTTCAAAGCAAAGTTTTTAAAGTTCAACTCGTAGCATACCAGATCTGGTCGTAGAATTTGGGTCGGGTTTGGGGTGTTACATTTTAGTATCAGAGCCCAGTTGCAAAACTCGGGCTGTGAAATGGGTCCAGTAGTAGGTCATAATGTTGGTGAAAATGCTTTGGTTGAGATATGGCCTCGAGTCTCTAACACAGGATCCACGCAGTAAGTATTCTAACTCTTGATGTGATATGCATGTTGGGTTGATGGGCTTTAGGGATGTAGACTAGCATGTTAGAAATTAATGGGCTCTAGGCCTAGTTTAAACAAACTCTTTAAATTCATAAAACTTAATATAACTAAACATGTCCGTAAACCAGTTGCTGGGTTAGAGTGTGGTAACCGACATATGCATGTCTAGGATTGGATCTAGTGAGAGCTTGGTACTTAAGCGGTCCGAGTGACCCACCTCCTCTTTTCTGAGATCCTACCTGGTGCATAGTATTTGTTCACTTTAACCGCGAGGACTTGTTTATGGGCCAAAGTTAATTACTAAAATACCCCTTATATTTGTAAAATTACTAAAATACCCTTATATTTTCAAAATTCCTAAAATACCCCTGTTTGCAAAATTATTGAAATACCCTTGGATTGTAAAATTACCGAAATACCCATTGTTTTGCAAAAGTACCAAAATACCCCTATTTTGCAAAATTTCCAAGATACCCTTATTTTTCCAAATTACCAAAATACCCCTGTAGGGTAGAATTACCAAAATACCCCTGGGTAGTGAAATGACGAAAATACCCTTAGGTGATGAATGTGGGTTCATGGATGCTACTTGTATGTTGATGTATGATGGTTGAATGTGTGTGGAACTAGGAGATATAAACTTGAGATCTGAAACTCAGATATAATTTCGAATTCGAAAGAACTACTCTTAAAACTACTGTCCATAAGATTGTTCGTGGTTAATCAGTGGGAGAAATTAATAATTCATAAAATTTCTAATCAGATAAACGCGAATCGGTAGAATGAGTACAAGGGGATGTGGACTTCCTGCGCGTGGCCGTGGTAGGGGTAGGATGGTCGTGTCTAAACCGATGAGGATCCGTTATGGGTCCTGGAAACGAGATGCCGCATCACCACCGCGGAGGTGGAATTTCAGGACCAGACGGCCGGAGATGATGCGGTGTCCCAGGCGATGTTAAGGGTTTTAGATAGGGTTTATTTGACCAAGTGTGTCACCTTGGGGAGCGCCGGTGTTATTTGTTAAGAAGAAAGATGGATCAATGCGTATGTGCATTGACTATCGTCAGTTGAATAAGTTAACAATCAAGAACAAATACCCGTTGCCGAGGATCGATGATTTGTTCGATCAGTTGAAGGGGGCCTCAGTCTTTTCGAAGATAGATTTGAGGTCAGGGTACCATCAACTCAAGGTCAAGGAGGCGGATATTCATAAAACAGCTTTTAGGACTCGCTATGGTCACTACGAATTCATGGTGATGCCATTTGGGTTGACTAACGCACCAGCAGCATTTATGGATATGATGAACCGAGTATTTCAACCCTACTTGGATCGATTTGTTGTGGTATTTATAGATGATAGTCTGGTTTATTCAAAATCGGAAGAGGAGCATGACTCACATCTTCGGGTGGTTCTGCAGATTCTGAAGGAGAAGCAGTTGTATGCCAAATTCAGTAAGTGCGAATTTTGGCTAAGGGAAGTTACTTTTCTAGGTCACGTTGTGTCAGCAGAGGGGATTAGGGTTGACTCTCAGAAAATTGAAGCAGTGTTGGATTGGAAGCCGCCTAAGTCGGTAGCAGAAATTTGGAGTTTCCTTGGTTTGCCCGGGTATTACAGAAGGTTTGTTGAAGGATTTTCGTTGATCGCAGCACCGTTGACTAAGTTGTTACGGAAAGGGGTTCCCTTTGTTTAGTCTAATAAGCAGCAAGAAAGTTTCGAGAAGTTAAAAAGGATTTTAACAGAGGCTCCGGTATTGATTCAGCCGGAGGCTGGGAAGGAGTTTGTGATTTACTCTGATGCTTCACACACGGGGCTAGGATACGTGTTGATGCAAGGTGGAAAGGTTGTTGCGTACGCATCTCGGCAGTTAAGACCGCACAAAGCAAATTATCCCACCCATGATTTGGAGTTGGCGGCAGTGGTTTTCGCTTTGAAGATCTTGAGGCATTATCTTTATGGGGAGAAATCCGTCATTTATACCGATCATAAGAGCTTAAAATACCTGTTGACCCAGAAGGAGTTGAATTTAAGGCAAAAGAGGTGGATCGAGTTGTTAAAGGATTATGACTACTCGATCGAGTACCATCCGGGAAAAGCCAACGTGGTGGCGGATGCTCTGAGTCGTAAAGTAATGTCTAACTTGAGAGCAATGTTTGCTCACCTTAGTCTATATGATGATGGGAGTTTATTAGCTGAACTTCAAGTGAAACCCTCTTGGGTCAGTCAGGTTAAGGAGAAACAATGAGAATGACGAGTTGCTAAAGGAGAAGTTTAGGTAGGATCAAGTGAAGGATCAACAGAATTTAGTGTGAATGAGGAAGGGCTATTATGTTTTCAAGGGAGAGTGTGTATGTCGAAAGATCCTGAGTTGAGGCATATGATTTTGCAAGAAGCGCATGGTAGTCCATACGCTATGCACCCTAGAGGAAGTAAGATGTATCGAGATTTGCGAGATCAGTTCTGGTGGCCGGGTTTGAAACGAGAGGTGACCGAATTTGTGGGGAAGTGTTTGACTTGTCAGCAGGTAAAGGCGGAACATCAGTTACCATCAGGGTTGTTGCAGCCGGTGAAGATTCCACAATGGAAGTGGGAAAGGATTGCAATGGACTTTGTTAGTGGGCTACCCCTCACGCCTACTAAGAAAGATTCAGTCTGGGTGATTGTTGATCGCTTGACGAAGTCTGCTCATTTCATACCATACGGGTCGATTACTCTTTGTAGAAATTGGCTAAGCTATACATAGCGGAGGTAGTGAGGTTGCATGGGGTACCAGTATCAATCATATCAGACAGGGACCCTAGGTTCACCTCACGATTTTGGAAGGCGTTGCATCAAGCGTTGGGTACGAAGTTGGATTTCAGTACGGCGTTTCATCCTCAGACCGATGGACAGTCTGAGCGGGTAATTCAGATCTTGGAGGACATGTTAAGAGGTTGTGTCATTGACTTCAGGGGTAGTTGGGAAGAGTTCTTACCGTTGGCGGAGTTTGCGTACAACAATAGCTACCATCAAGTATTCGGATGTCGCCTATGAAGCATTGTGCGGGCAGAGGTATCGTACACCTACCGTTGGACGGAATTAGGGAACGCCGATTTTGGGTCGGAGTTGGTTACCAGGAGATGTAAGAGAAGGTTGAGGTAATTTGGGCTCGACTGAAGGAAGCGTCAGACAGACAGAAGTCCTATGCTGACCTGAAGCGTAAGGACATAGAATTTGTAGTGGGTGACAAAGTGTTCTTGAAAGTGTCGCCATGGAAGAAAGTACTGAGGTTTGGACGGAAAGGTAAATTAAGTCCCAGATTTATCGGACCTTATCGGGTGTTGAAACGAGTGGGACTGGAAGCTTATCAGCTAGAGTTACCTTCTGAGCTAAGCTAGATTCACAATGTATTCCACGTCTCTATGCTAAGACGTTACCGTTCGGATCCATCCCATGTGGTGTTTGTGGAAGAAATCGAAGTAAGACCCGATTTATCCTTTGAAGAGGAACAAGTGGAAATTCTAGATCGTGATGTCAAAGTATTGCGAAGGAAGACGGTTCCATTGGTTAAGGTTCTATGGCGGAATCACAGTTCTAAGGAGGCTACTTGGGAACCAGAGGAGACAATGCGGCAGCAATACCCGCATTTATTTGAATCAGGTAATTTCGAGGACGAAATTTCTTTAAGGGGGTAGAACTGTAACATCCTAAATTAATGGGCCTTTGCATTTAATGTGCTGTGATGTTTATGTTATGCTTGATGTGATAACATAGGGTGTTTAAGGGGTCAAGAATGGGCTCAGGGTTGGGCCGAGGCCTTAGTTAAAATTTTCTGTTTGGACACTCTAGTGGAAAGCCTGATAAGATAGGGCTTAAAAGATGTTATCTGTGTTTTAAGAAACAGATGGGCTTTTGGCCCAGTGGCAAAATGGCGCCACTTAGGGAGCAGGGAGGTGGCGTCAGTTGAGGAGGCTCAAGTTTGAGTCGAATGAAGTCCAATTATGTTAGTTAAATTTTAGCTAATTTTCGGCATTTAAATAGATAGAGGGGGACGGCTAGCATGCTTAAAAATAGGGAGATTAATTGAATGAATAATGTGGATAATGTGACAGATAAAGGGAGGAAGATGTGGTGTGACCTAGGTTTCTTTTGGATGAGTGATCAGATAAAGATAAGGGAGAAAATTTAGGTTTTATCTGCTGGTCACAGTGGTGGCCGAAATTCCAACACTAAGGGGGAGGGGAAATCGATTTTGGTATACTCAGGGGTGCCGAAATTTCCCTTGATTAGTAGCTTAGTTTAGTTTTAAAAGGGGCATTTTAGGGATTTAGGAAGTAGGTCTTCAAATTTTGTATTCAAGTGAGGGGAATACCTTTTTATTTTTCGGTATTAGGGTCTTATTCTCTCACTCTCTCTTCTTCAATTTCGACAATAGGGTTTCTCTATTCTCTCATTCTCTGCAAAAGTCAAAATCTCTAAGCCTATTCTCTCATCTGTACTTCTACGCAAAAGCCGAAAGTCCATTATTCTTTTTCTGTTTTCTTCTACAAAGCCGAAACCTCATAGCTCTCTCTATACCTTTTTCTCGATTTCTTTAAAAGCCGAAAATTTGAACCTTCTTCTCATCTCCATAGCCGAATACCTCCTATTCCCTTTTTGTCGAACTCTTCAACTAAAAGCCGAATCTACATAGATTTCTTCTTATCATCTTCTCTCATTGATCTTCTCAAAAGCCGAAACCTTCTAGGAGTTTCCGAATTCTATGTAGAGGTAAGTGTCGACTTGTGCTATTATTAATGGTGATCTTTTTCAGTTTTTAAGACCATAGCCGAATGGCTAGATGGTTGTTAGGCCATCTTTAGTTTGACGTTTTCACTAATCTCGCGTTTTCTTTTTGGGCGGCATTCCGGGATTTGAAGGAGATCTAATCGCCTAGGTTCCTAAGCCAAAAATCGTTAACGTACGAACCATATTATTATTTTCGAGACTTCAAGGTAAGGGTTCTCTTTAGATTCTCGTTAAGATTCGTTATCGTAGTTGTGATCTTAACTGTATGTTGTGATGGTAGCAACTGATAAGGTCTTGTGATGGAATCACATGTCGTTCAGGTGAATGAGGGGATTGGATCTGTAAACCCAATCCCTAAGTTTAAGAAATGAGCGGTCTCAGCAGTTCGAGATTGGCCACCGGGTTGTGGAAGGGCTTCACAGCAAAATCTTAGACAGTTAGCGGTCGTATCGGCTTCTGATAGTGTCGACATAGAAGGTCTCGTCTTGACTGTAATCAGGTGTGTAGATCTCTAACACACTAATTAAAACTGTAATATGTATGTTATGGGCTAAAAGCCGGAAAAATTGTGTGTGTGGATGTCGTTTTACCCAAACAGGGTAGGCAATGGATGCCAGGTACGTAACCATAGAAACTTCTCTATGTGTGTATCGATGTATGTAAAAACCTGAGATCATTTAGGTAGTATATTGTGTGATTTTTCATGGATGTATGCATGGGATAGGGTTAATGTGATGAAGGGAAAGAGCATGCTAATAGGTCACTCAGTGATCGGTGGTAAAACCATGATATGTATAGTTAGGTCACATTAGTGATCGGTGGCTCTGCCACACTTGATTATGAGCTCACATAGTGATCGGTGGCTCTGCCACAGTGGATTATAAGGTCACATGGTGATCGGCATTATAACTGACAGCATGACTGTCGATATGGTGTGTAACGGTTGGCGGGTTGATTGTAGAAATCCCCGAGGTGTGTTAGCTAGTACGGGCTGCTGTGTAGAGGACGGACTTTTAGGTTGGGTTGGGCCATGTTGCATGTAAATATGTTGTTGCCGTTATGTATGGGCCAAGGCCCATAATGTGTTTGTGGGCCTAAAGCCTTTCATGTGTTTTTGGGATTTACACACTGAGTCTTGGTGACTCACCCTTTTATTTTCCTGACTTTTCAGATGAGCAGTAGATCGTGGACATGGGAGCCGAAGCGGACTCGAGGGGCCATCAAGTCTTTTATTTTCATAAATTATTTTCGGTTTTTTTTTAAGTTTTAATTTTTGGATTATTTATGTAATAAGGCCCATGGCTTAGGTTTCGATTTTCTATTTGTTAATGTTTACAATTTATAAATTTATGATCATGGACTTAAGTCATAAGGAGTAATAAAATGGGATTTTCAAACATGTTCAATAAAGAAAAAACAAAGGTTTTCATCAAATATCATTTTTCTGAATGAATACCTAAATAAACAAACCAAGATATCAAGTCCCTTCAAAGCAAAGTTTTTAAAGTTCAACCCGTACCATACCAGATTTGGTCGTAACGTTTGGGCCGGGTTTGGGGTGTTACACTAGAAGCCGTGGAGGACACACGGCCTCCTTCCACGGGCGTGTCTCCCCTGTATCTTAGAAAAGTTTTAAATTTCTGAGAATTTCTGTATGTGTTTCAAGTTAGTCCCGACCCCTCTTTAGCATGTGAATTAGGTCTCGTAGTCCTTGATAAGGGACACCATGATTGTAATTGAATGAGATTGAAGATGATTGACTTTGTGTTGTAAATTCTAGATGTTAAATGTTCTGATTGATCGGTAATACCTCTTAACCCTGCTCTGCGATGGTCTCGGGTTAGGGGTGTTACATTTATGGTAGAATATTAATCTTGGTTGCTCAATAGGACTATTTTGTAAAGTAGTTTTTGTTGATTTTAATGTTCAAGGACTAAAATGTGAAAATAGTAAAAGTACAAGGATTTGATGCAAAATAATTGCAAAAAATGGGCTGTAGAATGGCACTTGAATATTCAGCTAAGCTGAAATTTGAATAAAAATGGTTAAATTGCATGTTTTGAGCTAGGGACTAAATTGCATAAAAGTGAAATATTGGGGGTAATTTCGTAAAAATGTCAAAAAGGACTTAATTGTATAAAATGAGTTAATTTTATTGTTGGAATTAGTTAATTGAATGAAAATATTATTTTTAGATCAAGAACGAGTGGAAACCAAGGAAAAGAGAAAAGTACCGAATAGTCCCTGTACCTTTGTCATTGCTGCAATTTAGTCAGGTAAGTTTGTTTAGATTAATTTTAGTACATTTACATATGTATTATATGAACTTAGTTGCATAATGTTGGATTATATTGATTTGATGGAAATGGAAATAATGAATTGAAATGACATCGATCACTAATTGAGATATTATGAGCCGTTACTGCAAATCAATCCTATGGGTTCGTGCATTTATTTATGCTTCTAATAATTATTAGATTCTTGGTTAATATACTATTATTGAATGTTATATTATATATAACGAATGAAGTTTAGTGAGCGATATCCAGCGATATACTGAAGAAGCTCAAATGAGCGTTATCCATTGATAAACTGACTGGTGTTCAGGCGAGCGATATCTATTGAATCTACTGAAATGTATGCGCTTTCAAGCCATACCTTCCAATCCCACTAAAATGTATGTGCTATCAAGCCTTACCTAATGATTCTACTAAAAGTATGCTTTATCAAGCCATACCTAATGATTCTACTAAAAGTAGCTCAAACGAGCAAAGTCTACTGTTATACTGAATGGAGCTCAAATGAGTAAAATCTACAAATATACTAAAATAATGCTCAATCCAGCAAAGTCCATTGAGCATACTAAACTACTGAATTGGTTGTAATGACTGTTATAGGTTGCGTATATTGGGAATCTCTATGTTAATATTGGTTGATGCTATGTTCAATTGGAAAGTTCTATTGAATTATAAAACGAACTTACTAAGCTTTATTCAAGCTTACTGTATTTGTTTCATTTTGTAGATTACATTTTGTAGGCTTTGAAGATCAGATCAACACAATAAATCACATTATCTCGGAGATCTTTGGTAGACTTTGTTTTAGTCTGGTAGATATGGCATGTACTAGGACCTCTTTGTATATATGAGGTTGAATCTTAGTTTGAGCAAAATCTACTTAAGTTGTGTTATGTGTTGTGACAAGTGAAATTATGCATGTTTCATCTAAGTTTAAGTGTTAAGCATACTGGTAGGAAACATTGACAATATGTGAGATTATGGTTTGAAGTGAATTGATGTTTTGGTATGTAACTATACCTTGTATATGCAATCTTGAAGATGAAATGTTATGAAATGATTTGTGGTGTTAATGAGAGTACATTGGTTTGATATATATAGGTTGAATCCATTAACATGTTTTGAATGTGTTTGAGGATGGTTTTTAGTCTATGAAAGTGTGTACTGAATGTGTTTAAGCTCCTAAGCAAATGGGCAAAAATTTAGCTTGGAATTGGTCATTTTTGGGCTCACACGTCCTGGGGCACGGGCTGTCACATGGCCATGTGAAGCACGCGGGCAACCCATACAGGCGTATGCCCAAAACGTGTTTAAAAAAATAGTGTAGGTGTAGTTCTCGCACGGGTAGACACACGACCTACGACACGGCCGTGTGAGGGTTTTTCGAATGTTACATGGGCTGGCACACGGCCTGCGACACGGCCGTGTGATCCAAATTAGAGAGTTATACGGTCTATGCACATGGGCGTGTAAGCTAACCACATGGCCATGTCTGGAGCCACATGTGCTTGAATCTATCACACGGCTTTGAAACACGGCCGTGTGACCCCTGACTTGAAAATTTTTGAATTCTTTCTAAAAGTTTTGATTTGTTTTGGTTTTGTCCCTAAATGTTCGTAACTTATTTTTAGAACTTCGAAAGCTTGATCTAAGACCCGAAACTGAATGATCTCTTTCTTATTAAATATTACTTGTAACTATGGAATTAAATAGATTATTGAATGTAAATTGTATTAACTGTTCCAACTTGACTGGTAATATCTGGTATCCTATTCCAGCAATGGAAATGGGATATGGGTGTTACAAAATCACTCAAGAATCTTCTTGATGTACCTTTGTTGCGATAAAAACAATTTCCCAGAATGTTCATCTCTCAAAATTTCCATCCCCAAAATTTTCTTTGTTGTACCTAAATCCTTTATCTCAAACTTAAAGTTAAGCATGGTTTTAAGAAGATCAATTTCAGATGGATTCTTAGCTGCAATTAACATATCATCAACATAACTCTCATACTTCGAGAAAAACCAATACTCAACATGAAAAAGTCAAACTTTTTATACCACTACTGAGTAGACTGCTTCAAACCATACAAAGACTTTTGTAAGAGACAAACATGGTTTTCTTTACCTTCAAATTTGAAGCCTTCCGATTGTTGCATGTAGATGTCCTCTTCAAGGTCACCGTGAATGAAAGCAGTATTTACATCTAACTGCTCTAACTCAAGATTATTTGATGCAACAAGGGCCAAAAGTGCCCAAATGGAAGTATGTTTCACAATGGGAGAGAAAACATTATGAAAATCAACTCCCTCCACTTAAATGTAGCCCTTTGTAGTCAGTCTTGCATTGTACCTAGTGTCGTTAGGATCCGAACCTTCCTTCTTTTTAAACACCCATTTGCAACCAATTATTCTTTTACCGATGGGTGGTTTAACTAACCTCCAAGTCTCATTCTTTTGAAGCGATTCTATCTCTTTTTCCATTACAATGAGCTATTTGCTAGAATTAGAGGCTTGAACTACCTCATAATAACATGAAGGATCGGTTGAATCAATGCTCTTAGCAACACTTTGAGCATAAACCACTAGGTTTCCTTCACAATATTTCTGTGGTGGTTGTACTTCTCGTATTTTCCTATCATGAGCCAACTTATAATTAGTTAACTGAGATGGTGAGGGTACTTGAGGGTTGGATGGAACCCTAAATAGATCCGAAACAACTTCAAACTTGCAAGAATCAGGATTTTGTCATGTCGTAGCAATGTCTTGTGACTCTTCATCAGCACGAGAATTCTGTTCATTGTATTGTTGTGATGTTTTTGTTCGTCAAGACGTCGCCCCCCAGCTTTTGACTCCATGTTGCTCAAGACACTATGATTTGTTGTCTCTTTGAAAGTAAACGTCCCCTTTTCTAATCGAAACATGGAAGATTCATCAAGTGTAACACCTCAGCTAACAATTATTTTGTCAGATTTCGAACACCACTACTTAAAACCTTTTGTACCGGCAGAGTATCCTAGAAAGATGCATTTAACGACCCTTGGTTCGAGCTTTTCGTGGCTAAGTTTAACATAAGCAGGACAATTGAAAATTCTAAGATAAGAATAATTGGGAGGATTACTTGATCATATCTCCTTTGAAACTTTACTGTTCAATGCTTAATGAGGAGATCAATTTACTAAATAACTTTCCAGGTTTACGGCTTCAGGCCAAAATTCCTTCCCTAAGCCTAGCATTAGAAAGCATGCATCGAGCCTTTTCTAGCAAGGTTCTGTTCATTCTTTCTGCAACTCTATTCTACTGTGGAGTTCCAACAATGATACGATGTCTTTCAAATCCTTCTCGTTTACAGAAACCATTAAACTTTGACGAACAGAACTCAAGACCATTATTCGTTCTCAACCGCTTCACAAATTTTCTGGTTTATTTTCCTAATAGTGTCTTCCACTATTTGAAGATTTTGAAGACATCGTTTTTCTGTTTCAAGAAATAAACCAAAACTTTTCTAGAGTGATCATCAATAAAAGTTAATAAATATTTATTACTTCCTTTTGAGATATCAGAAGATGGACTCCATAAATTGAAATAAATGTAATCTAGAGTCCCTTTTTTTTCTGTGTATTGCTGAATCGAAATTGACTTAGTTTTGTTTCTCGAAAATGCAATGATCATAGAATCCTAACTTACTAACTCCAGTGTCTTTTAGAAGACCTCTATTGCACAAGATTGTCATACCTTTCTCACTCATATGACCTAGTCGCATGGGACAAAGTTTGGTTGAATCAGAATCAATGGAGATAGAGTAATTGTAACACCCCTAACCTGTATTCATCGTCAGAATAGGGTTACGGAGTATTACTTGACTTACAACACTTTTAAACATACATTTCATATACAATTTATCAATTCAAATACAATTCAATAACAATCAATCATAGTGTCCCTTAAACGAGCCTACGAGGCCTTAAACATGAATTGGGAGTGGTTCGGGACTAAACTGAAAACTCAGAAAATTTTTCAACACTTAGCAAATTTTTCTTCAAAATAGGGGACACACGCCCGTGTGACCAGGCCGTGTGTTTCACACGGCCAACAAGCACACCTGTGTCACAGGCCGTGTGGACATTCGAAATGGAAGCACATCGCCGTGTCCAAGCCCGTGTCCTACCCCGTGTCCAAACAAGTGACGTTACTGACTTGGGTCACACGGCCAACCACACGCCCGTGTGTCTAGCCCATGTGCCCTTTGAAATGGCCACACACGCCCGTGTGCTAGGCCGTGCCAAACCTGTAGGGTATACTGACTTATGCAACACGGCCAAGTCACACGCCCGTGTGCTAGGCTGTGTGGCAATTAGGGGAGTATACTGACTTGTGCCACACGGCCAATCACACGCCCGTGTGTGAGACCGTGTGGAGCATACTAACTTCATTTCAATTTCAACACCAGGTGACACACGCCCGTGTCTCTGCCCGTGTGGACAAAAATAGGCTATTTACCAAGCCAATTTGCCACCCACAACCTTATATACCTAAGCAAACCAAATGGCACCAACTCATAGCACAATAGAACATCTATTCTAATCATATTCAAGACTATTTCATACCATTTCAAATACTAATAACCAACATGCTTATATCTCAAGTTTTACTCAACCAAAACCTATTAAAATACATATACCAATCAACTAGTTAAATCATTACCTAACATACCTCATTTTGTACCAATTCACATGCAAGGTACCAATTCCACAAACTTCATAATATGGTAATTCACATATCCATCCAAGAACTCAATATCAACCATATATGCACACATAAACACGTAACCAAATCCACCAAATTAAGCCAAATCTCATGGCTATATTTACAAACGAAAACATATACATTTACAAGCCATTATAAATGACAAAAATCTTTATCAATCCATAATAAAAATGACTCAAAATACCTATACATACCATATACTCAAAACATAGTTTCAAAAGTACTAAAGAGTCAATGGATAGTGTGGTGAAGTCTCCGACGATCCCCGAATTCGAGCTAGCTTTGAAATTACTATAAAACATAGAAAAACAACAAAGTAAGCTATATAGCTTAGTAAGCTCGTATGTTAACAATAAGCAACTACCATCATTCATTAATCATTCATATAATGGAAAAGAATGTACAACAATTCTATTAAATCTCAAGCTATCAAATGATCATTCATATAACTTACCAAGGAACTCATCAATTTCATAGTTTTCAATACTCAATTCATTTCCTTACGTACCTGTACCATCTTGTACCAATCTCATATTCAACCACTTCCTTCTTTTACTCGTTGAACCATTCGGAATAGAAGTCGGATACTCAAGGTCTCTCACGATAAGTACCTATACTCTGGTCCGAAGCCAAATTAAGGTAACTTATTCGAAAATCTGATATCATGGCCCGAAGCCAAATCAGTCGATATGCATGCCCTGAAGCCAAATCGGTTTATCTCACACCCGAAGTGCTATTAACATGGCCCGAAGCCAATTCAAAGTATACCTAATGACATGTCACTAGCATCCTAAACTATTCCTAAGGTTCAAACGAGATTTCAACTGTCGAATCATCGTCAAATCATTTTCGGACTTGTCCGTAATCGCATAATCACAATTCATGCTATATCAAAGCATATAAAATGCATTTGTAATGAAATTATAAGATACGAACTTACCTCGGATGTTAAAACGGTAAATCGAGTCGATTAGTCGATAACTTTATCTTTTCCCCGATCCAAGTCCGTTTTTCACTTTTCTTGATCTAATTATATTCAAAATTAACTTATTTAATAATATATTCATTCAATTTAGTCCAAAACACTCTTTAAGGCATATTTACACTTTTACCCCTAAACTTTCACATTTTTACAATTTAGTCCTTATTTTATAAAATCACAAATTCATGCAATTTAGTCACCACCGATGCTATCCGAATTTCTCTAGTACTCATATTAGCCCATATTTCTCATTTATTTCACATTTTAACTACTAACTTTACACATTTCTCAATTTAATGTCTATTTTGTATTTTTACTAAAAATCACTTAACGAAACTTGTTTAACTATCATCAACTATTCAAAATCTATCATCAAACATCAAAATACTCATGTATTCATCAATGGAATCATTAAAAATCTTTAATAGTTTTGCAAAATAGTCCCTGGGCTAGCTAGTACTAGATGCAACGATCTCAAAAACATAGAAATCATTAAAAACCAAGTAAAAATACATACCTAATTGAAGAGATTAGGGTTGCTGAAATTTAAACATGAAAATAGATTTCTCCCTTATGAATTTCAGTTGAAGATGATAACATTAAGTGAGTATTTTATTTTGTTTTTATTTATTACAACTTAATTTCTAAATACCAAAATTAACCTTGTTTATAAAACATAAAAAGATCTTAATACTTATCCATACTTGTCCACCCAAGCTAAAAATGGTCTAATTATCACTTAAGGACCTTAACTTTAAGGTTCTATAGCTAGTAGATACTTTTAGCTAATAGAACTCCACTTTTACACTTTACGCGATTTAGTCCTTTTTATCAAATTAACCATTCAAACAATAAAATTTCTTAACGAAATTTTCACACAATCACTCAATCATACTGTAGACATTAAAAAAATAATAAAATAAATATTTTGACCTTAAATTTGTGGTCCCAAAACCACTTTTCCGATTTGACTAAAAACGGGCTGTTACAACTCTCCCCCCTTAATGATTTTCGTCCCCGAAAATCTTACCAATGAATAGGTTAGGGTACTATTTTCTCATAGCTTCCTCGGGCTCCCACGTAGCCTCTTCAACATCGTGTCATTGCCAAAGTACTTTTACAAGAGCTATGCTTTTATTTCTCAACTGTTTAACCTCACGTGCTAGAATTCTGATCGATTTTTCGTTATACGTCATATTAGATTGAATTTCAATCTCTGACGGAGAAATCACATGTGATGGATCAGATCTATATCGACGTAACATCGACACATGAAATACATTATGAATCTTTTCTAATTTCAATGGTAAAGGTATTCGATATGCTACTGGCCCTATTCTTTTAATGATCTCATACGGCCCGATGAACTGCGGACTCAATTTGCTTTTGCGATCGAAACAAAGTATTTTCTTCCACAGGGAGACTTTCAAGAACACTTTGTCGCCGATCTGGAATTGAATGTCTTTTCGTTTCAAATCCGTGTACGATTTCTGATGATCTGAAGCTACTTTCAAACAGTCATGAATTACTTTCACTTTCTCTTCGGTTTTCTCTAACCAAATCAACCCCGTGAATCTGTTTCTCACTCAGCTCGGTCCAATACAATGGAGTTCGGCATTTGCGACCATATAAAGCTTCATACGGTGCCATCTTTAAGCTCGATTGAAAGCTATTATTATACTCAAATTCAACCAGCGAAAAATATTTCTCTCAGTTACCTTCGTACTATAAAACACAACATCAGAGCATATCTTCGAGAACCTGAATTACTCTATCAGACTGACCATCGGTTTGCGGATGAAAAGCAGTACTAAAATACAATTTCGTACCTAGAGCTTCTTGCAATTTCTTTCAAAACAGCGATATGAATCTCGGGTCTCTATCTGAAATAATTGAAACTGGCACCCCGAGCAATCTAACGATCTCGGCAATATACAATTTAGCTAATCTATCGAGTGAATAGTCAGTACGTACCGAAATAAAATGTGCTGATTTCGTCAGTCGATCAACGACAACCCAAATTGTATCTTTCTTTTTAGGAGACAGGGGTAATTCTGATACGAAATCCATAGTCACTCTATCCCATTTCCACTCCGGTATCATCACAGGATGAAGCAAACCTGAAGGTATGAAACACCCCAAACCCAGCCCACGAGCTTTAACCAGATTTGGTATGTTCCTCAAGTAAACCTGTTCAAAATTATTTTGTTCTTAGGAAAACTTGTGTAATTTTAAGAAAAATATTGTTTTGGGTTGGGCTTGTGTTGAAAACAGGTTCGTTTTATATTGAAATCCCTTTTATCTTAAGTGACAAAATATTTAGGGTTTAGTTTAAAAGAAATTTTAATTAAATTTTAATAGATAAAATTCATAATCATAATAAATAAAAATAAGTGTAAAGTAATTCAACTATGGCCTTATGGCCTTATTACATCAAATAATTCCCAAAATAATTCAAAGTACTAAAATAAATTCAAGAGTCCTCAAAAATATAAACTTCATGTTGAGCATGGCCACCACAAGTTCTGCCGTCCCGGTCCATCACTGTTCATCACCTGAAAAATGTTCCCCAACGGGGTGAGTCAAACAGACTCAATGTGTACACGACACTAAATCATAATAGAATCAGGCATATCACATATTACACATTCAAAACATAGAATACGAGTTATGATGCATTCCCAAACCCAAACCTAGTTGTCCATCCGCTCCACACCCCGCACTGCCGGTCACACACACCGTGGGATTACTAAGTCGACCCTCCTTCCGCTACACTCCAAATCTGCGGTCTTAGGTCACGCATGATACCGTGGTCTTAGGTCACCACTTTTAGATTATCGTGGTCTTAGGTCACCACTTTTCGAGATATCACAGTCTTAGATCACCGTGTTCGTGGTCTTAGGTCACCACATTCACTTCCCCTTTCAAAACAAAACCATATGCCCCATATAATAATATGCATAATATGCCGAGTTCACATTCTTATCATATTCACATGTTACAAATAACATTTTTCATATTCCTAGTAGAAGTAGGAAACGCACTGAGTATTTAGTACCATAACATGGTACCTTAGCCACTTTCATATTCTTAATATCACATATTTTAATTAAACACACCATAAAACATATTAAGAATTAGTGTGGGGTACACACTGATACACTTAGCGGTTCACTTAAATCCCGAAAAACCGATCTATCGCTTTAGATCCTAAATCCTACATTTGGCCACATTTAGTATTTTAGGAAAAAGCCTATTCGGCTAATTTAATCAAATCCTGAAGGATTATCGTATCCACTTTCTTACCTTGCTGCCGATTTGATAATTAATCAAATCCCGGAAACTTGTATTCTTCCCCTTTGAAATCGGCTAATCACTAGATCCCTTGAATCGGTTAGTTTTCGGCTTAAAACACATAAAAATAGATCTAACTACTAAAATAGGCCTTGGCCGAATATTCATAGTCACTTACCTTAAGGATCTTAAATCCCGAAATTATCCACTGGTTATAGCTTCTGTCGAAATCCCTAAAACCACATGTTAGATCAACTTCTAACCTTTAATCACAATCAATGGCCCTTGGCCGAATGTCAGATATGACTTACCTTGATGGTCAAATCCCGAAGATCTTTTCCTTTATAGTCGACTATGGCAAAAATCCCGAAAGAATCCCTTTCTTGAAGAAATCGACAGCACCTATGCTTGAAGCCCCTCAAAGATTCGGCTTTCGATGGATTGGAATGAAAAGAGAAGGAAGAATAAAGATGGAGGATTCGGCTATGGCTTCTAATGGAGAGGAAAATATTCGGCTAGGTTCCAACAATTACTTAATCTCGACTTGACAAAAGAAAAGAAAGAAAAGAAGAGAAGAGAGCACTAAGAATTCGGCAGAGAAAGGAGGAAGCACAAATTGATGAGTAGCCCTCCTTCCTTCCTTTTATAGCCGAAATTATCATCTAAAGAGTCCCTTACTTGGCCACCACTCCTCTATCTGATAACTTTATCCTTTAATTATCACTTAAAATAAAAGATAATTCAGCAACTATCCTTACTTAGCCGAAATTATTAAACTCAAAGTCCCTTACTTATCCACTATTTATAAAATAATAAAAGCTCCTAATTTATAGCCATGTGCCGTCCACCTCAGTCTTCTGGAAGCAAAAATAAAACCTCCTTTATTTGCTTCCCAAGTGACTCGAACTCAGGCCCATTCCTCTTGCATATGGCGCCATTTCCATATGCCCTAAGTGGCATCTTCAGACCATTTTTCCAAGCCTGTTTGTGTGTCAAATTTCACAAACTTTTTCTATTAAGGCCACCTTGCCTTAATTTCCCCTTTTAAACCTTAAAACTCGTCATTTCTAGGTCATTTCTAAGTTTCCAAAAATTTTCGATCGGCTCTGTAAACTTGACATTTCCTTACATTTCCATGACATTTCCTTACATTTCCAAGACATTTCCTTACATTTCCATGACATTTCCTTACAAGACATTTCCTTACATTTCCAAGGTTCTAAAAATGTTCACTTTCCTCTTTTAAACTTAACATTTCCATACATTTCCGTGTTTCCAAAAGTGTTCAAAATATATTCATAACACATAAGATATGTCGTTTCGCATAATTAAACCAAAAATGCATAGGCCCTTTTCAGGATGTTACTGGTTCTACCCTCAAAAATAATTTTGTCCTCGAAATTACTTATTAACGAATAATCATACATCTTAACTCACCTTGACTACGCTTATGTCTGCGTGACTCGATCTTAATAGAACCATCATACTTTCTAGGCACAGTCTCTAAGTTCACGTCCCCTAGAACTCATTTCTAACGTCGCGATTTAATCTGATTAAAAAGTTTTATGCATCAGAAATTTTGTTCCACTGATTATTCGCGAACAGTTTTATGAAAAGAGATGTTCAGAAGTAGTTCTTTCGATCAACCAAAGTTTCTAGTTCAAGGTCACTACTCTAACTCAGGGAGTCACATTCACATTCATAAGCAGAGACACATTCATTTTTCCACGAAGTCACATTCATTCACAACATCATTCACTACACTTTTATGGCCATTCCATCCATTTCCCTACCCAGGGGTAATTTTGTCTTTTCCCCTACAGGGGTATTTTGGTAATAAATCAGGGTCAATTCGAAAATATTTTTCAAATTAGAGGTATTTTAGAATTTACAAAATCTCTGGGTTATTTTGTGTTCCAAATCAGAGGTGTTGCAAAAATTTCAGAAATCGAGGTTATTTCGGTAATTTTGGAAGTCAAGGGCAGTTCCGTAAACTCTCCAAATCAGGGTATCTTGTTATTTGTAAAACAGAAGTTTTTGATATCTTTGTAAAGTAGAAATATTTTAACAAAAGTCGAGGGTATTTTTGAAAATCTTAAAACTAAGGGTATTTTAGTAAGTTACAATGCAAGGGCATTTTTTTTTGTAATTTTGTAAATCGGAGATATTTTGGAAAAATTTTCACAATAGTCCTTTACTACAATTAAAAGGGTAATTTAGGGATTTTAAAACTAGGGTTTATAACAACACGGCTAGTTCCCTTTCGGGTTTTAGTCATTGTGTTTAGCCTATGACCGAGTCCTCTTGGTTAGGGTGAACCGAAGCTACGCACTGCAGGCGGGATTCCAGCGAAGAGGAGGTGAGTCACTAGGATTGCTTAAGTACTGTGCTCTTAGGATCTAATCCTAGACATGCGCACAATGGTTACCACACCCTAACTCGGCGTCTTAGTCATAGGTTTGTTTAATGGAATTAAGTCTTATGTGTTTGTGTTTGAGTAAACTAGTCCTAGGGTTCAAGTTCCTATCATGCTATTCTACATTCCATTCCTCTTCTACCCTTCCATAATTCATAACATAAACCACATAATCACACAAATGGTTGGGGTACTTACCTGGTGGACTGCGGGTCGGAGACTTAGGTGCCATGCCGGAAAAACCTGCTCATTTTCAAAAATACTTTCATAAAACTCATTTGGGCTCGATTTGAAAACGTTTTGGGCCTTAGCCCCATGTGTCGAGAGTTTAAAGCGGGGTTTGATAATAAATCGAAACACCCCAAACCCGGCCCACGAGCTTTGACCAGATTTGGTATGTTCATCAAGTAAACCGGTTCAAAATTCTTTTGTTCTTAGGAAAACTTGTGTGATTTTAAGAAAAATATTGTTTTGGGTTGGGCTTGTGTTGAAAACAGGTTCGTTTTATATTGAAATCCCTTTTATCTTAAGTGACAAAATATTTAGGGTTTAGTTTAAAAGAAATTTTAATTAAATTTTAATAGATAAAATTCATAATCATAATAAATAAAAATAAGTGTAAAGTAATTCAACTATGGCCTTATGGCCTTATTACATCAAATAATTCCCAAAATAATTCAAAGTACTAAAATAAATTTAAGAGTCCTCAAAAATATAAACTTCATGTTGAGCATGGCCACCACAAGTTCTGCCGTCCCGGTCCATCACTGTTCATCACCTAAAAAAATGTTCCCCAACGGGGTGAGTCAAACAGACTCAATGTGTACACGACACTAAATCATAATAGAATTAGGCATATCACATATTGCACATTCAAAACATAGAATACAGGTTATGATGCATTCCCAAACCCAAACCTAGTTGTCCATCCGCTACACACCCCCGCACACGCCGGCTACCACACCGTGGGGACTACTAAGTCGACCCTCCTTCCGCTACACTCCAAATCTGCGGTCTTAGGTCACCGCATCATCGTGGTCTTAGGTCACCACTTTTAGATTACTGTGGTCTTAGGTCACCACTTTTCAGATATCACGGTCTTAGATCACCGTGTTCGTGGTCTTAGGTCACCACATTCACTTCCCCTTTCAAAACAAAACCATATGCCCCATATAATAATATGCATAATATGCTAGAGTTCACATTCTTATCATATTCACATGTTACAAATAACATTTTTCATATTCCTAGTAGAAGTAGGAAACGTACCTGAGTATTTAGTACCATAACATGGTACCTTAGCCACTTTCATATTCTTAATATCACATATTTTAATTAAACACAGCCATAAAACATATTAAGAATTAGTGTGGGGTACACACCTGATACACTTAGCGGTTCACTTAAATCCCGAAAAACCGATCTATCGCTTTAGATCCTAAATCCCTACATTTGGCCACATTTAGTATTTTAGGAAAAAGCCTATTCGGCTAATTTAATCAAATCCAGAAGGATTATCGTATCCACTTTCTTACCTTGCTGCGATTTGATAATTAATCAAATCCCGGAAACTTGTATTCTTCCCTTTGAAATCGGCTAATCACTAGATCCCTTGAATCGGTTAGTTTTCGCTTAAAACACATAAAAATAGATCTAACTACTAAAATAGGCCTTGGCCGAATATTCATAGTCACTTACCTTAAGGATCTTAAATCCGAAATTATCCATTTGGTTATAGCTTACGCCGAAATCCCTAAAACCACATGTTAGATCAACTTCTAACCTTTAATCACAATCAATGGCCCTTGGTGAATGTCGATATGACTTACCTTGATGGTCAAATCCTCAAGATCTTTTCCTTTATAGTCGACTATGGCAAAAATCCCAAAAGAATCCCTTTCTTGAAGAAATCGACAAAGACCTATGCTTGAAGCCCTCAAAGATTCGGCTTTCGATGGTTTGGAAAGAAAAGAGAAGGAAGAATAAAGATGGAGGATTCGGCTATGGCTTCTAATGGAGAGGAAAATATTCGGCTAGGTTCCAACAATTACTTAATCTCGACTTGACAAAAGAAAAGAAAGAAAAGAAGAGAAGAGAGCACTAAGAATTCGGCAGAGAAAGGAGGAAGCACAAATTGATGAGTAGCCCTCCTTCCTTCCTTTTATAGTCGAAATTATCATCTAATGAGTCCCTTACTTGGCCACCACTCCTCTATCTGATAACTTTATCCTTTAATTATAACTTAAAATAAAAGATAATTCAGCAACTATCCTTACTTAGCCGAAATTATTAAACTCAAAGTCCCTTACTTATCCACTATTTATAAAATAATAAAAGCTCCTAATTTATAGCCATGTGCCGAGTCACCTCGAGTCTTCTGGAAGCAAAAATAAAACCTCCTTTATTTGCTTCCCAAGTGACTCGAACTCAGGCCCATTCCTCTTGCATATGGCGCCATTTCCATAGGCCCTAAGTGGCATCTTCAGACCACTTTTCCAAGCCTATTTGTGTGTCAAATTTCACAAACTTTTTCTATTAAGGCCACCTTGCCTTAATTTCCCCTTTTAAACCTTAAAACTCGTCATTTCTAGGTCATTTCTAAGTTTCCAAAAATTTTCGATCGGCTCTGTAAACTTGACATTTCCTTACATTTCCATGACATTTCCTTACAAGACATTTCCTTACATTTCCAAGACATTTCCTTACATTTCCATGACATTTCCTTACAAGACATTTCCTTACATTTCCAAGGTTCTAAAAATGTTCACTTTCCTCTTTTAAACTTAACATTTCCATACATTTTTAGGTTTCCAAAAGTGTTCAAAATATATTTATAACACATAAGATATGTCATTTCGTACAATTAAAACAAAAATGCATAGGCCCTTTTCAGGATGTTACAAGGTACTTGATGGTCGGCTTTCACTTGCTGACAAATTAAACACTTCGATACAAATTCAGAAATATCTCGTTTCATACCAGACCACCAATACGATTTCTTCAAATCATTATACATTTTAGTACTCCCAGGATGAACGGATAAACAACCACTATGTGCCTCGTATAAAATTTTCTGAATCAACTCTAGACTTTTCGATACGCAAATTCTATCTCGGAACTTTAAACATTCATCGAATCCGATTTTGTACTCTGAATCACTAGTCGACTCGCATTGCACTCTTTTGGCTTGCATATCACTATCACATTTCTAAGCTTCGTAAATTTGCTGTAGAATTACTGGTTTAGCTTTTAACTCAGCTAAAATCGAACCATCATCAGATAATGTCAACTGTGTATTCATTGCTCTCAAGGCAAACAACGATTTTCTACTCAAAGCATCCACGACTACATTCACTTTCCCCGGGTGATAATCAGTCACTAACTCATAATCTTTCAATAGCTCAAACCATCTCTATTGTCGCAAATTCAAATCTTTCTGAGTCATAATATGCTTTAAACTTTTATGATTGGTAAAGATGTGGCATTTTTCACCGTACAAATGATGATGCCAAATTTGTAGTGCAAACACTATAGCGGCCAACACTAAATCGTGCGTCGGATAGTTTTTTTTCATGCGGCTTCAACTGTCTGGAAGCATAAGCTATCACTTTTCCCTCTTGCATCAACACACAGCCCAAACCATTCAGTGACGCATCACTGTAAATCACAAATTCTTTACTCGACTCAGGTTGAACCAGCACTGGTGCCTCAGTTAACAATGCTTTCAATTGATCGAAACTTCGTTGACATTTATCGGACCATTCAAACTTTACAACTTTCTGTAGCAGTCTGGTCATCAGTGTAGCAATCATCAAAAACCCTTTAACGAAGCGTCGATAGTAACCAGCCAATCCCAAAAAGCTTCTGACTTTGGATACATTTCTAGGTGGTTTCCAATCAATAACTGCAGAAATCTTGCTCGGATCAACTCGAATGCCTTCCGCAAAAACTATGTCCCAAAAATCCAACTTCCCGAAGCCAGGACTCACATTTGCTGAATTTAGCATACAGTTACTTATCTCTCAAGGTCTGCAACACAATCCTTAAATGCTCGGCATGCTCAGATTCATCTTGCGAATAAATTAGAATGTCGTCAATTAACACAACAACAAATCTATCTAAATACGGTCTACATATTCGATTCATCAAATCCATAAAAATGGCAGGAGCATTAGTTAATCCAAAAGTCATAAAAAGGAATTCAAAATGTCCATCCTCGTTCTGAATGCAGTTTTTGGCACATCTGAGTCTTTAACTCGCAACTGATAATAGCCAGATCTCAAGTCAATCTTTGAAAACACTGTTGCACCTTTCAACTGATCAAACAAATCGTCTATTCTCGGCAACGGATACTTATTATTTATCGTAACTTTGTTGAGCTAACGATAGTCAATACACATTCTCATTGATCTATCTTTCTTCATTACGAACAATACAGGTGCAGCCCAGTGTGAAAAACTAGGTCGTGCAAAGCCTTTATCTGTTAACTCTTGCAATTGAGCTTTCAACTCTTTCGACTCAATCGGAGCCATTCTGTACGGAGCTATAGATATTGGTGAAGTTCCCGGTACTAATTCAATAGCAAACTCAATCTCCCTGGCTGGTGGCAACCAAGACAATTCTTCTGGAAATACATCCGGATATTCACAAACTACAAGTACCGATTCAATCTTCTTTTCAGACACCTTGGTATCTAAAACATATGCTAAGGCATTACAACCTTTTCTTACATATCTCTAAGCCGACATCGATGAAATCACTATTGGTAATCCATTCGACTCATCAGATTCAATCCGAAAAATTTCATTATCCTGACACTTCAATTCTATAATCTTTCGTCTACAGTTCACAATAGCATCATGTAGAGTTAACCAATCCATTCCCAGAATCACATCGAACTCATCAAATGGTAAAAGCATCAAGTCAGCCGAAAAACAGTAACCCCGAGTCATTAAAAGACAATTCTTGAAAACTTTATCAACTAAAACTTATTTGCCTAAGGGGTTCGATACTTTAATCACAAACTCAGTAGACTCAACAGGCAAACTCTTATTAAACACCAAATTCATACATATATAAGAGTGTGTCGATCCAGGGTCAATTAGAACAATCACATTAGTATCGTAAAGAGAGAATGTACCGGTAATAACATCTGGGGACGACGCTTCTTCGCGAGTGCGAATAGCATAGGCTCTAGCAGGTGCTCTGGCCTCGGATCTCACAGCTAAGTCCCTAGTTATACCTCTACCACTGGATACATTTCCCGTATTTCTCAGTGGTCTCCCTCTCGTATTCGTGTTGCTCGATCTTGCATTTTGAACTTTTTCTTTCCCTGATAACTCTGGACAGTCTCGAATAAAGTGATCTGGTGAACCACATTTAAAACAAGCTTTAGTACTCTTATTCCAGCATTCACCAAAATGTCTTCTCCCACACTGTTGACACCCGGGTTTGTTATTTCTCACACTACCAACACTCGGGACAGATGTAGCTTGAGCTTTAGAATTCACAGTTTGATTTCCACGATCTCTATTCTGATATCCCACTGATGCATTAAATCTACTATACGAATCTCATAATTTCTTTAATGAAGAATGAGAAGGTTTATTCATCGATCTTTTCCTCGAATCTCTAGCCTCTGAATCAGCTTTCTTCTTTTCTCAGCTAAAGTCTTCAGCTTTGCAAGCCCGGCCAACTAACACAACAAATTCTTTTAAATCTAAAATCCCAACCAGAAGTTTAATGTCTTCGTTCAGCCCATCAACAAACCGCTTGCACATTATCTCTTCAGTAGAAACATACTCTCGAGCATATTTACTTAACCGTACGAATTCTTTTTCATACTCGGTTACGGTCATACGACCTTGTTTCAATTCTAGAAATTCTTTATGCTTTTGATCAAGGAACCGTTGACTGATGTATTTCTTCCGGAACTTGGTCTGAAAGAACTCCCAGGTGACTCTCTCTCTCGGCACCACTGATACTAACGTATTCCACCACTGATAAGCAAAGTCTCTAAAAAGGGAAATAGCACACTTTAATCATTCAGCCGATGTACAAGAAAGTTCATCAAACACTCTGATCGTATTTTCAAGCCAAAACTCGGCTTTCTCAGGGTCATCATCAACATTAGCTCTGAACTCTTCAGCCCCGTGTTTACAGATCTTATCAACTGGAGGCTTATTCAATCTTAAAAGCTCGACTCCTTGAGAAGCTATAGGAACCGGTTGGGGATTAGGAGGGGGTGGAGGTTGTTGAGCAGCCGGGTTCGTTTGAATATTTTGAGTAAACCATTCGTTCATCATTTGGAAGAAGGCTTCTTTAGCCTCTCCTCCCTGACTGCCCTTACGGGTCTAGAATCAGAGGGCGCTGTCCATTAAGCGGGAGCAGGCGCATTACTTTCAACCTCATCTGCTATCGCACGATTGGGATCCATTTTCTATATAAAAATACATTTTCAAATGTCAAGAGTCATCACACTATCACAGTTTATATATGGCATGTATAGCTAGACTCTCACACACGCTACGTTAGTTCTAGAATCGACTAAACCGTAGCTCTGATACCAATAAATGTAACACCCCTCACCCGTATTCATCGTCAGAATAGGGTTACAAAGTATTACCAGACTCACAACACTTTTAAACATACATTTCATATACAATTTATCAATTCAAATACAATTCAATCACAATCAATCATAGTGTCCCTTAAACGAGCCTACGAGGCCTAAAATATGAATTGGAAGTGGTTCGGGACTAAACCAAAAACTCAGGAAATTTTTCAACACTTAGCAATTTTTTCTTCAAAACAGAGGACACACACTCGTGTGTCTCACACGGCAACCAGATACACCCGTGTCACAGGCCGTGTGGACATTCGAAATGGAAGCACATGGCCGTATCCCAGCCCGTGTCCCTACCCCGTGTCCAAACAAGTGAGGTTACTGACTTGGGTCACACGGCCAACCACACGCCCGTGTTTCTAGCCTGTGTGCCAGGCCGTGTGCTAGGCCATGCCAAACCTGTAGGGTAACTGACTTATGCAACACGGTCAAGTCACACGCCCGTGTGCTAGGCCGTGTGCCAAGTAGGGGAGTATATTGACTTGTGCCACACGTCTAAACACATGCCCGTGTGTGAGACCATGTGGAGCATACTAACTTCATTTCAATTTCACCACCAGGGGACACACAGCCGTGTATCATGACCGTGTGTCACACACGACAGAGACACACGCCCATGTGGACAAAAATAGGCTATTTACCAAGCCAATTTGCCACCCACAATCTCACGTACCTAAGCAACCCAAATGGCACCAATTCATAGCACAATAGAACTTCTATTCTAGCCACATTCAGGACAATTTCATACCATTTCAAATACTAATAACCAACATGCTTATATCTCAAGTTTTACTCAACAAAACCTACTAAAATACATATACCAATCAACTAGTTAAACCATTACCTAACATACCTCATTTTGTACCAATTCACACGCAAGGTACCAATTCCACAAACTTCATAATATGGTCATTCACATATCCATCCAAGAACTCAATATCAACCATATATGCACACATAAACACGTAACCAAATCCACCAAACTAAGCCAAATCTCATGGCTATATTTACAAACCAAAACATATACATTTACAAGCCATTATAAAAGACCAAAATCTTTATCAATCCATAATCAAAATGACTCAAAATACCTATACATGCCATATACTCAAAACATAGTTTCAAAAGTACCAAAGAGTCAGTGGATAGTGTGGTGAAGTCTCCGACAATCCCCGAACCCGAGCTAGCTTTGAAATCACTATAAAACATAGAAAAACAACAAAGTAAGCTATATAGCTTTGTAAGCTCGTATGTTAACAATAAGCAACTATCATGATTCATTAATCATTCATATAATGGAAAATAATGTACAACAATTCTATTAAATCTCAAGCTATCAAATGATCATTCATATAACTTACCAAGGAACTCATCAATTTCATAGTTTTCAATACTCAATTCATTTCTGTACGTACCTATACCATCCCGTACCAATCTCATATTCAACCACTTCCTTCTTTTACCCGTTGAACCATTCAGAATAGAAGTTGGATACTCAAGGTCTCACACGATAAGTACCTATACCATGGCCTGAAGCCAAATCAAAGTAACTTATCCGAAATTCTAATATCATGGCCCAAAGTTAAATCAGTATATCTCGCACCCGAAGTGCTATTAACATGGCCCGAAGCCAATTCAAAGTATACCTAATGACATGTCACTAGCATCCTGAACTATTCCTAAGGTTCAAACGAGATTTCAACTGTCGAATCATCATCAAATCATTTTCAAACTTGTCCGTAATCACATAATCACAATTCATGCTATATCAAAGCATATAAAATGCATTTGTAATGAAATTATAACATACGAACTTACCTCGGATGTTAAAACGATGAATCGAGTCGATTAGTCGATAACTTTATCTTTTCCCTGATCCAAGTCCATATTTCGCTTTTCTTGATCTAATTATATTCAAAATTAACTTACTTAATCATCTATTCATTCAATTTAGTCCAAAACACTCTTTAAGGTATATTTACACTTTTACCCCTAAACTTTCACATTTTTACAATTTAGTCCTTATTTCATAAAATCACAAATTCATGCAATTTAGTCACCACTCATGCTAGCTGAATTTCTATAGTACTCATATTAGCCCATATTTCTCATTTATTTCACATTTTAACTACTAACTTTACACATTTCTCAATTTAATGCCTATTTTGTATTTTTTACTCAAAATCACTTAACAAAACTTGTTTAACTATCACCAACTATTCAAAATCTATCATCAAACATCAAAATACTCATGTATTCATCAATGGCATCATTCAAAATCTTTAACAATTTTGCAAAATAGTCCCCGGGCTAGCTAGTACTAGATGCAACAATCTCAAAAACATAGAAATCATTAAAAATCGAGTCAAAATACATACCTAATTGAAGAGATTAGGGTTGCCAAAATTTAAACATGAAAATAGATTTCTCCCTTATGAATTTCTGTTGAAGATGATAACATTAAGTGATTATTTTACTTTGTTTTTATTTATTACAACTTAATTTCTAAATACCAAAATTAACCTTATTTATAAAACATAAAAACATCTTAATACTTGTCCATACTTGTCCACCCAAGTTAAAAATGGTCTAATTATCACTTAAGGACCTTAACTTTAAGGTTCTATAGCTATTAGATACTTTTAGCTAATAGAACTCCACTTTTACACTTTACGCGATTTAGTCCTTTTTATCAAATTGACCATTCAAACAATAAAATTTCTTAACGAAATTTTCACACAATCACTCAATCATACTGTAGACATTAAAATAATAATAAAATAAATATTTCATTGTTCACTCAATCATCACCCGACCTGAGCTATTAGATATTACAACTATAAAATGTTAACATTGTTCACCAACCAATCAAACCTAGCCAAAAAGATAATTTCATAATTAATTGCAATCATTTCCATGTTATTCAATCATATCAAAACCTAATTCGAGCTTATAGAACATTTAAAACAATCTGGGTACAATTCTAGATTAAATTAAAACTTTTACAAAAAATAGGTAAATAGTGTAAACAGGGGTCACAAGGCCAGTGGCCAAGCCGTGTGACAGAGCTCAGCCCATGTGGCCTAAGAACATGGCTGTGTAACCAATATGTGTAACTCTATGTGCCCATGTAATTTAGTGTTACACGATAGTGTTGCTAGGCCTTGTGTGCCTAAAAGTGCCTTCTAAAACAAACAATTTCAACCTAATTCATTAAAGCCACAAGTCATACCATTACCAACCATTAAACCTGCTTAAAATGTAACAGCCTGATTTTGGGCCTAGTCAGAACAGTGGTTTCGGGACCACAAATTCAATGTAAGAAAATTTATTTTTATTATATTTTTATGGTCTATGGTTTCACGAAATGATTTCGTGAAAATTTCGTTCGAAAATTTTGACGTTTGGGCACTCAATTTAGTCAAAAGGACTAAATTGTAAAAAGTGCAAAGGTTGAGTTCTACATGCTAGAAGTGTCCAATTGTTATGAAATTTTAAATTGGAGGTCCTTATATGATAATTAGACCATTATTTAAGTTGGTGGACAAAAAAGGACATGGTTAGACATGTTTCCAAAATTTTTCATTAAGGGCATTTTGGTCATTTAGTTATTAAAATGAATTGAAAACAAAATTAAAAGCCATTTTTTGTCCATATTCAACCCCTTGGCCGAAACTTGCATGGAGAAACCATGTCTAGGGTTTTTCAAGCTTCCAAGCTCGATTGTAAGTCCGTTCTAGCCCCGTTTTTAATGATTTTTACGTTTTTGAAATCCTCGTAACAAGATCTATCTATTTCTACCACTAATTTGAGATATGGTTAAAGTATAGGGTTTTGAACCATGATTAATATGTGTGTATTTTGATGTTTAATGGTAGAAAATGCATGTTTATGGTTAGAGAAATGACTTTTACTAGGTGATTTTCGGTAAAAATGCCTAAAAGGACTAATTTGTAAAAGTTATAAAATATGTCATAAAAGTGTGTTTTAATGGAAATTGTGGGATGTTATAGTTATGAAAATGGTTTGTCTAGGCTTCAAATACAAGGAAATTGAATAAAAATCATTTTACGAGCCTAGGGGCAAAAGTGTAAATATGATAAAGTTTAGGGGCAAAAATGTAATTTTACCATAATATGATTTTTGGACTGAATTGAATAGTATAATAACTTAATAAGTCAAATGTGATATTTTAGATAAAGAAAAACGAGTTTCGGACTTAGAACAGGGGAAAGGCGAATATTGGACGACTCAGTTCCTTTTGCCATTTTAAGTCGAGGTAAGTTCGTATGGTAAACATTAATGTTTATTTGTTAGATTGACGAATAATTTATGAAATTTCTCGTATTATTTGTTGAATATTAGAAACTAATGTTCGAACAAGTAAACGCATGGTTGAACTATTCTGTTCAGTGCTAAATGATAATTTGACGGAAAAGACCATGGACAAACCATGGCATAGTGTGACAATGTGAAAACTATGTGAAATTGTGACTAAGTGAATCCGGGTGCTGATCTAGTACGTCCTACCAGTGGCTGAGTATTCCTGTATATTGCGGATACCTGACAGCTTGTGTGAGCAGCACTGAGTAGTTACGTATGACCGACAACTTGTGTGAGCAGACTCGAGAATGTAAATGTGAATAGCTAGAGAACGAGCCTATGTGTGTTATGTGATTATGTGATGTCCGGGTGCTGGTCTTGTACGTCTACCAGTGGCTAGGTAGTCCTACATATGTTGCGGATACCTGACAGCTTGTGTGAGTAGCACTGTGTAGCTACGTCTGACCGACAGCTTGTGTGAGCAGATCCGTGAATGTTAAGTGATTCAGGTGCTGGTCTTATAAGTTCTACCAGTGGCTGGGTAATTCGGTATGTGTTGCGGATACCTGACAGCTTGTGTGAGCAGCACTGAGTAGTTACGTATGACCGACAGCTTGTGTGAGCAGACCCAAGAATGTAAATGTGAATAGCTCGAGAATGAGAATATATGTGAAATGTGATAAGAGGTAGCTTCGGCTACATATATGTGGCACGTATGTGCAAGCATTCCGAGTATCCATTAATATTCCAATGTGTTCAACGAGAAAATGACTAAAGTGTAAATGAATGTGAATATGTGACGATCAAGTGCAGGTATATGTATGTATACACTCATGAGCAATGTGCTCGGTATGTGATCAAATTTTGATAAGAATGTAAACGAGTAAGTTATACCTATGAGAATGACCTTGTGATTATAAGTCCATGCTTATGATGTATGAATATGTGGTAAATGTGATTGATGATTATGTGTGAGGCTTTTAGTCCAAATTAAATTGAGAAATGATATGTTCAAGTCTTTGTTGTTGATGTATAGTTTAAATTGGCCAATGAATGGCTTGTAAATATTTGATAATGACTAGTTATTGGAATGGATAACCATGGATATACTTTGGTGTTATATATGTGTAAATGAAAATTAATATAAAGGAAACATGAAAGAGTAAATTTAGCAATAAAACAGTTTGGACAGCAGCAGTTGTGTGACTTTGAAAAATCACCAAAAAATGGTGGAAATTGAATTAGAGGTTAAATGAGATATTAAATTAAAGCTTATTTAGTCTATTTCTACATAAAATAAACATAATAATCAAAAGAATTTCATATGGTGAGATATTTTAATTTTAGTGAGACAGGGTCAGAATGATTTTGGAATCCCCTGTTCCGAATTTGGAAATTCATTAAAAATTGTAAAAAAATAATAATGGGATAAAATTTATATTCTTGAATTTCTTAATGATTATATTTTCAAGAGAAACAAACGGGAACATAATTTGAGTTCTGTACAATGAGATAACTAATTTTTAGTAAAGAAGGGTCGGAACTGTCGGACAGTGAAACAGGGGAGACTTTAAAGAATAAATGGTACTGATTGGTTGAACCAAAAATTCTGGAAATTTTATGGTAAGAAGATATGTGAGTCTAGTTTCAGTAAAAATTATCGTATCTTAATTTAGAGTTCCGTAACTCTGGATAAAAATAATTTAGTGACTGTAACTCGAGTAAACAGCTCAAGATGAACATAAATGAATTGTGAAATTTTATGCAATAATGATGGTATTATCTTGAGAGCTTATAATCAGGATTGTTAAAAGCATGGTAATCAATTATTTATTATTTACGTACGTACTTACTAAGCTTTATAGCTTACTCCGTTGTTTTCCGTGTTTATAATGTACTCAGGTTAGCTCGGGTTGGAAGTCGCCGGAGAACCTGTTGGAAGTCGCCGGAGAACCTATCACACTATCAAGCTTACAATTTAGGTATCGATGATTTTATACTTAAGGATATGGCATGTATAGGGAACTTGATCATGTGTATATGTTACTATGAGTTGTCCTAGAAAAATGACCCATGATAGTCGGAGTTGATTGTTGTATAAGGCCATTTAATATGGCCAATAAATTGGTTATGCTATAAACTCATGATGATGCATTCCATGGTTGAGTAAATTGTATGCTATGACTTGTTACGTGTGTGTGGTGGATGTCTTGGTAGCTTTAATATGTCATGAAATGTGTCATTCAAGTTATACTCAAGTATGGGCATGATAGGGTATAAATTGGCTTGGAAAATAGCCAACTTCTTGGTGACACAGGTAGAGACACACGGCAGTGTGTCTCGGTGCAGTGTGGAGGACACACACGCCCTTCCACACCACGGACGTTTGACTCTCCAAAACAAGGAAATTTTCTAAATGTTCCTATAGTTTTAAAAGTTCTCGGTTTAGTCCCGAATCGCTCCCAAAGCATGTTTTGGGCCTCGTAGGCCCGCTTTAGGGACTTGATGATATAATATAAAAGTTTTAAATTTTAAACGAAAATTTATGCCTTGAATTTGTTCAGTTGCAAGTGTTACTATCTGGTAACGCCTCATACCCTATTCCAACGTTGAACACGGGTAAGGGGTGTTACATAAAATGCAACAAAACTTGCCAAAACACATCATACATCACCCAACCTAAGTGCCTAACCAATATGCCACCAATGGAACCACAATTCAAAATTTAACCATTCGCATTCGATACCTTTCATACCATAAGATTAATATCAAAGCAATTACTTTGCATCATTATTTCTTATACTAGCATAATTCCAATCAAAGTTCATTAAGGTACCTAAATCATATATACCAATTAAACCATCCAAAATTCCTTTAGGTAGCAAAACAAGACTATATCATCACACACTACAACTAACTAAAAAAACCATTTAAGTTTACATCAAAATACATACTTCATACATTAAATGACACACAAAACATAACCAAAATGCTTACAACCATACATTACCAAACCTTATCTACATGCCACTTATAATCGAGCCAAATAAAAAATTTACTACCGATAGAGTTGCTGGATAGTGTGATCTCCAACAAAGTTCCAATCGACAGCAAGAGTCCAAAAATCTACAAAGAAGATAAACCAAATAGGTTAAGCTTATGTAAAGCTTAGTAAGTTCATAATAAACTTAAAATTTAACTTAACATTACTATTGTAACTAAAACATTTCGCAATTAATTTTATAAACAAGGTCATGAGTTTATTTATTTCCTATACACACCACAAATCTCACAAGGTTAGTGAGTTCACTTATACGAAACATGTAACTTTTTCATGCCATAAACATTACAAGTAAACATATTTAAAACACAATTCAACCATTACCTATTCATTTAACAACTCACATTTCACTACAAATATCTATATCCAATATTCCATTTCATATATCTATTTTCATATAACTGGAACGATGGAAATGTGCAAGTGTACACAATCGCAACAAGTAATAAAGTGACAAGTAAAAGTCGAGTTATCGTACCCACAGGGACTGTAAAAGAATTATTTATGAAAGTAATTTTAAACACTTTGGTGAAGGAAAAATATTTGGTTTTAAAAAAAGATAAAAAAGAGAGTTAAAAACTAAGTGAAATAATTAAAATAAATTAAAGAAATTCTAGTGCACGATTCCAAATATGATTTAATCAAGATGATATAATTGTGTTGGATTAATTACATTCCTTTAACGTAGAATTATTAAACTTATGTTTATACTGCTACGAACGAATTCACGGCAACTCGGTAATTTGCTAACTACTGCTCATACATACTTATTAAATTAATAAATCTCTTAAACATTTTTCAATGTCAATCCAAGCGATTAATCAATCTTCACAAGCATATAAAAGATCAAGTGAGGTAACAGAGTATTTCTACCTTGAAACAGTTTAATCACAATAATCTTGCAAGTTATGCAAGGCATATGTATCGCTGAATACAATGCTAATTTAAACTTCAGCTACCTTAGAAGAATAAACATGCACTGATTAAGTATTGTGTCAATTAATTACAATTTTAATACGATTAAATAATTAATTCAATAGTTATCTAACAATTAATATTGCAAGAATAACTTAGGCATGATTTTACTTAATCAAGCATCTTACCGAGGCCTATAACAGCACAAACACAATTTCAATAATTCAAGCAGGAAAAATATAATCAACCCAACACAGATTAAATTCAAGCTAAACTGATTAAAATAACCATTTCAATAGCATAAATATTCATAAAAATGTTTGTCAAAACAACAACGCAATTTAAAGAGATAGGGAACAAGAAGCAAATCCGGTGTTTCTCCGTGGCTTGACTGATTGCTCCATTCTTCATTCTCCGTTAACCTCGGCTATCAAGGTGGATTATGAACACTTTAATTGCTGATTAACAATGACTGATGAGGACCTCTTTCCCAAGAGAATAAAATCGGCACTTGAACAGAAGGGGAAATGGAAAGGAAAAGTTGAGAGAAAGTGAGAGAGGAGAAGAGAGAATGAGAGTGTGAGGGATGAGTTGAATGATCAACAAGGGGTAGCTTTTATAGCTGATTGTGGCTGCTAAAAATAGAAAATTCCATCAGCCAAAGAGACCCCCCTTGGCCGGCCACACACATGGCAAAGTTGAGAGATTCAACTTTGCTAAAAATAGCATGGGGCAAATCCATAAAGCCACATTTTTTGGAGGGGTTTGAATGCAAGGTTGAAAGTTCTTCAAGGGCTTCTTTGCAAGCTTATTTAGTCAGCTAAAATGTTGATTTGGGTCAGCATATGGACGGTTCTGGGCAGCCCAATTGGTGGCTGGTTCGAATTCGGTTCAACCAGTGCAGTTCAACTGGACCCTTTTTTTTCCATAATTAATTAATAATAATTTATTTAGCCCAAATTAAATTGGTAATAAATTAAAATTAATTATATTATGAATTAACACACATTTTTGGACCATCTTAAGCTGGAAATAAATTTGCCTCGATACTTCAAATTGCTTCTCGGGTTTATTCTTCGAGCAGTGTCTGTCGAGCTAATTTTCTGTCTTTGTGCTAATCTGTCGAAAATAGTCAAAATTAATCAAAATTAACTATAGAATTGATTAAAATTAATCATGTTCATATTTTTAACACAATTTAATTATTTTATAATATTTAATTATTTTTCGAAAAGAATTTAACCGAAATAGCATGATTTTAAGTTAAAAAGGGCATGCAAAAACACGTAAATTTTTGTGTTTCCACACCCCCAAACTTAATTCATTGCTCGTCCCGAGTAATGCACAAATTTGAAAAGAATTTTCTCGGAAACATTTTTGAAAAACTCCTTCAGAACAACATTCTTCCCAAAATCATGAAATCAATATACTTATCCTCAAAAACAAGAAATTTGATAATTATGCTACTCAAGTATATATATCATTCAAATTAATCTCAACAATTACTACAATAGCAAAATTAGACTAAATGTTTCTTAATAAAGACATGTTAATCCCTACCAATTTGATTTTAATCCCTTATTTAAAATTAAACTGCAATCATTAAGCTTAACTGATGTCTTCATACATTGAACAGAGCAATTTCTCTCCACTAATGTAGGTAACATTGGAACTTTGAATCAATAGGTCTCTAAAAAGGTTGTAACGTGGCTGGGCTTAGGGGTAGGTAAAAGATAGATACTTTTAGGTTAAAACAACCCTAGACTCAGCTTGTATCAGACCTTTCGAAATAATTACCTTCAATACATCAACTTTTCTTTCCTTTTCACATGCTCTTTAGTGCAATTTACTTCAAGTACATATGCTTTTTTTTCTGAGTATTTTACTTCATGTACTATAATTTTTATAGCATTTCATACTTCTTTGCAACTCCCCCAAACTTATTTTCAAAGAATACTCTGAATAGTACTGAGTCTAGTGTTTGGGACATTTTAAAGATAATTAAGAGAAGTGATGGCTAACTTTGTTAGGATTCAAATAAAATTAGGCCATAAAGTCTCAAAGTTGGGTTTCAAAGGATAAAAATTTCATCATGGTTGGCTTAAAAGGCTCAAATGGTCCAAACAACAGTTGCCTAAATCATTTTCATCGTTCCATGCTTCCTAGGATTTCGCCTCAAGAAACTACTAAGTCAATTCTAAAGACTTAAACTTTCATGCATGCCTAACTTTCCTAAAGAACTAAAATTTTATGGTATGATTTGCATGCTTTATTAGAAATACATTTCATGTCATTATTAAGCTAACATAACAATTTATTGAAATAATCAAACTTTATTCATACTTAAATTTAGCATACTTAACAAAATTCAAATTTATTGAACAAAAATATATCATATTCATAATTAAAATAAAAATTTTATTCTGAGTGGAAATAATTTTAATTTTCGGCCCCCCAACTTAAAATGAATAATGTCCTCATTGTTTAAAGTGAATAGATACCATATACCAAGTAGGATTCCAGAAAAGAGGAGGTGAGTCAATTTGACTGCTTAAGTACCAAGCTCTTCCTAGATCCAATCCTAGACATGTATATACCTATTGCCACACTTTAGACTTTACTACTTGTCCATATTTACTTTTGATTCCTATCTCTTATTTTATTGTGCAGAAATAAAAAAATAAAAAAAATCCCTAATTAATCCTAATCCTAAATTAACATAAGAAGAAAAATAAAGTCAAGATCCCTCCCTTTTATTTATTTGCAGATCCTTCCAAATTGGACTCATCTTTTGCTCCATCATTATTGCCTTTGCATGAATCACTTCGCTCCCTCTTCGATAATGGACTCCATGGTTCAAATATGAAATCTGGAAATTCAGGCACAAAAATAAATGGATCATTGTATATTTTCTTAAGAGCACTTCTCATCGAGTCATCCCTTATTTTTGAGTATCTCCAGTAAGCTTGCTGCTACCATTGCATATGTTGCATTAGGTCCATCAATTTTGATAACTCATCTCAAAGATCTGGGCTAGGCGGTGGAGCTCTAAACATTGAAGTTTCGATATCAGGTTCAGCTTCTGGTTCCATTGGTTCTGCCTCATTAGGGACTTCAGTTGATTGCTCTGGCAAGATCTCTGTGGGGTCATCTTCTGCTTCTTCGGGATCCTCACTCTCTTCAACTCTTTGCTGTAGAACAGAATCTCCAGCTACTCGGTAGAGGTTCCAATCGGTGATTGTGCCCTGACTATACCATGTCTTCTTTACGTTCGTAAGAATTTTTGCTTTTAAGCACATAATTGTTATCGTAAAGGGGAAATAGGCTGGGCCAGAACGTCTAACGGCACAATTTCTCATTTCTCTTAGGATGATTTTGCCCACATCAATGGTCTTTCCAGTTAGAATCGAGTATAATAGGACCATTCGCTCTAATGAGATTGTAGTCCCATGCGAACTAGGCATAAGGCTGAAACGGATGAAATAGAACCATACCTTTGCAAGTGGTGTCAAATATTATTTTCGACACGTGTGGATTCCTTGCTTTGACACGGTCCACTTAGAACCTGGAACTGTGAGTTCCTCGAGAATTTCTTGCAAATTTTCAGGCTTAATGTTGCTCAACAAAGAAGAATATTCATCGTTTTTGAAATCAGGTAATTCAAAGAAATCATTAATAGAATTTGAATTTATTGGTACCTTGATTCCGCGAACTAGAACTTCGGTCAATTCGCTTGAGGTTAAGTTCGCATAGAATTCACAAACTAGTTCCTCATCCACACTTGGTCTCTTTTCACAAAACAATTCCCAATTGAGGGCTTCAGTAACTTGACGAATACGTGCCATAAAGTCTCTGTAGTTTTTTTCCTTCAATGTGAAGCCTTTCTCTGGATGCATCTGTTGATTTTTGAAAATACTTTCGTATCTTACTTTGGCTTCTTCACAGTGGAACTTATTTTGCGTTTCATCGGTTTGGGAGGAGGCACGAGTTCTCTTGCGAGGCATGATTAACCTGGACATAAGATGGAAAAAATATTTTCTCAAAAATTTAATTAATAAAAATTATTAATAATTCAATAATTTGAAAAATTAAATAATTGAATAAAATTAAAATTCAAGAGAAGATTCTGTCTTATCACCCCCTTTTTAAGAACTCCTAAAAAAGATAACTAAAAGTAAAAGCGGTCAATTTAAGGTAGGTTGGAGGATTTGACTAAGGATGGGTGAAGGTGTGCCGATCAAGTGCTTGAAGGGCGACTAGGTGCGGGGTTGATGGTGCGGGAGCAGGCAGCAATGTGCGACAGGGGTTGATTTGGCAAGCAGAAGCATGCGGGACCTTTCGTAATCTAGCCTGGTGCACTGGGACGTGTGTAGGTGCTAAGTGCAGATGCGGAACACGGCCTAGGTAGCTGCTGGGCAGGACCAGCAGGCGCGCGTGGATGGGCGCTGGAACATGTAACAGTCTGGTTTAGAACCTAGTCAGAACAGTGGTTTCGGGACCATAAATTTGAGTCAGTAAAATATTTTAATATTATTTTACGTGCTTATAATATGTGTTTTGGCATTTACGAAAGTTTCGTGAGTTAATTTGTCCGTTTATGTGCTTACTTTGACAAAAGGACTAAATCATCTAATTTGTAAAAGTGGCTTTCTATTTGATTAATGGCCTATTTGAGATGGCTTTTAAATGGGGAGGCCTTATGAGGCAAATAAACCTTTTCTAAGATAGTGGATGGTTAAATGACATAATGACCTTAGTGTTTATTTTGTTTTATATGATAAATAGAAGGGTAAATTGGTAAAAAGAAATATTATGTTAATTAAAACATAATATTAAACATTTGTTTCATCATTTTTTTACTCATCTTCCACCGAACTTTGTAAGAAAAAGAAAGGGTTTGAGTTTTGCTACATTCGGCCATTTCAAGTATTAATTCAAGGTTAGTTTTTTATTTGTTTTTGAAAATTTCTACGTTTTTACAATCGTTGCTTAGTCTACTACCAAGCCCATGTTGTAATTTGAAGAATTGATGATGTTTATGAGATGTGTCATTGATGAAATGGTGAGCTTTGTGATGAGTTTTGGTGTTAAATGAAAGATATGTGTTTAATGAACATGTTTTGTTCTTGAATTTTTGGTGAATTTAGCTAATTAGGGCTAAATTGTGAAAATAATGTTTTGAGGGACTAATTTGTGAAATAAATGAAATGTATGGACTCATATGAGCATGAGTTAAATTCGGCTAGGTATGGGTAATATGGAATTTGATGTATTTTGTGATTTTGTAAAATAGGGACTAAATTGTCCAAATGTGAAAATATGAGGGCTAATTTGCAAATTACCCTAAATATGTGTTCTTTGATTGAAATGAATGAGTTAGTGAATAAAAGGGTTAAATTTGAATATGTATAGATCAAGAACCGAAGAAAATAGACTTAGGCGATAGTCGAATAACTAAATCTGATCAACTATCCGAATTTGAGGTAAGTCGATATATAAATAAATGTATTTGAATTGACTTATTTGTGAATATATGAAATTTGAATTGCTATGAATAATACTCGAAATGATGAATATATGAATTCTGAGAAAGTATCGAGAGATGATTAATGTCCGAGAAGTCCCGTCTGAACCTAGGAATAGATAGGGTATCATATGTCATGACATAGGTGTCCGATATTTGATATCATGTAAGACCACGTCTGGGACGTTGGCATTGATTTGAGATTTCGTGTAAGACCACGTCTGGGATGTTGGCATCGATATGAGATTTACGTGTAAGACCATGTCTGGGACATTGGCATCATAATTATTCGTGTAAGACCATGTCTGGGACAGTGGCATCGATATTTGGTTACATGTAAGACCACGTCTGGGACGTTGGCATTGTACGAATATTCTGAGCACTCTGAGTATCCTATTAGATTTCGAACGGTTCAACGGGCAAGTCTGAGAAACGAACGACTATGTGATTTGCATATCTGTTTCAGGTACGTTTGATATGTACACATTGTGTGTATAGGAAGGTAAGTATATTCATAAACTTACCTAGATGAGTAATGTATTTGAATATGAGATTGTAAAAGTGTTACATGAATGGAAAAGCTATGTTCCAACAAAGTATATGGTGGTATGCAAGATTGAAAGATGAATGGCTACGTAAATGTGCCAAAAAGAATTATGGCTATGCAATTGAGCTATTAGTTAATTCATATTGATTATATGTTTTGAATGTTTATATGCTAAGTTTATTTTTATATGGATTACTATGCTTTTTGAAAGCTTACTCTGTGTGTGTGTTTACTTTGTAACAGATCGTCAAAGCTACTGAAGGCTCGGGGACCGTCGAGGATTGTCATCACACTACTCCAACTTTTTTTGGTATTTTGAAAATGTGAATATAGCTAAATATGGCATGTATAGGCTAGTTATTTGGTATAAGTTTGAGATGTAAATAGCCATGTGATTTTGCTAGATAAATGTTGGTAATATGCATTAGTGAATATGGTATATGATGCATGATTTAGTATGGCTTGATAGCAAATGAAATGGTCAGGGCTATGGTAAGCATATGAATGCATTATGAGCATGTATGTTTGAGCAAAGGAATGATTATATGAAAGGTAATTGTAGATGAATCGTGCTTGAATGTATAAGGATTTTAGTTGTGTAAATAGGCATGAATGGAAATGAGGTTGAATGTAAAGATTTCTTGATTAATTTGAAATGTTTTTGGATGTCAATTGTGCATGAAATGAATTGGGATATTGCTTGTAGAATTGACCCAAGTGTGGGTGGCATTTTGGCCTATTTTGCATACATGGCCAAGAGACACGGGCGTGTGTCTCTTCCGTGTGGCTCAAGGGCCACTTCGAAGTGTTCCTGAGTAGGTTACACGGCTGTGGCACATGGGCGTGCCTGGTGGCCGTGTGAACAAGTCAATAGCCAGCCTAATTTTACACGGCCATGGCACACGGGCGTGTCTGGTGGCCGTGTGGATAAGTCAGTATACATGCTCTGTTTTGGCACGGCCAGGACACATGGGTGTGTCTGGTAGCCGTGGAAGGCACACGGCCTGCCCACACGGGCGTGTGACCTCTGTAACTTAGAAAAGTTTTCAAATTTCTGAAAAATTCCATATGTGTTCAGTTTAGTCCCGACCCTATTCGAAAGCATGATTATGGTCTCGTTGACCTATAAAAGGGACACTTTGATTGTGATTTATGATTTGTAATATGAAATGTCTGTAAAAGTTTTCGATCTGTTCGGTTACGCCTTTAATCCTAATCCGGCGACGGATACGGGTTAGGGGTGTTACATTTGGTTGGTATCAGAGCTTTCAGTTAGTCGATTCTCGGACTAACGTAGCGTATAAGAGTCCAGCTATACATGCCATAAATTTGAACTGTGATAGCGTGATGAATCCTGACATGTAAAATGTGATTTTCGTATAATAATAGATCCCAAAAGAGTAGTAGCTGACAATGTAGAAAGTAATGCGCCTGCTCCCGCTCAAGGGACAGCGCCATCTGATTCGAGACCGGCTACGAGCGGTCAAGAGGGAGAAGCTAAATAAGCTTTCTTCTAGATCATGAGTGAGTGGTTCTCTCAGTTTGTGAGAAATAATCTGGCTGTTTCACATCCTCCGCCCCTGGTTAATCCCCCTCAGACATCTACTATGCCTCAGACTATGAATCTGAATCTATTGAACAAGCCTCGGGTAGACAAAATCTGCAAGTATGGGGCTGAAGAGTTCAGGGCCACCAGTGATGAAGATGCTGAGAGAGCCGAGTTTTGGTTAGAAAACACTATCCGAGTATTCGATGAAATGTCACTGACACCGGAAGAATGTATTAAATGTGTTATATCTTTGTTACGAGACGCGGCCTATCAGTGGTGGAAGACTTTGATTTCTATTGTTCCGAAAGAGAGAGTCACATGGGATTTCTTTCAGATTGAGTTCCAAAAGAAATACATTAGTCAGAGATTCATTGATCAGAAATGAAAGGAATTTCTGGAATTGAAGCAAGGCCGCATGTCTGTTACTGAATATGAAAGAGAATTCGTGATATTAAGTCAGTATGCTCGGGAATGTGTATCGTTGGAAGCAATTATGTGTAAGAGATTTGAAGATAGCCTTAATGAAGATATCCGTTTGCTAGTCGGGATTTTAGAGATAAAAGAGTTTGTTGTGCTTGTTGATCGAGCGTGCAAAGCTGAGGCACTCAGAAAAGATAAAAGAAAAGCTGAGTCAGAAGTCAGAGATGCGAGAAAGAGATTTCCGAGCAAATCATTTTAGTCTGCTTCGAAGAAATTTAGAGATGAACAAAGTCGTTCGAGAGTTAATGTGGGACATTCTAGTAGAGATCGAGCTAGATCACATTTGAGTTCCAAAGCTCCGGCAACATCAATGTCAAGTGTTGGAAATGTTCGATCCGAACGACCTGAGTGTAAGCATTGTGGTAAAAGACATCCGAGAAGTTGTAGATTGAATGATCGGGCCTGCTTCAGATGTGCGTCATTAGATCATTTCATTCGTGATTGCCTAGAGTCTGTTGAGCTAGAGACTGTTCAGAATCCGAGATCCGATAATGTTTTAGCGAGAAGTAGACCTACTCGAAGTACAAGAAATGTCAGTGGTAGTCAAAGAACTACGAAAGATACTGTTGCGAGATCTGAAGCTAGAGCGCCTGCCAGAGCGTATACCATCCGAGCTTGTGAGGAAGCTTCATCTCTGGATGTTATAACGGGTACATTTACTCTTTATAATACTTCTGTGATTGCTTTGATAGACCTTGGTTCTACTCATTCGTATATATGTATGAATTTAGTATCCAGTAAGACTTCGCCTGTAGAGTCTACTGAGTTTGTTATAAAAGTATCGAACCCCTTAGGTAAACGTGTCCTAGTTGACAAAATATGCAAGAACTGATCGTTAATGTTTCGAGATATCTATTTTCCTGCTAATCTGATGCTATTACCATTTAATGAGTTTGATATCATTCTGGGTATGGACTGGTTGACACTGTATGATACTGTTGTGAATTGCAAAAGAAAGATCATTGATTTGAAAGGTCAGAATGATGAAATAGTTTGGGTTGAGTCTAGTGAATTGAACAGATCGTCTGCTGTGATATCTGTGTTGAAAGTTCAAATTTATGTGAAAAAGGGTTACGAAGCTTATTTTTCTTATGTAATTGATTCGAAAGTGTCTGAAAAGAAAGTTGAATCAGTGCCAGTTGTCTGTGAATTCTCAGATGTGTTTCCTGAAGAACTACCGGGATTACCTCCAATACGTGAAGTTGAATTTGGTATTGATTTTTTGCCTAGTACAACTCCTATTTCGATAGCTCCGTATAGAATGGCACCAACAGAGTTGAAAGAGTTAAAGTCACAGTTGCAAGAGTTGACTGACAGAGGGTTCGCAAGACCGAGTTTCTCACCTTGGGGTGCTCCCATTTGGTTTGTGAAAAAGAAAGATGGCACGATGAGAATGTGCATTGATTATCGTCAGTTGAACAAAGTGACCAGAAAGAACAAATATCTGTTGCCCAGGATTGACGATTTGTTTGATCAATTAAAAGGAGCCACTATGTTTTCTAAGATAGATCTGAGATCGGGATATTACCAGTTGAGAGTAAAAGATTCAGATATTCTGAAAACTGCTTTCAGAACGAGGTACGGACATTATGAGTTTTTAGTTATGCCCTTTGGACTAACAAATGATCTTGCTATTTTTATGGATTTGATGAACAGAATTTTCAGACCGTACCTAGATCGATTTGCTGTCGTATTCATTGATGGCATTTTGATTTATTCACGTGATGAAAATGAGCATGTTGAACATCTGAGAGTTGTGTTGCAAACTCTGCGAGAAAAGCAAATGTATGCGAAATTTAGCAAATGTGAATTCTGGTTGCGTGAAGTCAGTTTTCTGGGACATATTGTATCGGCTTATGGAATACGAGTTGATCTGAGAAAGATTACTGCTATTCTGGAATGGAAACCTCTGAAAAATGTGTCCAAAGTCTGTAGTTTTCTGGGACTCGCTGGTTATTATCGTAGGTTTGTAAAAGGATTCTCGATGATAGCTACTCTGTTGACTAGATTACTTCAGAAAGATGTGAGGTATGAATTTTCCAATAAATGCCAGAAAAGTTTTGATCGATTGAAAACTCTTTTGACTGAAGCTCTAGTTTTGACACAACCAGAATCAGGCAAAGAGTTTGTAATTTATAGTGATGCTTCATTGAATGGTCTGGGATGCGTACTGATGTAAGAAGGCAAAGTTATAGCTTATGCCTCGAGACAATTGAAGCCGCATGAAAAGCATTATCCAACTCACGATCTTGAGCTAGCTATAATTGTGTTTGCATTAAAGATTTGGCGACATTATCTGTTCGGTGAGCAATGTCACGTGTTTTCAAATCACAAAAGTTTGAAATATCTGATGACCCAAAAAGATTTGAATCTACGACAGAGAAGATGGTTAGAACTATTGAAAGATTATGAACTTGTAATTGATTATCATTCGGGTAAAGCTAACGTCGTCGCCGATGCATTGAGTTAGAAATCATTGTTTGCATTACATGCAATAAATGCTCATTTAGACCTGTCCGAATATGGCAAAGTGTTGGCAGAATTAAAAGCGAAGCCGTTGTTTTTACAACAAATTTGTGATGCTCAGAAAGTTGATAATGAAATGATAGCAAAACGAGCTCAGTGTGATTCGAACTCTGATTCTGAATTTTGTGTGGATGATAATGATTGTTTGAGATTTCGAGATCGAATTTGTGTTCCGAGAAACTCAGAGTTAGTTCAGTTGATTTTGAATGAAGTACATAACAGTTGTCTATCTGCTCATCTGGGAAGTACGAAGATGTACCATGATCTGAAACAACACTATTGGTGGTCTGGTATGAAACGGTACATTTCTAACTTTGTTTCGAAATGTTTAGTTTGTCAGCAAGTTAAAGCTGAACTTCAGGCTCCGTCTGGTTTGCTACAACCGATTCTGATTCCCGAGTGGAAATGGGATAAAGTGACGATGGACTTTGTTTCTGGATTGCCACTGACTCCGAGAAAGAAAGATGCAATTTGGGTTGTGGTTGACAGATTGACGAAATCAGCCCATTTTATTACGGTACGATATGATTACTCACTTGATAGATTAGTCGAGCTTTATATTTCTGAGATTGTGAGATTGCACGGAGTGCCACTGTCTATTGTGTCTGATAGAGATCCGAGGTTCACATCACAATTCTGGAAAAAATTACGAGAAGCTTTAGGCACGAAATTGCATTTTAGTACAACTTTTCACCCGCAAACAGATGGCCAGTCTAAGTGAATTATTCATATACTCGAGGATATGTTGAGATGTTGCATTCTTGAATTTGACGGTACTTGGGGACAGTACTTACCACTGATTGAATTTGCATACAACAACAGTTTTCAGTCAAGTATCAAAATGGCACCTTATGAGGCTTTGTACGGACGTAAATGTCGAACACCTCTGTATTGGACTGAGCTCAGTGAAAGTAAGTTACACGGGGTTGATTTGATAAAAGACACTGAACAGAAAGTAAAAGTGATCCGAGATAGTTTGAAAGTAGCGTCTGATCGTCAGAAGTCTTATGCGGACTTGAAAAGAAAAGACATTGAATTTGAAATCGGTGACAAAGTTTTCTTAAAAGTATCTCTGTGGAAGAAAATACTTCGATTCGGACGTAAAGGCAGGTTGAGTCCGAGGTTTATCGAACCGTATGAGATCATTGAGCGTGTTGGACTTGTTGCGTATAAATTCTTATTACCACCTGAGCTAGAAAAGATACATAGTGGTTTCGGGACCACAAATCTGAGTCAGTAAAATATTTTAATATTATTTTTCGTGCTTATAATATGTGATTTGGCATGTACGAAAGTTTAGTGAGTTAATTTGTCCGTTTGTGTGCTTAATTTGACAAAAGGACTAAATCGTCTAATTTGTAAAAGTGGCTTTCTATTTCATTAATGGCGTATTTGAGATGGCTTTTAAATGGGGAGGCCTTATGAGGAAAATAAACCTTTTCTGAGATTTTTGATGGTTAAAAGACATAATGACCTTAGTGTTTATTTTGTTTTATATGATAAATAGAAGGGTAAATTGGTAAAAGAAATATTATGTTAATTAAAACATAATATTAAACATTTGTTTCATCATTTTTTTACTCATCTTCCACCAAAATTCGTAAGAAAAAGAAAGGGTTTGAGTTTTGCTACATTCAGCCATTTCAAGTATTAACTCAAGGTTAGTTTTTGATTTGTTTTTGATAATTTCTACGTTTTTTGCAATCGTTGCTTAGTCTACTATCAAGCCCATGTTGCAATTTGAAGAATTGATGATGTTTATGAGATGTGTCATTGATGAAATGGTAAGCTTTGTGATGAGTTTTGGTGTTAAATGAAAGATATGTGTTTAATGAACATGTTTTGTTCTTGAATTTTTGGTGAATTTAGCTAATTAGGGCTAAATTGTGAAAATAATGTTTTGAGGGACTAATTTGTGAAATAAATGAAATTTATGGACTCATATGAGCATGAGTTAAATTCGGCTAGGTATGGGTAATATGGAATTTGATGTATTTTGTGCTTTTGTGAAATAGGGACTAAATTGTCCTAAATATGTGTTCTTTGATTGAAATGAATGAGTTAGTGAATAAAAGGGTTAAATTTGAATATGTATAGATCAAGAACCGAAGAAAACGGACTTAGATCGCGGGAAAGTGAAAGTAGTCGAATAACCGAATCCGATCAACTATCCGAATCTGAGGTAAGTCAATATACAAATAAATGTATTTGAATTAACTTATTTGTGAATATATGAAAATTGAATTGCTATGAATAATACTCGAAATGATGAATATATGAATTCCGAGAAAGTATCGAGAGATGATTAATGTCCGAGAAGTCCCGTCTGAACCTAGGAATAGATAGGGTAGCATATGTCATGACATAGGTGTCCGATATTTGATATCATGTAAGACCACGTCTGGGACGTTGGCATTGATTTGAGATTTTGTGTAAGACCACGTCTGGGACGTTGGCATCGATATGAGATTTACGTGTAAGACCATGTCTGGGACATTGGCATCGTAATGATTCGTGTAAGACCCTATCTGGGATAGTGGCATCGATATCTGGATACATGTAAGACCACGTCTGGGACGTTGGCATTGTATGACTATTCCGAGCAGTCTGAGTATCCTATTAGATTCCGAACAGTTCAACGGGCAAGTCTGAGAAATGAACGACTATGTGATTTGCATATCTGTTTCAGGTACGTTTGATATGTACACATTGTGTGTATAAGAAGGTAAGTATATTCATAAACTTACCTAGATGAGTAATGTATTTGAATATGAGATTGTAAATGTGTTACATGAATGGACAACCTACGTTCCAACAAAAGATATGGTGGTATGCAAGATTGAAAGATGAATGGCTAAGTAAATGTGCCAAAAAGAATTATGGCTATGCAATTGAGCTATTAGTTAATTCATATTGATTATATGTTTTGAATGTTTATATGCTAAGTTTATTTGTATATGGCTTACTAAGCTTTTTGAAAGCTTACTCTGTGTGTGTGTGTTTACTTTGTAATAGATCGTCAAAGCTACTGAAGGCTCGGGGACCGTCGAGGATTGTCATCACACTACTCCAACTTGTTTTGGTATTTTGAAAATGTGAATATAGCTAAATATGGCATGTATAGGCTAGTTATTTGGTATAAGTTTGAGATGTAAATAGCCATGTGATTTGGCTAGATAAATGTTGGTAATATGCATGAGTGAATATGGTATATGATGCATGATTTAGTATGGCTTGATAGCAAATGAAATGGTCAGGGCTATGGTAAGCATATGAATGCATTATGAGCATGTATGTTTGAGCAAAGGAATGATTATATGAAACGTAAATGTAGATTAATCGTGCTTGAATGTATATGAATTTTAGTTGTGTAAATAGGCATGAATGGAAATGAGGTTGAATGTAAAGGTTTGTTGATTAATTTGACATGTTTTTGGATGTCAATTGTGCATGAAATGAATTGGGATATTGCTTGTAGAATTGGCCCAAGTGTGGGTGGCATTTTGGCCTATTTTGCATACATGGCCAAGAGACATGGGCGTGTGTCTCTTCCGTGTGGTTTAAGGGCCACTTCGAAGTGTGCTTGAGTAGGTTACGCAGCCGTGGCACACGGGCGTGCCTGGTGGCCGTGTGAACAAGTCAGTAGCCAGCCTAATTTTACACGGCCATGGCACACGGGCGTGTCTGGTGGCCATGTGGATAAGTCAGTATACATGCTCTGTTTTGGCACGGCCAGGGCACATGGGTGTGTCTGGTAGCCGTGGAAGGAACATGGCCTACCCACACGAGCGTGTGACCTCTGTAACTTAGAAAAGTTTTCAAATTTCTGAGAAATTCCATATGTGTTCGGTTTAGTCCCGACCCTATTCGAAAGCATGATTATGGTCTCGTTGACCTATAAAAGGGACACTTTGATTGTGATTGATGATTTGTAATGTGAAATGTCTGTAAAAGTTTCCGATCTATCCGGTAACGCCTTTAACCCTAATCCAGCGATAGATACGGGTTAGGGGTGTTACTGTAACAGTCCACGCGCAGTTGTTGGTGCGTCTTTGCCGAGTCATTTCTTGGCCGAGTCTTTGGGCTAGGCTTGCGGCACTTTTGGGGTTTTGGTTCTTTGGGGTTTTTAAGATGGATGAATGGAGGGAGAAAGGTTGATGGTATTTATAGTGGGAGATATAAGATTTGTAGTAGAATTCTTAGAAAATTTTAATGAAAAAAAAATTCTTAAGTTCTAATTCTACTCAAAGTAAATAACAATTAATAATTAAATATATGCATATGAAATTATCAATTGTTATTAAATTATTAAGTTAAACATAAAATATAATCAAAATAAAATTAATCCTAATTCTAAGCTAAGTTGATAAAAATTAATATATATAAATTATAACTAATATAATTATATATTAAAGTTTATCAAATTATTAATAATATTAAAGATGTTTATTCTAGATGCTTTTTGAAAATATTCACAAAGAAAGGCACCTATTTTTTTATTATTATTTACAAAAAGAGAGACTAAATTTTAAAAATAATTCATTTAAGTCCCTAGACTTAATGAAAATTTAAAATTGAGTTGCAAATTAAAACTTGGATCAAAATTGACCCTTTTATTTGAAAAAAACTGTAACGTCCCAAAAAAATAGGGGTTGTAATTTTTGCATGTTTTCATGTTGTGCTTGCTCAGCTGGTTAATTGAGTGTATTTGGGGGTTCTAGGGAGGCCTGGGTTTGAGTCTGAGCCTTGGAAAAATTTTAGTTTTTGGCTCTTTAGTGGAGAGGGCTATTGGCTGTAGGGCTTAAGTATAATTATGTGCATTTAGGAGACACAAGTTGGGCATGTGGCAAGGTGGCTGTGGCGTCAATGAGAGAGCAAGGAGGGAAGGGGTTCGAATCCCTCAGTTTACAAAATGGAAGCTTTTATTTTGTGGCAGGTGAGTGGAGGAAGCAGAGTTCGGATCAAACTCTTCAAGGAGAGTTGGAGACTTGGTCAAATAGTTCAAATGGATGAAGGAGAGCAAAGTTAGGAGGAAAGAGTGGAGAGAATCAAGGGATGGAGGAGTGTGCTAGTGTTGGCCGAATGTGGGGAAGTGGTGATAGGGAATTTTGGCTATGGTTGGGCATGTGAGTGTGCTTATTCGGTTTGGAGAGGGGAGAGTGTGCCGAATTTCTTTGGTCTTCCTTTGAGAGTTTTGCATTTTGGGTTTTATTTTCACCAATATTTCGGGTCATTTTCTCTCTTCTCTGACTTTTCCCGATTTCACCTTGCTCCCATTTTTCTTCCTCCTTCATTATTCTGCTAAGTGCCAAATTAGTAAGCCTTTTCTTCCATCCTCTTTCCTTTCTTCTTCTCATTTCTCTTCTTCCTAAACGTCCTTTTCTTTTTTTTACCTCTAAGCCGTAGCCACACTTCTCTCTTTCCGATTTCTCCTTAAGCTGGATACGTTTCTTCTTGAAGAGTGGTTCTCCTTTTGCCGGCCGAATCTTGTAAGCCAAACATTCATTTTCTCTTTTCGGTTTCTCTTTAGCCGAACACCCAACCTTTCCCTTTCTCCCGTTTTTCTCTTGGCCTTGCAAAGCTAATCAAGTAGTAAGCTTTGACTTTTTGTGTAGGCCGAATCCTCTAGGGTACGAATACTTTCTTCTTGTTGGTTCAAACTGCTTTGGAATCTCTTCCGTTTGTTGGTAAGTTGTGGCCATTGGCCGAATAGGGGTGGTAGTTTTCTCTTTATCACTTTGAGTTCTTTGGGGCCGAAAGGCCGTTTCTCTTGTCGTCTTGAAACAACGTTTCTAACACGTTCTTTTCGCTAGGGACTTGGTTCTTTAATCAGGAGGTGTAAGTCGAATACTCTCCCATAGCAAGGAGTCTGTCGTTCCCTGGTAAGTGAAGACAATAGATAAAGTATTTCTATATTTTGGGTTTATCAAGGGTGAAAACTAACTAATGGCCAATCGTTATCATAGGTGTCTTGGAAGCAGTGGAAATCACAACTCGTAATCAAGGTGTGTAGTCTCACACCTCCGTTTAATCTGCTAATGCTATGATCTATGAATCGGCTAAAAGTCGAAATACCGAATAGACGGAATATCGACAACTGAGATCACTCGAGCGTGCGAGCGCTCGTAGTGATAAACCGAGTCACAAACATTGACAATAGGCCTTTGGGAGTGTCACGATCTTTTTCGCGGGCTTAGGCCGTAACGGGCCTTGTTGGGCCGTGGTGGGCAAAATGGGCTAATGGGCCCACAGGGGCGAAATCCCTAGTAAGTGCCGAATGATTGATGCACTGCGAAGTCCGCAGAACCGAGACCGAAAATGAGCTGAATGGCCACACGAGTGTGTGGGCCCGTTTGGGCCGAAACTGGATATTAGGCCCAATTGCACCGGAAATGACCAAAAAGGGAGTCGGTGTCGCTCGAGGCGACAATTGGCTTTCGGAAAGGCCGTAAATGAGTAAATTACCGAATTACCCTTAGTGGGTAGAATTACTGAAATACCCTCGACAGGTAAAATTACTGAAATACCCTCGGCGGGTAAAAATTACTGAAATACCCTTTGTGGGTAAAATTACCGAAATGCGCTCCTTGGGTGAAACTATTGGTATACCCCCGAGGGGTAAATTACCGTTTTACCCCCAACCGATCAAATGACCATTATACCCCTAGTGGTAGATCTAGTGTTGTGTGTGTAGTCTGTTTAATTGATTATGATCGTAATTTATTGCATGCATTGATTTAATATGTCACGACATGTTGCACTGGGATGGGTTATGTATTTGGAGGAAGTACTTTACTGGTGGCTATGCCACGTTATACTGATTCAGTGGCTCTGCCACGATATATTGATTTTAGTGGCTCAGCCACGATATCGATCGCGGCTTTCTTTGCGTTGATATTAGCAGTTTGACTGCGTTATTGGTGTGTAGGGCTGGGTGGGTTGACTTGGTCCCCACATGGTGTGTAGGGTTGGTACGGGTGGTATGATGGTTGGACTGGGTTGGGCTGCATTTTGTTTGCATTAACATGATTTTGGGGCTTAGGCCCAGACTGATACTGCATGGGCTTGGGCCCAAACTGTGGGTGTAGTAAGGGGATTACACACTGAGTTCTCGTAACTTACCCTTTCTCTTTAACTGTGCAGGTAATCCCCAGCCTTAGAGGATTTGGAGCTGCGATGGACTCGGAGGTGGCCACACGTCCTGTATGTTTCTGGGGTTAATTTAGCTACTTCACTTTAGTTTACTTTACCTTAATTTTTGGGGTTATTAGTTTTTGTAATAAGGACATTGGAATTGTTTTTAATTTTTATTTGGTATTTCTTTACAAATTGCTAAACTATTAAACACAGGTTTTAAAATAATAACTACTGTTTTTTTAAAGTATCACGTTTCTGCAACTGTTTAAACCAAACTTCCGTAACAGACAAGGTTTTAAAAACAAACTAATAGATGTGTACAATATGTTTTTTTTGAAAAGGAATGATCCCGAGTGAAACTTGTTTTGTTAATAAGCAACTAAAACTGGGATTTTAAGTGGTAGAAAGTTTTTGATTCGTAGACGAGTTTTCCAACAAACACAAAGTTTTTAAACAACACCTGATGTGGCACGCTAGATCCGGTCATAACATCTAGGCCGGGTGTGGGGGGTTACAAAAACTAAAAATTTATTTTTTCCATTTAGGGCATAATTTCTTAGAAAATTATGTAAAAATAAATTCCCAGGAGAGATTGGAGGGGTCACAAATGGTCCCGCTTAAGTTCTAATCTTCTAGACAGAATTTATTTAAACATACTAAACCTGAAAATATACCCTAAATAATTTATTCAAAAAGAAAAATGAAAAATTAAGTATCCGATAAAATGAACGAGATTTTATCCCGTTCAATTTTATCTCTCCAATAATGTTTCAGGCGCTGAGCATTAACTCGGAAATTACCTCCCTTACCTTGGAATTCAACAATGCCGTATGGATAGACTTGGTGAATCGTAAATGGACCGGACCAACGCAATTCTAGCTTACCTGGAAAAAACTTCAATCTGGAATTGAACAACAAGACTTGCTGACCTGCTTCAAATTCTTGAACTCGAATGTGGTTGTCATGCCATTTCTTGAGTCTTTCTTTAAGTAATTTGGAATTTTCATATGAGAACATTTGAAACTCTTCTAACTCATTGAGTTGGAACATCCATTTCTCTTTCGCGAGCTTAGGATCCAAATTAAGCTGCTGAAGAGCCCAGTAAGGTTTGTACTCTAACTCTAATGGTAGATGACAGGCTTTCCCAAAAACCAACCTATAGGGTGACATCCCTAAAGGTGTCTTGTATGATATTCTGTAAGCCCATAAAGCATCATCTAATCTTGTGGAACAATCTCGTCGTTTTGGGCAGACTACCTTCTCAAGTATGCCTTTGATCTCCTTATTTTCCATTTCAGCTTGCCCATTCGTCTGCGGATGGTAAGCTGTTGCAACCTTGAGTTTCACTCCGTGCTTGTCTAATAACCATTTTAACCACTTGTTCACAAAGTGGGATCCTTCATCACTGATGATAGCTCTTGGGGTTCCAAACCTTGTGAACACATACTTCTGCAGAAACTTCATCACAACCTTAGAATCATTTGTCGGATATGCCTCAGCCTCGACTCACTTAGACACGTAGTCTGCTGCAACTAGTATGTACTTTTGACCACAAGACGGAGGAAAGGGACCAAGAAAGTCAATACCCCATACATCGAACAACTCTACCTCAATGATGTTTGTTCGAGGGATCTCATTTCTGTTGGTGACATTTCCAACCCTTTGACATCGATCACAGCTCTTCACGTAAGCATATGCATCCTTGAATAGTGTTGGCCAAAAGAATCCGGCTTGCAATACTTTGGTCATTTGTATGTGTACCTCGAAGTGTCCCCACTTGGAGGTGAGTGATGATGGTATAAAATCTTGGTAATTCATCTTACGCCACGCATCTCCGATCATCCGATCCGCACACTTTTTAAACACATATGGCTCTTCCCAGAAATAGTACTTCACATCGTGAAGAAACTTTTTCCTTTGTTGATACGTCTTATCGATTGGCATCAAACCACAAGCTAAATAGTTAGCAATATCAGCAAACCAAGGGGTATTATGGACATGATTTACCTTCAGTATATGTTCATCTGGAAACGTCTCCTGAATTGGTATAAGAGGAGAATTCCCTTCTTGTGGCTCCAATCTGGACAAGTGATCTGCTACTTGATTTTCTATTCCCTTTCGATCTTGAATTTCTAGATCGAATTCTTAAAGTAGAAGTACCCATTGGATCAGCCTCGGCTTAGCGTCTTTCTTCGCAAGTAAATACTTAATTGCCGAGTGGTCCGTGTAGACAGTCACTTTGGTACCTACAAGATAAGATCGAAACTTGTCGAAATCAAACACAATAGCAAGTAACTCTTTTTCCGTTACCGTATAATTCAGTTGAGCTCCTGTTAGAGTTCGACTTGCGTAGTAGATGGGATGAAAGACTTTGTTCCTTCGTTGGCCCAAGACAGCTCCAATTGTGAAGTCACTTGCATCACACATCAATTCGAATGGTAAATCCCAGTCTGGTGTGACGATTATGGGTGCCGTGACTAATCAACTCTTCAAATCGTTGAAGGCTTTTAAGCATTCCTCATCAAACTTGAATACGAGTCCTCCAATAGTTTGCATAAGGGTTTAGCAACTTTGGAGAAGTCCTTGATAAATCTTCGATAAAAACTAGCGTGGCCCAAAAAGCTCTTAACACCTTTTACAGATGTCGAAGGTGGGAGTTTCTCAATAACGTCTACCTTTACTTTGTCTACCTCAATCCCATGTCTCGTTATCCGATGCCCTAGAATAATTCCTTCTCGTACCATAAAATGGCACTTTTCCCAGTTGAGTACGAGATTTGTTTCTTTGCATCGCCTTAGTACCTTAGCTAGATTGGCTAAGCAATCATCGTAAGTATCTCCGAATACTGAAAATCGTCCATAAAAACTTCCAAATACTTCTCAACCATGTCAGTAAAAATAGACATCATACATCTTTGAAATGTAGCAGGTGCATTACATAAACCAAATGGCATGCGTCTAAATGCAAACATACCATACGGGCAGGTGAATGTCGTTTTGTGTTGATCTTAGGTGCTCTCGTGTCTCGATTATACCCCGAGTATCCATCAAGAAAATAAGTAGTAATCTTGTCCTACGAGTCTATCCAACATATGGTCCAAGAATGGTAAAGGAAAGTGATCTTTCCTAGTTGCCTTGTTCAGCTTCCGGTAATCGATGCAGATTCTCCATCCCGTAACCGTTCTAGTCGGCATCAACTCGTTGTTCTCGTTTTCTACGACCGTGATACCTCCTTTTTTTGGCACGCACTGGACCAGACTTACCCATGAACTATCTGAGATGGGATAGATGATACCCGCATCTAGCCACTTGATGATCTCTTTTTTTACTACGTCCTTCATGATGGGGTTCAGTCTCCATTGTACATCGATCGCCCCTTTTTTCCATCTTCCAGGATAATCTTGTGCATGCATACAGATGGACTAATACCACAAATATCGGCTATGGTCCATCCGATGGCCTTCTTGAATTGTTTCAAAACTAAGATAAGTTTCTCTTCTTGCTTAGTGGTCAATTCTGCTGAAACAATCACAGGCAGAGTGGAAGCGTTACCTAAATAAATGTATTTTAAATGAGAAGGTAATACCTTGAGTTCTAATTTAGGTGGCTCCTCGATCGACGCTTTTTTTTGGGAATAGTCCCTCTTTTCTAACTCTAAAGATTCAAAACGGGATTGCGGATTAAATCCCCTTTGATTGGCTTCTAGCAAAGCTAAGTATTCATCCTCTTCTTCATTATTTGGGGATCCGATGTCAAAATTCTTTCCAGTGGGTCCTCAACACAGTTGATTTCCTTCTCCACTATTAAATCCTTTAAATCGAACACTGCATAGCAATCATCAATTGTGTCAGGAAATCGCATAGACTTAAAGACGTTAAATGTTACCTGATCATCCTGAACACGCATAGTGAGCTCGCCCTTCTGCACATCAATAAGGGTCCTTCCAGTTGCTAGAAACGGCCTTCCTAGGATGATTGGCACTTCTTTGTCTGCTTCAAAATCTAGAATTACAAAGTCAGCAGGAAAGATAAACTTATCTACACGTACCAATACGTCTTCAATTTTTCCTTCTGGATGTGCTAAGGATCGATCTGCTAGTTGAAGCGTAATTGTAGTTGGTCTAACTTCTCCTATCCCCAAATTCCTAAATATTGACATAGGCATCAAGTTAATACTTGCACCTAAGTCACATAATGCCTTACCACAATATGTTGCTCCAATGTTGCACGGTATGGTAAAACATCCAGGATCCTTCAATTTTGGGGGTAGTTCATCTTGAAGATATGCACTGCATTCCTTCGTCAGAGCTACCGTCTCAAATTCTCCAAGTCTTCATTTCTTAGACAAGATATCTTTCATGAGCTTGACATAGTTCGGCATTTGCTCAAGTGCTTCAACCAACGGGATGTTGATGTGAAGTTGCTTGAGTACGTCAAGGAACTTCTTGAATTGAATCTCCTGCTTCTGCTTCTGAAGTCTTTGAGGGTAGGGTGGTGGTGGTTTCATTACTGGAACTGATTCTGGTTGATTTGCCTTTGGCAGCAATTCTGCATCTAACGAAGTTTTTAGTTGATCAGAATTAGCTAGTCCAGAGGTTACTTTGTCGGGTTTTGCAGATTCTGGTTCTGGTGAAACTGGGATTTCAACTCTTAGTTGAACTTCTTCTAAATCTTGAGCGTCAGCTGGCTCCTTTTCAACTTCGACAGTGTTGGGTTCTACTGTCTTTCTGCTCCTCAATGTCAACGCTTTACAATGTTCCTTCCCCGGATATCTCGGATTCTCCGTGTCACTAGGTAGAGCACCTTGTGGTCAGTTCCTGAGTTCAGTAGCAAGCTGGCCCACTTGATTCTCCAAATTCTTTAGAGTGGCATCATTTTACGCCATGTATGCCTTCAATAGATTCTCTAAGCTATTGGATGGTTCCGCTTGGGTTGGTTTCTGAACTTGTTAGGGGAAGCTAGGTAGCTGAATTGGTCTAGGTTGGGCGTAGGTGTTACTGATTCTAGCCCCTTGGTTACTCCAGGAAAAATTCGGGTGATTTCGCCACGATGAGTTATAAAAGTTGGATTGCAATCCTTGCCTCCCTCGGTTTTGGTTCTGGTTACCCATGTAATATACGGATTCGGGGTTCTATGGACATTCTTCAAACAAATGTCCTTCACCACAATACACACAGGCTATATTCTAAAATTGGTTAGGTGGTTGGGCTGCAAAACTGTTAGATCCATTAGTGGTAAGATTCTTAAGCATTGAGGATATTGAAGATACCTGAGATGCAAGTGAAGTGAGAGCGTCCACTTCATGTATTCCAGCGGCTCGTCCTCCTGACGCTGCTCGATTGGTTGGCCATTGATAATTGTTGTTGGCAATCCTCTCAATAATTTCATAAGCCTTATTATAAGACTTAGAAAGGAGAGCACCATTAGCAGAGGCGTCCACTACCATCCTCGTGTGAGCACTGAGACCATTATAGAATGTCTCAAGTTGAATACAATGTGGGATTCCATGATGAGGGCACTTTTGTAATAACTCTTTGTACCTTTCCCATGCCTCATACAGGGACTCATCATCCAATTATTGGAAGGCATTGATCTCATTCCTTAACTTGGCATTCTTGCTTGGCGGGAAATACTTCATGAGGAATCTCTCAGCTAATTCTTGCTATGTAGAAACGGAATTCGGTGGCAATGAGTTCAACCAGGCACGAGCTCTGTCCCTTAGCGAATATAGGAACAGCTTCAGTCGTAATGCATCTTCGGGTACTCTGGCTAACTTAAAAGAATCGCTCACTTCTAGAAATAGTCTTAAGTGAAGATGAGGATCTTCAGTAGGCATTCCACTGAATTGGCCCACAGTCTGAAGCATCTGGAACATGACTAGCTTTAGCTCGAATTGTTGTGCCTCGATTTTGGGTCTCCTAATACCCGGATTAAGATCGTTAAATACTGGCACATCATACTATCGTAAAGCTCTATCCCTATCATCAGCAATAAGGATAGGATTCTGAGCAAGGTTTGCTCCGTTTCCTTGATTCATATTCTCGAAGTTCATCTCTTCGGTCCTTCTCTGGTTCGCTTGTCTTCTTCGCTGTCAAAAGGTTCGTTCTATTTCAGGGTCCACAGGGAGTAAGTCGATAATCTGGTCAATACTCATAAACACCTGAAATAATCACAGAAAAATTAAGTAAGTAAAAATTTAAATAGGAAAATAAATAAACCAAAATGTAAAAACAGATTCACAAATAATCACTTTTTCTTAAAATAGTCCTCGGCAACGGCGCCAAAAACTTGGAACGATGGAAATGTGCAAGTATACACAATCACAATAAGTAATAAAGTGACAAGTAAATGTCGAGTTATCATACCCACAGGGACTGTAAAAGAATTATTTATGAAAGTAATTTTAAACACTTTAGTGAAGGAAAAATATTTGGTTATAAAAAGAGATAAAAAAAACTAAGAGTTAAAAACTAAGTGAAATAATTAAAATAAAACAAAGAAATTCTAGTGCACGATTCCAAATATGATTTAACCAAGATGATATAATTGTGTTGGATTAATTACATTCCTTTAACGTAGAATTATTAAACTTATGTTTATACTGCTACGAACAAATTCACGGTAACTCAGTAATTTGCTAACTACTGCTCATACATACTTATTAAATTAATCAATCTCTTGAACATTTTTCAATGTCAATCCAAGCGATTAATCAATCTTCACAAGCATATAAAAGATCAAGTGAGGTAACAGAGTATTTCTACCTTGAAACAGTTTAATAACAATAATCTTGCAAGTTATGCAAGGCATATGTATCACCGAATACAATGCTAATTTAAAATTCAGCTACCTTAGAAGAATAAACATGCACTGATTAAGTACTGTGTCAATTAATTACAATTTCAATACGATTAAATAATTAATTCACTTTGTAACACCCCAAACCCGGTCAACACACCACGACCGAATCTGGCATGTTACAGGGGAAAACGTTTTGAAGAAAACAAGTTACCGATTAAATTTTTGAGTAAAACTCTTTGTTGTTTTAGGTTTGTAGAATTCATGTGCATGATTAGTTAAAACCGATACTTTGCTTTGAAATCCTGGGATTAGATCCTAAAACTCAATCATTGTTCCATAAGCTTAGAAAATGGTTATGTTATTTTAAAATCCGATGTTCTTTTCTGAGTTATTTAGAAATCGTTGAGTTGAGTGGAGAAAACCTCAAGTTTTGGAAATCATTTGAGTTGTTGTCATTTTCAATTAGTAAATGTTACCCGATGGTAAAGTTTTGAAAACCATGTCGTTTGTAGTTAGAAAACATTGGGCTTAGATTATTAAATCTATCAAGTAATTAGTTTGACCATGTTTAAAACAAATCCAAACTTTATAACTAAACCAAAAACATAACTTAAAAGGCCTTATTACAAACCCAAATAAAAATGAAAACCAAACTTAAATGAAAATAAAGTAACCAAATCAAGTCCATGTAAAACCCGAATTTATTCAATGCATGGCCACCTCGAGTCCACCCGGCTCCTCATCCGCGATCTATGAATCACCTGAAAAGATAAGGGAGAAGGTGAGTCACCAAGACTCAGTGCATAACTCCTTCTCCCGGTTAATGCAACATACTTACACAAATCATAACCAAGCAATACATATAATGCACCCAAACCTAACCATCCATAACTCCGTTTCTACCCCGTGTGGTACCAAACCACTGGTGGTGCCAAACCACTGGTGACCCAAAAGTCACGATATCCAATAATAATGTGGTGCCAAACCACGGTGACCCAAAGTCACGAATAATCCATCTATGGGGCCAACCCACGTTGTGATACCAAATCACTCGCAACAATCCCGTAATATCAAGTGTGGGGCCAACCCATCGTGGTGCTAAGCCACTGGGACGAGTCGCTATGAGGTGCCAAACCTCCGTGACCCAAAGTCACAAAATATCAATAATCCGGTGTGGGGCCAACCCACGGTGATACCAAATCACGGCGACAATCCCATAATATCAAGTGTGGGGCCAACCCACTGTGGTGCTAAGCCACTGGGACGAGTCGCTATGAGGTGCCAAACCTCTGGTGACCCAAAGTCACGGATATCATCTTCCCCCCTTCACTCATATCACCCATACCAATGCAACGCTCATGCAAATCATGCCATCATGCTTTAAGGTGAGCATATAGTAAATATAACATAGATCGTATTTTCATGCATCCTACAATAAATCATATCGAAACGGACTTACCCGAATCCTTGCTCATACCCTTACGGTATCATATCAAGATCTACACAATTTCAGCTTTTAACACATTCAGGTTATTAACATATTACTAGGTTATAAAGTGTGTAAGTTACACACCTGTTACTAACGCTACCACTGAATCCCAAACCCGATCTACTGCACTAGATCTCCTTGCCCTACATTCGACCAAATCACAAGACTATTAAAAAGGCCATTCGACCACACCAACAAATCCCGAAGGGTGAGATAACGCACAAACAACACCACCCTTACCTTCTGCCTTACGAAACAAATCACACACCGAAGTATGCGAGACTGATCCTCCCCCTACATTCGGCCAACAACAAACCTTAGTCTCAATAGCCTTCGGCTTTTCAACAACTTATAGAATGATGAACCAACATAGATACCTTTACCACTTGACTTACCAAACTCGATTATTAGAGAATAGAGGGCTTGGATCGACTGCTTCACAACCCCAGAGATCCCTTCAAAACCGATTAGAGAAAAGACCCAAAAGAGATCCACCCTTGTTGATATTCGGCCAAAGCAATGTAAGAAAGAAAGAAAGACTTTTCGATGAGAGAGTTGAATGGTGAAGGAGTTTGGCTAAGGTTGATAGAAAGCACAAATAGGGTTTGGCTAGAGTGGAGAAAGAGAAGGGAAAAGAGAAGTAAAAGTAGGAGAGGGAATTCGGCAAAGGAAGGTAAAGTGAATTTGGCACAAGAGTTTGAGAAAGGAAGAAAATAAAAAGTGAAAGGGGGAAGATGGATACTTTCGGCTTTGAGCAAAAATGGAAAAGAAAAAGGAGAGATGGGAGGGTAGGGATTCGGCCAAATACCAAGAAGAAGAAAAAGAAGTAAAATGAAATAAAAATTAAAGAACCCAAGAGAACATTCGGCTAGGTGCAAAAACAAGAAAGAAGTTTCGGCTTTTCTTCAATATGTGCACTAGGAAAATCGGCAATGCTCAAGAATGGTTTTCGGCTTTTGATACGCTAAGCACACAAGAACCTCAGCTAGCCGAAAATGCCCCATTAGGTGCCTAAGAAAATTCGGCACCCTCCCTTCACTCAGCTTCCCAAAACTGAACACTCCTCCAAGGAGGAGTTCAAAATTTGGCCACTTCCTCAAATTCCTCTTGGCCACTAATTCAAACGAATTTGAATTCCACAAGCTCCTTATTTTTCTCCTTGCCACCAATTCAAATATTTTGACTTGGTCCATCCTTATCTGAAAGAGTTTGTGCTGAGCACAACTCCTCCCCCTCCTTGGCATTAAAATAATAAGCAAATAGTGGGGTTTCTACTACTCGAACCTGAGATCTCCTTCCCCTGCTGATGGCGTCAATCACAAGGCCCTAAGTGGTGCCTCCTTGCCACTTTACCAAGGCTTCTCTTGTGCTAAAATTCCCTTGAAATATTTATATACCCTAGCTCCTTGACTCCCTTTACTTGAAGCTTAGAAACAAAAATTTCCTACCACTCAGCTCTGCTCTAGACTTATAACTAAGTCTTAAAACACCTCAAATAATAACACCACACCCAAACACATGCAAAGCAGTTCAATCACAAATAACCCCTATTTCAGGATATTACGTTCTACCTCTTAAAAATAATTTCGCCTCGAAATTACCGGTCAAAAGAGTTGAGGGTATTGCTGTCTCATCACATCCTCTAGTTCCCATGTAGCTTCTTCCATGCCATGATTCCGCCATAAAACCTTCACCAAAGGAACTGACTTCTTATGCAAGACTTTCACATCTCGATCTAGAATGCAGACTGGTTCCTCTTCCATGGTCAAACTGGACTCACCTCAATCTCCTCCTTTGCTACAACATGCGATGGATCTGAACGATATTGCCTAAGCATGGAGACATGGAACACATCGTGAATCTTACTCAGCTCTGCTGGCAACTCGAGCTGATAGGCTACTGGTCCCACTCGTCTCAATACCTCATACGGCCCAATAAACCTTGGACTTAATTTGCCTTTCCTTCCGAACCTCAATACCTTCTTCCACGGTGAGACCTTCGAAAGACCTTGTCACCTACGGCAAACTCTATATCCTCCGCTTGAGATCGGCATATGACTTCGCTCGTCCAAGCTTCCTTCAATCGAGCTGAATCAACTTAACTTTATCCTCGGCCGCAACCAACTCGCCCCAACATCCGACGCCACCCAACTCCATCCAAAGATGTAGGTGTGCGACACTTCCTACCATACAACGCCTCGTATGGTGCCATCTTGATGCTTGCTTGGTAACTATTGTTGTATGCGAACTCAGCTAATGGTAGAAATTCTTCCCAGCTACCTCTAAAGTCCAAAACACAACCCTCAAAGATATCCTCTAAGATCAGTATAACCCTTTTTTTGACCGTCCGTCAGACTGTGGATGAAATGCCGTACTGAAATCCAACCGCGTACCCAAAGCCTGATGCAATGCTTTCCAAAACCTCACTATCCAATCTGGGATCCCTATCTGAGATGATCGATACTGGCACACCATGCAACCTCACTATCTCTGACACATACAGCTTAGCTAACTCTCAGGCGAGTAACCAACCCTTACCGGTATGAAGTGAGCTGACTTAGTCAGACGATCCACAATTACCTAGACTGAGTCCTTCTTACTAGGCATAAGGGGTAATCCACTGACAAAATCCATAGTGATCCTCTCCCACTTCCACTATGGAATCTTCACCGGCTGAAGCAAGCCTGACGGCAACTGATGTTCAGCCTTGACCTGCTGACACATCAGACACTTTCCCACAAAGTCCGTTACTTCCCGTTTCAGCACTGCCACCAAAATCGCTCTCTTAAATCCTCAGACATCTTACTACCTCCGGGATGCATAGCGTATGGGTCGCTATATGTGCGTCTGAAGAATCCTCTCGCCTTAACTCGACATCCTTCAAAGATACAAGCTTTTCCTTGAAAACACGAAGACTCCATCACTGGACAAATCTGTAATCCTCTCAACCACCATTCTCGAACTTGCAACCTCCGCGCATTCAAACCCTCATCCACTAATTGTTTCTCCTTGATTTGCTCCACCCAGGTCGGCTTAACCTGCAATTCCGCCAAAAGACTCCCATCGTCATACAAGCTAACACGAGCAAACATCGCTCTTAGGTCTGGTACAACCTTACAGCTTAACGCGTCTACCACCACGTTAGCCTTGCCTGGATGATACTCGATTGAACAGTCGTAGTCCTTCAACAACTCAATCCATCTGCGCTGTCTCAAGTTCAAATCCTTCTGAGTCAAAGATACTTCAGACTCTTATGATCTGTGTAGACTATCGACCTTTCTCCATATAAGTAATGCCTCCAAATCTTCAAGGCAAAAACCACTGCCGCTAGCTCCAAGTCATGCGTCGGATAATTACCCTCATGCGGTCTTAGCTGTCGAGATGCATAAGCCACTACCTTCCTGTCCTGCATCAGCACATATCCCAAGCCAGTATGTGATGCATCGCAACCAGAGCTTCAGTCAGAATTCTTTTCAACTTGTCCAAACTTTCCTGCTGTTTCTCAGACCACACAAATGGAACCCCTTTTTTCAACAACTTGGTCATCGGTGCTGCGATCAAAGAAAATCCCTCTACAAACCTCCGATAATATCCTGCCAGACCTAGAAAACTCCGAATCTCTGCAACTGACTTAGGCGGCTTCCAATCCAACATTGCCTCAATCTTTCGAGGATCCACTTTAATCCCCTCGGCTGATACTACGTGACCCAAGAAAGTCACCCCTCTAAGCCAGAACTCGCACTTACTAAATTTAGTAAATAACTGCTTTTCCCTTAGAGTCTGCAACACTACTCGCAAATGCGCATCATGATCATCCTCCGATTTCGAATACACCAATATGTCGTCTATAAACACCACGACAAACTGGTCCAAATACTGCTGAAATACCTGATTCATCATGTCCATGAATGATACCGGCGCGTTAGTCAACCCAAACGGCATCACCAGGAATTCGTAGTGCACATACCGAGTGCGAAACGCCGTCTTGTGAATATCAGCCTCCTTCACCTTTAGCTGATGATATCCTGACCTTAGATCGATCTTCGAAAACACCGATGCACCCTTAAGTTGATCAAACAAGTCATCTATCCTAGGCAACGGATACTTGTTCTTGATCGTCAGCTTATTCAATTGGCGGTAGTCTATACACATCCGCATCATACCGTCCTTTTTCTTGACAAAGAGTACCGGTGCTCCCCAAGGCGAAACACTTGGCCGGATGAAACCCCGGTCCAACAACTCTTGAACCTTAGCCTTTAGTTCCACCAATTCCTTCGGCGCCATCCTATACGGGGCAATAGACACTGGCGCAGTTCCGGGTAGCAAGTCTATGCCAAATTCAACCTCACGATCCGGAGGTAGTCCCGGAAGTTCCTCTAGAAATACGTCAGCAAATTCCTTTACTGTTCGGACATTCTCCACAGCAGACTCCTTAGCCTCCAAGGCACACACATGAACCATAAATGCTTCACAGCCCTTCCTGACCATCTTTTCAGCTTTCAAAGCAGATACCACGTTGGATAGATAATCTCTTTTATTACCTATCATAACCACGTCTTCACCCTCAGCCGTCTTCAAAACCATGCACTTAGCCGCGCAATCCAAACTTGCCTGGTACTTCACCAGCCAGTCCATCCCAAGAATCAGATTGAACTCCCCAAACGGCAGTTCCATCAGATCAGCTACAAACACTACCCCTTTGAATTCTAGGGGTACATCCTTATACAGCTTATTTACTTCTACAGAGTGACCTAGAGGGCTAATTACTGTCATCTCCCTAAAAGTAGTCTCACAGTCTAGGTTCATGGTCTCTACTATGCTGCTAGCAACATACGAATGCGTCGAACCCACATCAATCAAAGCAGTATATGGTAATCCAAAGATCAAGAACGTACCGGTTATGACGTCCGGTGCGTCGCCCTCCTCTCGACGCCTCGCTGCATATACCAACCCAGGCTGTCTTGCCTCAGTGTTGCCTGCACCTCTGCCCGGTGCTCCACGGCCCCGACCCGAACCATTACCTCCTCTACCGTTACCACGACCCCTCTGCGGTGGCGGTCCTCATTTCTGAACCGAGCACGACCACGACCTCGATCGAATCTCGGCTTGCTTACGTGGACAGTCCCTCACACGATGGTCCAACGAGCCACACTCAAAACATTCTTTTCCACCGGTCCAACATCCTCCCTAATGAGATTTCCCACATCGGTTACACTGCACGGGTCCCTGATTTGCAGCAACAGACCTTCCAGACTGATTCGGCCCACCATGTCTAGCCCTTTTCTGGAAATTACCGGCCGACCCAGATGATCCAAAACCTCTCTTATGTTTATTCCTATCCATATTCTGCCTCACCGACTCCTTAACCCCTTCGGCTACCTTAGCCTTTTCCACGAGCGTAAAAAACTCACGCTCCTGTTTGTGGAGCAATCAGCACCCTCAGCTCATCTCTCAAACCGTCCTCAAACCTGACACACCGCTCATGTTCTGTAGCCACGATACCCCTAGCATACCGGCTCAACCTTAAGAATTCCACCTCGTACTCCGATACGGACTTACTCCCCTGAACCAGTCTCAAAAACGCCTTTCACTGTGCATCAATGTAGCTAGATCCAATATATTTCTTTTGATACGCTGCCTTAAAATATTCCCAAGTGAAGTCATCTACTGCAGCACTATCCCGAACCGTGAGCCACCACTGGTATGACTCATCCCGAGAAGCGACACTATCCCCTTCTGGTTTCTCCTCGAGCATCGGATCCAAATCGTCCATGATTCGCTCCGTCGCCTCTAACCAATACTCAGCCGTACTGGGAGCCACACCAGAAACACCTCGAAATACCTCGGCTCCATTGGCTCGGAGTCGCTCAGATACAGATTTCTGAGCTCCTGCGCGTCCACCTACTCCAGCTACCCTCTCAAGAACTCGCAAGAGATCGCTGCGACAACGCATCATCCCCGTCGATCCTCGAAACTCACCACCTACAGCTGGTGGTGTGCCGGTATCTCATTCTCTAACCCCTGACCAGACCTCACTGGTTCAGAAACTGTCATCCTACCCCGACCACGTCCTCGCGTATTACGACCACGACCACCTCGAGTACTCATGACTAAAGTCTTGACTTATCTGATTTTAAAAGTTTTATGCATTAGTCATTATTCCACTATTATTAAAGCGCAGTCTTATGAATAATCCTTACTAAAGAGTTTTGTTTTCGCGAGTCCATAGAGTCCTAACAAGTTTCAGTCTCTAGAGTTGTCCACTATCACTAGTCTTTCAAGGCTTAACATAATCATATTCATATACACAACCATTGGTTAGGGGTACTTACCTGGGCGGATTGGTGCCGGAGACTCGGTGCCAAGCCTTTCAAGTCATATAATTTCAGACAAAACATTTAAACCATGTTTTTAAAACATTTTGGGCCTCAGGCCCACAGCCGAGCCTTTAAACTTAGCTTTGATACCACAATTGTAATACCCCAAACCCGGTCAACACACCACGACCGAATCTGGCATGTTACAGGGGAAAACATTTTGAAGAAAACAGGTTACCGATTAAATTTTTGAGTAAAACTCTTTGTTGTTTTATGTTTGTAGAATTCAGGTGCATGATTAGTTAAAACCGATACTTTGCTTTGAAATCCTAGGATTAGATCCTAAAACTCAATCATTGTTCCATAAGCCTAGAAAATGGTTATGGTATTTTAAAATCCGATGTTCTTTTCTGAGTTATTTAGAAATCGTTGAGTTGAGTGGGGAAAACCTCAAGTTTTGGAAATCATTTGAGTTGTTGTCATTTTCAATTAGTAAATGTTACCCGATGGAAAAGTTTTGAAAACCATGTCGTTTGTAGTTAGAAAACATTGGGCTTAAATTATTAAATCTATCAAGTAATTAGTTTGACCATGTTTAAAACAAATCCAAACCTTATAACTAAACCAAAAACATAACTTAAAAGGCCTTATTACAAACCCAAATAAAAATGAAAACCAAACTTAAATGAAAATAAAGTACCCAAATCAAGTCCATGTAAAACCCGAATTTATTCAATGCATGGCCACCTCGAGTCCACCCGGCTCCTCATCCGCGATCTATGAATCACCTGAAAAGATAAGGGAGAAGGTGAGTCACCAAGACTCAGTGCATAACTCCTTCTCCCGGTTAATGCAACATACTTACACAAATCATAACCAAGCAATACATATAATGCACCCAAACCTAACCATCCATAACTCCGTTTCTACCCCGTGTGGTACCAAACCATTGGTGGTGCCAAACCACTGGTGACCCAAAGTCACGATATCCAATAATAATGTGGTGCCAAACCACTGGTGACCCAAAGTCACGAATAATCCATCTGTGGGGCAACCCACGTTGTGATACCAAATCACTGGCGACAATCCCGTAATATCAAGTGTGGGGCCAACCCATCGTGGTGCTAAGCCAGCCGGGACGAGTCGCTATGAGGTGCCAAACCTCCGTGACCCAAAGTCACAAAATATCAATAATCCATGTGTGGGGCCAACCCACGTGTGATACCAAATCACTGGCGACAATCCCATAATATCAAGTGTGGGGCCAACCCACTATGGTGCTAAGCCACTGGGACGAGTTGCTATGAGGTGCCAAACCTCTGGTGACCCAAAGTCACAAAATAATCTGTGGTACCAAACCACTGGAGGTGCCAAACCTCTGGTGACCCAAAGTCACGGATATCATCTTCCCCCCTCCACTCATATCACCCATACCAATGCAACGCTCATGCAAATCATGCCATCATGCTTTAAGGTGAACATATAGTAAATATAACATAGATCGTATTTTCATGCATCCTACAATAAATCATATCGAAACGGACTTACCCGAATCCTTGCTCATACCCTTACGGTATCATATCAAGATCTACACAATTTCGGCTTTTAACACATTCAGGTTATTAACATATTACTAGGTTATAAAGTGTGTAAGTTACACACCTGTTACTAACGCTACCACTGAATCCCGAACCCGATCTACTGCACTAGATCTCCTTACCCTACATTCAGCCAAATCACAAGACTATTAACAAGGCCATTCGGCCACACCAACAAATCCCGAAGGGTGAGATAACGCACAAACAACACCACCCTTACCTTCTGCCTTGCGAAACAAATCACACACCGAAGTATGCGAGACTGATCCTCCCCCTACATTCGGCCAACAACAAACCTTAGTCTCAATAGCCTTCGGCTTTTCAACAACTTATAGAATGATGAACCAACATAGATACCCTTACCACATGACTTACCAAACTCGATTGTTAGAGAATAGAGGGCTTGGATCGACTGCTTCACAACCCCGGAGATCCCTTCAAAACCAATTAGAGAAAAGACCCAAAAGAGATCCACCCTTGTTGATATTCGACCAAAGCAATGTAAGAAAGAAAGAAAGACTTTTCGACAGAGAGTTGAATGGTGAAGGGAGTTTCGGCTAAGGTTGATAGAAGCAGAAAAATAGGGTTCGGCTAGAGTGGAGAAAGAGAATGAAAAAGAGAAGTGAAAGTAGGAGAGGGAATTTGGCAAAGGAAGGTAAAGTGAATTTCGGCACAAGAGTTTGAGAAAGGAAGAAAATAAAAAGTGAAAGGGAGAAGATGGATACTTTCGGCTTTGAGCAAAAATGGAAAAGAAAAAGGGAGAGATGGGAGGGTAGGGGATTCGGCCAAATACCAAGAAGAAGAAAAAGAAGTAAAATGAAATAAAAATTAAAGAACCCAAGAGAACATTCGACTAGGTGCAAAAACAAGAAAGAAGTTTCAGCTTTTCTTCAATATGTGCACTAGGAAAATCGGCAATGCTCAAGAATGGTTTTCGGCTTTTGATACGCTAAGCACACAAGAACCTCAGCTAGCCAAAAATGCCCCATTAGGTGCCTAAGAAAATTCGGCACCCTCCCTTCACTCAGCTTCCCAAAACCGAACACTCCTCCAAGGAGGAGTTCAAAATTTGGCCACTTCCTCAAATTCCTCTTGGCCACTAATTCAAACGAATTTGAATTCCACAAGCTCTTTATTTTTCTCCTTGCCACCAATTCAAATATTTTGACTTGGTCCATCCTTATCTCGACAGAGTTTGTGCTTTGAGCACAACTCCTCCCCTCCTTGGCGTCAAAATAATAAGCAAATAGTGGGGTTTCTGTTTGCTCGAACTCGAGATCTCCCTCCCCTGCTGATGGCGTCAATCACAAGGCCCTAAGTGGCGCCTCCTTGCCACTTTACCAAGGCTTCTCTTGTGCTAAAATTCCCCTTGAAATATCTATATACCCTAGCTCCTTCAGCTCCCTTTACTTGAAGCTTAGAAACAAAAATTTCCTACCACTCAAAGCTGCTCTAGACTTATAACTAAGTCTTAAAACACCTCAAATAATAACACCACAGTCCAAACACATGCAAAACAGTTCAATCACAAATAACCCCTATTTCAAGATATTACACATTAGTTATCTAACAATTAATATTGCAAGAATAACTTAGGCATGATTTTACTTAATCAAGCATCTTACCGAGGCCTATAACAGTACAAACACAATTTCAATAATTCAAGCAGGCAAAATATAATCAACCCAACACGGATTAAATTCAAGCTAAATTGATTAAAATAACCATTTCAATAGCATAAATATTCATAAACATGTTTGTCAAAACAACAACGCAATTTAAAGAGATAGGGAACAAGAAGCAAATCCGGTGTTTCTACGTGGCTTGACTGATTGCTTCGTTCTTCGTTCTCCGTTGTCCTCGGCTATCAAGGTGGCTTATGAACACTTTAATTGCTGCTCAAAAATGTCTGATGAGGACCTCTTTCCCAAGAGAAGAAAATCAGCACTTGAACAAAAGGGGAAGTGGAAAGGAAAAGTTGAGAGAAAGTGAAAGAGGAGAAGAGAGAATGAGAGTGTGAGGGATGAGTTGAATGATCAGCAAGGGGTGGCTTTTATAGCTGATTGTGGCTGCTAAAAATAGAAAATTCCATCAGCCAAAGAGACCCCCCTTGGCCGGCCACACACATGGCAAAGTTGAGAGATTCAACTTTGCTAAAAATAGCCTGAGGCAAATCCATAAAGCCACATTTTTTGGAGGGGTTTGAATGCAAGGTTGAAAGTTCTTTAAGGGCTTCTTTTCAAGCTTATTTAGTCAGCTAAAATTATGATTTGGGTAAGCATATGGATGGTTCTGGGCAGCCCAATTGGTGGCTAGTTTGAATTCAGTTCAACCAGTGCAATTCAACTGGACCGTTTTTTTCCATAATTAATTAATAATAATTTATTTAGCCCAAATTAAATTGGGAATAAATTAAAATTAATTATATTATGAATTAAAACACATTTTTGGACCATCTTAAGCTGGAAATAAATTTTCCTCGATACTTCAAATTGCTTCTCGAGTTTATTCTTCTAGCAGTGTCTGCCGAGCCAATTTTCGCTCTTTGTGCGAATCTGTCAAAAATAGTCAAAATTAATCAAAATTAACTATAAAATTAATTAAAACTCATCATGTTCATATTTTTAACACAATTTAATTATTTTATAATATTTAATTATTTTTCGACAAGAATTTAACCGAAATAGCATGATTTTAATTTAAAAAGGGCATGTAAAAACACGTAAATTTTCGTGTTTCCAATAACCGATTCATATAACCATACCATATATCTATTTCCATATAACCGATTCATATAGCAATTTCATTTATCTATTTCCATATAATTGGTTCATATAACCATTTCATATATTCATTTTTCATATAACCTATTCACACAACCATTTCATTTATTCATTTTTTTCACACGATGAACCAAAATGAAATAACATTGGATACGCGAGAACGATGCTCACTCAAGCTGTAACTGTAAATGGTCACACAAGTTGTGAAATGTGTCTTATAACAGCTCGTTTTTAGTGAAACCGGAACAGTGGTTTTGAGGGCACAAATCTGATGAGTAAATTATTATTTTTTTATTATTTTAATTTCTACAGTATGTTAGTAGGGTCGTATAAAAATTTCGTTAAGTAATTTTAACGTTTGCATGCTTAATTAAGTGAAAAGAACTAAATTGTAAAAGGTTCAAAAGTAGAGTTCTATTAGTTAAAGGTATCAATTAGCTATAGAAATTTAAAGTGAAAGGACTTAGATAGTAATTAGACCATTAATGAGGTTTTTGGATGTATATGGCTATGTATTAATGAAATTTTGGTGTTAAATAAAGGTTAAAAATGGAAATAAGTAAATAAGGTTAAAATTATTAAAACTAAAACATTTCTTAGTTTTACTCATCTTCTTCCACCGAAATTAAAAGGAGAAAACACCATGGGAGCATGCTAGGTTCGGCCAAGCTTAATTCTACTTGCATGGTATGCAATTTTCTCCCATTTTTAATGATTTTATGTTTTCGGGATCGTTGTAGCTTAATCTAGCTAACCTAGAGACTAATTTGCAAAATTGTTAAAGAGCTAAGGTTTTGCTATGAACATGTTCGCATAATTCTTGAAATTTAATGAAAGATTATGAGTCCTTGTTGTTAAGTAAACAAGTTTTGTAAAGTGATTTTAGTACCGCATTCCATCCTCAGACTGATGGTCAATCTGAGTGAGTGATTTAGATACTTGAGGATATGCTTTGAAGTCGTGTTTTAGAGTTCGAAGGAAACTGGGAGAGATTTCTACCATTAGTTGAATTTGCATACAACAACAGTTATCAATCGAGCATTAAAATGGTACCGTATGAGGCTTTGTATGGTCGAAACTGTCGAACTCCATTGTATTGGACTGAGCTCAGTGAGAAAAAGCTTTTCGGGGTTGATTTGATACAAGAAACTGAAGAAAAGGTTAAAGCGATATGTGACAGTTTGAAAGCAGCTTCAGATCGATAGAAATCTTATACGGATTTGAAAAGAAAAGACATCGAATTTCAAGTCGGTGACAAAGAGTTTTTGAAAATGTCGCCCTAGAAGAAAGTTCTTCGATTTGGTTGTAAAGGAAAGCTTAGTCCGCGGTTTATCGGGCCGTATGAGATCACTGAGAGGATCGAGCTAGTGGCTTACAGGTTAGCTTTGCCGTTAGAGTTAGAAAAGATTCTCAATGTATTTAACGTATCTATGTTACGATGGTATCGATCAGATCCTTCACATGTGATTTCACCTGTTGAGGTTGAGATTCAGTCTGATATGACGTACAATGAAGAACCGATCAGAATTCTAGCTCGCGAGGTTAAAGAATTGAGAAATAAAAGTATACCTTTAGTGAAAGTTCTCTGGCAACGTCACGGTATAGAAGAAGCTACCTGGGAACCGAAAGAAGCTATGAAAATTCAATACCCGAACATCTTTTCTGGTAACATTTTTGGGGACGGAAATTTCTTTAGGGGAGAGTTGTAACAACCCGTTTTTAGTGAAATTGGAACAGTGGTTTTGAGACCACAAATTTGATGAGTAAATTCTTATTTTATTATTATTTTAATGTCTACAGTATGTGAGTAGGGTTGTATAAAAATTTCGTTAATTAATTTTGACGTTTGCATGCTTAATTAAGTGAAAATGACTAAATCGTAAAAGTGCAAAAGTAGAGTTCTATTAGTTAACGGTATCGATTAGCTAAAGGAATTTAAAGTGAAAGGACTTAGATGGTAATTAGACCATTAATGATGTTAGTGGATGTATATGGCTATGTATTAATGAAATTTTGGTGTTAAATAAAGGTTAAACATGTAAATAAGTAAATAAGGTTACAATGATTAAAACTAAAACATTTCTTAATTTTACTCATCTTCTTCCACCAAAATTAAAAGGAGAAAACACCATGGGAGCATGCTAGGTTCGGCCAAGCTTAATTCTACTAGTATGGTATGCAATTTTGTCCCGTTTTTAATGATTTTTATGTTTTCGGGATCGTTGTAGCTTAATCTAGCTAGCCTAGAGACTAATTTGCAAAACTGCTAAAGAGTTAAGGTTTTTCCATGAACATGTTTGCATGATTCTTGAAATTTAATGAAAGATTATGAGTCCTTGTTGTTAATTAAACAAGTTTTGTAAATGATTTTTAATGAAATTGTCATTTAAGGACTTATTTGTAAAAGTAGTAAAATTCCGTAGTAAAATTGTGAAATGCATATTTGTATGAGGTTGTATAGGTCCTTAGTGAATTCGGCTAACATGAAATGTGGATGAAATTGCTTAAATTTCAATTTACGAGCTTAAGGACTAAATTGTAAAGAAGATAAAATATTGAGGAAAAAGTGTAATTTTACAAAAATATGAATGTTGGACTGAATTTAATAGTATGAATATTAAATGGATTTAATTTTCTTATTTAGACCAAGATAAACCTCGTACGGATCTAGATCGAGGAAAAGCTAAAGCCTCAGATTAGTTGATCTCGATTTTACGTCTTTGTCATCGAGGTAAGTTCGTATGTTTAAATAATGTTTTAATGTTATTTTGATATATATGTTATTATGCTATTTATCATGTAAAGAAATGATAGAAATCCAACGATGTTACGATGATTATCGAGCCCCGTTTGAACCTTAGGAATATATAGGATACAAATGACATGTCATTAGGGTTACCATGTTTTGTGTGCTGGTCCTGAATGTCCTACTGATGGCTGAGTTCCAACATTTACTGCAGATACTCAACAGCTTGTGTGAGCAGCATCGTGTAGCTTGCATTCCGACCGTCAGCTAGTGTGAGCAGACCCATTTTATGGCTCGTGTGAGCAACGATGTAATGGAAAAGGAAAGGTTATATGTTTAGCACACTTTGTGTGAGCTTTCCCGTGTATCCGATGTTATTTTAAAAGGTTCAACAAACATGAAAAGGGAAGGAACGGTAAGTGTTCCAATCGACTATGTTATGAGCCTATGGAAAGGTATGAAATGATAATGATCAATGAATGTATATCTATGTTTATGGAAAGCTTGAATTCAATGGTATTATGTTCATGTAAATCTACCTTACCATGTGATAATTCAATTAAGTTCTGTGTTAAAGCACTAACATGTGTTGTTGATGATCCTTAGGCTTATGCCAAGCTTATGTTGGATTGAATCATGTTTAAATTATAATGTTATGCATTGAAATGGTAAGTTATATTCATGATCCACAAACTTCTAAGCATTATATTATTATGTAATTTTCTTTCCCATGTTTTATAGATAATCGGAAGCTCGATCGGTTTGGAAGCTCATCGGAGATCTATCACACTATCCAGCGATTAATCAATAGTTTTTGATGTTTTGAACAAAGTTATAATGGCATGTATAGGTGGACTTATGGTTTATGTTAGTTGATAAGTTTGGCATGTATTTGTGTTATTATGGTTAGTACACTTTTTGTACTTATGGCATCTTGATTATGTTTGTTAATATGGTTAAGTTGATGCATGTTTCAATAGCCAATTTGGTATGTGATGGAGTAGATGCAATGTAGTCAAGTATGGTATGTTTTGTTATGGAATTGAGTTAGATGTGTATGATTGAAGTATGGCCAATTATTCATAATTTTAGGTATATTTGTTTGATTTTGATTGAGGTGCCTATATGGCATATTGGTTGAATGGAATTTGGTCATTTAAATTGGTCATATTATGCATGTTTGGATATGTTTTAGTGCCCTGATAATAGGTGTAAGTTTCTTGTAGGTACATGTTTGAAATGAGTGATGGAAATGGCTTGATTTTGGCCAATTTCATGTCCACGGGGCCTAAGACACGAGCATGTGTCTCAGCCATGTGTGACATACGATCATGCGACACGACCGTGTGTCCCCTGTAGGTTTCAAAGGTTTCAAGTCAGACAGTTACACAGCCTGACACACGGGCATGTGGCTTGGTCGTGTGACCCAACTTAGAAAGTTACACGGGCTGGGACACGGCCGTGTGTCCCTATTTCGATTGTTACACGGCCTGAGACACGGGCGTGTGTCTCAGCCGTGTGAGTCACACGGCCTGGCCACATGGCCGTGTGACCCCTGCAGCTCAATTTTTCTAACTTTTTCTTAAATGTTCCAAATGTTTCTGATTTAGTCCCGAATCGTTTCTAAAGTGTTTCTAAGGCCTTGAGGGCTCGATTAAGGGACGATATGCATGTATATGAATGGATTATGATATGTTTATTTTAAAGTTTGCAAATGTATGATTTAAAGTTACATTTTAACAGTAATGCTTCGTAACGCTGTTCCAGCGATGGATGCGGGTTAGGAGTGTTATAGGTCTGCTCACACGAGCTGTGGGTCGGGATATTAAGCTACACGATACTGCTCGCACGAGCTGTGGAGAATCCGCAAAAAATGCAGGACCTCAACCTTCTGTAGGACATCCAAAACCAGTACCCGAAACTATAAATAACCCTAATGACATGTCATTTGTATCTTAAGTATTCACAAGGTTCAGACGGACCACATTCCATATCCAAATCATTTAATTTTATTCACATTATACCATTACAAGAACTCATCCATATAGTTTCCATTTTCTGAACATAATCATCAACTTAACTAACACTGCAATTTAGTCCAACTCACTAGTTGCCATATATAAATCAATTAATTTCTTTCATGGCATATATAATATTTAATAAATAAATAAAAAAAACAATTAACTAGTTTAATCAACATACAAACTTAACTAATCCAAAAACGACAATGAACACAACATCGATGATTACACCGTTAACTTTCCCTTCCCGCGATTATTATCCAGTTGACTCATTTCTTGATCTAAATATAATGATTTAAGTCAATTATCAAATTAAAATACTTTTAAATACTAAAATTCATGTAATTAACCCTTTAATCAACATTTTACACTTTTACCCTAAGTTTTTACCTTTTATTCAATTTAGTCCCTAAACTCGAAACTTTCAAATTTATCATAATTAAACCAACTCCATGCTAGTTGAATTCCCCCTATGCAATTACAGCCCATATTTATTAAAAATTTTGAAAATTACATATTAATTTCAAGATATTAACTATCCAATTAAAAAATTAAAAAACCAAACTTTAATTAAACTTCATACTAACCTCGTAAATACTAAATAATAATATTTACAGACTCGAACATCCGAAATGGAATTCCAAAACCACCGATTCCAACACCATTGAAAAATCGGGTTGTTACAAGAAATGTATGGTCATGCTAAAATGAGTTAATAAGATATCATACTCATAGTTTACTCGTGATTCAAGAAATAAAAGGTTGGACTATACAATTTTGACTGTTCCATGACTTGTATTCAGTTTGAATTTCATTAACAAAGGGATATATCATACGATGATATTATCTCAGAAAGGTTATGTCAAACCACGACTTCCTGTAATTTGGATAGCAGTGATGCATTTCTAGATGTCACTCATTGTTTGTAACATTGGAATTGTTTTAATGTTACTGTCAATATTACAAGATCCTACAAGGTCACACCTTATAATTGAAACTATTAGAACCAAAAGAAAGTTTGGGTCATATTTAACTATCACATTTGTTAAATCAATTATAAAAATGTTCTTATAATTAATTTGATAGAGGTAAATGTTAGACATAATATATGTGCATGCTTGATGCATATACATAATTAAAATAAATATGAAAGGAGTTTTATATGATTTAATTGGGTAAATCTTTATCGTAATCATTATATAATGATTTAATAATTTCAATCAAAGGTGTATTTTAAGGGTTGAAATAAACTGATATTGTTAGAAATTATGTGTATAACACCCCTAACCCATATCCGTCGCCGGAATAGGGTTATAGAGCATTACCTGAGTTTACAAAACAAGTACAGTTAATTCATATCATTTATTATTCATATCTGAAACCAATCATATTTAATCATATCGTCCCTTAAATGGACATTCGAGGCCCAATTTATGCATTAGAAACAAATCGAAACTATATCGGAAACTCAGAGAATTTTTCACGAAAATTCAAAATTTTTCTTAAATATAGGGGTCACACGCCCGTGTGAGTAGGCCATGTGAGCAATGGCATGCCCATGTCCTAGGCCATGTGGGCATTCGATGTAAGGCACATGGCCGTCTCTCAGCCGGTGTTCATACCCGTGTAATTCTTTGACTTGGGTGAAACGGCCAGCCACACGCTCGTGTTCTAGGCCGTGTGGATAATTTAATTTTTGAAAATTAGGTACAGGATTCACACGGCCAAGACACACGCCCGTATGCAAGGCCGTGTGTCACACATAGCTGAGACACACGCCTGTGTCTCTGCTCGTGTGAGCAATTCGAAGCATTATGTTTCTACATTTTAAAGATGCAGGGGACACACGGTCAAACCACACGCCCATGCGCATGGCCGTGTGTCACACACGGCTGAGACACACGCCCGTGTCTCTGCCCGTGTGGACGAAAATAGGCTATTTTCAAGGCCACTTTTCTCACCCAAATATATCATCAACCTACAACAACACTAAAATACATTTACCAACCAATTCAAGACATTAAAACTAAACCAAAACCAATCTTTTCATGTCATATTAGCTCATATGTTCAAGTATTTAAACTTACCAATTTCACACTTATGTTTATAGACAAATTTTATCAAATATACTAATTCTAAATCATTCATCAATAGGTTTATATACTCTCCACCATATAACCATTTCATCACACATTAAATATGATAAAGTCTTATATAATTACATCAAAATATGCTTTAACACTATCCATTCCAATGGCTAGTTACAATCAAAATATTTCATCATTTGATCTATTTTAGCTTATACATGCCATTATACCAAAAGTAGTTTTGCTATTTATACCAAAGTGAGCTGTAGGTAGTGTGATCTTGCTCCGACCCGCTCTAACCTTTACGAGCTTCCGAGTACTATAAAATATAGAAAATGAACAGAGTAAGCATTTAATTCTTAACAAGTTCGTATATGTAACACCCTGAATTAGGGGCTATTTGTAATTTAAATAAATTCCATGTGGGCTTCAAGAAATGAATAAATATTATTTTATTTAGCATGATTTAGGGTCTAGAAATAACCACGATTTAGGTCGAATTTGGGTTAAAAAAAGAATTAAATTAAAGTACTTAAAAGGAGGGAGCTAGGTGGAGATAGGGTTTAAATAAAAATCGAGGGAAACATGACACAAGAATGTATTTGGTGTAGTGGCTTGGTGCGTCTAAGGGAGGGTTACAAGGAGGAGGTTCGATTCGTGGAACCAAAGCAAGGGGAATGTTTTTTTTGCGCATTAAAGGAAGGGCCCAGGTAAAGAAGGCCTTAAAGGAATTTTGGGTAAGGTTCATGGCATGAAAGTTTAATGTGGAGAAGTGGCAAAGGACGTTGGAGAGTGAGGGGCTGCAGTGAGGACTCGGGTTCGACTCATGGTAGGCGCAAGGACGTTGTTTTTTTAGGCTTTGGCGTTGAAAGGAAAAAGGGCCGATTATAAAGGCTTTATAAATAAATGGAGAGGGATTTGACATGGAAGTCGGGTTGGAAGAGTTGGCTTGGGGCGCATCATGCAGCAAGGGATCTAGCTGGTCCTAGGTTCGAGTGGCTGAAGCAAAGGTTTTGTGTTTTAATTTTTAAGCGGTTGTTGGGCTCACGTTGGAAGGCCTTATAATTAAATGTGGTGGTTAATTGACATGAAAGTCAATTGGGAGAGTTGGTCTGGGCGCTTTAAGGGGGGGAGGCTGCTGCTGCTGCTGGCTTTGCTTGGGGTCGCTGGTTCGAACCCCAGGAGCAGCACCTTGACATTATTTTTTATTTTTCCTCTTTGCTGCTGGCGTGAAGGAGAGAAAGAATTGGCATGAATGTGGACTCTTTAAATTGATAAAGATAAGGTTTTATTTTTGCAAAAATTCTGCTGGAAGTGGGGAAGCTATTAGTGTTTTATTTGCTATTAAATTGTGAAGGGATTAGGAGATTAAAAACATGATGAGGTTAGATTTATTTGTGATAATTCAAGGCTGGAAATTATCACAAAATAAGGAGTGTTTGCCGATTTTGGACTCCTTGGGGTTGTCCATATTTGATTTTTAATAGCAAAGAAGTGCCAAACTCACCAATCTTTTCTCTCCAATTTCTTCTTTGCTGAAACCTCCATTGTTTGATAGCCAAAACCATTAAAAATTCCAGCATCTTTTTCTTCTACTTTCTTTGCCGAATTTTTCCTTGTTCTTAAGCCAAAACTGTTCAAAATTTCCAGCATCTTTTTCTTCTCAAAATTTCAGCCCTTCCATTAGTGTTGGCCGAATCTTCTCTTTCCCCCTAACTAAGTGCTGCCGAATTTCATAATGTGGTAAGGGATCACTCTAAGCTTAATCTTTGTTCTTGTTATGGCTAGCCTTGTTAAGAGTTTGGCTAATCTCTCTTTGAATCGATATCATCTAGGAACTACGGGATTTTCAAGCAATAGATTTGACCCTCCATTCCCTATCAATCGATTTTGGTAAGAATCTATTTTATTTAATTTGTGTTCAAAGCCGAGGGCTATTAATTTTGGATAAGTGCCGATTGTAGGGAAGCGAAAAGGATGTACATATCGTAAGGGGGTTAGGGTTCAAAGGACATGTGAGGTCAAGATCTAGCGTTGTAGATCGGAGTTTCGAGATCTAGGAATTACGATAGTAACAGTGTGTAAGATCTCTACACACTTAATTAATTTACATGACATTATTATTTGTTTTGATTATTTTGATTGTGATTAGCTTGTGGCATAATCACGGATTTGAGTAAGTCCCTGTCTTGTAACTTTGGATATATGTTATATGCCATCACATGATGTTTAATACTATGACATGATATTTATGAAATTGACGAATAAGCATGTGATGGTGGGATTGATGAGAGGAGGGGGATGATATTATGGGTATCGTCGGTGGTTTTGACCACAAGATGGGTTGGCCCCATCAGATTATTTGTGACCTATGGTCATCAGTGGTTTTGACCACAACGATTGAATATTCGCGACTAAGTCCCAGTGGTTTGGTACCACCAGTGGTTTTGACCACACTTGATATTTTGTGACCTATGGTCATCAGTGGTTTTGACCACACGATGGGTTGGCCCCATCATTTAAATTGTGACTTTAAGTCATCAGTGGTTTTGACCACACGGGGTAGAAAAGGAGTATGGATGGCTAGTTGGGTTGCATGAGCATGTTATTAATGAATTGTGTATGAGATATATTTTCCGGGTGGGGGATTTACACACTGGGTCTTGGTGACTCACCCCTTCCCTTAACATTTTGCAGATGGGTAGATCGCGGAGATGGAGCTGGATGGACTCGAGGTGGCCATGCAGTGGACATTTTAATAAATGAACTTGGATTTTATTTTATCTTATTTTATGTTGGTTTATTTTAATTAAGTTGTAATAAGGCCTCCTAGAATTATTTTATTATTGTCACATGCTTTGAATATTTGTTTAAACTATATAATTATGTTAAAAATGAATTCACATGTTTTTTTCCAATCAAACGTAAAATGTTTTAAAAATGCCATCGGGCACATTTGCAATCTATAAACAACTCGACTTAATAAATATTTTTAAACAACACTAAGTATGGTTTTTAACAAGAGACTTGAAGTTGAAAGATTTTCGACAAAACTTAAATCGGTTCTAAAATGGTTCTCAAATTGTTTTCTCTGTAGCAAACCAAATTCGGTCGTAATGTTTGGGCCGGGTTTGGGGTGTTACAGTATAACAAGAATTTAACTTACCAATTATATTCATTTAAAGTAAGTATACAAACATGCATCCAAAACATTGTGGCCAATTGCCTAGACACATGCTCTCATCAAACGAGTTAGTCATGAAATTTACATGAATATCAAGAAAACAGAGATAAGCTCATCATGCAACCATTTCCAGGTATTTCAGGGATATTCAAGATATAATTCATTTAATTCTCATACTTTCCCATATCAGGAGTTTTGTTCGCTGAATCATTGAAAATTCGATGGAAACCCGGGTAGTACACACAAGGTGTACTTATCAATGATCCATCAATTCATATATGGGGAACTCATTAGAGCACATAACCGGGAAGCACACTCTTGAGCCTTATAACGGGAAGCTCACAAAGAGCCATATCGGGAAGCCCACAAAGAGCCTATCGGGAAGCTTATCTAGGCAATATAACGGGAAGCTCATAAGAGCCATAATTGGAAAGCTCATGCGAGCCAATAACGGGTAGCTCCGAAGAGCCATTAACAAGAAGCTCTGGATAGCCATATATCAGGAAGTTCAACCGAGCAATATCGGGATGCTCATAAGAGCTGTGGTGTGTCTACAACACATGCAGAATCACAACCAATCAGGATGCTCCAAAGAGCTATTAATGGGAAGCTCGCAAGAACTATATAATGGGGAGCTCGAGAGGGCCATAAATCAAGATGCGTTTTTGAGCTATGGTGTGTCCGCAACATATACAGGACCACAACCAATACGGGAAATTTGTATCCATCGATTTTCATTTGCTCAAACGGAATTAAACACTTATCAGGCATTATCGGATATTCAATCAATTTCACATATACATGACATTGACAATTACACAATTCATATATATACAACATTTAATTCAAACATATAAATGTACACAATTTAGTTACACGAACTTACCTTGATACTTATTCGTATATGAAAATCTACTAATCCGAAACTTTTTCTTTTTCTCGATCTAACTCCTTATTTGGTATTTCTGGATCTATATAAATGAATTTAATCATCAATTTATTACATTTCACATTCAAATCAATCCAATTCACATCTTAGGCAAAATTACCATTTTGTCCCTATACTTTTCATTAATTTCAATTTTGTCCCTAGGCTCGGAAAATGAAATTCATGCAATTTAATCCTTATTCCAAGTCTAGTCGAGTTTTTCATATAACATTTACAGCTAATGTATTTTACAAAAATTAGAAATTTTCCATGAATTTTACATCTTTACAATTTAGTCCCTAAATCACAATTTCATAAAAATTCAATTTACAAAAGTTATTTATCTATCAAAAACCTTTCAATTTCTACCATAAATTTCAAAATTTCAGCATATACATCCATGGCAAAATTGTAATACCTTGATAATTTTGCAAATTAATCCCCAAAATAGATAGATTAGGTTATTACGATATCGAAAATGTAAAAATTACTAAAAACGGGACAAGATTACTTACCCAATTAGGCTTGCTTGATTTTCTCTCTTTTCTAGGGTTTCCATAGAGATTTGGGGGAAAAGATGATAATAATATGATATTTTTGTCTTTTAATTTAATTATCATCTTAAAATTTTCAACTTTCCAATTTAATCCTTTTCTTTTCTTTAATTTCCATGGATGAATCATCGTAAATATCTACTAACTTTTCTTAATGGTCTAATTACCATATAAGGACCTCAAATTTTGAATTCCATAGCTATTTAATCCTTCTAGCTACTAGAACTCAAACTTTGCACTTTATACAATTTGGTCCATTCCTCCTAATTAAACATAAAATCAAGAAAATTTTCTTATCAAAATTTTCATACGTCTTTTCTATCATAATGCAGACTATGCAATAATATTAAAATAAATTTCTTTTTAACTCGGATTTGTGGTCCTGAAACTACTATTTCGATCTCACTGAAAATGGGCTATTACACTGTGACCCAAATTCCTGTTAAAATAAAATACAAGTGGCAAGATAAGAGGATCTACGAGGGCGAAGGCCCCTGTAGTACGGTACAGGCTACACAAGTAAAATCCATGTAGAAGTTTACTTCTTCTATTTGATGTTGATTAGAATAAGGTTTTTTAATCTTACTGCATTAATTCTGTTTGACTTTGATTACAATAAGGTTTTTAAACCTATAAATATAGTCAAGTATTGATCTCTTCTCTCAATGTTACTCGAAATTGACTTGTCTAGCAGCATTTTTTTTTTTAAGCTCTCTAAAAAGTTCAAGTAAGGTTTTTTGATCGTTTTCTTTTGGGCGAATACCTTAGAGGTTGGAGCAAAGCGTTGTGGCTAGAGTTCGATCATTTCATCAAAACACCCGACCAGAATCAGAGTTTCTCCACTCAGATCATAGAAAGTATATTTTCTAACCTTCATGCAATATGGTTTCATTCTTCACACATGGATTTATGGGTTGTGAACAACAAAATATTTTTTTCACTGTGCCACAGGACTTATCAATGTTCCAACACTCCACACAACATCCTCACTTTCCTCGTGCCCAAGCAGCATTGTCTCAACATCTTACTATCATTGAGATCCACTACAATGTATTTACACCCTCTTCTACTAGACCTTAGAAATCTTTACTTCATGTTGGATATGCACTTAGTACTTTCAGCCTGTATTTTCCATAGAACCCTTCTTTTCAAGCTATCCAAGGAAGCATTACTCTTAAAGGTCATGTTAAATGTTGTGCCCTATTGGAATACGACTCCACCATTAGTTGAATACATATCTCCATTCAAATGGATTTATGCCAAGAATCGATCCATCATCTTGAGGCTTCCAAATATTACACACAAAAAAAAACAAAAAACAAAAAACTCTAAATAATTTCAAGAAATTTTAATGATAATGATGATGAGAACAACATTAATGCCAACTTACTATTAAGACAACCATACCCAATAACACAACTCCCTTATACTATACGTAGAATGTAACACCCCTTACCCGTATTCTACGCCAGAACTAGGCCTGAGGCATTACCGAAATAAAACCACTTGATTGCCACTCAGGCTCAACGTGACTACTCTCTCTTAGTCACCATAACGACCTCATTCTCAACTTACGAGACCTTACTCATATACATGAGTGCTCTCGAGACCATATCAGAAACTTTTATGAATTTAAAATTTTTCCATTCCAACAGGGCCACACGCCTATGTAAGATGATACACGCCCGTGTGTAGTCACACACGCCCATGTCCACAAACCGTGCACAAAACTCAAGCATTCTGCCAAAGTCCCACGGCTAGGGCACACGCCCGTGCTCTCCACCCGTGGTTAACACTGAGTACTTTACACAGCCTAAAGCCTAGACACACGCCCGTGTGACTAGCCCGTGGTCTATAACACTTGAATCTGCCAAAGTGACACGGCCAAGTCACATGCCTGTGGGCTGGCCGTGTGTCACACAAGGCCTAGACACACGCCCGTGTGTTTATCCACATGGACAAGAACAAAGCTAATTGCTATGCTCTTCTCGCCCCTCTAGCATACACAACATGTACTCATTCAACACATCCATAACCAACTCATTTTGAAACACAATCTTACATGGATAACTACATCTTTTATATAAAAAGTAGCCAACAACCATGGCATTATACAAAATAGTTTATCCATCTAATGGCCAACACATCTTAGCCAATACAACAAAATTCACTAACTTATCTAGCCCCTATACATGCCATATACAAAACATTAAGTCCAATGTACTAGAGTGTGCTGATAGTGTGGGCAATCTTCCGATTAATCCGCGTATCACGATTCAATCCTTGTTCTCTATAAGACAAGGGAAAAGAAAGGAGTAAGCTTTGAGCCTTGTAAGTTTACACATAACCAATTTAAGCATTCTAGTATAAGCTAAACAACAATTAGCATTATACTAACATATGTAATTCACATCCACTACTATGCTTACTCTTTCTATCCCTTACCACATCTCCAACACATCATGAGTCACATACTCATAATGATTGACATGCACCCCTGCACTCAATAGCACATTTACTCAAAATACAACACATCATTATTTCTCAATAATACATCCACACAACTAAATTACTCGGTGGTTTCGCACTTAGCCCACCACAATCAGATCATAAGGTAGTATAGCACATAGCCTACCACAAAGGATAATTATAGTGATTCCGCACATAGCTCACTAAATAATATGCTTAACAATAGTATCGCACATAGCCCATCATTGTTAAGTATCAAGGTGGTATCGCACTTAGCCCACTATCAAGCATTATCACTACACATTCACATGTCTACTTGTAATACATTCATCCATTCACCACTACTATCTCATTCATTCCACTAGAATTTAATAGGTTCTCAATTATTCTACACATTAGCTAGCATTAACAATGTATAAGCATAAATGCATTATTCATACGTAAACTTACCTCGGTACTCAAAAAGTATGGAGATGTGCAATTTAGTCCACGACCTTGCCCTTGCCTCGGCTAAGATCTGGGCTTCGTCTTTCTTGATCTAAAATGACAAATCAACCCGTTCAATACACACATTGACTAAATTGACCCTTATCTCATACTTTTAGGAAAATTACCATTTTGCCCCTAAACTTCCTCATATTTATACTTTTGCCCCAAGGCGCGTAAAGTGATTTTCATTCAACTTTCTAGCCTTTCATGCTTAGCCGAATCATTTACTCAACTAAAGAAATCATCAAATCTCACTAAATCACTCATGTATGACCAATCTCAAGACTTTCACAAACTAGTCCCTACATGCATTTTTCATGGAATTCACTTAGCAAAAGATGTTTCTACTACATCAAGCCTTCATATTCTTCCATAAAACATCAAAATACATGCATGTCATACATGGTTACATTTTTGAACATCAATCCTAGCTCAACATATAGCTAAAAATAGCTTACCCATGTTACTAGGACTTCAAAAATATGAAGAATATCAAAAACGGGGCTTGGATGCACTTACTAGCAAGCTTGAAAAATTGAAGAGCCCTAACAATGGCTTCTTGAAATTTTCGGCAGCTTGGAGAAGAAGATGAATGAAATTTTGTCATCTTTTTCCCTTTTTAATCACTTAATTAAAAAATAACCAAAATGCCCCTTAGTCAAACTTTTCCAATACCATCCACTCATGCCCATTTTTGTCCAAAAATTAGAATTTAGGAAAATTACTACTTAAGGACCTCTAATTGATAATCCAAAGCTATTTCATACAAATAGCTTCTAGAATCTCACATTTTGCAACTTTTACAATTTAGTCCTTTTGGACAATTTAACCGCAATTTAACAAAATTGCTTCATGAAACTTTCACACTAACATGCAAACATAGCATAAACCTCAAAACTCATACATATACCTCGGATTTGTGGTCTCACACCACTATTCCGACTAGGCCTTAAATCGGGATCTTATAACTCTCCCCCCTTTAGAGATTTTTGCCCTTGAAAATCTTACCGGTAAAAAGGTTTGGATGTTGCCCTCTCATGTTTTCTTCCAGTTCCCACGTAGCCTCTTCCACACCGTGTTTCTGCCATAACACTTTTACTAGGGCTATGCTCTTATTCCTCAACTGTTTCACTTCTCGAGCCAAGATCTTAATCGGCTCCTCTTCATAAGACATATCTGGTCTTATCTCAATCTCCGTTGAAGGAATCACATGTGAAGGATCAAAGTGATACCGTCGCAACATCGACACATGGAACACATTATGGATCGTGTCCAATTCTACTGGCAAAGCCAACCGGTATGCTACTGGCCCAACTCTATATGTAATCTCATACGGCCCTACGAATCTCGGACTCAATTTCCTCTTTCGTCCGAATCTCATGATTTTCTTCCACGGGGACACTTTTAAAAATAGTTTGTCACCCACCTCAAACTGTAACACCCCAAACTCGGTCAACACACCACGACCGAATCTGGCATATTACAGAGTGAAAACGTTTTAAGTAAAACAAGTTTTCCGATTTATTTCTATTGAAAATGCTGTTATCGTTTTAAGGTTTAGAAAACCCCGTATAAAGTGATGTTGAAATCATTTAGTGTTGTTTTAAAATCAAAAAAATAAGTTTTGGAACATCCAATTGCTGTTTCTAATTTTGGAAAACCTTTCGATACTTATTAACAACTGAGTGAGTTGAACATAGTCAAGATTAAAACCATTTGCATTTGAAGTTGTTTGAAAATTTAGGTTGAAAATCATCTATATTACCTTTGTTGTTATCTTATGAATAATGCTACCCGATGGTAACGTTTGAAAATCCCGAAATAGAGTATAGTTTTTGAAAACGTTGCTATTTATCCGGTTACTTAAGCAATATCGAATTGTTAACCACATGCATAATATCATCAAAAAGTAAAACAGGTAATTTAAAACCCAAAATAATACTTAGCGGCCTTGTTACAAAACCAAACCAAATTTAAAGTAAATAGATAAAACTAGAGTAGTAATTTAAAATCAAAAACCCGAAAATAAGTTTGCATGGCCACCTCGAGTCCTCCCCGGCTCCCAATCCGCGATCTATGCCTCATCTGCAAAATATAAGGGAAAGGGTGAGTCACCGAGACTCAGTGTATAAATCCCCAACCCGATAGTGCAAACACTTACACAAATCATCAGTAAAACATGCAACTCATGCAACCCCATAACCTAACCATCCGATCTCCTTTATCTACCCTGTGTGGTCAAAACCACTGGTGGTCAAAACCACTGGTGACCGAAGTCACAAATATATATATCGTTGTGGTCAAAACCACTGGTGACCGTAGTCACAAATCAAGTGATGGGCCAACCCATCGTGTGGTCAAAACCACTGATGACAATCCCGTATCAATCATGTAGGGCCAACCCACTATGGTACCAAACCACTGGGACGAGTCACAATATCCATATGTGGTCAAAACCACTGGTGACCGTAGTCACAAATATCATCAATGTGGTCAAAACCACTGGTGGTCAAAACCACTGGGACTTAGTCACAAATAATAATATCAAAGACGGGGCCAACCCGTCGTGTGGTCAAAACCACTGGTGACAGTCCAAATAGATCCTCCTCCTCCTCTCATCAAACCCATCATCATGTCCAAATCATAAGTATTATAATATCATGAAATCATGCAATTAACGCATAGCATAGCATTTAACGGTAACATGACGATGTATATCAAAAATCACATAGCAGGGGACTTACCCGGAGTCCACGCTCATGCCCACAAGGCAAAATCACTGATTTCAACGAATAATCAGTTTATAACAGTTAACACAATAACATGTAATACTAATAAAGTGTGTAAGGTTACACACCTGGTTACTAATGAGACTACGGAACCCCGTAGATCACGATCTAACGCACAAGTTCCCCCTTCCTACATTCGGCCAATATCACCCTATTAGCAAAAAGCCATTCGGCTTCACCTGTAAATCCCGAAGAGTTAACGCACAGAACCACAATCCTTACCTTAACGCCTTTCGAGCACTAGTCACAACCCTTCCCCTACAATCGGCTAACACTAAACAACATAAACTTAATAGCCTTCGGCTTTTCAAATGAATAAGGGAATGGTTAAATCGACATGTAACCTTACCACGGTCTTTAACGAAACCAATTGGTAGAGAGTAGATGATCACGATCCACTGCTTCAAAACCCGAAGAACCTAGGAGAAACCGATTGCATAGTTGATTAAGAGTCAAGACAAATGCCGAAATTCAGCTTTTGTTCTATATACATGCGACGACAGAGAAAAAAAGAAGATGATAGAGTTTCGCCAAGAACGCTTACCCTCTTCAAACCCGATTAGAGAAAATCACACAAGAGAGATCTATGCTTAGTTGATATTCGGCCAAAAGTAAAAACAAGAATGAGAGAGTTGAGAGCGATTTTAGCAATGGGGTTGAGTGATCAAGGGAGATTCGGCTATGGCTTAAGAAAAGAAAAAGCAGATGAGATTCGGCCAAAATGGAAGGAGAGAATGGAAGGGGTATTCGGTTTGAGTGATGATGAAAAGAAGATGAAAGAAACAATTGAAAGAATGGCTTGAGGAAGAAGAAGGTTCGGCCAACCAATAAGAATGGAGAGCAAGAAGAGATGAGGTTTAGGAGGGTAGTGTTTGGCTTCAAAAAAATAAGTGAGGGGTTCAAATGGGGTTCGGCTCAATGCCTAAGAGAGAAGTCGACAAGAGCCTAAAAGCTTTCAGCTTTTGCTTCAGAAGGTGCACTAAGGGAGAAATCAACAAGGGCTAAGGGATTTCAGCTTTTGGTTTCCAATCGAAAACACCAAGGCATGACTTAGCCGAAAATGTCCACTTAGCTTGCCTAAGGAATTTCGGCACTCCCCCTAAGTCTTTCATCCGAACACTCCACCTCACACAATTCAAAATTCGGCCAACTACTCAAACTTCTCCTGGCCACTCATTCAAACGAGTTTGAATTGCTCAAACTCCTAAATTCTCTCTTCTCCATCTGTTTGAATCTATTGACCTGTTCAACAGTTATCCATCAGAGTTTGAGCTGAGCACAACTCTTCCCTTTCTGGCGTCAAAAAGAAATTCCCACAGAGGGATTCCTGCAGCTCGAACCTCAGCTCTCTTCTCTCGCTTGTGGCGCCTTTGCGCCAAGGCCCTAAGTGGCGCTTCCTTGCCACTTTACCAAGGTAATTCTTGTGCTAAAGTTTACCACAGAAAACACTTAACCTCTAGCTCCTTCAGCTCCCTTTAACAAAAGCTTAAAAAAATAAAAAAAATTTCCTATAGTTCGGGCCTACCCTTGGCTTCTCCCTAGACCCTAAAACACCTCACCTAATATCATAACCAAGCCATACACATGCAAACAGTTCAAACATAATAGCCCCTATTTAAGGATGTTACAGTTCTACCCCCCTTAAAAATAATTTCGGCCTCGAAATTACCTGGTCAAAAGAGTTGAGGGTATTGCTGTCTCATCACATCCTCTGGTTCCCACGTAGCTTCTTCAACGCCATGGTTTTGCCACAACACCTTCACTAATGGAACCGACTTCTTGTGCAAAACTTTCACATCTCGGTCTAGAATCTGTACTGGTTCTTCTTCCATAGTCAAATCTGGGCTCACCTCAATTTCCTCCACCGATACAACATGCGATGGATCGAAACGGTAGCGTCTAAGCATGGAGACGTGGAACACGTCATGTATCTGACTCAGCTCTGCTGGCAACTCGAGCTGATAAGCTACTGGTCCTATTCGTCTCAACACCTTATACGGGCCAATGAACCTTGGACTTAGCTTGCCTTTTCTTCCAAATCTCAACACTTTCTTCCACGGCGAGACCTTCAAAAAGACCTTGTCTCCCACGGCAAACTCTATATCTCTCCGCTTAAGATCGGCGTAGGACTTCTGCCTGTCTGAAGCTTCCTTCAAACGAGCCCGAATCAACTTGACCTTATCCTCAGTTTCCGTAACCAACTCTGGACCCAACATCTGACGCTCACCTAACTCTGTCTAGCATGTAGGTGTATGACACTTCCTACCATACAACGCCTCATACGGTGCCATCTTAATGCTTGCCAGGTAACTATTATTATATGAAAATTCAGCTAATGGTAGAAATTCTTCCCAGCTGCCTCTGAAATCCAGAACGCAACCTCTTAACATGTCATCTAGAATCTGGATTACCCTCTCAGACTGTCCATCAGATTGCGGATGAAAAGCCGTGCTGAAATCCAACCTCATACCCAATGCCTGATGCAAAGCTTTCCAGAACCTCGATGTGAACCTGGGATCCCCATCCGAAATAATTGACACTGGTACTCCATGCAACCTTACTATCTCTGCCACATACAACTTGGCTAACTTTTGGAGCAAAAAGTCAACTCGGACTGGTATGAAATGAGCCGATTTAGTCAGACGATCCACAATTACCCAAACTGAGTCTTTCTTACTAGGCGTAAGGGGAAGCCCACTAACGAAGTCCATCGTAATCCTTTCCCACTTCCATCGTGGAAATCTTTTACCGATCGCAACAACCACGACGGCAATCGATGCTCGGCTTTAACTTGCGGCATGTCAAACACTTGCCCACAAACTCAAGCATTTCCCGCTAAGTCCCGCCACCGTAATCTTTCCTCAAATCACGATACATCTTATTGCCTCCAGGATGCATAGCGTATGGGCTGCTATGAGCTTCCTGAAGGATCCGCTATCTCAACTCAACGTCCTTGGGCATACATACTTTCCCTTGAAAACACAGTACTCCATCACTGCCCAAACTATAACCCTCCGATTCACCATTCTGCACTTGCAACCTTCGAGCACTCAAAACCTCATCTATCAGCTGTTTCTCCTTAACCTGATCAACCCAATTCGGCTTTACTTGCAATTCTGCCAAAAGACTCCCGTCGTCATAAAGACTAAGGTGAGCAAACATCGACCTCAGATCTGCTACCACCTTACGGCTCAACGCATCAGCTACTACGTTAGCCTTACCCGGATGATACTCGATCGAGCAGTCGTAGTCCTTCAACAACTCGATCCACCTTCGCTGCCTCAAATTTAAATCTTTCTGCGTCAAGAGGTACTTCAGACTCTTGTGATCCGTGTAGACTATCGACTTTTCCCCATATAAGTAATGCCTCCAAATCTTCAAGGCAAACACCACTGCACCCAACTCTAAGTCATGAGTCGGGTAGTTACCCTCATGAGGCCTTAATTGTCGAGACGCATAAGCTACAACTTTTCCATCTTGCATCAGCACACACCCTAAGCCAGTATGCGATGCATCACAATAGACCGTGAATTCCTTCCCTGCCTCCGGCTGAATCAAAATCGGAGCCTCAGTCAAAATCTTCTTCAACTTGTCAAAGCTTTCTTGCTGTTTCTCAGACCATACAAACGGCACCCCTTTTCTCAACAACTTAGTCAGCGGTGCTGCGATCAAAGAAAAGCCTTCCACGAACCTCCTATAGTATCCCGCCAAACCAGAAAACTTGAATCTCGCAGAATCGACTTAGGTGGTTTCCAATCCAACACTGCCTCGATCTTACGAGGATCCACCCTAATCCCCTCAGCTGATACTACATGACCCAAGAAAGTCACCTCCTTAAGCCAGAACTCGCACTTACTAAACTTGGCGAATAGCTGTTTCTCCCTCAAAACCTGCAGCACCACCCGAAGATGCGCGTCATGTTCCTCCTCAGATTTCGAGTACACCAAAATGTCGTCTATAAACACCACGACGAATCGATCTAAATACGGCTGAAACACCCGATTTATCATGTCCATGAATGCTTCCGGCGCATTGGTTAACCCGAGTGGCATCACCAGAAACTCGTAATGCCCATACCGAGTCACTAAACTTATTTGTTTTATAGGTATCAGCCTCCTTCACCTTGAGTTGATGATACCCTGACCTAAGATCTATCTTAGAGAATACCGATGCACCCTTGAGCTGATCAAACAAGTCGTCTATCCTGGGCAACAGATACTTGTTTTTGATCGTCAACTTATTCACCGGTGACGGTAGTCTATACACATCCGCATAGTACCGCTCTTTCTTCTTAACAAAAGCACAGGTGCTCCCAAGGTGATACACTCGGCCGGATGAAACCTCCGTCCGGCAACTCCCGACCGAGCCTTCAACTCTACCAATTCTTTCGGCGCCATCCTATCTTTGGGCAATAGAAAGCGGCGCGGTTCGGGTAACAAGTCTATACCGAACTCAACCTCGCGGTCGGGGCAAACCCAAAAGTTCCTCTGGGAATACATCGCAAACTCCCCACAGTTCGGACATTCTCCACGTTTGCATCCTTGGCTTCCAAAGCATGGACATGCACCATAAATGCTTCACAACCTTTCCTAACCATTTTCTCCGCTTCGGGTTGCGAGAGACCACATTGGATAGGTAATCTCTCCTATTACCTATCATCACTACCTCCTCACCTTCCACCGACTTCAACACCATGCGCTTAGTGCAAGCAATCCAAAGCGGCTTGATACTTTACTAGCCAATCCATCCAAGAATCGGATCGAACTCCCCAAACGGCGGTTCCATCAAGTCACCAAAAACACGACCCCTTGAAGTTCTAGGGTACATCCCTATATAGTTTATTTACTTCTGAGTGACCTAGAGGGCTTATTACATGTCATCTCCATAGAAGTAATCTCAAAGTCTAAGTTCATTGTTTCCGCTTATGCTACGCAACATACGAGTGCATCGAACCCACATCAATCAAAGCATTATAAGGCGGACCAAAGATTAAGAACGCATCGTTATGACGCTCGTGCGTCGCTCTCCTCTCGACGCCTCGCTGCGTAGAACAATCCAGCCGTCTCGCCTGCACCACTCGCACCTCGCCGGTGCTCCACGGCCTACTACGAGCCATTACCTCCCCGGCCGCACCACGGCCCCCTCCGAGGTCTTTGACCATCCCTCCTAACTGCGGTACGATTCGATCCCCGCATCGCAACCTAGCCGATCTTTGTGGGCGAGTCCCTCACTCGGTGCCCCATCGATCCACACTCGAAACATCCTCTGCTTCCACCCAACATTCTCCCGTATGAGATTTCCCACACCGAGCACATTGTGGCGCGCCATCGAGTGTTAGCAAAGCAGCAGCCTCGCAGCCTTGATTCGGCCCACCATATCTACCCCTTTTCTCACGATTCCCGGTGAGACTGGATGATCCGTAATTCCTTTTATTCCAACCCTTATCCTGGATTCCGTCTTACCGATTGTTTCACTTCCTCACAAACTTTGGCCTTTTCCACTAAGACCGAAAACTCTCTTTCTGCTGTGGGGCAATTAACATCCGCAGCTCGTCTCTCACCCCATCCTCGTCGACATGGCGCTCATGCTCCGTGCCCACAATACCACGTGCATATCGACTCAGCCGAAGGAATTCCGCCTCATATTCTGACACAGTCTTATTACCTTGGACCAAGTTCAGGAACGCCTTGCGCTGCGCATCAATATAGCTAGCCCCTATGTATTTCCTCTGATAAGCTGCTCTAAAGAATTCCCAAGTAAGATCATCCGCCATTGCTCCGTTCCTAACTGTGAGCCACCACTGATATAACTCATCTCGCAAGAGAGATACTACCCCTTAAGCTTCTCCTCGGTAGAAGTCTAGATCATCCATAATACGTTCTATCGCCTCCAACCAATATTCCGCTGTGTTAGGGGCCACACCGGAGATACCTCTGAACACCTCGGCACCATTAGCCTGGAGTTGTTCGGGTACAGTTTTCCTAGCTCCTGTTCCAACGCCTGCACCCGCGACTCTCTCCAGAACCCGCAGCATTGCCTGTGACACTGCGTCATCACCACCCGTCTGATCCTTAAATTCCGTGCCCACAACTGGCGGCGGTGGTACCTCATTTTTTGACCCGTGTCCAGACCCGACCGGTTCAGAGACAGTCATTCTACCTCTACCTCGTCCACGTGTATTATGCCCACGTCCACGTGCATTCATGATTACCGATACGAATTGATCTGACTATAAGTTTTATGCATTAGACTTTATTCCACTGTTTATTAAAGCACAGTCTTATGAGAAGTTTAATCAGAGATTGTTTCGTAAGTACATCCATCCTATAGTTCAAATCTCTAGGGTAGTTCCTACTACTATTAGTCACTACTATATAGTCATGCCAATATCACCATAATCACATCATCAAAAGCAACAGTTTGGGGTACTTACAGGCGGATTGGTCAGGAGACTCGGTGCCATGCTTTCCCATCATACTTTATCCCATAAAAGCCTTTCATAAACCATTTTAAAACATTTATGGGCCTCGGGCACACAGCCGAGCTGTTGAACCTAGCTCTGATACCAAAATTGTAACACCCCAAACCTGGTCAACACACCACGACCGAATCTAGCATATTACGGAGTGAAAACATTTTAAGTAAAACAAGTTTGCCGATTTATTTCTATTGAAAACGCTGTTATCGTTTTAAGGTTTAGAAAACCCCGTATAAAGTGATGTTGAAATCATTTTGTGTTGTTTTAAAATCCGAAAAATAAGTTTTGGAACATCCAATTGCTGTTTCTAATTTTGGAAAACCTTTCGATACTTATTAACAACCGAGTGAGTTGAACATAGTCAAAATTTAAAACCATTTGCATTTGAAGTTGTTTGAAAATTTAGGTTGAAAATCATATATATTACCTTTGTTGTTACCCTATGAATAATGCTACCCGATGGTAACATTTGAAAATCCCGAAATAGAGTATAGTTTTTAAAAACGTTGCTATTTATCTGGTTACTTAAGCAATATCGAATTGTTAACCACATGCATAATATCATCAAAAAGTAAAGCAGGTAATTTAAAACCCAAAATAATACTTAGCGGCCTTGTTACAAAACCAAACCAAATTTAAAGTAAATAGATAAAACTAGAGTAGTAATTTAAAATCAAAACCCGAAAATAAGTTTGCATGGCCACCTCGAGTCCTCCCGACTCCCTATCCGCGATCTATGCCTCATCCGCAAAATATAAGGGAAAGGGTGAGTCACCGAGACTCGGTGTATAAATCCCCAACCCGATAGTGCAAACACTTACACAAATCATCATAAAACATGCAAATCATGCAACCCCATAACCTAACCATCCGATCTCCTTTATCTACCCCGTGTGGTCAAAACCATGGTGACCAGAAGTCACAAATATATATATCGTTGTGGTCAAAACCATGGTGACCGTAGTCACAAATCAAGTGATAGGCCAACCCATCGTGTGGTCAAAACCATCGATGACAATCTCGTATCAATCATGTGGGGCCAACCCACTGTGGTACCAAACCCATTGGGACGAGTCACAATATCCATATGTGGTCAAAACCATCGTGACCGTAGTCACAAATATCATCAATGTGGTCAAAACCCTTTGGTGGTCAAAACCATCGGGACTTAGTCACAAATAATAATATCAAAGATGGGGCCAACCCGTCGTGTGGTCAAAACCACTAGTGATGGTCCAAATAGATCCTCCTCCTCTCATCAAACCCATCATCATGTCCAAATCATAAGTATTATAATATCATGAAATCATGCAATTAACGCATAGCATAGCATTTAACGGTAACATGACGATGTATATCAAAAATCACATAGCAGGACTTACCCGAGTCCACGCCATGCCCACAAGGCAAAATCACTGATTTGAACGACTAATCGGTTTATAACAGTTAACGCAATAACATGTAATACTAATGAAGTGTGTAAGGTTACACACCTGGTTACTAATGAGACTACGGAACCCCGTAGATCACGATCTAACGCACAAGTTCCCCCTTCCTACATTCGGCCAATATCACCCTATTAGCAAAAAGCCATTCGGCTTCACCTGTAAATCCCGAAGAGTTAACGCACAGAATCACAATCCTTACCTTAATGTCTTTCGAGCACTAGTCACAACCCTTCCCCTACAATCGGCCAACACTAAACAACATAAACTTAATAGGCTTCGGCTTTTCAAATGAATAAGGGAATGGTTAAATCGACATGTAACCTTACCACGGTCTTTAACGAAACCAATTGGTAGAGAGTAGATGATCACGATCCACTGCTTCAAAACCCGAAAAACCTAGGAGAAACCGATTGCATAGTTGATTAAGAGTCAAGACAAATGCCGAAATTTGGCTTTTGTTCTATACCTGTCGATAGAGAGAAAAGAAGAAGATGATAGAGTTTCGGCCAAGAACACTTACCCTCTTCAAACCCGATTAGAGAAAATCACACAAGAGAGATCTATGCTTAGTTGATATTCGGCCAAAAGTAAAAACAAGAAGGGGAGAGTTGAGAGCGATTTCAGCAATTGGGTTGAGTGATCAAGGGAGATTCGGCTATGGCTTAAGAAAAGAAAAAGTAGATGAGATTCGGCCAAAATGGAAGGAGAGAATGGAAGGGGTATTCGGTTTGAGTGATGGTGAAAAGAAGATGAAAGAAACAATTGAAAAAATGGCTTGAGGAAGAAGAAGGTTCGGCCAACCAATAAGAATGGAGAGCAAGAAGAGATGAGGTTTAGGGAGGGTAGTGTTTCGGCTTCAAAGAAAATAAGTGAGGGGTTCAATTGGGAATTCGGCTCAATGCCTAAGAGAGAAGTCGACAAGAGCCTAAAAGCTTTCAGCTTTTGCTTTAGCAAGGTGCACTAAGGGAGAAATCGACAAGGGCTAAGGGATTTCGGCTTTCGGTTTCCAACCGAAAACACCAAGGCATGACTTAGCCGAAAATGTCCACTTAGCTTGCCTAAGGAATTTTTGTGATCCCCTAAGTCTTTCAAACCGAACACTCCACCTCACACAATTCAAAATTCGCCAACTACTCAAACTTCTCTGGCCACTCATTCAAACGAGTTTGAATTGCTCAAACTCCTAAATTCTCTCTTCTCCATCCGTTTGAATCTGTTGACCTGTTCAACAGTTATCCATCGAAGTTTGAGCTGAGCACAACTCTTCCCTCTCTGGCGTCAAAAAGAAATTCCCATAGAGGGATTCCTGCAGCTCGAACCTCAGCTCCCTTCCTCTGCTTGTGGCGTCACTGCTCAAGGCCCTAAGTGGCGCTTCCTTGCCACTTTAATCCCTAGCTCCTTCAGCTCCCTTTAACAAAATCTTAAAAAAATAAAAAAAAATTCCTATAGTTCGGGCCTACACTTGGCTTCTCCCTAGACCCTAAAACACCACACCTAATATCACAACCAAGCCATACGCATGCAAACAGTTCAAACATAATAGCCCCTATTTAAAGATGTTACACAAACTCAATTTCATTTCTTTTCAAATCTGTGTACGACTTCTGTCGGTCCGAAGCAACTTTCAGACTATTACGGATTACTTTCACTTTCTCCTCAGTCTCTTTTACTAGATCGACCCCATGGATCCGCTTCTCACTAAGCTCGGTCTAATACAGAGGATTCCTACACTTACGACCTTACAAAGCTTCATACGGTTCCATCTGTATACTCGACTGATAACTGTTGTTGTAGGCAAACTCGACCAAAGGTAGATACCTCTCCCAACTACCTTCGAATTCTAACACACAGCATCGAAGCATATCTTCGAGAACTTGAATCACTCTTTCAGATCGACCATCTGTTTGTGGATGGAACGCAAAGATCTTGAAATTTAACCTCGCACTCCATGGCCTCTTGCAACTTCTTCCAAAACCTCGAAGTAAACCTCGAATCTCTATCCGATATTATAGACACGGGCACACCATGTAACCTCACTATCTCGGAACATACAATTTGGCTAAATTGTCCAAAGTGAATAATCAACACGCATCGAATAAAATGAGCCGACTTTGTCAATCTATCCACAACAACCCACACGGCGTCCCTCTTTTTTGAGTCAAAGGCAACCCCGTCACAAAATCCATGGTAACCCGATCCTATTTCCATTCGGGAACCATCACTGGCTGAAGCAATCCTGAAGGTACTTGATGCTCAGCTTTTACCTGTTGACAAATCAGACACTTCGCCACAAACTCAGAAATGTCTCTTTTCATACCTGGACACCAATAAAATTTCCTCAAGTCATTGTACATTTTCGTACTGCCCGGGTGTACTGACAAATAACCACTATGTGCCTCATGCAAAACCTTTCGGAGCAATTCTTCATCTCTAGGTACACAAATTCTATCATGGTACAACAAAAAACCATGCGAACCCACTCGAAATCAGAATCACTTTCTGATCCACACTTAGCTCTCTTAGCTTGCATCTCACTATCATTTCTCTGAGCCTCACATATTTGTTGAACAAATAGTGGCTTAGCTCTCAACTCTGCCAATATAGCACCATCATCAGACAATGCTAAAATCATGCTCAAAACTCTTAGAGCATACAAGGATTTCCTACTCAAGGCATCTGCAACCACATTCGCTTTTCCCGGGTGTTAATCAATGACTAACTCATAGTCTTTCAATAACTCGAGCCACCGCCTCTGTCGCAAATTCAAATCCTTTTGATCCATCAAATACTTTAAACTCTTGTGATCCGTAAAGATTCGACACTTCTCACCATATAAATAATGTTGCCAAATCTTTAACGCGAAAACAATCGCAGCCAACTCTAAATCATGAGTCAGATAATTCTTCTCATACGGTTTTAACTGCCTCGAGACATAAGTGACTACCTTACCCTCTTACATCAACACGCAACCGAGACCATTAAACGACGCGTCACTAAAAACCACGAACTCTTTCCCTGATTCTGGTTGAACCAAAACCGACGCCTCAGTCAACAATGTTTTCAATCTCTCAAAACTCTGTTGACATGTCTCAGTCCAATCAAACTTGACATCCTTATGCAACAGTTTCGTCATCGGGGTAGCAATTACAGAGAACCCCTTTACTAAACGTCTGTAATATCCTGCCAATCCCAAGAAGCTTCTAACTTCTAACACGTTCCTCGGCTGTTTCCAATCCACAACAGCCGATATCTTACTCGGGTCAACTCTGACACCATCACCCGACACAATGTATCCTAGGAATCCGACCTCTCGGAGCCAAAACTCACTCTTGCTAAACTTAGCATACAACTGCTTATCCCTTAAAGTTTGCAAGACAATTCTCAAATGTTCCTCATGATCTTTCTCATCTCGAGAATAGATCAATATGTTGTCAATGAAGACAACTACAAACTTATCCACATGCGGTCGGAAGACACGGTTCATCAAATCCATAAAAATCGCAGGTGCATTCGTTAAACCAAACAGCATGACTAAAAACTCATAATGGCCATACCTTGTTCGAAATGCAGTTTTTAACACATCTTGCACTTTCACTCTCAACTGGTAATAACCAGACCTCAGGTCGATCTTGGAGAACACTGTAGCTCCTTTCAGTTGATCAAAAAGATCATCAATCCTTGGTAAAGGATACTTATTCTTCACCGTCACTTTATTGAGTTGCCTATAGTCTATACACAACCTCATAGACCCATCTTTCTTCTTTACAAATAGTACCGTAGCACCCCACGGTGAGTAGCTCGGTCTTGCAAAACCCTTATCTGTCAACTCTTGCAACTGAGCCTTCAATTCTTTCAACTCTAAAGGTGCCATCCTATACGGAGTAATTGAAATAGGTGCCGTTCCCGGAACTAACTCAATCCCAAACTCGACCTCTCTCTCTGGAGGTAATCCGGGTAACTCTTTCGAGAATACATCTAGATACTCACATACCACCGGCACTGTATCAAACTTTACTCCAACCTCTTGAGTATTCAAAATAAAGGCGAGATAGGACTCACACCCTTTTCTCAAACATTTCTCAGCCACTAGGGAAGAAATCATCACTGGTAGACTATCCAATCCACCTGATTCAACCTGAACAACATCTCCATTCTCACATTTCAATTTGATAAACTTACTACCACAGTTCACTAAGACACAATGGGTAGTCAACCAATCCATGCCAAGGATTAAGTCAAACTCATCAAACGACAACAACATAAGGTCTGGCGGAAAGCAATGACTCTTTATCAATAAAGGACAATTCTTACACACCTTGTCCACTAACACATGCTTACCTAACGAGTTTGACACCTCAACCACAATATCCGTAAACTCAATGGTCATACTCAAACTAGATGCCAATCTCATGAAAATATAAGAATGAGTAGACCCGGGATCTATTAAAGCAATAACAACGGTGTCAAAAAGAGAAAAAGTACCTGTTATTACATCTGGGGATGACGCCTCTTCGCGGGCGCGAATGGCATATGTCGTCGCAGGTGCCTGACCCTCCGGTCTCACAGCAGAGTCTTTGGACGCACCTCTACCACTAGTCCCACCTCTCGGGTTACTTGGTGGTCTACCCCTTGCAGACACATCGTTAGGTCTTGTCTCTTGCTTCTCTTCCTTATCATCCCTCTCGGGGCAATTTCGGATAAAATGGTCGGGGGAACCACACTTATAACAACTTCGGTTGTTTCCCCAACACTCTCCGGTATGATACCTACCACAACTTGGACAGTCCGATTTGTTCTTCGGATTGCCCACACTTTCTATCGAGGTTGCTTAGACTCTCGAACCCGAACGAGTGTTGTCCAAGTCTCGACGTGGATATCCCACTAGTGTTGTCGTCTGAGGATTCACTTCCTTGGATCTTTTCGACAGGGCTTGATATGATTTGCCCATCGGTCGTTTTCTCGCATCTCGGGCTTCACTTACAGCCCTTCTCCTTTCCTTACTCAATTTCTCGGCCTTACTTGCCCTTTCAACCAACACAACAAACTCTTTCAACTCCAAAATACCCACCAGGAGCTTAATATCCTCGTTCAGTCCATCTTCGAACCTTTTACACAAGATGGTCTCTGTCGACACACATTCTTGCGCGTACTTGCTAAGCCTAACAAATTCGCGCTCATATTCTGCTACTGTCATTCTTCCTTGCTTCAGCTCAAGGAATTCCTTCCGTTTCCGATCAGTAAACCGCTGGCTTATATACTTCTTCATGAACTCTTCCAGAAAGAAGTCCTACGTCACCCGTTCTTTCGGGACTACCGACGTCAACGTCTTCCATGAATGGTATGCCGTGTCCCTCAGCAAAGATACGGCACACTTCAGATTTTCTTTAGGTGTACAAAAGAGTTCATTGAATACTCTCATTGAGTTCTCTAGCCAGAACTCTGCCCTCTCGGGGTCATCATCTACCTTAGCTCTAAACTCCTCAGCCCCATGTTTCCTAATCTTATCCACCGGGGGTTTCGATATCCTCACTACATCAATACCTTGAAGAGCCACTGGAATTGGCTGAGGTATAGGAGGAGGTGGAGGAGGTTGAGCATTAGGGTTCGCTCGAACATAATCCGAGTACCAATTACTCATCATCCGGAGAAAGGCTTCCCGAGCCTCTTCCCTTGACCCTAACCTCGGGTCCACTCAACAAAGCGCGGTTCCTTGCGCAGAGTCGACGCATTACTAATTGCTTCATCGTGATCGATTGATCGGGATCCATATACTATATAAAACAAGGTTTAAAATCATCAGAAACCACCACACTATCATTGTACACTTATGGCATGTATAGCTAGACCCTTACACCCACTACGGTAGTCCTAGAACTGACTAAACCATAACTCTGATACCACTAAATGTAACACCCCTTACCCGTATTCTACGTCGGAACCAGGCCCGAGGCATTACCAAAATAAAACCACTTGATCGCCACTTAGGCTCAACGTGACTACTCTCTCTTAGTCACCATAACGACCTCATTCTCAACTTACGAGACCTTACTCATATACACGAGGGCTCTCGAGACCATATTGGAAACTTTTACGAATTTAAAATTTTTCCATCCCAACAGGGCCACATGCTTGTGTAAGATGATACACGCCCGTGTGTAGTCACACACGCCCATGTCCACAAACCGTGCACAAAACTCAAGCATTCTGCCAAAGTCCCACGGCTAGGGCACACGCCCGTGCTCTCCACCCGTGGTGAACACTGACTACTTTACACGGCCTAAAGCCTAGACACACGCCCGTGTGACTAGCCCGTGGTCTATAACACTCGAATTTGCCAAAGTGACACGGCCAAGTCACACACCCGTGGGCTGGCCGTGTGTCACACATGGCCTAGACGCACGCCCGTGTGTCTATCCACATGGACAAGAACAAAGCTAATTGCTAAGCTCTTCTCACCCCTCTAGCATACACAACATGTACTCATTCAACACATCCATAACCAACTCATTTTGAAACACAATCTTACATGGATAACTACATCTTTTATATAATAAAGTAGCCAACAACCATGGCATTATACAAAATAGTTTATCCATCTAATGGCCAACACATCTTAGCCAATACAACAAAATTCACTAACTTATCTAGCTCCTATACATGCCATATACAAAACATTAAGTCCAATGTACCAGAGTGTGCTGATAGTGTGGGCGATCTTCCGATTAATCCGCGTATCACGATTCAATCCTTGTTCTCTATAAGATAAGGGAAAAGAAATGAGTGAGCTTTGAGCCTAGTAAGTTTACACATAAACAATTTAAGCATTCTAGTATAAGCTAAACAACAATTAGCATTATACTAACATATGTAATTCACATCCACTACTATGCTTACTCTTTCTATCCCTTACCACATCTCCAACACATCATGAGTCACATACTCATAATCATTGACATGCACCCCTGCACTCAATAGCACATTTACTCAAAATACAACACATCATTATTTCTCAATAATACATCCACATAGCTAAATTACTCGGTGGTTTCGCACTTAGCCCACCACAATCAGATCATAAGGTAGTATCACACATAGCCTACCACAAAGGATAATTATAGTTATTTCGCACATAGCTCACTAAATAATATGCTTAACAATAGTATCACACACAGCCCATCATTGTTAAGTATCAAGGTGGTATCGCACTTAGCCCACTATCAAGCATTATCACTACACATTCACATGTCTACTTGTAATACATTCATCCATTCACCACTACTATCTCATTCATTCCACTAGAATTTAATAGGTTCTCAATTATGCTACACATTAGCTAGCATTAACAATGTATATGCATAAATGCATTGTTCATACGTAAACTTACCTCGGTACTCAAAAAGTATGGAGATGTGCAATTTAGTCCACGACCTTGCCCTTGCCTCGGCTAAGATCCGGGCTTCATCTTTCTTGATCTAAAATGACAAATCAACCCGTTCAATACACATATTGACTAAATTGACCCTTATCTCATACTTTTAGCAAAATTACCATTTTGCCCCTAAACTTCCTCATATTTATACTTTTGCCCCAAGGCTCGTAAAGTGATTTTCATTCAACTTTCTAGCCTTTCATGCTTAGCCGAATCATTTAATCAACTAAAGCAATCATCAATTCTCACTAAATCACTCATGTATGACCAATCTCAAGACTTTCACAAACTAGTCCCTACATGCATTTTTCATGGAATTCACTTAGCAAAAGATGTTTCTACTACATCAAGCCTTCATATTCTTCCATAAAACATCAAAATACATGCATGTCATACATGGTTACATTTTTGAACATCAATCCTAGCTCAACATATAGCTAAAAATAGCTTACTCATGTTACTAGGACTTCAAAAATACGAAGAATATCAAAAATGGGGCTTGGATGCACTTACTAGCAAGCTTGAAAAATTGAAGAGCCCTAACAATGGCTTCTTGAAATTTTCGGCAGCTTGGAGAAGAAGATGAATGAAATTTTGTCATCTTTTTCCCTTTTTAATCACTTAATTGAAAAATGACCAAAATGCCTCTTAGTCAAACTTTTCCAATACCATCCACTCATGCCCATTTTTGTCCAAAAATTAGAATTGGGAAAATTACTATTTAAGGACCTCTAATTGATAATCCAAAGCTATTTCATACAAATAGCTTCTAGAATCTCACATTTTGTAACTTTTACAATTTAGTCCTTTTGGACAATTCAACCGCAATTTAATAAAATTGCTTCATGAAACTTTCACACTAACATGCAAACATAGCATAAACCTCAAAACTCATACATATACCTCAGATTTGTGGTATCGCACCACTATTCCGACTAGGCCTTAAATCGGGATGTTACATAGAACATATTCAACAAATGTAAAACCAATAATAACATAACAATTCTAGCAATTTCAACAATTCTTAATAGCAACGGTTCGAACAACATTAACACTTATAACAATGACAATCATACACAAAAACACAAGTTTCATACCATAAGTAAAACATATTCAACAATTAATTTCTAAATAATTACATAATATTGGCTATGAACACTAATCACATCTATCATACCACTAACTTATTTATTTTGAAAAAGAACACAAATTTGATTAACTGAGTTTCTGAACCTTTGCAGGTAATGGAATGTTATGAGAAGCGTTTAAGACAGAGTTGAATTTTGATTATTGTTTACCTTACTTTTCCAATGAAATTACAAAATTTATAAGAGAGAAGTTTTTAGGCTTAAGTATGTATGAAGTCAACACCCATAGATGTGAACCTCTTCATTAAAAAATATCTATGAATTCCAAACTTATAAGAGTCGAGTTCCTGTTCCATCGTATCAATTCCTTTTTCATGATTATAAAGTACAAGATTCTTAAGGGGAATCTTGATAAGTTATTGGTAACACCTTGACATCCACTACTGTCGAGTTCAAGCTAATGAATTTTTTATCATCTCTATTTATATTATTCAATATAAACAAAGCAATTAAGCGCCTATAAGTATCAAAATACTTAAAAAATATTTTTGAAAAAATTGTTGGGAAGTAAGATTTAATTTTGTTATATTAAAGTAAAAAAAAAAAGTTTAAATCATTATTTAAAGTTGAAACATAAGGAATTTTTTGAAACCTCACTCATCATTACAATTTGAATTAAGCTGAGAGGGAACACCATTGGCGGCTAATGTAAGTGTGCTCTGTTCTCCAACAAACTAAATAAATAAATATATAAAGCCTCAAATGGCAAACTGTATATGACTTCTGTTGAATTAATATTTGGATAATTTTAATTAAATATTTAAATATATAGTGTTTTTTTAAGACTTTTATTTAAGTCTAATTATTGTGGGCGATAAGATTAAGATTATGAGTAAAGTCAAAGTTTTTGACACAAGAAATTACAAGATCAGATTTTTCTACATTTTATGTAGTTTCGTACGCATCTGTTGTAGTTCAATGATATCTTTTGAGTATTTGAGTTTTGTTTTATATAAATAATGTGTGAATCTTATTTAAAATTATTTTAATTTAATTTGTATTTTATATTACTTAATTATATTTGTAATGATTGGAATATACTGTATTTATCATTATAAATCAATATGATTATTTTTGTTCTTTTAAAAAATACATAATAACGATATAAATTAATGAAAATATCTCATATTTAATTATTATTAATTTGACTATAATTTTATAAAAGAAAAAAAATCGCAAACCTTCTTAAGTTTTTTCGAACAAAAACATACATATCCTCTTTATAATTTTTTTTTTAAAAATACCAACCTACGTTCTTAAGGTTTAATTAAAAAATAAATAAAATATTTAAATTTATTTACGACAAAGATAATATACTTTTTTATCTTAAACTTGACGATTAAGTTCATTTCAGAACTATATTTTTTTCTAATTTGACCATTAAACTTGACAAATAGGTCCATTTTGGTCTCTAACTTAAAAAATATAAAAAATTGATGATATGATACTCTAAGGGTGGGTTTGGATGGGCGGTGCGTTTACCTGCGGTTAGTGTAAAAACAGCGGTGGCGGTGAGATTAGATACTGTAGCGATACTGTAACGTGAGACAAAAAGTAAACTAAACACATCGCGCCGCACTCCATCGCCCATCCAAACCCACCCTAAGTTTGTGCCACATTATCATTTGAAAATTAAAATAAAATTATATAAATTCTTAGGCAATTATCTAGTACAATCTCAGAGTGTCCAATGTTTTAATAATCGGATCAATGGTTTAACAAGTTAGACCATTAGTTTCCAATTCAACCAGTTCAATTGTAGGCAGGGGCAAAGCCAGAACAATTTTGTAGGGGGCTGGATGAAATTTTAATTTTTTATAGTCTATACCTTTCTAATTTTTAAAGGATTAAATTGACTTTTTATAATTTTAGGGGGGGCAAAGTGCAATTTTACCTTTACTAATTTAAAATTTTAAAAAAATCTCAAGGGCATAAATAGCAATTTTACATTTTAGGGGGGAGGGGCCCCTGCCAGCCCCCCTAGATTCGCCCCTGATTGTAGGACAACAATAATGAAATAAAAAAATAATGAAATAAATAATTAAAAATTAAAAAAGTTATTAAACCAGTTCAACTATCAAATTTTGTCCTACTTTTTGTTTTTTACCAATTCTAAGTCAATTGGTTCAACTTTTTTGTTTGGACCGTTTCATCGATTAGTTCTCGATTTGTTCGATCTAATCATGTTCCAGTAACATTGGTCATATCATCAAATCTTGACAGAATCCAAATTTTAAAACCAAAATAGATTTAGTTGTCAAATTTTACGACCAAAGTGGACAAAAAAAAGTAAATATACAAAGTGGGCCTAATTACTAAGTTTAAGGGTAAAAAATTATATCCTGTCTCTACGAAATATTATTATAAAAGGTACATATACTTTAATCGAATTTTCAATGTATATCTCTATTTTTAACATATATATATATATTTTGGTACCTAGGATATTACTTAACATCCGTAAAAATGATTAATCATATTCAAACACGTGTTTTTATAATGTTATTAACTAGTTCAAATAGTTAACATCATTAACTATTCAATGAAAAAATTATATGGTTATATATATAATTTGAAAACGGATTTATAAATCCAAAAATTGAAGGGATTAAATTCTTAAAAATAAAAGTAGGACTAAATTCTAAATGTACAAAGTGTAGAGACTTAGAGTCACGATTTTTTGAACCAAATTGAACTGGCCTATTGGATAAGGAACCGACTGGGGTACCGGTCCAGAGAGAGGCATCTGATCGATTGACCAGAAAACCAATATAGAATAGTTGAACAAAGCTAAAAATCGATTGAATCAATTTTTTATTTTTAATAATTTATTTAATCAAACCATACTAACCAATGGCTTGATAAATTAGACCACTGATCCGATTCTTGAAAACCTTGCTTAGAGCATATTTTAATTTTTAATTTTTTACTCTATAATTTGACACAAATAAATAATCAACCTAATACAAAGCGTGAAGAAACTATACTAGTTAGAATAGCAAGTTGGCATTTGAAAGATAGTTGTATTAAAAGTTAAAGGATCAATAAATATTTTAACCCCTAAACATGGTCACTTGTATATAGTTGGTGTTTAAATTTTTTTTAGACCTAGCTGATACTTAAACTTAGATTCTATCGTATACTTAGGTACCTTTGTAATAATGCTTTTAGAAATTTGAAGACATGACAATAGTAACCAATAGTATAATATGGTAGTCTCATATAATGACATTATTTTGCCTAGATTCATTCTAAATTTGCTTTTTCAATAATTTTATATTTTTACTTGTTAGTATTTATATATTATTATGTCATGATTTATTTTAATTTCTTGAGGTTTATAAAGTATTGATTTGTTAGTTATTTATTTTTTATATTACGATATTCATACAATCATTTTTTAATAAAAAAATTTAAAATATATAAAATTACTTTAAAACAGTTCTAGAAAGAATTTAGATAAGGTGGCGTTTAGATTCATCAAAGTGAAGACATTCGTTTTTCCATGTTTATTTTGGACGTGGAATATTTTTTAATAAATTTAAATTTTATATATTTTATAATTTCAAAATAATAATATAAAAACTTGATATTTATGAAAAATTAAATATATATATATATAATTACTAAGAAAATGTGTTTAGAATAAATCCAGGCAAACAATTGTCTAGGTTCATCTAGATCTAGACACCATTTGTCTAGGTTCATTCTTGAAAGAATTTTTATATGTTTTTATAAATTTATATATTTAAAAAAAATATTTTTTATTTTTAAATAATAATATAAAAGCTAATATCTTATAAAGGTTTGAAAAAATATAAAATTATTTAAAAATTAAGTCCATAATGTATCTAAACAAACAGATGTTTAGGTTCATCTGAACTTGAAAAACCATTTGTTTAGGTTTACTTTCGATGTAAAATAAATTTTATACTTTATAAAAATTTATATATTTTTTAATATTTTTATTCGGGCTTGTCATGCTTATGATATGAAGTTGCCACATGTAGTCATATTATTGGTTGTCGATGCCATGTTATGAAATTCTAATATGTCACTGCAAAGGCACCAAAGTATGTGAGGGAAAATCAAGTTCATGTACCAATTAGGTCCAAAAAATTTTAAGTACCAATTAAAAATACAAGTGGCCAAGTTCAAGGGGCAAGGTTTATGTTGTGTTTTTTTCATTGAAAAAATTTTCCGAAAAATGATTTTTGGGAATTGGATTAATTTTTTTTTAGAAAATTTAATTTTTTGTGTTTGGACAATTCTGCATAAAATAATTTTCATTATTTGAGAAATTTTCTTGAAATCATTTTATGAATCTTGTTTTCAGTGAAACAAACGCATCATAAATTATATTTAACAAAAAAATATTATAGAAGCATTTTCTTTTGACAACTTTTATAATAAGATAATATTTTATAATGAATAATATCTTAAAATAGACTTAATAATAACCAAAATCTAATTAAAACTTAATTTGAAGTTGCATATATTATATGCATGAGAATGAATAGTGATATAGTAACAATCCGTTTCTCACTGCTCTCGGAAACAGTGGTTTAGGGGCCACAAAATGAATAAGTGAATTCATAAATATTATTATTTAATATTTATGAACCAAATATAGTTTTATAATAAATTTTGATTTGATAATTATATTATTTGAATGAATAATTAGGCTTAAGTGGTAAATCATTAAAGTCAAGTGGTTTTGAAAATGAGGTTTCGGGACCTACTTTTTATAAATCAAGTAATATTTATGGACTGTTAATAGAGTTATATTAAAATTTGGTTAAGAAATTTTAACATTTAAATAGTCAATTAAGCGAAAATGACTAAATCGTAAAACATGTACAAATTGAATTCTATATGTTAAAGGGGTTAAATGGCTATGAAATCTTAAATTAAAGGACTTAGTGGGTAATTATACCATGTATATTGATAGAGGACAATTATGGGCATGGTTTTTTCATTTTATAAGTAAATTTTATAATGGCAAAATGGTAATTAAATAATAAATTAAGTTTAAACAATGATGAAAACAATGTCATCTTCCCCAAATGGAAGGAGTAGCCGAATTCTCCATGAACAAGAAACCTAAGCATTTGACCATGCTTGATTCTTCATGCATGGTGAGTAATTTTGTCTCGTTTTTAGTAATTGTTATGTTTTCGAGCTCGTATTAGTTTAATCTAGCTAACCCGGAGGTTAATTTGTAAAATTGTTAAATGTTATAGATTATGCCATGGATGAATTTGATATGTCTTTGAAGTTTTATGTTAGATTGTTAAGCTTGGTTGTTAAATAGAAGTATTTTGTTAAGTGATTTTAGTAATTTTAATGTTAAAGGATTAAATTATTAAAAAGTAAATTTTATGGGATTTTATGTAAAATTTTGATGATTATGGGCTGATATGTGAATAAGAGAAATTCGGCTAGCTTGGTTGATGGTTAAAAAATGGTAAATTTCAAGTTTCGGGTTTAGGGACTAAATTGCATAAGGGGTAAAACATTTGTAATTTCATAATAATATGGATTATAAGTTTAAATTAGATATTTTGAGTTATTTGAATTGTTTAATTGAATTAAATTACTATTTAGATTAAGAAACGAACGAAATGGATGTAAATAGAAGAAAAGCTAATGTGTCGGATTAGTCGTCGACTTCATTTTTACAATTATTTTTGTTGAGGTAAGTTCGTAATACTATTCCCATGTTTATAATAATATTTACTTATTACATATTTTATTATAATTAGATTTAATGTTGTTATTATCTAGTGAATGATTAGAAAATAAATAATAAATGAATATAATGAGTACGTGATGTTCCTGAATAACAGGCCTTGAGCTGGTGATTATTTAGTAGGCCTTGAGCCCTTGATTATCAGCAGGTACTATGTATCAGGGACATAGACCGTAACGATGGCTTGAGATCTTGCATGTGTTGCAGATATTTTGAAACTTGTGTGAGCATCATTGTGAGTCGGTTAAATTTCTAATAGTTAACTCAAACTAGTGTTATCCTTTCGATTATCTAAAATGAGATGTTATTATAACGATGACTTGGTTTATGATCATTCATCATGTGGTATTTTAATGACATGAATTATTCAGCTCTAAATGTTTCGGAAAGTTGAAATGATGGTATATTAGCAAGAATGGTTAGTTTCATACTTTTTATGTTTTATAAATAAGTAAAAATGTTATATGAATTATATAGGTGAGTTTGAAGATGTTAGTATGAACACTTTAAACAGAAAGGCAATGTGTATCTGTTATGTGATTGTAACATCCTAAATTAGGGGTTATGTGTTTGGAGCATAACTCAAGTGTTAGTAGGCTTTAAGTGTGGTTGGTGATGTTTTAAGGGTTTTTAAAACTCTAGGATCAAAAGGGAGTGCATTGGAAATTTTTGAAATTTTTAGGTTAAAAGGGGAAATTGGGCTAAGGAGGCCTTAAAGAAAATTTCAGGAATTTATAGACATGAACTTGGGCTAAGTAAAGTGGCTTGGGAGGCTACTTTAGGGGCCTTGGAGGCTTGCGCAGGAGGGAAGAGGTTCGAGTAACGTGGGGCGCATCAGAGGCTTTTATTTTTTCTTTTTGCGTCAACTAGAGAAACTGGGCTAGGTATGCCTTAAAAAAATAAATGGCAAGGTTAATGGACATGAAAGTCCAGGTGGTAAAGTGGCTCCCATGCGCCACTTAAGGGCCTGGAAGTAACGCTAGTAAGGACTTGGGTTCGAATCAAGGTGGCAGCAAGGTGTTTTATTTTTTAGGCTTTGGCGTTAAAAGGAGAAGGGCCGAGGTATGAAGGCTTTATAATTAAAAGATGAGGGCTCATGACATGAAAGTCCAATGGGGAGAAATGGCACAGGGCGTTAGAAGAGAGAGGGGCGCAGTGGGGTCGTGGGTTCGATCCAAAGAAATTGCAATTTGGTTTTTATTTTTTTCAAGGCTGGCATGAAAAGGGGAATTGGCCTGCACATGGTTTCCTTGTTCTTTTTAACATTCGGCTGGAAGGAAATTGATAAGCATTAGTTTATTTTATTTTTTTATTTTGAAGAGGTGATAAGGGATAAGGATTTGTTTATTTTTAAAGGGATAAAAGATAAAGCTTTGTTTATTTCTCTTATAATCGGCTCGAAAGTGGGATAATGCTTGGTTTTATTTTTTTATTATTATTGGGTAAGAATAGAAGATAAGGGTGTTTTTTTTTATTCGAATGAAGCTGTATAATGGAAGATAATTGTTTATTTGAATAGGACTTTTATTTGGGAGTGATTAAAAGATAAGGTTGGCCGAATGGGGACTCTCCAGCTTGGGGAAATTTTCGGCTTTGAAGTTATAAGGGTGGGTGTGCCGAATTGGATAGTTTAAATAGGGGTGATCAGCCTTGGCAATTCCTTTTCTTCAATTTATTTCCACTTGTGCCGAATTCTTCCCAACCACAATTGCTAAAGTTCTTCAAAAAAAAAAAACTCCCTTCTTCTTTTCCTTTACTTAGCCGAACCTACCCCCTCTCTTTTACAAAAATTGCACCTTCCATTTGTGTTACTAGCCGAACATCTCTTCCATAAAGGGCTTTAGCCGAATCTTCTTAGTAAAGTCTGTTGTTTTTTCTCTTCATTGAAGGTAGCCGAACCCCCTCACAACACTAAGAGGTACTGACTTGTGGTATTAAGGGCCGATATAATTATCAAGGGAAGCCATAGTCGATTGAAGGAAGCTTTCGGGATTCGTTTTCCTAAGAAAGGGTGGGATCTCGAAGACTCAAGTGATAAATTCGAGATTTCGGTAGGTGGGGGACTATCCGGCCAAGGTTAATAAAGGCTTCGGGATCTAGGAATTTCGGTAGAAACAGGTGTGTACATACACACTTTATAGCTAATTAATGTGCTAAGTATTTTGTGTATGCTAAATCTGATTTGTGTAGATATGGGATTTAATACCATAAAAGGTATGAGCAAGGATCCAGGTAAGTCCTTGTTGTTATGATGCTTTTGGGAAGCATGACATATTTGGTATATGTGGTTATAGCTAATGGTAAACTCTATGTATGTTGCTAAATAAATCTATTAGCATGATTTACAGTATATGCATGTAATTGATTGATGTGGGTTGATGAGATGAGGGGGCGATATTCGTGTCGACGGACACGGTGGTTTGGTACCACATTGTGACTACTGATCACGAGAGGTTTGGCACCTCGGAGGTTTGGCACCTCATAGCGTTTTCGTCCCAATGGCTTAGCACCACACGGTGGGTTGGCCCCACGATTTACATTATGGGATTGACGCCGGTGATTTGGTATCACACACGATGGGTTGGCCCCATCATTTGATTTGTGACTACGGTCACCAGTGGTTTGGCACCACCAGTGGTTTGGCACCACAATATGACGGATTTCGTGACTATAAGTCACCAGTCGTTTGGCACCACCAGTGGTTTGGTACCACACGGGGTATAGAAAGGTGTTTGGATGGCTAGGTTGGGTGCATGATTTAGTGCATGTTAATTTGTTATAAATTGTGTATGTTTTTGCACTAAATTGGGGAAGGGTTACACATTGAGTCTTGGTGACTCACCTTCTCCTTTAACCTTTTTCAGGTGACTCGTAGATGGCGGTTGAGGAGCCGGTTGGACTCGAGGTGGCCATTCAGTGGGATTTGAATTTAATGAACTTGGATTTTAGTTATTTTATTTTTATTGTTGGTTTTGTTTTAATCAAGTTGTAATAAGGCCTCCTAGGATTATTTTTATTATCTTTACATGTTTTGAATATTTTGTTTAAACTATTTAATAATATTAAAATGGGTGCACATGTTTTCTCAAATCAAACATAAAATGTTTTAAAGTGCCATCGGGTACATTTGAAACACTGTAACAACTTGACTTAATAAATATTTTTAAAATAAACCTAAGTATGGTTTTAGCAAGATAATTGAAAATGAAGATGTTTTCATCAAAACTCAAATCGGCTAAAGGGATTTTCAAAATGGTTTTCTCTGTGACATACCAAATTCGGTCGTAATGTTTGGGCCGGGTTTGGGGTGTTACAAAATTAATATCGAGCCAGTTCAAAGCTCATTGTGTGGGGCCCAAGGCCCAAAATGTTTTAGTAGGCCTTTGTGAAAATGGTTTTGGTTTTAGATAAAGATGGCATGCGTGAGTCTCGGCACCAATCCGCCGGTAAGTACCTCTAACTTCGTGTGGATTATTATCATCAGAGAAGGGTAGGTATGGGACGTAGAAAGTATGATAGGTGTTTGAATTTTAGGACTAGTTTACCCCAACAGAATACATAAGACTTTAAATGCTTAATTAAACAAACCTAGGACCAAGTCGCCGAGTTAGGGGTGTGGTAACCTTGGTGTGCATGTCTAGGATTGGATCCGGAAGAGCTTGGTACTTAAGCGGTCCTCGTGACTCACCTCCTCTTCGCGGGATTCCTGCAGTGCGTAGCTTCGGTTCACCCTAACCAAGAGGACTCGGTCATAGGCTAAAAACGCTAAATAAAACCCGAAAGGGATTAGCCATGTTTTAAGGAAAAATTTAGTTTTAAAATCACTAAAATATCTCTTTTAAATAGTAGAAAAAAATTTATGTTGGAAAATTTTCAAAATATTCTTGACTTACAAAAATTACCAAAATGCCCCTAGTGGCAAATTTACGAAAATACCCTTGGTTCCAAAAATTACCAGATTACCCCGATTTCAATAAAATTCTTTTACTTTGCAAAAGTATCCAAAATTTTGTATTTCAAAACAATACCCTGACTTTTGGAAATTTTCAAAATTACCCCTGATTGACAAATTACTAAAATACCCCTAGTTTCCAAAATTCTGCTGTACTTCCAATTTGTCAAATTTTCAGAAATACCCTCCAGTTTTGGAAATTTCAAAGTGTCCTGATTTATTAAAGTTTTAAAATTTCTCTGATTTATTACAAAAATACCCCTATAGGAAAATGACGAAAATACCCCTGGGATAGAAACGGACAGAAATGCCCGAAGAGTGAATAAGTATGAAAGGGAATGGATGTTCTTCTCTGTGTGAACTAGGATAGAGAACTTAAAACTTTGAATGATCGAAAGAGTCCCTATTAAACTTTTCATAAAATTTCTTCGCGAATAACCAAGTGGAACAAATCCTGATGCATAAAACTTTTTAATCAGACTAAATCGCGGTGTAGAAATGAGTTTGAGGGGACGTGGTTGTCGCGGACGTGGTCAAGGTGGAATGACAGCTTTAATAAAATTAGAGTCTTGTGATAGTGAGGTAAGTGTGGTAAGTTAGGATGTACGGATGTTCGTTAGTAAGTAATTTCGAGGACTAAATTATTTTTAAGGAGGGTAGAATTGTAACATCCTAATTTAGGGGTTATGTGTTTGGAGCATAACTCAAGTGTTAGTAGGCTTTAAGTGTGGTTGGTGATGTTTTAAGGGTTTTAAAACTCTAGGATCAAAAGGAGTGCATTGGAAATTTTTGAAATTTTTAGGTTAAAGGGGAAATTGGGCTAAGGAGGCCTTAAAGAAAATTTCAGGAATTTATAGACACGAACTTGGGCTGAGTAAAGTGGCTTGGGAGGCTACTTTAGGGGCCTTGGAGGCTTCTTGCGAGGAGGGAAGAGGTTCGAGTAACGTGGGGCGCATCAGAGGCTTTTATTTTTTCTTTTTGCGTCAACTAGAGAAACCGGGCTAGGTATGCCTTAAAAAATAAATGGCAAGGTTAATGGACATGAAAGTCCAGGTGGTAAAGTGGCTCCCATGCGCCACTTAAGGGCCTGGAAGTAACGCTAGTAAGGACTTGGGTTCGAATCAAGGTGGCAGCAAGGTGTTTTATTTTTTAGGCTTTGGCGTTAAAAGGAGAAGGGCCGAGGTATGAAGGCTTTATAATTAAAAGATGAGGGCTCATGACATGAAAGTCCAATGGGGAGAAATGGCTGGGGCGTTAGAAGAGAGAGGCTGCGATGGGGTCGTGGGTTCGATCCAAAGAAATTGCAATTTGGTTTTTATTTTTTTCAAGGCTGGCATGAAAAGGGGAATTGGCCTGCACATGGTTTCCTTGTTCTTTTTAACATTCGGCTGGAAGGAAATTGATAAGCATTAGTTTATTTTATTTTTTTATTTTGAAGAGGTGATAAGGGATAAGGATTTGTTTATTTTTAAAGGGATAAAAGATAAAGCTTTGTTTATTTCTCTTATAATCAATTTGGAAAGTGGGATAATGCTTGGTTTTATTTTATTATTATTATTGGGTAAGAATAGAAGATAAGGGTGTTTTTTTTTATTCGAATGAAGCTGTATAATGGAAGATAATTGTTTATTTGAATAGGACTTTTATTTGGGAGTGATTAAAAGATAAGGTTGGCCGAATGGGGACTCTCCAGCTTGGGGAAATTTTCGGCTTTGGAGTTATAAGGGTGGGTGTGCCGAATTGGATAGTTTAAATAGGGGTGATCAGCCTTGGCAATTCCTTTTCTTCAATTTATTTCCACTTGTGCCGAATTCTTCCCAACCACAATTGCTAAAGTTCTTCAAAAAAAAAAAAACTCCCTTTTTCTTTTCCTTTACTTAGCCGAACCTACCCCCTCTCTTTTACAAAAATTGCACCTTCCATTTGTGTTACTAGCCGAACATCTCTTCCATAAAGGGCTTTAGCCGAATCTTCTTAGTAAAGTCTTTGTTCTTTTCTCTTCATTGAAGGTAGCCGACCCCCTCACAACACTAAGAGGTACCTTGACTTGTGGTATTAAGGGCCGATATAATTATCAAGGAAGCCATAGTCGATTGAAGGAAGCTTTCGGGATTCGTTTTCCTAAGAAAGGGTGGGATCTCGAAGACTCAAGTGATAAATTCGAGATTTGGTAGGTGGGGACTATCAGGCCAAGGTTAATAAAGGCTTGGGATCTAGGAATTTCGGTAGAAAGCAGTGTGTACATACACACTTTATAGCTAATTAATGTGCTAAGTATTTTGTGTATGCTAAATGATTTGTGTAGATATGGGATTTAATACCATAAAAGGTATGAGCAAGGATCCAGGTAAGTCCTTGTTGTTATGATGCTTTTGGGAAGCATGACATATTTGGTATATGTGGTTATAGCTAATGGTAAACTCTATGTATGTTGCTAAATAAATCTATTAGCATGATTTACGTATATGCATGTAATTGATTGATGTGGGTTGATGAGATGAGGGGGCGATATTCGTGTCGACGGACACGGTGGTTTGGTACCACATTGTGACTACTGATCACCAGAGGTTTGGCACCTCCAGAGGTTTGGCACCTCATAGCGTTTCGTCCCAGTGGCTTAGCACCACGATTGGGTTGGCCCCACGATTTACATTATGGGATTGGCGCCGGTGATTTGGTATCACACGATGGGTTGGCCCCATCATTTGATTTGTGACTACGGTCACAGTGGTTTAGCACCACCAGTGGTTTGGCACCACAATATGGCGGATTTCGTGACTATAAGTCACCGATCGTTTAGCACCACCGAGTGGTTTGGTACCACACGGGGTAGAGAAAGGTGTTTGGATGGCTAGGTTGGGTGCATGATTTAGTGCATGTTAATTTGTTATAAATTGTGTATGTTGTTGCACTAAATTGGGGAAGGGTTACACATTGAGTCTTGGTGACTCACCTTCTCCTTTAACATTTTTCAGGTGACTCGTAGATGGCGGTTGAGGAGCCGGTTGGACTCGAGGTGGCCATGCGCAAAGGATTTGAATTTAATGAACTTGGATTTTAGTTATTTTATTTTTATTGTTGGTTTTGTTTTAATCAAGTTGTAATAAGGCCTCCTAGGATTATTTTTATTATCTTTACATGTTTTGAATATTTTGTTTAAACTATTTAATAATATTAAAATGGGTGCACATGTTTTCTCAAATCAAACGCAAAATGTTTTAAAGTGCCATCGGGTACATTTGAAACCTGTAACAACTTGACTTAATAAATATTTTTAAAATAAACCTAAGTATGGTTTTAGCAAGATAATTGAAAATGAAGATGTTTTCATCAAAACTCAAATCGGCTAAAGGGATTTTCAAAATGGTTTTCTCTGTGACATACCAAATTCGGTCGTAATGTTTGGGCCGGGTTTGGGGTGTTACAGTGATGAATGAAATGTGTTCATGGCATATTTATTATTACATGTTCCATAATATGTTGGAAATTGTATTCTTCATTGTTACATTTACTAACCTTATGATGTTTGTGTTGTATAGGATAGTAATGTAGGTACATGTTCTAATGAATGAATTTATACATTATGATTATGTGTTAAATGGATTATGAAACAGTTATACAAAATGTTTATATGGAAATAGATACATGAAAAGTTATATGAAGTGTTTATACGAAGTATTTGTTGATTTATAAATATGTGGAAAGGGATAATTGAACTGAATACTGAAATAAAGATATTAAATGTTAATTGAATATGTGATGGTTGAGTTATGTACCAAATGTGTTTTTGGGTATATGTTTGAAAACACAATAAAGTTACATGTATTATATATGAACACACTAACCGTGTGTGGCTTGTGATGTGTATAGGTAGTTAATGAACTTACAACCAAGATATTGAATTATCTTGTAAAATGGTTAAGTTACATCCTTTTTGGTAAGTTAAAGTTTAAGATTATACAAGCTTACTAAGCACTATTTGCTTATATAGTTATTTTCTTCATTTTGTAGGTCATCGAAAAGCTCGATCGGTTGGAATCTAATCAAAGTATATTCACACTATCCATTCTTAATCTTAGTAGAAGATTTAGTTATTTTGTTGTCGGGTTATAAATTGCATTACTAGGAGCCTTTGAGATAATTTGTTTATGATAATGTTGCTTATAAGTTAGTTTGAGTAAGCTTTGTGGTTGTATATCTATGTTTTGTATCTTTGGTTATGTTTGAGACTTGAAGTGCTTTTGGTCATTAGCTAAATACCTTTTGTGATTACCTTGATATATGGTAAATAGATGTGTTGAAATAGAGGTTTTATTATGTCTTAAAGGCAATGTCATGTAAACTTTGAGTATGGGTTTTGATTGGGTGTTTAATTTGTGGTGCCAATGAGGGTACATTGGATACGCACTTAGGTTGTATGTTTTACTATGCTTTGAACTTGTTTGAATGCATTTGAAGGTATAAAAATGTTTGGCTTTAGGTTTGGTTTGTTACCTAAGTAAATTGTGAAAGTTGCCTTGACTTTTAAGTCATTTTTAGGTACACAAGGCCTGGGATAGGGGCTGTCACATGGCCGTGTGACACACACAGCCGTGTGTCTCATTATTTTCTATTGCAAGTTGGTTTACACGGGTACAGAGAGTTACATGGTCTGGGGACACGGTCATGTTTTGGGTCACACGGACTAGCCTATTTTACACAGCCTGGCTACACAGCCGTGTGACCCCTGTTGTAACGCCCCAAATTTTGGGCCTAAAAGTTTTGGGCTTTGAGCATAAGGATAGTGGGGAGATTGCACATATGTGTTTAACTGTGCAAATTAGTGACAAGAATGGGCCTGCTGGTGTGGTGGATAAGTGGAGTGTGGGTGTGATGGAGGTCCTGTGTTCAAGTCTTTGCGTGAGCGCTATTTTTGTTTTTAGAGCTATTTAAATTTTTTTTTCATTTTTTATTACTGGATATTATCTTTTTTTCCCTCTTTTTGGGATTACTCTCTATCAGTTTCACGTTCCCTCTCCCTCTCCCTCTCTTCTCTTTTTCTTTTTCTTTTTTGTTCCATCTGATTTTCTTCTGTTAAGCGGTTTGCCTGCGGATTTCGGGACTGTCGCTCCTCTGTCGATCTCTCCAACATCGAATCAGGTGTGGGATTCGAACCTTCTCTACACTATTTTAGTTTTCCAAATGCTCGATTTGGCCTATTTTGTGTGTGTTCTAACCCTTTGGTTTTGGGTTTTTTGAATGATGTAAGTGAGTGAAATACTCCAATTTCTGATATATGTTGATAGGGCAAAGGTTAGGGATGGTTCTGGTGGCTGAAATGGTGGTTTTGGGGCTATTTTAGGGTGGTTTCGTGATCACCCCAACGGCCACACGGGCGTGTGCCGTGGCACACGCCCGTGTGGATTTGGGAACTAGGGTTTTCGGGCTAAATTGGGTGCCACACGGCCGTGTGGCTGATTTGGGGATTTTGTCAGAATTTATACGGCCGTGTCCCTCAGGCACACGGGTGTGTGAGATTGAGAATTAGGGTTTTAGAGATTTGGTGTCACACGGCCTGGCCACACAGACGTGTGATTGATTTGGGGACTTAGGGATCTTACACGGGCGTGCGTTTCGAAACACACGGGCGTGTGAGACCCTCACACGGTCGTGTCTATCTTGCACCCTATTTTTAGCCAATCTGGACAGTATGTCACACGGCCTGATTGCACGGCCGTGTCCCCTGCTTCACACGGGCGTGTGCCTCTGCCACACTACCGTGTACCTCTCTTTACACGGGCATTTGGACCCCCACACGGCCTGAATTACTCCACACGTCCAGAGTACAAGGGCGTGTGGCCCTGACTCGTCAACTTCTGATTTTAAGTCAAGTTAACTGCAATCGTGACTCTGTTCTGACTTCGATTTATGTGTGTTAATTGTGGTTGGTTGTGTGATAAGCTTGACACTGAACTTGAGTTGTGAATGTGCACATATCTGATTCTGTAATTGACTGATTGGAGGTGAGTGTCTGCTTCTGATTAACTATCTTAACTGGTATTTTGATTGTGTTCATCTGACTACATACATACATATGCATTCATACATTGCATAAAATTATTTTGGGTGGGATGTTGAAGAGAAGGGAGATTTACGATTTGGCAGTTTATCTGCATTCTGATAGCCCCAATTCCCATAGGGTCGAGGGCGGTCCCAATACCCTGAGGGTCGTGGACAATGCGGATGATCATCGTTGCCGGGCAACCCGGGATGACATCATAACGGTATAGCGGATTAATGCATTGTACTGTACCGCATGTACGTTAGCTACGCTACGTACCATTATCTGATTTGGTAGTTTTACTGCAACTCGTCGGTATAGCGGATTACCGCATTGCACCGTACCGCATGTACATTAGCTACGCTACATACCATTACCGACCGCGCTTCATTCAGATGTATGCAGTACGCGGTTTACCGCATTGCAATCTGACTCATACGCTAGCATTGCTGCGTAATTTATGAGACTGGTAGTCTATTTGCACACTGATGGTCCCAATTCCCTGAGGGTCGAGGACAATGCTGATGATCATCGTTGCCAGGCAACCCGGGATGACATCCTATGGAGTATAAGGTTGGATGGGCTTTTTGAGGTCCTACTCGGAGTGCAGGGATGGGTGGGTTAATTAAATCCCCACAGTAAGTGTAGGGTTGGACGGAGATGGTGTGTTGGCTGGATGGGTGGGTTATTTTTTAACTCATTTGCACTCATATGCATCTGAATGAATCTATATGATGAATGTGACTGTACTATTCAACTGGAATGCCTGATTGATCAGTTTGGCTGAATGTGATAATATGACTGAATGTGTTACTGATCGACTGAAAGGCACGTACGCCTTTACGATTTCTGTAGACTTTCTCTATAAATGTCTGACTGAACTGATATTGTGATAGTGTGACTGACTTGTGAACTGTTGCTATTGTATTTGAATAGCACGTGAGATTAGGTGTGTCTGTTTGTTCCATATGACTGTAAGGTACATATGGTGTGTGTTTGATGTTGGGCGAACTCGCTTAACTATTATCTATCTGTAAGTATGTTCTTCTTTTGAACTGCTTCTAGTTCCTTGTTTCTGTTTCTGTAGTTTAACTGATTTTGATCTCACACTGAGCTCGAATAGCTCACCCCCTCTTCTGTTTCCCTTTCAGGTACAGTTCTGGATTCTGTAGTTGGGCTCAGTACGCGGAGGTCTCGGACAGTTTTGATGGAGTGGATTATCCGGTTGTGATTTTCAGTTTCTATTATTTGTTTAATTTGAACTGTAAGGAATTTTATAATGCTATGGTACAGTTTTTGTTTTATGATTTTATTCGTAAATTAAACGGGTTTTATATTGAGTTTTCTTGTAAATCTTTACTGGTTGGTTTTTAAACGATTTTAAATAATTTTGGTCCACTGAGATAAATTATTTTGTAAAAATTTTCCCACGATCACTTTGGTGATCAATGTAGCATTCCGAATTCTGTCTAGACTTCTAGGCCGGGTTTGAGGTGTTACACCTGTAACACCCCTAACCCGTAACCATCGTCGGTTTAGGGTTAAAAGGCATTACCGAACTAATCGGAAACTTTTACGAACATTACACATCAATATGTATATCATCGTCATATCATAGTAGAATACAAGTATATAGTCCCTTAATGAGGTCTATGAGACCTTAAACATGCATTAGAAAGGGGTCGGGACTAAACTGGGATAATACAAAATTTTTCCGAAAATCAAACATTTTTCAAAGTTACAGAGGCCACACACTTGTGTGGATAAGCCGTGTGCCTCACACGGCCTCGGACACGCCCGTGTGTCCAAGCCGTGGCAAAACAGGGCATACATACTGATTTGTCCACACGGCCTGAGACACACCCGTGTGCCTCACCCGTGGTCGACAATGACTTGCACCACATGGACAGTCACACGCCTGTGTGTCCAGCCCGTGGTCGAGTCTGACTTATTTTGAAATACAACCACGAAGGACACGGTCGAGCCATACGCCCGTGTGCTTAACCGTGTGGGCAAAAATAGGCCATTTACAAGGCCAAATTGCCACCCACACATTAGGTTATACCTAAGAGCATTATACCAATTCAAAACATATCAAAATGACCATCTTTTCTAACCATTCAAGAACATATCAAACATACCAACTTATGCAACATTTATCTCAATCTCATCACAAGCATTTCTAAGTGTCAACCATTCAAAAGCTTACCAATTCAAAGTGTCAATCCATCATCAGCAATATGCTAATTTTTGCATCATAGAAATTATCATAGATTTGACCATCTCATTAGCTCAAACATTATCCATCAAACCACACCAAACTATGCATCATTTAGCATGAACTACTCATTCATATCATAATCATTATGTAGCCATATCACATGGCTATTTATATACAACTCAAAAGATAATCCCAAACTAACTAGCCTATACATGCCATATTTAACTATGTACACATTCAAAAGGCACCAAAATGGAGTTTGATAGTCTGGTGATGATCCTCGACGATCCCCGAGCCTTCCGTAGCTTTAACGATCTATAAGACAATGCAAACACACACAAAGTAAGCTTTCAAAAGTTTAGTAAGCCATATACAAATAAACTTAACATAATAAACATTTATAACCATTTCAAATCCAAGAACTTTAACATATCTCAATAGATTATTCATATTTCTCCTTTCTAGGTCAATGGTATCTAACCATTTGCTTATCAACAAATCTCATCTCTATGTATTTCTTTGGATCATATCACATTCATACATATATCACATTATGTCTCAACATTTCTATGCACATATTTCTCTTTAGAAAATTCACATATACTTACCTTTCATACTCAAACATAGAGTACATCTCAAACGTACCTGAAACGATTACGCATTTCACATAGTATTTCATTTCTCAGAATTTCCCGTTGAACCATTCGGAATCAAATAGGATACTCGGAATACTCGTTCAATGCCAACGTCCCAGACATGGTCTTACATTTAATCAAATATTGATGCCACTATCCTAGAAAGGGTCTTACACGAATCAAGTACGATGCCAATGTCCCAGACATGGTCTTACACGTAATCTCAAATCGACGCCAACGTCCCAGACGTGGTCTTACACGATATCACATATCAGAAACCTATGTCACGACATATAAATCCTATCTTTTCCTAAGGTTCATACGAGACCTTTCGGACTTTGACACTTTGTCGATACTTTTTCAGATTACACATGTATATCTTCCATAATCATTTATCACATTTCAATTTCATACGAACATAAAAAAATCAATTCAATTACATTTATTTGTATATAAACTTACCTCGTATTCGGAATAAACGAACGGATTCGACTACTCGATCACTTTCAACATTCCTCGATCTAAATCCGTTTTCTTTGGTTATTGATCTATACATATTCAAATTTAACTCATTTATTCACCAAATCATTCAATTCAATCCAAAAACACACATTTAGGGCAATTTATAAATTAGCCCTCACATTTTCACGCTTTGACATTTAAGTCCTCATTTCATAAAATCACAAAATATACATAATTCAATATAACCCATGCTTAGCCGAAATCTCTATAGGTCCCTAGCAACCCATATTTTTTATTTATTTCACATTTTAGTCCCTCAAAATATTATTTTCACACTTTAATCCAAATTTCTCAAATTCACCAAAAATCCAAAGACAAAACATGTTAATCTAACACATATATTTCATATTTCATCAACTAACATCACAAAGCTCAAGCATTCATCAATGGAACTTTTCAAAATCATCATAATTTTCCAAAATTAAGGCATGGGTTTTGAAGTATTCGAAGCAACGATTACAAAAACGTAGAAATTATCAAAAATCGAAACCAAAACATACCTCAATCAAAGAACATTAAGGCCGAATATCATGGAAGCTTAAAACCCTTTTTCTTTCCTTATTTTTGGTTCCAAAAAGATGAACAATCCACTAACATTTCATTTGTTTTTATTTATTTCTTATTAATAGATTATTTACTAAATTAACCTTTGAATTTAAATAGGAAAACCATATAAATTAAGCCCATAACTGTTCATCCCAAAGTCTAATGGCCAATTTACAACATAAGGCCTCTCATTTAGAAAGACACATCAATTAAACATTTAATCAAATAGAAGGCCACTTTTACCTTTTATGGGATTTAGTCCTTTTCTCTAATTAAGTACACAAACGGACAAATTAATTCACGAAACTTTCACACATATCAATTCACATACGATAAACTCAGAAAATAATATTAAAATATTTTGTTGACTCGGATCTGTGGTCCCAAAACCACTATTCTGACTAGAGTCTAAATCGGACTGTTACAATTCTCCCCCTTTAGGGATTTTCGTCCAAGAAAATCTTACCGTTAAACAGATTCGGATATTGTTGTCTCATATCATCTTCAGGCTCCCACATAGCCTCTTCCACTCCGTGTCAATGCCACAGTACTTTTACTAACAGAATTTTCTTATTTCACAATTCTTTAACCTCGCAGGCCAAGATACAGATTGGTTCTTCCTCATAAGTCATATCAGATCGAATTTCAATCTCAGACGGAGAAATTACATGTGATGGATCAGATCTATATCGTCTAAGCATTGACACGTGAAACACATTATGAATCTTTTCTAGCTTAGGTGGTAGCAACAATCTTACGTAACAGGTCCGATACGCTTAATAATTTCATACGGCCCGATGAACCTCGGACTCAATTTGCCTGTTATGCCAAAACAAAGTATTTTCTTCCACGGAGACACTTTCAAGAACACTTTATCACCGATCTCAAACTCGACGTATTTTCGTTTCAAGTCTGCGTACAATTTCTGACGATCTGATGCGGCTTTCAGACTATCACGAATCACTTTCACTTTCTGTTCAGTTTCTTTGACCAAATCGACCCCGTGTATCTTATTTTCACTTAGCTCAGTCCAATACAAAGGTGTACGACATTTGCGTCCGTACAAAGCTTCACAAGGTGCCATTTTGATACTCGATTGAAAACTATTATTATACGCAAACTCAATCAATTGCAAATATTGTTCCCACGTACCATCAAACTCAAGAATGCAACATCTCAACATATCCTCTAGTATCTGAATAATCCGCTCGGATTAACCATCCATCTGTGGTTGAAAAGCCGTACTAAATTGCAATTTAGTACCTAAAGCCTCTTGCAGTTTCTTCCAGAATCGTGAAGTAAACCTTGGATCTCTGTCAAACACAATAAATAGTGGCACCCCGTGCAATCTCACAATATTGAAAATATAAAGCTCAGCTAGTTTATCAAGTGAGTAATCAGATCGTACCGGAATAAAATGGGCTGATTTTGTCAATCTGTCAACTACGACCCAGATTGCATCTTTCTTTCTCGGAGTCAAAGGCAACCCGGAAACAAAATCCATCGTAACTCTGTCTCATTTCCACTCGGGAATCATTATCGGTTGTAACAAACTAGATGGCACTTGATGTTCAGCTTTAACTTGTTCACAGACTAAACATTTCAAAACAAAGTCAGAGATGTCTCGTTTCATACCAGGCCACCAATAAAATGGCTTTAAATCATGGTACATCTTTGTACTTCATGGATGACCAGATAAGCGGCTTCTATGCGCTTCATTTAAAATCAACTGAATCAATTTTGGGTTCTTCGGAACACAAATCTGATCTCAAAATCTCAAACAATCATCAACATCAACTCGAAATTCAGAATCAGAGTTCGAATCACACTGAGCTCGTTTCGCTAACATTTTATTATCACTTTTCTGGGCATCATATATTTGTTGTAAGAACAACGGTTTCATTTTCAACTCAGCCAAAACAGAACCATCATCAGACAAGTCTAAATGGGCATTCATCGCACATAATGCAAACTGTGATTTTTGACTCAATGCATCAGCAACAACATTTGTTTTACCCGAATGATAATCTATCACAAGTTCATAATCTTTCAACAATTCTAACCATCTTCTCTGTCGTAAATTCAAATCTTTTTGGGTCATCAAATATTTCAGACTCTTATGATCCGAAAACACATGGCATTTTTCACCGAAAAGATAGTGACGCCAAATCTTTAATGCAAACACAATCGCAGCTAACTCAAGATCGTGTGTCGGATAATTCTTTTCATGCGGTTTCAATTGTCTCGAGGCATAAGCTATAACTTTGCCTTCTTGCATCAAAACACAACCCAAACCATTCAACGAAGCATCACTATAAATCACGAACTCTTTACCCGATTCTGGCTGTACTAGCACTGGAGCTTCAGTCAAAAGGGCTTTCAACTGATTAAAACTTTTTTGACACTTTTCAGACCTCTCAAATTTCACATCTTTCTGAAGCAATCTTGTCAATAGAGTTGCAATCATCGAGAAGCCTTTTACGAACCGTCGATAATAACCAGCAAGTCCCAAAATAACTACAAACTTCAGACACATTTTTCGGAGGCTTCCACTCCAAAATAGTTGATATCTTGCTCGGATCAACTCGTATACCAGATGCTGACACAATATGCCCCAGAAAACTAACTTCTCGCAACCAAAACTCACATTTACTTAATTTTGCATACAGTTGCTTATCTCGCAGAGTTTGTAACACAATTCTCAGATGTTCAGCATGCTGAATTTCATCACGCGAATAAATCAAAATGTCGTCAATAAATACAACAACAAATCGATCTAAATACGATCTGAAAATTATGTTCATCAAATCCATAAAGACAGCAGGAGCATTTGTTAGTCCGAAAGGCATAACTAAAAACTCATAATGTACGTACCTCATTCTGAAAGCAATTTTCATAATGTCTGAATCTTTTACTCACAACTGATAATACCCCAATCTCAGATCTATCTTTGAAAACATGGTGGCTCCTTTCAGTTGATCAAACAAATCATCTATTCTAGGTAGAGGATATTTGTTCTTTATTTTCACTTTGTTCAACTGATGGTAATCAATGCACATTCTCATCGTACCATCTTTCTTTTTCACAAATAGAACGGGAGCACCCCAAGGTGAGAAACTCGGTCTTGGAAATCCTCTATCGGTCAACTCTTGTAACTGTGACTTCAACTCTTTCAATTCTGTTGGTGCCATTCTATACGGAGCTATCGAAGTAGGAGTTTTACCCGGCACCAAATCAATACTAAACCCCACTTCTCGTATCGGAGGCAATCCCGGTAATTCTTCAGGGAACACGTCAAGGAATTCACAAACAACTGGCACTGATTCAACATTCTTTTTAGTCACTCTCGAATCAATCACATAAGTAAAATAAGCTTTGCAACCCTTTTTCACATAACTCTGAGCTTTCATAACTGATATTACAGCCGGTAATCCATTAAAATCATTAGATTCAATCCGAACTATTTCATCATTCTGACATCTCAAATCAATGGTCTTTTGTTTGCAGTTCACAACAGCATCATGCAATGTTAACCAATCCATACCCAGAATTATATCAAACTCATGAAAAGGTAATAACATCAAATCAGCTGAAAAATAGATATCTCGAAACTTCAACGGACAGTTCTTGCATACTTTGTCAACCAGGACACTTTTACCTAAGGGGTTCGATACTCTAATAACAAATTCAGTAGACTCTACAGGAAAAGTCTTACTGGATACTAAGTTCATGCATACATACGAATGAGTAGACCCTGGATCTATCAATGCAATCACAGAAGTATCATAAAGAGTAAATGTACCCGTAATAACATCTGGAGACGAAGCTTCCTCATGAGCTCGAATGGTGTACGCTCTAGCAGGTGCCCTAGCTTCAGATCTCGTGACTGTATCTCTCGTTGTTCTCTAACTACCACTGACATTGCTTGTGTTTCTTGAAGGTCTACCTCTAGTTGAAGCATTATCTGACTTCGGATTCTATACAATCTCTTGTTTAACAGACTCAGGACAATCTCAAATGAAATGATCTAGTGATCCACATCTGAAACAGGCTCGATCATTCAATCTACAACTACCCGAATGTCTTTTTCCATAGTGCTTACATTCAGGTCGCTCAGATTGAATATTTTCCACACTAGCCATCGAAGTTACTGGAGCTTTGGAGTTCGACTATGATCTAGCTCGATCTCTGTTTGAATGTCCGACATTAATCTTTGAACGACTATATTCATCTCTAAATTACTTTGATGCAGACTGAAATGTTTTACTTGAGAATGTCTTTCTCACATCTCTGGCTTCAGACTTAGCTTTTCTTTTATCTTTCCCGAGTGCCTCAGCTTTACACGCTCGACCAGCAAGCACAACAAATTCTTTTATTTCCAGAATTCCAACTAGCAAACGAATATCTTCATTCAGGCAGTCTTCAAACTGTTTACACATTATGGCTTCAGTCGAAACACATTCCCGAGCATATTGACTTAATCTCACGAATTCTCGTTTGTATTCAGTGACGGACATGCGACCCTATTTCAATTCTAGAAATTCTTTTTGTTTCTGATCTATAAATCTCTGACTGATATATTTCTTCCAGAATTCAGACTAAAAGAAATCCCATGTAACCCGTTCTTTTGGAACAACAGAAATCAAAGTTTTCTACCACTGATAAGCTGCATCTCGTAACAAGGAAACAACACATTTTATACATTCACCAGGAGTTAACGACATTTCATCAAACACTCGGATTGTGTTCTCAAGCCAAAATTCAGCTTTCTCAGCATCATCTTCATTGGTAGCCCTGAACTCTTCAGCCCCATATTTACGAATTTTATCGACCGGAGGCTTATTCAACAAATTCAAGTTCATAACCGATGATACAACAAAAGCCTGAGGAGGACAGGGTGGGGATGGAGGTTGTGAAACAGCCGGATTTGTTCTAACGTATTGAGTGAACCTCTCATTCATCATTTGGAAGAAGGCTTGTTAAGCCTCACCTTCCTGACCGCTAGTAGCAGGTCTCGAATCAGATGGCACTGTCCCTTGAGTGGGAGCAGGCGCATTACTTTCAACATCGTCAGCTACAGCTCTTTCGGGATCCATTACTATACGAAAAACACGTTCTATACGTCAGGATTCATCACACTATCACAGTTCATATATATGGCATGTATAGCTAGACTCTCACACGCTACGTTAGTCCTAGAATCGACTAAACCGTAACTCTGATACCAATCAAATGTAACACCTCTAACCCGTAACCATTACCGGTTTAGGGTTAAGAGGCATTACCAAACTAATCGGAAACTTTTAGGAACATTACACATCAATACGTATATCATCATCATATCATAGCAGAATACAAGTATATAGTCTCTGAATGAGGTCTACGAGACCTTAAACATGCATTAGAAAGTGTCGGGACTAAACTGAGATCATACAAAATTTTCTCAAAAATCTAACATTTTTCAAAGTTACAGAGGCCACACGCCTGTGTGGATAAGCCGTGTGCCTTACACGGCCTCGGACATGCCCGTATGTCCAAGCCGTGGGAAAACAGGGCATACATACTGATTTGTCCACACGGCCTGAGACACGCCCGTGTGCCTCACCCGTGGTCGACACTAACTTGCACCACACGGGCAGTCACACGCCCGTGTGTCCAGCCCGTGGTCGAGTCTGACTTATTTTGAAATACAACCACGAAGGACACGATCGAGCCATACGCCCGTGTGCTCAACCGTGTGGGCAAAAATAGGCCATTTACAAGGCCAAATTGCCACCCACACATTAGGTTATACCTAAAAGCATTATACCAATTCAAAACATATCAAAATGACCATCTTTTCTAACCATTCAAGAACATATCAAACATACAAACTTATGTAACATTATCTCAATCTCATCACAAGCATTTCTAAGTGTAAACCATTCAAAAGCTTACCAATTCAAAGTGTCAATCCATCATCAACAATATGTTAATATTTGCATAATAGAAATTATCATAGATTTGACCATCTCATTAGCTCAAACATTATCCATCAAACCACACCAAACTATGCATCATTTAGCATGAACTACTCATTCATATCATAATCATTATGTAGCCATATCACATGGCTATTTATATACAGCTCAAAACATAATCCCAAACTAACTAGCCTATACATGCCATATTTAACTATGTACACATTCAAAAGGTACCAAAATGGAGTTTGATAGTGTGGTGATGATCATCGACGATCCCCGAGCCTTCCGTAGCTTTAATGATTTATAAGACAATGCAAACACACACAAAGTAAGCTTTCAAAAGCTTAGTAAGCCATATACAAATAAACTTAACATAATAAACATTTACAACCATTTCAAATCCAAGAACTTTAACATATCTCATTTGCTTATTCATATTTCTCCTTTCTAGCTCAATGGTATCTAACCATTTGCTTATCAACAAATTTCATCTCTATGTATTTCTTTGGATCATATCACATTCATACATATATCACATTATGTATCAACATTTCTATGCACATATTTCTCTTTAGCAAATTCACATATACTTACTTTTCATACTCAAACATAGAGTACATCTCAAACGTACCTGAAACAATTATGCATTTCACATAGTATTTCATTTCTCGGAATTGCCCGTTGAACCATTCAGAATCAAATAGGATACTCGGAATACTCGTACAATGCCAACGTCCCAGACGTGGTCTTACAGGGTCTTACACAAATCAAGTACGATGCCAATGTCCCAGACATGGTCTTACACGTAATCTCAAATCGACGCCAATGTCCGAGACGTGGTCTTACATGATATCACATATCAGAAACCTATGTCATGACATATAAATCCTATCTATTCCTAAGGTTCGTACGGGACTTTTCGGACTTTGACACTTTATCGATACTTTTTCAGATTACACATGTATATCTTCCATAATCATTTATCACATTTCAATTTCATACGAACATAAACAAATCAATTCAATTACATTTATTTGTATATAGACTTACCTCGTATTCGGAATAAATAAACGAATTCGACTACTCGATCACTTTCAACTTTCCTCAATCTAAATCCGTTTTCTTTGGTTCTTGATCTATACATATTCAAATTTAACTCATTTATTCACCAAATCATTCAATTCAATCCAAAAACACACATTTAGGGCAATTTATAAATTAGCCCTCACATTTTCACGCTTTGACATTTAAGTCCCCATTTCATAAAATCACAAAATATACATAATTCAATATAAACCATGCTTAGCTGAAATCTCTATAAGTCCCTAGCAACCCATATTTTTCATTTATTTCACATTTTAGTCCCTCAAAATATTATTTTCACAATTTAATCAAAATTACTCAAATTCACCAAAAATCCAAAGACAAAACATGTTAATCTAACATATATATTTCATATTTCATCAACTAACATCACAAAGCGCAAGCATTCATCAATGGCACTTTTCAAAATCATCATAATTTTCCAAAATTAAGGCAAGGGTTTTGAAGCATTCGAAGCAACGATTACAAAAACATAGAAATTATCAAAAACTGAAACCAAAACATACATCAATCAAAGAACATTAAGGTCGAATATCATGGAAGCTTAAAACCCTTTTTCTTTCCTTATTTTTGGTTCCAAAAAGATGAACAGTCCACTAACATTTTCATTTGTTTTTATTTATTTCTTATTAATAGATTATTTACTAAATTAACCTTTAAATTTAAATAGGAAAACCATATAAATTAAGCCCATAACTGTCCATCCCAAAGTCTAATGGCCAATTTACAACATAACGCCTCTCATTTAGAAAGACACATCAATTAAACACTTAATCAAATAGAAGGCCACTTTTACCTTTTATGCGATTTAGTCATTTTCTCTAATTAAGCACCCAAACGGACAAATTAATTCACGAAACTTTCACACATATCAATTCACATATGATAAAATCAAAAATAATATTAAAATATTTTTCTAACTCAGATTTGTGGTCCCGAAACCACTATTCTGACTAGGTCTAAATTAGACTGTTACAACACCTGTTTTCACTTTTAGCTTAAAATTTTGTAGAAATTTCAATTTATTGCAGACTTGATCCTGATTTATTTTAAATGTTCAACAAGCTCAGTTTAGGTATCAAATTGTTTGAAAAGCATGGAAATGATTATTGATGAATTATTTTGATTATATTTTATTTGAAATAGGAATTATGTTAAAGTTTTAATAGCTGTAAAACTTTATAGCTTAGGACAGTGACCAGACTGTGTATAGGGTGTTACATTTAGTTGTATCAAAGCTACGATTTAGTCGGTTCTCAGACGGAACATAGCATGTATGGAGTCTAGAAATACCTGCCATTTTATAACCTAATAGTGTGATGTCTCCTTACTTAACGTGATTCTTTTCCTTTTATAGATAAGAGATTTTTCCAACTGAGCTAGTTCCGATGAAGCCGAAAGCAATACTCAAGTCTTCAATTAAAAGGCTGCCCTTAATGTGCTATCATTTTAAAGGCTTAGAGAAAAGGTTCATAATATATTTTTCAATATGATGAATGACAAGTTTAATGTGTATTTGAGAGTTAATTCAATGGCTCAACGACCTCCACCCATTCATTTTCAAAGCTTTATACGATAGAATATTCATACGCCTCCTAATGATTAAATTTGAAAATACGGGGACAAAGAGTTTAGAGGTAAAGGGAGTGGTGATTCAACTAGAGCCGAGTACTGGTCAGCAAGAACAGAGAGTTTTAGATGAAATGTTATGTCTTTCTGAAGATTTTCCAAAATGTGTCGTGTCACCGTGAAAAGAAGAGGTTATTAACTGGTAATCGACTTTAACTACTATGGTATCGAAAGATTGAATTAACTTATATTTCTTCTGAATTGATTTCCAAAAGAATTATGTCAACAAACGATATTTAGATATGAGGAAAAAGGAAATTCTTGAGTTGAAGCGGGGAAGCAGATCAGTTGTGGAATATGGGTGATAGTAATTCAACTCAGTAAATATGTTTATAAGATGGTATCGATTGAAGAGAAATTCTGTATTTTTTTAAGAGATAGAACACAATAGAATAATGTACGATCATTTATGACTTCAGTAGCCAGTGCCGTAGTGTTCGAATGTAAATAGACTTGAATGTAGCGATTGCAGCTTAAATCACTCTGGAGTGTGTGGTTTGAAAGATAGATTTTCTTTTATTTGTGGATTTTCTGATCATCTTAAGAAATATTACCCTATTAGAGCTTAATTGAATAGAGGTCTGAATGTAAGACCTGCTGTTATTTCTACAAGAAGCAGGTGGCTAGGAATTTGAAGCACAACTAGAGATAGTAAAAGTGGAATAAAAGACATAACAGTTCGATCTGAATATCAAGCTCCTGACAAAACTTAAACAATTTGTATATATATGCGGGGAGGCCTCAACTCCTGATGATATTACTTGTACTTTTCGTATCTTTGATATTATAGTATATGCACAATGTTAATAACAGAAAAGAGTCTACTAGTTGAATTAATTGATGAATGACCTGAATTGCAATAGTATCCACGAAAGATTTATAGCTATGATTTTTCTGCTAAATTTATATTATTTCTATTCAATGAATTTGATGTTATACTGAGAATAAATTTGGCTTTATACTGACGGGTTACAAGGTTGCAAAGTTTTTCTCGAGAAATTGTTCAGTTTACTACCAAAGTATGAAGTTGTGTTTGCAATTAAATTAATCCCAGGAATTGCTCCGATCTCAATTGTTTTGTACAAGAGTGTCTATAACCGAATCATAAGAATTACAGATTTAGTTATAATGATTAACCGATAGAGATTTTATTTGATGGAGTGTATCACTTTGGAACACGCTTATACTATATTGTGAAAAAAGAAAGACAAGTTGATGTATTGCAATTTTTTGTAACAGATAGTGTATTCCCTAGAGTTGAAACGAGATATTCTGACTGAAAATCTCAGTAGTAGTGTTGAAGCAGGTCATTCCACTAATATCATCGACTGTAGTAGTCAGAGTATAGTTCAATTCTCGGATGTTAATAATTGGAATAGTCTTTTTATGTATCCAACTTCTAGCTTTCAAGAGGATATAAATAGTGATAAGAGTGTATATAGTGGAAGACCAAGTTTAACATCGCATAGCAATTCTTATTACTTCGATGATCTCGAATTATGTCAACGAGAGTTAAATCGTTATTCATTAGATAAATTGTGGAATACCAAGAAAAGACTCAAATTTGTTAGTTAAATGGGAATAGATTCAGAATGATCAAATCACCACTTTCAGTATGGATTGTGATAATAGTCTATATTTCTGAAATCGAATATGGGAGCTGAATAGCTTAGAGATAATACAAGATATTCTACATAAGGTTCTTAGCAGCGTTTAATTGATTTAAACCAGACAGCAACAACATGTGGAATGACTTGAGACAAAGTTACTAATAACCAGGAATAAAATGTGAAAATTTCAGAATTTGTACCGAGATGTCCAATATGTCAACAAGTCAAAGCTGGGTATCAGGTATTGTATGAATTATTACGATTTGTTATGATTTTTGAATGGGATTAAAAGCGAGTTACGATAGGTTCTGTGTGTGGATTATTTTTGACGATGTGAAGAAAGACTTGATCAGAATTATTACTATCAAATTGATGAAGTCGATTCAATTTGTTCTAGTTAGAACAGATTAACCACTTAAAAAGCTAGTTGAGTCGCATGTATCTGAGTTATCTTTAGATTTTGAAGTAAATTTCATAGAACTATGGCACAAACAAGTGGACAGTTAGAACGAGAAGCTTAGATTCTGGAATACATAATGCAAGGATATAATAACCAGATCAATGACAATTAGGAAAATGTTTATATTAGGTTAAATTCATTTTTGATAATAACTACTAGTTTCATATTAAAATGATACTGTCGAAGATTTTCCCGGACGGAAGTGTAGAACCCAATTATACTGACCAGAGCGAGAAAACTTTAATTTGTAAAATTGAAGAGTCTTCCAGAATGCCATAATTGAAACAATTTACAGGTGAAAAATTTCGAGGACAAAATTTTCTTAAGAAGGGAAGAGTTGTAACAACCCATTTATGGTGTCAGAAATAGTGGTTTAGGGGCCACAAAACCGATGAGTGAATTCGCAAATATTGTTATTTGATACTTAAGAGTCAAATATAGTATTATAATAAATTTTGATTTGATAATTTATGTTATTTGAACGAATAATTAAGTTCAAGTGGTAAATCATTAAAGTCAAGTGGTTTTGGAAAATGAGGTTTCGGGACCTCCTTTTTATAAATTGAGTAATATTTACGGACTGTTAATAGAGTTATATTAGAATTTGGTTAAGAAATTTTAACGTTTAAATAGTTAATTAAGCGAAAAGGACTAAATTGTAAAACATGTAAAAATTGAATTCTATATGTTAAAGGGATTAAATGGCTATGAAATCTGAAATTAAAGGACTTAGTGGGTAATTATACCATGTATATTGATAGTGGACAATTATGGGCATGGTTTTGTCATTTTAGAAGTAAATTTTATAAGGGCAAAATAGTAATTAAATAATAAATTAAGTTTAAACAAAGATGAAAACAATGTCATCTTCCCCAAATGGAAGGAGTAGCCGAATTCTCCATGAAAAAGAAACCTAAGAATTCTGTAACAGTCTGGTTTAGACCCTAGTCGGAATAATGGTGTCGAGACCACAAATCTGGGTCAGAAAAATATTTTAATATTATTTTTTGTGCCTACAGTATGTGATTAAGCATGTGTGAAAGTTTCATGAAATAATTTATCCGTTTGTGTGCTTAATTTGATAAAAGGACTAAATCGCATAAAATGTAAAAGTATCTTTCTATTTGAATAATGGCTGAATTGATGTGTCTTTATAAAGAGTAAGTCCTTAAGATGAAAATTAGCCATTATATTGGTTAGTGGACGGTAAGGCCATTGAATATACATGTTATATATGTTAATAATTAAAGGTTAAAATTGTAAATTAGTTAATAAAATAAAAAAAAAGTTAAAAATGGTGGACATTTAAGTGTTCATCCACCGAAAATACAAAGAAAAGATAATGAAAAACCAAGCTAGGTATTCGGCCCTTATTCAAGCAAATTAACGTATGTAATTAGTTCAATTTTTGATAATTTCTACGTTTTTGTAATCGTTGCTTCGTGTTCTTCAAAACCCATGCTTCAATTTTGTGAATTGATAAAGATTTTGAAAAGTGCCATGGATGAATTCATGAGTTTTGTGATGTTTGATGATGAAATATGAAATATATGTGTTAGATTAACATGTTTTGTCTTTGGATTTTTGGTGATTTTGAGTAATTTGGACTTAATTGAGAAAATAACATTTTGAGGGACTAAATTGTGAAATAAATGAAATATATGGACTTGTATGATCATGGGTAATATTCGGCCTAAGCATGGTGTATGCAGATTTGGTGTATTTTGTGATTTTATGAAATAGGGACTAAAATGTCAAAATGTGAAAATATGAGGGCTAAATTGTAAATTACCCTAAATATGTGTTTTTGGATTGAATTGAATGATTTGGTAAATAAATGGATTAAATTTGAATTTATATAGATCAACAACCGAAGAAAACGGATTTAGATCGAGAAAAGTCGAAAATAGTTGAATAGTCGTTTGTTTCCGTTTACACGAATCCGAGGTAAGTCAATATACAAATAAATGCATTAGAATTGGTTTATTTATGCATATATGAAATTTGGATTACGATGAATATGTTCGAGATGATTCGTGTATGAAATCAGAGGAAATATCGACAATGTATCAATGTCCGAGAAGTCCCGTTCGAACCTAGGAATAGATAGGATTACATATATCATGACATAGGTTTCCAATATGTGATATTGTGTAAGACCACATCTGGGACGTTGGCATCAATTTTAGATTTACGTGTAAGACCATGTCTAGGACATTGGCATCGTATTTGATTCGTGTAAGACCCTGTCTGAGACAGTGGCATCGATATTTGGTTACATGTAAGACCACGTCTGGGACGTTGGCATTGTACGATTATTCTGAGTATTTCGAGCATCCTATTTGATTCCGAACGGTTCAACGGGCAAGTCTGAGAAATGAATGACTATGTGAATTGTATATTCGTTTCAGGTACGTTTGATGTATATGCTTTGAATAGGCATGAAAGGTGAGTAAATACGTACATAGATGCAATGAATAAAGTGTGATATATGTATGTTTGACATATAAGCAAAAGAGATGCTTGAGGTATGATATGTTGGTAAGCAATGGCAAACCGATTGAGTCAAAGAGAAATCTATGTGTTTTAAATGAAAATATTAATGTATGTGAATTGCTATGCTTATAAATGATTATATGTTAAGTTTATTTGTATATGGCTTACTAAGCTTTTGGAAAGCTTACTTTATGTGTGTTTGCTTTATTTTATAAATAGTTAAAGCTACAGAAGGCTCGGGGATCGTCGAGGATTGTCATCACACTACTCAAATCATATTTTGGTACCTTTTGAATATGTATATATTAAGTATGGCATGTATAGTCTAGTCGATATGGTTATGTTTTGAAAGAGTGTATAGTTAGCCATGTGATATGGCTAGATAATGACATTATATTAATGAGTAATCAAGCCATATGATGCTTAATTTGGTATGGTTTGTTAGCTAATGAAATGGTCAAAGTATTGGTAAGCTTATTGATGTAAAGTTGGTATATCATTGATGATAAGATGTCTACTATTGTGGTAAGTTGTGGATGAATCATGCTTGGATTTACTTGTGATTTAGTTGGGCTAATTGACATATAAAATGTTGTGATGAAATGTTCTTGAATGATGTAAAATAGATGGTCAATTTGGTATGTTTTTGGTTGCCATAAGTGTTGGATTGATGCTTGTATGTGGTTGTAGGGATGACCCAATGTGTGGGTGGCATTTTGGCCTTGAAAATGGCCTATCATTGCCCACACGGTTGAGCACACGGGCATGTGGCTCGACTGTGTCCCTCATGGTTGTATTTCAAAACAAGTCAAACTTGACCACGGGCTAGAGATACGTGTGTGTGACTGGCCATGTGGTGCAAGTCAGTAGCGACCACGGGTGAGGCACACGGGCGTGTCCACGGCCGTGTGGACAAGTCAGTATGTATGCCCTGTTTTGACACGGCTTAGGCACACGGGCGTGTCTGAGGCCGTGGGAGGCACACGGCCTGCCCACACAGGCGTGTGACCTCTGTAACTTAGAAAATTTTTAAATTTCTAAAAATTTCTGTATGTGTTCGGTTTAGTACGGGCCTTTTTTTAAAGCATGTTTAAGGTCTCGTAGACCTATTGAAGGGACACTTTGATTTGATTAGTTGAACATTATTATGAAATGTTCGAAAAAGGTTCTGTTTCATCCGATAACGCCTTTAACCCTAGACTGGTGATGGTTACGGGTTAGGGGTGTTACATTTGATTGGTATCAGAGCTACGGTTTAGTCGATTCTCAGACTAACGTAGCGTGTGAGAGTCTAGCTATACATGCCATATATATGAAATGTGATAGTGTGATGAATCCTGACGTGTAAAATGTGTTCTTCGTATAGTAATGGATCCCGAAAGAGCCGTAGCTGATGATGTTGAAAGCAATGCGCCTGCTCTCGCTCAAGGGATAGCGCCATCTGATTCGAGACCGGTTACTAGTGGTCAAGAGGGATAGGCTAAACAAGCCTTCTTCCAAATGATGAACGAGTGGTTCACTCAGTATATAAGAACTAACCCAGCTGTTTCACAACCTCCACCCCCGCCTAATCCTCCTCAGACTTCTGTTATACATCCGGTTATGAACTTGAATCTATTGAATAAACCTCTGGTTGAAAAAATTTGTAAGTATGGGGTCGAAGAGTTCAGGGCCATTAGTGATGACGATGCCGAGAAAGCTGAGTTTTGGCTTGAGAACACAATTCGAGTATTTGATGAAATGTCATTGACTCCTGATGAATGCATAAAGTGTGTTGTTTCTTTGCTACGAGACACAGCTTATCAATGGTGGAAGACCTTGATTTCCGTTGTTTCGAAAGAAATACATCAGTCAGAGATTTATTAATCAGAAACAAAAAGAATTTCTGGAGTTGAAACAGGGTCGCATGTCTGTCACTAAATATGAATGAGATTTCGTGAGACTAAGTCAATATGCTCGGGAATGTGTCTCAACTGAAGCGATAATGTGCAAAAGGTTTGAAGATGTTCTGAATGAAGATATTCGTTTGCTTGTTGGGATTCTGGAAATAAAAGATTTTTTTGTGCTTGTTGATCGAGCATGTAAAGCTGAGGCACTCGGGAAAGATAAAAGAAAAGCTGAGTCTGAAGCTAGTGATGTGAGAAAGAGATTCTCAAACAAATCATTTCAGTCTGTATCAAAGAAATTCAGAGATGAGCATATCTGTTCAAAGGCTAATGTGGGACATTTGAACAGAGATCGAACTAGATCGTAGTCGAACTCCAAAGCTCTAGTAACTTCAGTAGCTAGTGTTGGAAATGTCTGATCCGATCGATCTGAATGTAAACATTGTGGAAAAAGACATCCGGATAGTTGTAGATTAAATGATCGAGCTTGTTTCAAATGTGGATCATTAGACCATTTCATTCGAGATTGCCCAGAACCTGTTGAGCAAGAGATTGTTCAGAATCCGAGATCTGATAATGTTTTAGCTAGAGGTAGACCTTCTCGAAATACAAGGAATGTCAGTGGTAGTCAGAGAACTACGAAAGACACTATTGCGAGATCTGAAGCTAGGGCACCTGCTAGAGCATACGCCATCCGAGCTCGTAAGGAAGCTTCTTCTCCAGATGTTATAACGGGTACATTTACTCTTTATGATACTTCTGTGATTGCATTGATAGACCCTGGATCTATACATTCTTATGTATGCATGAACTTAGTATCCAGTAAGACTTTGCCTGTAGAGTCTACTGAATTTGTTATTAGAGTATCGAAACCCTTAGGTAAAAGTGTCCTGGTTGATCAAGTATGCAAGAATTGTCCGTTGATGTTTCGAGATGTTTGTTTTCCGGCTGATCTGATGCTATTACCTTTTGATGAGTTCGATATAATTTTGGGTATGGACTGGTTAACATTGCACGATGCTGTTGTGAATTGCAAAAGAAAGACTATTGATTTGAGATGTCATAATGATGAAATAATTTGGATTGAGTATAATGAATTGAATGGGTTACCAGCTGTGATATTAGTGTTAAAAGCTCAGAATTATGTGAAAAAGGGTTGTGAAGCTTATTTTGCTTATGTGATCGACTCAAAAGTAACTGAAAAGAAAGTTGAATCAGTGCCAGTGGTTTACGAATTCCCTGACGTGTTTCCTGAAGAGTTACCAGGATTACCTCTGATACGTGAAGTTGAATTTGGTATTGATCTATTGCCGGGAACGACTCCTATTTCAATAGCTCCGTATAAAATGGCACCGACAAAATTGAAAGAGTTGAAGTCATAGTTGCAAGAATTGACTGATAGAGGATTTGCAAGACCGAGTTTCTCACCTTGGGGTGCTCCTGTTCTGTTTGTTAAAAAGAAAGATGGCACGATGAGAATGTGCATTGGTTACCGTCAGTTGAACAAAGTGACTATAAAGAATAAATATCCTCTACCCAGAATTGATGATTTATTTGATCAGCTTAAAGGAGCCACTGTGTTTTCAAAGATAGATCTGAGATCGGGATATTATCAGTTGCGAGTAAAAGATTCAGATATTTCAAAAACTGCTTTCAGAACGAGGTATGGACATTATGAGTTTTTAGTTATGCCTTTCGGACTAATGAATGCTCCTGCTATTTTTATGGATCTGATGAACAGAATTTTCAGACCGTATTTAGATCGATTTGTTGTTGTTTCCATTGATGACATTTTGATTTATTCGCTTGATGAAACTAAACATGCCGAGCATCTGAGAATTGTGTTACAAACTCTGCGAGACAAGCAATTGTATGCAAAATTTAATAAATGTGAATTCTGGTTGTGTGAAGTCAGTTTTCTGGGACATATTGTGTCGGCCTCTGGAATACGAGTTGATCCGAGCAAGATTTTAGCTATTCTGGATTGGAAACCCCCAAAAAATGTGTCTGAAGTTCGTAGTTTTCTGGGGCTTGCTGGTTATTACCGAAGGTTCGTAAAAGGCTTTTCGATGATTGCTACTCCGTTGACTAGATTGCTCTAGAAAGATGTGAGATTTGAATGGTCCGATAAATGTCAGAAAAGCTTTGATCAGTTGAAAGCCCTTTTGACCGAAGCTCCAATTTTAGTACAGCCAGAATCGGGTAAAGAGTTTGTAATTTATAGTGACACTTCATTAAATGGTCTGGGATGTGTTCTGATGCAGGAAGGTAAAGTTATAGCTTATGCCTCGAGACAATTAAAGCCGCGTGAAAATAATTATCCGACACACGATCTTGAGCTAGCTGCGATTGTGTTTGCATTAAATATTTGGCGTCATTATCTCTTCGGTGAGAAATGTCATGTATATTCGGATCATAAAAGTCTGAAATATTTAATGACTTAGAAAGACTTGAACCTGCGACAGATAAGATGGTTAGAGCTTTTGAAAGACTACGAACTTGTGATAGATTATCATTCGGGTAAAGCAAATGTTGTTGCTGATGCTTTGAGTCTGAAATCACTGTTTGCATTACGTGCAATGAATGCCCATTTAGACTTGTCTGTTGATGGTTCAGTTTTAGCTGAATTGAAAGCGAAACCGTTATTCTTACAACAAATATGTGATGCTTAGAAAGTTGATAATGAAATGTTAGCAAAACGAGCTCAGTGTGATTCAGACTCTGATTCTAGATTTCGAGTTGATGTTAATGATTGCTTGAGATTTCGAGATCGATTATGTGTTCCGAGGAATTCAGAGTTGATTCAGTTGATCTTGAATGAAGCACATAATAGTTGCTTATTTGTTCATCCGGGAAGTACAAAGATGTATCATGATCTGGAGCAACACTATTGGTGGTCTGGTATGAAACGAGACATCTCTGACTTTGTTTGGAAATGTTTAGTCTGTCAGCAAGTTAAAGCTGAACATCAAGTGCCATCTAGTTTGTTACAACCGATAATGATTCCTGAGTGGAAATGGGATAGAGTAACGATGGACTTTATTTCAGGGTTACCTTTGACTCTGAGAAAGAAAGATGCAATTTGGGTCATAGTTGACAGATTAACGAAATTAGCCCATTTTATTTCAGTACGATCTGATTACTCACTTGATAAGTTAGCCAAACTTTACATTTCTGATATTGTAAGATTGCACGGAGTTCCACTGTCTATTGTGTCTGATAGAGATCCGAGATTTACATCACGATTCTAGAAGAAATTGTAAGAAGCTCTAGGTACGAAATTACATTTCAGTACAGCTTTTCAGCCACAGACTGATGGTCAGTCTGAGCGGATTATTCAGATACTCGAGGATATGTTGAGATGTTGTATTCTTGAGTTTAATGGTACGTGGGAGCAATATTTACCATTGATTGAATTTGCGTATAATAATAGCTTTCAGTCGAGTATCAAAATGGCACCTTATGAGGCTTTGTACGGACGCAAATGTCGAACACCTCTGTATTGGACTGAGCTCAGTGAAAGTAAAATACACGGCGTTGATTTAATCAAAGAAACTGAACAGAAAGTGAAAGTGATCCGTGATAGTCTAAAAGCCACTTCAGATCGTCAGAAGTCCTATGTAGACTTGAAATGAAAAGATATCGAGTTTGAGATCGGAGACAAAGTGTTTTGGAAATTATCTCCATGGAAGAAAGTACTCAGATTCGGACGTAAAGGCAAATTGAGTCTGAGATTTATCGGGCCATATGAGATCATTGAGCGTATTGGACCTGTTGCATATAGATTGTTGTTGCCACCTGATTTGGAAAAGATTCATAATGTATTTCACGTGTTAATGCTTCGTTGATACAGATCTGATCCATCACATGTGATTACTCCATCTGAGATTGAAATCCAATCCGATATGACTTATGAAGAGGAACCGATTCGTATCTTAGCTCATGAGATGAAAGAATTGAGAAATAAGAAAATTTCATTAGTAAAGGTATTGTGGCATCGACACAGAGTAGAAGAGGCTACGTTGGAGCCTGAAGATACAATGAGACAACAATATCCGAATCTATTCAATGGTAAGATTTTCGGGGACGAAAATCCCTAAGGGGGGAGAATTGTAACAGTCTGGTTTAGACCCTAGTCAGAATAGTGGTTTCGGGACCACAAATCCGAGTCAGAAAAATATTTTAATATTATTTTCCGTGCCTATAGTATGTGATTAAGCATGTGTGAAAGTTTCGTGAAATAATTTATCCGTTTGTGTGCTTAATTTGATAAAAGGACTAAATCGCATAAAATGTAAAAGTAGCTTTCTATTTGAATAATGGCTGAATTGGTGTGTCTTTATAAAGAGTAAGTCCTTAAGATGAAAATTAGCCATTATATTGGTTAGTGGACGGTAAGGCCATTGAATATACATGTTATATATGTTAATAATTAAAGGTTAAAATTGTAAATTAGTTAATAAAGTTAATAAAACAAAAACAAAGTTAAAAATGGTGGACATTTAAGTGTTCATCCACCGAAAATACAAAGAAAATATAAAGAAAACCAAGCTAGGTATTCGGCCCTTATTCAAGCAAATTAAGGTATGCAATTAGTTCAGTTTTTGATAGTTTCTACGTTTTTGTAATCGTTGCTTCGTGTTCTTCAAAACCCATGAATTTTTTGAATTGATGAAGTTTTTGAAAAGTGCCATGCATGAATTCTTGAGTTTTGTGATGTTTGATGATGAAATATGAAATATATGTGTTAGATTAACATGTTTTGTCTTTGGATTTTTAGTGATTTTGAGTAATTTGGACTTAATTGAGAAAAAAATATTTTGAGGGACTAAATTGTGAAATAAATGAAATATATGGACTTGTATGAGCATGGGTAATATTCGGCCTAAGCATGGTGTATGCAAATTTGGTGTATTTTGTGACTTCATGAAATAGGGACTAAAATGTCAAAATGTGAAAATATGAGGGCTAAATTGTAAATTACCCTAAATATGTGTTTTTGGATTGAATTGAATGATTTGGTGAATAAATGGATTAAATTTGAATGTGTATAGATCAAGAACCGAAGAAAATGGATTTAGATCGAGGAAAGTCGAAAATAGTTGAATAGCCGTTTGTTTCCGTTTACACGAATCCGAGGTAAGTCGATATACAAATAAATGCATTAGAATTGGTTTATTTATGAATCTATGAAATTTGGATTACGATGAATATGTACAAGATGATTCGTATTTGAAATTCGAGGAAATATCGGTAATGTATCAATGTCCGAGAAGTCCAGTACGAACCTAGGAATAGATAGGATTACATATGTCATGATATAGGTTTCCGATATGTGATATCGTGTAAGACCACGTCTGGGACATTGGCATCGATTTTAGATTTACGTGTAAGACCATGTTTGGGACATTGGCATCGTATTTGATTCGTGTAAGACCCTGTCTGGGACAGTGGCATCGATATTTGGTTACATGTAAGACCACGTCTGGGATGTTGGCATTGTATGATTATTCTGAGTATTCCGAGCATCCTATTTGATTCCGATCGGTTCAACGGGCAAGTCCGATAAATGAATGACTATGTGAATTGTATATTCGTTTCAGGTACGTTTGATGTATATGCTTTGAATAGGCATGAAAGGTGAGTAAATACGTACATAGATGCAATGAATAAAGTGTGATATATGTATGTTTGACATATAAGCAAAAGATATGCTTGAGGTATGATATGTTGGTAAGCAATGGCAAACCAATTGAGTCAAAGAGAAATCTATGTGTTTGAAATGAAAATATTAATGTATTTGAATTGCTATGCTTATAAATGATTATATGTTAAGTTTATATGTATATGGCTTACTAAGCTTTTGGAAAGCTTACTTTGTGTGTGTTTGCTTTATTTTATAGATCGTTAAAGCTACAGAAGGCACGGGGATCATCAATGATTGTCATCACACTACTCAAATCATATTTTGGTACCTTTTGATTATGTATATATTAAGTATGGCATGTATAGTCTAGTCGATATGGTTATGTTTTGAAAGGGTGTATAGTTAGCCATGTGATATGGCTAGATAATGACATTGTATGAATGAGTAATCAAGCCATATGATTCTTAATTTGGTATGGTTTGTTAGCTAATGAAATGGTCAACGTATTGGTAAGCTTATTGATGCAAAGTTGGTATATCATTGATGATAAGATGTCTATTATTGTGGTAAGTTGTGGATGAATCATGCTTGGATTTACTTGTGATTTAGTTGGGCTAATTGGCATATAAAATGTTGTGATGAAATGTTCTTGAATGATGTAAAATAGATGGTCAATTTGGTATGTTTTTGGTTGCCATAAGTGTTGGATTGATGCTTGTGTGTGGTTGTAGGGATGACCCAATGTGTGGGTGGCATTTTGGCCTTGAAAATGGCCTATAATTGCCCACACGTTTGAGCACATGGGCGTGTGGCTCGACCGTTTCCCTCATGGTTGTATTTCAAAACAAGTTAGACTTGACCACGAGCTAGACACACGGGCGTGTGACTGGCCGTGTGGTGCAATTCAGTAGCGACCACGAGTGAGGTACACGGGCGTGTCCTCGGCCGTGTGGACAAGTCAGTATGTATGCCCTGTTTTGACACGGCTTAGGCACACGGGGGTGTCTGAGGCCGTGGGAGGCACATGGCCTGCCCACACAGGCGTGTGACCTCTGTAACTTAGAAAATTTTTAAATTTCTGAAAATTTCTGTATGTGTTCGGTTTAGTCCCAGCCTTTTTTTTAAAGCATGTTTAAGATCTCGTAGACCTATTTAAGGGGCACTTTGATTTGATTAGTTGAACATTATTATGAAATGTCCGAAAAAGGTTCCGTTTCATCCGATAATGCCTTTAACCCTAGACCGGCGATGGTTACGGTTTAGGGGTGTTACACATTCGGCCATGCTTAATTCTTCATGCATGGTGAGTAATTTTTTCCCTTTTTTAGTGATTGTTATGTTTTCAAGCTTGTATTAGCTTAATCTAGCTAACCTAGGGGCTTAATTTGTAAAATTGTTAAATGTTATAAATTATGCCATGGACGAATTTGATATGTTTTTCAAGTTTTATTATAGATTGTTAAGCTAGATTGTTAAATAGAAGTATTTTGTTAAGTGATTTTTAGCAATTTTAATGTTAAAGGATTAAATTATTAAAAAGTAAAATTTATGGGATTTTATGTAAAATTTTGATGATTATGGGCTGATATGTGGATAAGAGAAATTCAGCTACCTTTGTTTATGGTTAAAAAATGGTAAATTTCAAGTTTCGAGTTTAGGGACTAAATTGCATAAGAGGTAAAATATTAGGGGTAATTTTGTAATTTCACAATAATATGGATTATAAGTTTAAATTAGATATTTTGAGTTACTTGAACTGTTTAATTGAATTAAATTACTCTTTAGATCAAGAAACAAACCAAATAGATGTAAATTGAGGAAAAGTTAATGTGTCCGATTAGTCGTCGACTTTGTTTTTACAACTGTTTTTGATGAGGTAAGTGCATAATATTACTCTCATGTTTATAATGATTTTTACTTATTACATGCTTTATTATAATTATATTTAATGTTGTTATTATCTAGTGAATGATTAGAAAATAAATAATAAATGAATATAGTGAGTTCGTGATGTACCTGAATAATAGGCCTTGAGCCGATGATTATTTACCAAGCCTTGAGCCAGTGATTATTTAACATGCCTTGAGCCGATGATTACTTAGCATGCTATGAGCCGGTGATTATTTAGCAGGGCTTGAGCTAGTTGCTATTCAGTAGATACTATGTACTGATGAGATAGACCGTAATGATGGCTTGAGATTTGGCATGTGTTGCAGATACTCTGAAGTTTGTGTGAGCAGCACCTTGAGTCAGTGAAAGTTCTAATAGTTAACTTGAATAAGTGTTATCCTTTCGATTATCTGAAATAAGATGTTATTATAACGATGACTTGGTTTATGATAATTCATCATGTGGTATTTTAAGGATATGAATTATTCAGGTCCAAATGTTCCGGAAAGTTGAAACGATGGTATATTGGCAAGAGTTGTTAGTTTCATACTTTGTATGTTTTATAATTAAGTAAAAAGGTTATATGATTTATATAGGTGAGTTTTAATATGTTGGTATGATCACTTTGAACGGAAAGGAAATGCAGAACTATTATGTGATGAATGAAATGTGTTCCTGACATATTTATTATTACAGGTTCTATAATATGTTGGAAATTGTATACTTCATTGTTACATTTACTAACCTTATGATGTTTGTGTTGTATAGGATAGTAATGTAGGTACATGTTCTAATGAATGAATTTATACATTTTGATTATGTGTTAAATGGATTATGAAATAGCTATATGAAGTGTTTATATGGAAATAGATATATGAACGATTATATGAAGTGTTTATATGAAGTATTTGTTGATTTATAAAATGTGAAAAGGGATAATTGAAATGTATACTGAAATAAAGATACTTAGATTGTATGTTTTGTTATGCTTTGAACTTGTTTGAATGCATTTGAAGGTATAAAAATGTTTGGCTTTAGGTTGGGTTTGTTACCCAAGTAAAATGTGAAAGTTTCCTTGATTTTTAAGTCATATTTAGGTAAACATTTCCTGGGACATGGGTTGTCACACGGCCGTGTGTCTCACTATTTTCTATTGCAGGTTGGTTCACACAGGCATAGAGAGTTACACAGTCTGGGGACATTGCCGTGTGACGCTGGGAACACGGGCTTATGGGGCAGCCACACGACCACGTTTGGGGTCACACGGGCTGGCCTCCTTCACATAGCTTGGCTTTACGACCGTGTGACCCCTATTTTCACTTTTTTGCTTAAAATTTCGTAGAAGTTTCAATTAAATGCAGACTTGATCCCGGTTTGTTTAAAATTTTCAGCAAGCTCAATTTAGGTCTCAAATTGTTTGAAAAGCATGGAAATGATTATTTATGAATTATTTTTATTATGTTAAAGTTTTAATTGTTGTAAAACCTTATAGCTCGTGACGGTGACCGGACCGGGTATGGGTTGTTACAGATATATTGGAGTTTGAAGCGATAAATGAAATTAAACATTATTTAAATAAATACTTATATTTATATTATTAGAATATTCATATTTTGTACTTTAAACTTGTAATATATATTTATTATTAATATAAAATTTTCCAATAAAACATTGAAATAATTTTATAATATTAAATAATTTTATTAAATTATAAATTATATTAATAAATTGTTATATTATTAAATATAAATATGTATGTTAATAATATTGAAAGTTATAATATTTGAGATTAATATTTTAATATTTTTAAATTAAAATTAAAATATTATTAATATTATAATTTGGTTTTATTCATGTTAATTTTTATATAAAAATCAAGTTACTCATGCTAAGCTATTTTCTCAAAAATAATTTATGCTTTTAAAAATTGTAGGTTCTTTGTTTTTGACCTCTTTTGTTTTTTTACAGGGGTTTTTCATTATTAGAAAAGAAAAATAGATTTTTTTTACTATTTGGGTTTTAAAAAATTTTTTAAGATGAATCAAGATTTTGAAAATAAAATTTTGTGGCATATTTTGTATTTTTTGCTAAAAAAATGGCATTAGAGTCAATTTCACAAATCGCTGTAATATTGATTATGGAAGAAGTTCTTCAACAACATGGAGCTCGACTTGAACAAATTACTAATTTGGTTTCAGGAAACACCGAAGAAGCTTGTAATTATCTAACTTCTTTTTTGTGGCTTTTGTTATGTTTTTAATTTGTTGTTGGATTCTATTGAATGGTCATTTTCGTTCTTATGTGTCAATATTGATCAATGTTGAGCTTTACTGTAATAGAATCTTGAGTTTTCTTACATGAGCATTAGTTTTCAAATATATTTATGCTTTATACCATATGTATATTATGTTAAGAGATTCGAATTGATCTATATTTTTATTCTCTTTCATGAGTTTATGGCAAAGATTTGTTGTTGCAATAACATGGCTTAGCTGTAACAGCCCGATTTTGGATGGCTAGTCGGAACAGTGGTTTCGGGACCACTAAATCGAGGTTGAGGAAAATTATTTTGATGTAATTTTATGCGTTATAGAATTAATATATGACTATGTGAAAATTTTGGTATTTTAATTTTAATGATTGCATGCTTAATGGTGAAAAAGGACTAAATCGCATAAAGTGCGAAAGTTCTATTTTTCCAGGTAGAAGTACCTAATAACTATAGAATGTAAATTAGAGGTCTTTAAAGTGCAAATAGGTCATTTTGGAGTGTGATGGCCGGCCATGTGGTATGGAAGACAAGAGCATTTAATGCTTAGTCAAAATTAGGTGAGAAAAGATGAATAAAATATGACAAAAAGAAAAACTATCATCTTTCACTATTCACTCATCTATTTCCACCGAAAATTGAAGAAGAAATTGAGCTCTTGGGGTTCAAACTTTCAGCCACTCAATTCATATTCAAGTAAGTGATTTAGGTGGTTTTAATTGATGATTTTTGTGTTTTTGGAGTCCCTAAAGCTTAAGCTAGCTAATGAGAGGACTAATTTGAGATATGATTGAAAGTCTAGGGACTTGCCATGAGAGTATTTATGATGTTAGCTGAGTTTTTATGGAAGAAAAAGAATGTTAAGGAGATGAGAAACAACTTTTGTGAAAGGTGTTAGCATGAAAATACCTATTGATGACTTGAATGCAAAGATTGAAATTGTGTCATTAATACATGAAATAGTTAGGATTGTGAGTAGTGGTAAGAGAAATAAATGTTCAGCTAGGCTTGTTTATTGAGAAAATGTGATGAAAAATGATTTACGAGCCTAGGGGCAAAATCGTAATTTTGCCATAGTACAAGGGCAAAATGGTCATTTTGCCTAAGTGTAGATTTTGGTGCATTATGATCATAAAATGATCTAAATGAATGAATTTTATTGTTATAGATCAAGAAGAGCGTGAAATTGACCTTGACCGGGGAAAAGGCAAGGTTACTGAATAACCGTTAGTTGACGTGTTTTGCACCGAGGTAAGTTTATGTGTAAACTATACATTTTATATACATACATTGTCGTTGTTGATTGGTGCATGGCATGATTGAGAATATGTGTGATTCAAGTGGATTGAATGCGGTAGCTATTGTATAATTATTGTATGAGCAGCGAGATAGTCATATAAGCGGGTAATAAACACTTGATGGTGGGCTAAGTGCGATACCACCTAGTTATTTAATTACGATGGGCTATATGCGATACCATCGTTCATTTATCATTTTGGTGGGCTATATGCGATACCACCTAGTTATTTAATTACGATGGGCTATATGCGATACCATCGTTCATTTATCATTTTGGTGGGCTATATGCGATACCACCTAGTTATTTAGTTGCTATGGGCTATATGCGATACCATTGTCTATTTATCATTTGGTGGGCTATGTGCGATACCACCCACGATAAGGACTGATGGTGGGCTAAGTCTTGAAACCACCGAGTAATTTAATTATGAGTAATTGATTAAGAGATTGTGATGTCTTTGAATTGTGTGATGGTGTGGTGCTAAGTGCGAGGAAGCATGCTAATGAGTGTATACATTAAGCTTGTGATAAGGTTGGAATATGGGAATGGAAGAAATGAGTAAGCTTTATTATGAATGTGAATTTTTCCTTGTTTAGTATGTAATGCTATATAATTGTTTAGCACATGCTACAATGTTATATTGTTTACATGTAAACTTACTAAGCTTAATGCTTACTTCCCCTTTCTTCTCCCTTGTTTTATAGAGTTCAAGATTTGAGCCAGAGATACTGTAGTTAACGGAAGATCGCTCACACTATCAACTCATCTCGGTATATTTAAACTTAGTGATTTTGTGTATGGCATGTATAGGGGCTAGACTAGTTGGATTATTTTGTTATTTTGGCCAAAAGTGTGTTGGCCCCTTGTTAAGATAATTATTTTGTATATTGCCATGATTGATGGCTAATTTTATCATTGATGAAAATACAAAGTTATTCATGGGAGTTCATGTTGAATTTATGAATTTTTTATTAGTATGTTGAATATGTTCACGCGGTGTGAGTTAGAGGGGTGCAAAGAACTTGGCAAAATAGCCTTGTTCTGGTCCACATGGATAGGCACACGGGCGTGTGTATAGGCCGTGTGTGACACATGGTCAGTCCATGGGCGTGTGCCCAGGCCGTGTGAAGTCTGCACCTTGATTTTGGAATTTGAATCACCACATGGTTGATGCACATGGGCGTGTTCCCAGGCTGTGTGGATTACTCAGAGGCGACCACAAGCTAGCCATGTAGGCATGTGTCCAAGCCGTGTGATTCAAGTCAGTGTCGACCACGGGCGTCGAACACGGGTGTGTGACCCATGTTTAAGTAAAATTTTCTTAAGTACGTATAAGTTTCCAAATAGTCTCTGAAACCTTTTGGAGGCATGTTTAAGGCCTCGTAGGTCCATTATAAGGATGATAGAACCATGATTGGAAAAGTTTTAATTCGAAATGAGTTTGATAGCACAAGTTGTATGATTATGCGCGTTAAGTACGATAACGCCTCGTGCCCGGTTTCGGCATAGAATACGGGTAAGGGGTGTTACATTAGCGGTATATTTTTCTAGCTTCTCTACTCTCACCTCTACATGTGGTGTAACCTCCAAAAGCCGGCCTAGACGTTATAGCTAGATTGAGAAGGCTACATTAGCCACCGAGATGGCTAAGCTAACTTACGTTACTTTTTAAGACTTTAAATAAACTCATTTTAGAGAAAACCGTAGTTGTACTTTGAGTTAGCTTAAAAGCATTCATTCATTAGGTAGTGTATGCTTAGGATTCATTTTATTGTTGACAGTGTTGTTTTAGAAAAACCATTTGCTTGTCGTTCTTCTTTAAAAAAAACTCGAAGTTAAACTAATGCAGCGAAAAAAAAATTGTCAAGTCATTTTGGAAAATTAGTTACCTTATCGATTTGTTTTTCAAAAACAGTTCCTTTACAATGTAGTGGAAACTAGGGAGCAGTATCAAATTTTACTTAAGCCCGATATCATGCATTATCCGGTTATTATGCTTGAGTAATTCATGCATGCAAAAATCCCCAAACGAAAAGTTACCAAGCCATGGATCAGAAATAATTAAAAATTACAAGCCAAAACCAATAGAGATTGATTAATACTTATTTAAAAAAATAATTTGTGGTCCACGGTGATTCTTCGAATGTCGAGTTCGGTCCTAATTTTGAGATTTACTTGAAAAGTTAAACACTATTGAGGGATGAGCTTATGAAAAGCTAAGTATGAGTCGAACAATTATTTAAACGGATATAAATATCAAATACAGTGAAACATATTAGCTTTAACAGAAGAAAACAGAACCATCAGAGGAATTTCATATCATTACATAGCCATTATCAAATTAATGTTAACCGGTGTATGTGTATGATACATCATTCATTTGAGTAACAATAATTAATTTCGATACCATTCAATACAACACACTACAATACGTAGCATAAATCAATAACATTCAGATATGTCGTGAGCATGATGCAATGCAAAAAGGTTCCTACCCATACCATCCGCTACACAGCACGAGTTCCTCAGAACCTGTCTGCCAAACTCCAAAACATTATGAGCATAGCTCGATGTGGTAAAACCACTGAATAATCAATAATGCAAAAAATCTACTGGATATCAAATAGTGCGATAAAATTGCCAATAACATATAATATGCGATAAAATTGCCAATCCTCTCGGTACTCCAGGTGCAGTGCACTGACTACGAATAACGCAGACTTAATATGCCGCCGGGACTCCACGAAACTTCTCCGTCAACCACAAAATCCCAACCCAATGCATATGCAATATGTCACACAATCTCACACATTATCATATCTCAATACTTTTCACATTCATTTGACATGCTCAGCATGTCCTCAATAATCACATACTTTCAGTAAATGGAAGCAGTGTTCCAATCTTTCAAATTACCATTGTGTTGGTATCAATCAATATCGCTCCATTTGACATACTTTACGGATTTTCATTGTGCATAAATAGCACCCTTTTCTGTACACAATATAATAAATATCTCATGCATTTAAAATCATACATAAGATTAATATCTCAACACATTATATCATTCAATAAAACATTCTCACATCTCATAATTAAAATATGCAATTATAAACTCAATCAAACATCCATACTATCAAACTAGCAATTTTGCCAACATATCAATCTTTTAAGGCTCAAAACATACCTGGTTCGACCACTCACAAAATCAATAATTTGGCTATTAAGACAATCCAATCAACAAGCTAATTTATCAGATAACATGATATTTAACATTTTCAAACAATTTTATGAGTTTAGGACCCACACCTTCTTTTTTACTTCCTCGCAGCACACTAACGAATCTTCTAATTTTCCTTAATAATTCCTTAAACGAACCTAAACCAAAATTCAGTATAAATTAGATCAATTTACCATTAAACCAGCCCCCAAACACCCACTTATGAGTTCAAACCAATCGTTGAAATTATAACTATTTTATGAATCCAAACTAGTTAGATTCCTTACACTGTACAATCATTCTTCGCCTTTACAGATGATTTGGGGCATTTTGGTCAGCACCTAATTCAATAATGTACTGGAAAATCAGTAGCTTTACCCAACAACTATGTCGAAATAACAAACTAGTTACCCTTAATTGCACTTACGCTTCACGATTTGTGGGATCCGAATGGCCAATCGATCAAGAACATTTTTCCCTAATTGAAATGGGTTTAAAATATGATTATGAGGGTTCAAGAACTCAAATTAATGCTGGAAAAATATAGGCAAGAACCAAGAAACAAAATAGCCCCTTACTTGCACATAGGTGCACGCACCACCATCCGCGGTGGCCAAAATTGTGGCTGAATTTTAAAATGGTTTGAGATCTCATTAAAATCTAAAAAAAAATACCTTTGAAATCATTTAAAATCCCTCAAATTCCAGATCTAGAAATTTTGGTTTTTAATTGACAAAATTAATCAAGAAATTGAAGAGAAGAGAGACCTTACCCAAGCTAGTCGAGAAAAACGACAATGGTACTTTCTTGGAAATGTTCGGGATCGATCTTGGGGTTCAAGATTTTAGATTTGGGGATGATTTTAATGAGGAAAAATTACAACAATATGGTGGGGAATATGTTAACAAATCTTGTGGCAAAAAGAAAAGAAGAAAGAGATGGTAAAACTAGGTGTAGGCGACGACAACAATGGAGGAAAGGAAAAAAATAAAATAAAAGAGAAGACAAGGAGGAGAGGAACGGCTAGGGAAATGAGAAGGAGGATTAAAGGTTGAATATTAGTGAAAAATTAATATTTATACCTAGGTTAACTAGGCTTGGATGGCCCACACATTAAAACAAGGGTTTTTTGTCAAAAAATTAAATTATTTGCATGGGAAGGGAATTGAAGTTAGGACCTCAAGGATAAATTCACTAATGTTTAACCATCAAACCAATAACTCATTCTTGATATAATTTGAAATATTTGTTTTAAAAAATAAGGAATGTCACATACTAGGGTTTAAGGCAAAATAATAAAAATTATGCGAGAAAAGGGATTTGAACTTGGGTTTCAAGAAACATTACACTAACAATTAACCAACAAACCAATACCTCATTTATTTCTTAAAAATGCATAGATAATTTAAAAAATTAAGGCACGATCACTCTCTCTCGATTCACAAACCCGATTCTACTAACCCCTAATTTTTGGGATGTTACATGTGGAGCCTCTAGTGCATCTTAATCTTCCTTTGGAGTTTAATGCTTATTCTTTATCACTCAATTAATCATTTTATTTATTCCCCATACATATTAATTCTTCACAACAACACTTTTAGGATTTCAATTTTCTAGAAATTTTATCTTGAATTTTCTAATTTTTAATAACTTGATAAAGTTGTGTCCTTTTAATATTTCCTTTCTTTTTTTCCCCAAAAATTATACTTAACAAAAAAATTCATTTCTTTTATTCTTTAAACAAATAGAGCACAATTGTCCTCTCCAAGAATTTATTACTTAATTTAAGTATCCTTTCTAGGTTTTATGGCCTTCTTTATTAGGACTAAGCTTTTTTCCTTCCTACAAGCAAAATTTCACCAACCCTCCTTCAAGCCGCAGTTGTTTATTAGACTAAATTCATTGTTGTTCACCCCCATTGTAGGCTATTTCTGATAAACAACAGACCCAATCATCTTTCTTCTTTTGTTCTCTAGATAAAATCACAATGCGAATCGAGCCAAGACCTCTTCAAATCAAACTTGTGTCTTATCTTCCTATCTTTTTTAGATTATTAACTCTGTATTGGCTTTATGTAGGTTCCTTAATAATTTTTCTTGGTTCGCTAATTTCTTATTTCTCGATTTTAGGTTATTGGCAGTGGTTGCTTTTTTTATAGGTACAATATTTTTGTCTAGTAATGGGTTTGATTCAAATTTTAGACAAGCATTTAAGTGAAGATGGAGGTTACGAGTTGATTTTGGGTTGGAATGATGTGATTTGAGGGCTTCTAATTCGGGTCTTAGGAAAGAGTTTAATATGGTTTAAAGACTAAGGGGTAAGCTATTATGGTGATGGTAGGACTATAGATTTTGGGCTAATTAAGGTTTGTATTATTGTGGATATGGGTGTATTTCAAGATGAAGTTGTAATTTGAGCTAAAAAAAGAAGAAGAGAATAGACAAAGCAATAAAAGAGAAAAGTATTAGAGAGGAAAGTATTGAATAAAAAAAATTAAAGCATTATGTGAAAACCACACTAATATATATACTCAAATCAACACATTGGAATCACATGTAAACTTTAAGCTCTTTTGGCTCTTTCCTTTCCTAATGCCCTTTCTATGCTAAGCTAGCAGCTTAATGGCCTACTGTCACACCTGATTTCCATTAAGTCTGAAAATTGGGAGTTAGTTTAATAAGGTACTAAGTTGGCGGGCTTTAGTGGAAAACTTGGGAAAATTTTGTGATTGATTAGTGAATACTTGAGTTCCAATCTTGGTTAGGATAGAGTTGACTAACCCCTCAATGAAAGGTGTAATGATTATTGATGGATGGCTTATTTGGGGCTTTGGTGGTTGTACGTAAAGGGTTATATATGTGAGAAGCCTTAACCAGCTGAGGGAAATTCTTTTAAATTTTGATTTTAATTTTTCTTCTCATCTATATCATCTTCTTCGGTTGCTCCGAAGAAGAGGAAGTTAAGGAGAGCATTGCATAGGGAAGTGATTGTGTGATTTGAAGTTTGGAAGTAGAGAATTTGAGGAATTGGTAAGCTTTCTTATCTTTTTGTACTCGTGGATTAAAGGAAGAGAGAGAGAGGAAGGATTCTAGATAAGTTTCTATTTAATGGGTTCTGGGTTTAAATGTTTGAATACCTTCAATTTAACCGATATATGGCTGTCGTGCTTAGCTGCCAGGATGATGGCGGCTCTAACATTTGGAAAAGCTAAGCTGACAAGGATTAAGGAGTTCAGAAGAGTTTCTATACCTTACCTATGTGTGGTTGTTGATGATGTACTGCTTGTATGATCTGCACCTGAGTCTGTTCTGAGTTTGTTTGAATTCATGGTAGTGTATGAATATGGTGAATGAATATGCTGTGAATGCATAACATCGTCTAAGTATGATTATTGGATGTCAAATTGTTGTGAATTGATGTATTGATAAATGGCGTACTATGTGTTATAGTAATGAGTACTTTTATTTGCGTGAAGCGCATTTGTATATTATATGCAGAGTAAAGAGGGAATTACTTTGATGGGGTTGATGAAGATAGGAAAAATTGGCGTAATGGGGGAATGAGAAATATAACCTCCCTAACCCAGCCTAGATGTTAGACCCGAGTTTAGAAAACTACATCAACCACCAAGATGGCCTACAGGGTTATCAGAGTTTTGAAAATAGTTAATTTAGGGCATTTCTCTAATTCAGTGGAAAATTAATTTACAAAACATTTTATTATCCTTAAAATCTTAGTTTTAATTAAGTAGTGAAAAAATAGTGTCAATTGGTTTTAAGGAAAACTAAGGTTCATGCGTACTAATTAATAATCATAGCATAATATCATAAAAATTCAAATAAAATGTCATGCATAATAAAAGCAAACCTAAGTCCTAATTCCTATGCCACAGTTCAAATAAAACATTACAATCTTTTAATAACAAAATAAATCAAAAGATTAAGCTTAGAAAAATTGAAAATAAATTGGATTATACTGAGACCCTCCGGATATCGTGCCTGCGCCCTAACCTGGTGGGTTATCTGTCAGGATGAAAATTAAGGGGGGAGAGCTTTGATGCTCATGGTTAGTCCATTTACAACAAAATCAATTCAACACTTGTTAAAACACATTGACTAACATTGCATAGAATAATCAAAGATACCAATTCAGGTCATAATAATGGTTTTTCAAAGGCAACCATCATTGATACATTAGAAATCACAATAATAATATCCAGGAGAATCAAATTCTCAATTTTTCCACAATAATCAAATTCCATGCATATATATATAGATTCACGTTTATGTATCATAACATAAATTTTTGGGTTTGTATGCACATGATTTAAATGATGCCATACATATTTAGGTTTTAAACAGAATAAATCCTACCCCACAGCTGCACAGCATAATAGGAGTTCCCCAGAACTCATATACCTTTATGCCACGTTGTGGATAAAGCACTATTGGTTCATAGATAATAACTACCATTTGGCTATGGACACATAGCAAGTCCCCGCAGTTGGACTCCGCCTTTGGCTGTGGGTTCACAGCAAATTGTCTTGTAGATGAAACTTGCATTTTTGGCTATAGATTTTACAACATAAATTCATTGTTGGAATAGGCCTTTTTGGCTTTGGGTTCACAGTAGTACCCCGCGGTTGGAATCTGCCTCTGGCTGTGGGTATACATCAATTTGCAGATAGGAACTGTCGCATGGCTATGCTCTGCACTTGCCATTTTTCTTGCAGATATACTGCTTAATCTTCCTTCATTCATAACAACCCATGCAATGCATTAAGCCATATTAAGTAAGCTAACACATGGCCAATTAGTAATAATATAGGGCATGTCATTCATACGATTGCAAGTATATAGATACAAAGGTGACATATACTATTCAAAATTCATGCAAATATTCATAACTATAATTAAGTACCACATTAAATTGATCAATCATGGATTCTAGAATATCCTATATCATCAGGGAACTATTTACATAATTTAATTCACTAAAAAAGTTCAGAACCTATTCAAGGACTAATCTGATAAGAACATAAAATTCTAGGTCAAAACTGTAAATTCTTGGTTACAGGGGACACACGGCCGTGTGATCGAACTGTGTGCCAAGCCTTGGGTCTTGTGGCTAGGCCGTGTAAGAGACTGTGGGCATGTGGCATTCAAAAATTCAATCTTTAGGGGTGACACGACCGTGTGGGGGGTCCTAAGCTGTGTGAAATTCGAACATCCTTGGCTTTCAAGGATGACATGGCCATGTAAGGGGCCATGCAGTCCACATGGGTGGCCCACACACCAGTGTGGTCTGGGCTAGTCTTAATTTTACCTCTATTTTCTCGTAAAGAACACATACCTAACTTCTAAGGTCTCGAACGATGATCCACACGTCCAAGTCTGGCTCGGGATACCTAAAACGTGTCTTTCAATCAACAAATACACACGAATTAATATCGACTTTCAAGAATCATCAAAATGATCAAGATTTTCAAGAAAATTCATAAAATATTCGTAACCGATTTGAAAGATTGTTAAGAATGGCGTTATTCACGAATTCTAGGGTTCTATGAAATTTGAAATAAGAGTACTTACCGATCTTGGCACGTGAGAAACGGGATTTGATGGTGTTACGCTAATTCAATTAGAAAGTCGATCGAATGGGACTCAATTTCAAACTCGATATCAAAATAAAATTTTCAGCAATATTAAGGAAAAAATTGCAAAGGTGAAGATGTAGAAGAACAGGGGAAGAAATAAGGAAAACAATTCTTGTTTAGGTTGAAAAGGAAAACCAAAATTCTAATATGATTAGAAAGGGAATTAAATGGCTAGGTTAAGCAAATTTTAGACGGTTGTTTAGGTAAATTACCATTATTTCTGAAAATGGGAAAAAATAAGGGAGAGTGGCGTGGATAAAACTTAGGACACTAAGGAGAATGGAGTGATGCTTGACCATTGGGCTGCTGCCCATTCTTGGTCATTTTTTACCACATTAAATACTTATACTAGCTTGGTTTTGTTCCTTAGTAGCTGAAAAATAATAGAGGAAAACTAAAAAGAGTGGGCCTTGAACCTTGGCTTTCTAAAGAGTTTACTAAGCTCTCTATTATCTAGATTAATTCTTATTTCTTAATGGTTTTATTAATTCTAACCCTAAGATTTTTGGAGTGTTATAGTTTTCCCCTCCTTAAAAAAAAAATTGTCCTCAGAGTTTACCTGGTTCGAATCAGTGAGGATATTGTTTTCAAAATGTGTCTTTTGTTTTCCATGTGGCCTCTTCGACTCCATGGTTTAAATATAGGACTTTAACCAGGGGGTTCACTTCCTTCTCAGAACCTTCACATCATGCTCTAGAATTTGTGTTCTTCTTCAAAGGATAAATCTGGTCGAACCTCGATTTCTTCGATTGAAATGATGTGAGGAGGGTCAGAACAATAACGTCTCAACATAGAGATGTGGAAGATGTCATAGATTCCATCCAATTCGGGAGGTAGTTCGAATCGATAAGAAATTCGACTAATTCTCTTAAGAATTAGGTAAGGTCCTATGAATCGTGGACTTAGCTTACCCTTTTAACTGAACTTTAATACCTTTCGCCATGGGGATACTATCATGAAGACTTGACTACCGACATTGTACTCATTGTCTTTTCTCTTTAAATCAGTATACGACTTCTGTATGTCAAAAGTCACCTTTAGTCTTTCCTAAATAAATTTTATTTTCCCCTCAGATTCTTTCAATAACTCGGGACCCAAAATTTTTCATTCACCTAGTTCGATCCAAACCAAAAGAGTTCGACATTTGTGACCATAAAAGGCCACATAAGGTGTCATTTGGATGCTCGATTAGAAGCTATTGTTTTCGGATAAGGGTAAATGTTCTTCACAACTGCCTCAAAATTCAATGGTACAACCTCTTAACATATCTTCCAATATTTGAATCACCTACTCAAATTGCCCGCTAGTTAGTGGATGGAAAGCAATACTAAAATCCAAGTGAGTTCCCAACGAATCTTGTAACTTCCTCCAAAATCTAAATGTAAAACGGGGATCTTAATTTGGGATAATCAATATGGGCACTCTATGCAACATCACTATCTCTGAGATGTATAACTTAGTCAGCTTCTGTAATGAATAATCCTTGCAGACAGGTAAGAAGTGTGCTGACTTAGTTAACTGATATACTATTACCCCAATTGAATGTTTCTTAGTGGGTGTTAAGGGTGACCCACTAACATAGTCTATCATTATTCGCTCCCACTTTCACGACAGTATTTTAATAGGTTGCAATAATCCAGAAGGGAATTGGTGTTCAAGTTTTACTTGCTGACAAGTTAGACATTTGACCACAAGTTCCATTACATCACATTTCAATCCTGACCACCAATATAGCTCCTTCACATAATGATACATCTAATTTCCTTCTGGATGCATGTCATAAGGGCTAGCATGCGCTTCCTAGAGTAAGGTTTATCTTAACTCATTGCCGTTCGGTACACAAAACCTTCATTGGAAGGACAAGATAAAATCATCATTAAACCTGAAATCCTCAATCTTTCACTCTTCTACTTGCTTAATTTAAGGTAATATGGTTATATCCAAGGATTATTTAGTTTTGTCTCATCGGCAAGGGTGGGTTTTTCTTGAAATTCTACTAGCAAGCCTCCATCATCCACTAAACTCAACCTAGCAAACATTGACCTTAAATCAGTCATCTGCTTTCGGCTTAGGGCATCTACTACAACATTGGCTTCCTCTAGGTGGTAATCAGTCACACAATCATATTCTTTTAATAGCTTTAACCACCTCCATTGCCTAAGGTTCAATTCTTTTTGGGTGAGAAGGTTTTTAAGGCTCTTATGATCTATATAAATATAACACTTCTCCCCATACAAGTAGTGCCTGCATAACTTTATTGCAAAAACAACTGCAGCCAACTCTAAGTCATGAGTCGGGTAATTACACTCTTGTTGTTTCAATTGCCTTGACACATAAGCCACTACTTTTGCCTTGCATCAATACACAATCAATGTCGGTATGGGATGCATCACTATACACCACATATTTTTTCCATGATTTGGGCTGAATGAAAATAGGAGCTTGAGTTAACACCACCTTAAGCTTTTCAAGACTAGATTGTTTCTCTTCTGTCCACTTAAAAGGCACATCCTTTCTCAACAAATTACTCAGGGGTGTGACTATTACAGAAAAGCCTTCAAAAAATCTATGATAATACCCAACCAAACCCAGAAAACTACAGATTTTCAGAAAATTTTTGGGTTGTTTCCATTCAAGGATTGATTCTATCTTTTTTGGATCTACTCGAATACCCTCTGCGGATACCATATGACTCAGAAACATAAACTTCTTAAGCTAGAATTCGCATTTACTAAGTTTAGCATATAATTTTCTCTCAGATGATTTGTAAAACCTTCCTAAAGTGACCATCATGTTCATGTTGGATTTTGATATCACTTATGAATAGAACAACGAAATGATCAATGAAGGGTTGAAACACTCGGTTTATAAGGTCCATGAAAGTGGCAAGAGCATTGGTTAGGCCAAATGGCATTACAAGGATTTCATAGTAGCCATAAAGGGTTCTAAAAGCAATTTTGGGTACATCCACCTCTTTAACCTTCAGTTGGTAATACCCCGACCTTAGATCTATTTTAGAAAACACAGTGGCACCTCAAAATTGATCAAATAGGTTGTCTATACTAGGTAAGGGATATTTATTATTGACGATAAGCTTGTTTAGTTGTCGATAATCTATACATAACCCCAGGTGTAACACCCCAAACCCGGCCTAGAAGTTAGGCCCGAATTTGGAATGTCACATTAAAGGCGCACTTCAAAACAATTTACTAGTTAATCATTTAAGGCCTAAAAGCCCAAAACAAAAGATTATTTCGAATACCATATTAACACTTTAATAATTTTATGAAATTTCTTAAGTGGGTAGTTTAAACAATAATAATAAACCCAAAATTCAAAGTCAAATAGGAGTTACATGGCCTTATTACAATCCAATGAAAAATAAACAAAGTATTTAAAACAGAATCATTTGAATAAATTAAAACATTTGAACGACTTGTAGTGTGGCCATCTCAGGAGTCCTCTCCCACGTCGAGTCATCTATTCAGGATTACCTGAAACATTAAGTTAAAGGGTGTAAGTTTCGAAACTCAGTGTGTACAACCCTTGGTAATCAATCATATACAAATATTCACATTGGGCCTAAGCCCTAACAAAATCGGTGGTCTTGGGCCTTAGCCCACAACGACCTCATATCATATCATATCGCATCATATACAAACAAGATAATGCAAAACCCACCCCAAAAATCCATCCTCTACACACACCATTTCCCTTCCAACCTTATGGCTCCCGTGGGAATTCTAGCTCGACCACCCCTCCGCTACACACCATGGGTAGCAGGTTGTTGCGGTACTACTCTGAACGTTGCAACAAAGTCGCTAATCATATATTGGGCTAAAAGCCTCCGGTGGATCCACGGTGTCGTCAGCGACTATGCGATCCTCAAAATCTTCCTCCGTAACATAATTCCCACCCATATGCATCCTAAGCAGAATATCATATTAATGCATCAAACACACAAGTAACATCCATAAACTCATATCCGTCATATAGGGGTATTTTTGTCATTTCACTACCCAGGGGTATTTTCGTAATTCTACCCTACAGGGGTATTTTGGTAATTTGGCAAGATAGGGGTATCTTGGTAATTTTGCAAAACAAGGGTATTTTGGTACTTTTGCAAATAGGGGTGTTGTGGTACTTTTGCAAACAGGGGTATTTTGGTAATTTTGAGAATAGGGGTATTTCAGTACTTTTGCAAACAGGGGCATTCTGGTAATTTACAAATCTAGGGGTATTTTAGTAATTTTACACATAAGGGTATTTTAGTAATAAGGGTATTTTAGTAATTTTACAAATATAAGGGTATTTTAGTAATTTTACAAATATAAGGGTATTTGGTCCCTCTCGGGTTTTAGTTATGAACTTTGGCCCGTAAACAAGTCCTCGCGGTTAAAGTGAACAAATACTATGCATCAGGTAGGATCTCAGAAAAGAGGAGGTGGGTCACTCGGACCGCTTAAGTACCAAGCTCTCACTAGATCCAATCCTAGACATGCATATGTTGGTTACCACACTCTAACTAATCGACTTGTCCACAGACATGTTTAATTAGCTTAAGTCTTATGAAATTACAAAGTTGTTCAAGCTAGGCCTAAAGTCCATTAACCCAAACATACTTGTCTACGCCCCCATAAGCCCATCTCATGTCCTTATGGCCTGTTAGGCCCAAATCTCATCATATGGCCTATTAGGCCCAAAACATATCCAGATCATGTATCAAACATAGCTAACTTAATTCGTATAATCAACCAAACCATTTTATCAAACTTAGCCTTAGGGCCCACCGGGCTCATTTAGCCACTTTCGACCTTTCGGCTTTTCGACAATGCCGATATCGTGTGTGTAGTGTTTGTACACACCTGGTAACCTTGCGTGCTGCGAACTCCTTAGTCACGAACCTACAATTGACATTACTAGCGATTAACCAAAGTTTTAACATACACTAACTAAAACCGAAACCTCACCATACCCTTTGTAACACCCCAAACCCGGTCAACACACCACGACCGAATCTGGCATATTACGGAGTGAAAACGTTTTAAGTAAAACAAGTTTGCCGATTTATTTCTATTGAAAACGCTGTTATCATTTTAAGGTTTAGAAAACCCCGTATAAAGTGATGTTGAAATCGTTTAGTGTTGTTTTAAAATCCAGAAAATAAGTTTTGGAACATCCAATTGCTGTTTCTAATTTTGGAAAACCTTTCGATACTTATTAACAACCGAGTGAGTTGAACATAGTCAAGATTAAAACCATTTGCATTTGAAGTTGTTTGAAAATTTAGGTTGAAAATCATCTATATTACCTTTGTTGTTACCCTATGAATAATGCTACCCGATGGTAACGTTTGAAAATCCCGAAATAGAGTATAGTTTTTGAAAACGTTGCTATTTATCCGGTTACTTAAGCAATATCGAATTGTTAACCACATGCATAATATCATCAAAAAGTAAAGCAGGTAATTTAAAACCCAAAATAATACTTAGCGGCCTTGTTACAAAACCAAACCAAATTTAAAGTAAATAGATAAAACTAGAGTAGTAATTTAAAATCAAAAACCCGAAAATAAGTTTGCATGGCCACCTCGAGTCCTCCCCGGCTCCCTATCCGCGATCTATGCCTCATCTGTAAAATATAAGGGAAGGGGTGAGTCACCGAGACTCAGTGTATAAATCCCCAACCCGATAGTGCAAACACTTACACAAATCATCAGTAAAACATGCAAATCATGCAACCCTATAACCTAACCATCCGATCTCCTTTATCTACCCCGTGTGGTCAAAACCACTGGTGGTCAAAACCACTGGTGACCGAAGTCACAAATATATATATCGTTGTGGTCAAAACCACTTTGGTGACCGTAGTCACAAATCAAGTGATGGGCCAATCCATCGTGTGGTCAAAACCAGCGATGACAATCCGTATCAATCATGTGGGGCCAACCCATCGTGGTACCAAACCACCTGGGACGAGTCACAATATCCATATGTGGTCAAAACCACTGGTGACCGTAGTCACAAATATAATCAATGTGGTCAAAACCACTGGTGGTCAAAACCACTGGGACTTAGTCACAAATAATATATCAAAGATGGGGCCAACCCGTCGTGTGGTCAAAACCACTGTTGACAGTCCAAATAGATCCTCCCCCTCCTCTCATCAAACCCATCATCATGTCCAAATCATAAGTATTATAATATCATGAAAACATGCAATTAATGCATAGCATAGCATTTAACGGTAACATGACGATGTATATCAAAAATCACATAGCAGGGGACTTACCCGGAGTCCACGCTCATGCCCACAAGGAAAAATCACTGATTTCAACGACTAATCGATTTATAACAGTTAACACAATAACATGTAATACTAATGAAGTGTGTAAGGTTACACACCTGGTTACTAATGAGACTACGGAACCCCGTAGATCATGATCTAACGCACAAGTTCCCCCTTCCTACATTCGGCCAATATCACCCTATTAGCAAAAATCCATTCGGCTTCACCTGTAAATCCCGAAGAGTTAACACACAGAACCACAATCCTTACCTTAACGCCTTTCGAGCACTAGTCACAACCCTTCCCCTACAATCGGCCAACACTAAACAACATAAACTTAATAGCCTTCGGCTTTTCAAATGAATAAGGGAATGGTAAAATTGACATGTAACCTTACCACGATCTTTAACGAAACCGATTGGTAGAGAGTAGATGATCACGATCCACTGCTTCAAAACCCAAAGAACCTAGGAGAAACCGATTGCATAGTTGATTAAGAGTCAAGACAAATGTTAGAAATTTGGCTTTTGTTCTATACTGTCAACAGAGAAAAGAAGAAGATGATAGAGTTTCGGCCAAGAACACTTACCCTCTTCAAACCCGATTAGAGAAAATCACACAAGAGAGATCTATGCTTAGTTGATATTCGGCCAAAATTAAAAACAAGAAGGGGAGAGTTGAGAGCGATTTCAGCAATGGGGTTGAGTGATCAAGGGAGATTCGGCTATGGCTTAAGAAAAGAAAAAGCAGATGAGATTCGGCCAAAATGGAAGGAGAGAATGGAAGGGGTATTCGGTTTGAGTGATGGTGAAAAGAAGATAAAAGAAACAATTGAAAGAATGGCTTGAGGAAGAAGAAGGTTCGGCCAACCAATAAGAATGGAGAGCAAGAAGAGATGAGGTTTAGGGAGGGTAGTGTTTCGGCTTCAAAGAAAATAAGTGAGGGGTTCAAATGGGGATTCGGCTCAATGCCTAAGAGAGAAGTCGACAAGAGCCTAAAAGCTTTCAGCTTTTGCTTCAGCAAGGTGCACTAAGGGAGAAATCGACAAGGGCTAAGGGATTTCGGCTTTTGGTTTCCAACCGAAAACACCAAGGCATGACTTAGCCGAAAATGTCCACTTAGCTTGCCTAAGGAATTTTGGCACTCCCCCTAAGTCTTTCAGCCGAACACTCCACCTCACACAATTCAAAATTCGGCCAACTACTCAAACTTCTCCTGGCCACTCATTCAAACGAGTTTGAATTGCTCAAACTCCTAAATTCTCTCTTCTCCATCCGTTTGAATCTGTTGACTGTTCATGATTATCCATCGAGTTTGAGTTGAGCACAACTCTTCCCTCTCTGGCGTCGAGCGAAATTCCCACTGGAGGGATTCCTGCACTCGAACCTCGGCTCCCTTCCTCTCGCTTGTGGCGTCCTTTGCTCAAGGCCCTAAGTGGCACTTCCTTGCCACTTTACCAAGGTAATTCTTGTGCTAAAGTTTACCACAGAAAACACTTAACCCCTAGCTCCTTCAGCTCCTTTTAACCAAAGCTTAAAAAAATAAAAAAATTTCCTATAGTTCGGGCCTACCCTTGGCTTCTCCCTAGACCCTAAAACACCTCACCTAATATCACAACCAAGCCATACACATGCAAACAGTTCAAACATAATAGCCCCTATTTAAGGATGTTACAGTTCTACCTCCCTTAAAAATAATTTCGGCCTCGGAATTACCTGGTCAAAAGAGTTGAGGGTATTGCTGTCTCATCACATCCTCTGGTTCCCACGTAGCTTCTTCCACGCCATGGTTTCGCCACAACACCTTCACTAATGGAACCGACTTCTTGCGCAAAACTTTCACATCTCGGTCTAGAATCTGTACTAGTTCTTCTTCCATAGTCAAATCTGGGCTCACCTCAATTTCCTCCACCGATACAACATGCGATGGATCGGAACAAGAGCGTCTAAGCATGGAGGCGTGGAACACGTCATGTATCCGACTTCACTCTGCGGCAACTCGAGTGATAAGCTCTTTGGTCCTATTCGTCTCAACACCTTATACGGGCCAATGAACCTTGGACTTAGCTTGCCTTTTCTTCCAAATCTCAGCACTTTCTTCCACGGCGAGACCTTCAAAAGACCTTGTCTCCACGGCAAACTCTATATCTCTCCGCTTAAGATTGGCGTAGGACTTACGCTGCTCAAGCTTCCTTCAAACGAGCCCGAATCAACTTGACCTTATCCTCGGTTTCGTAACCAACTCTGGACCCAACATCGACGCTCACCTAACTCTGTCCAAAGCATGTAGGTGTACGAAACTTCCTACCATACAACGCCTCATACGGTGCCATCTTAATGCTTGCTGGTAACTATTATTATGCATAAATTCAGCTAACGGTAGAAATTCTTCCAGTGCCTCTCGAAATCGTAACGCAACCTCTTAACATGTCCTCTAGAATTTGGATTACCCTCTCGCATCGCTCCATCAGTTGCGGATGAAAAGCCGTCATCGAAATCAACCTCGTACCCAATGCACGATGCAAAGCTTTCCGAACCTCGGCGTGAACACGGGATCCCTATCTGAAATAATTGACACTGGCACTCCATGCAACCTTACTATCTTTGCCACATACAACTTGGCTAACTTCTGGAGTGAAAAGTCAACTCGATTGGTATGAAATGAGCCAATTTAGTCGGGCGATCCACAATTACCCAAAGCGAGTCTTTCTTGCTAGGCGTAAGGGGAAGCCCACTAACGAAGTCCATCGTAATCCTTTCCCACTTCCAGTGTGAAATATTTACCGGCTGCAACAACCCTTACGGTAACTGATGCTCAGCTTTAACTTGCTGGCATGTCAAACACTTGCCCACAAACTCTGTTACTTCCCGCTTAAGTCCCGGCCACCAGAACTGTTCCCTCAAATCACGATACATCTTACTGCCTCCAGGATGCATAGCGTATGGGCTGCTATGAGCTTCCTGAAGGATCCGCTGTCTCAACTCAACATCCTTGGGCATACATACTTTCCCTTGAAAACACAGTACTCCATCACTGTCCAAACTATAACCCTCTGATTCACCATTCTACACTTGCAACCTTCGAGCACTCAAAACCTCATCTATCAGCTGTTTCTCCTTAACCTGATCAACCCAATTCGGCTTTACTTGCAATTCTACCAAAAGACTCCCGTCGTCATAAAGACTAAGGTGAGCAAACATCGACCTCAGATATGCTACCACCTTACGGCTCAACGCATCAGCTACTACATTAGCCTTACCCGGATGGTACTCGATCGAGCAGTCGTAGTCCTTCAACAACTCGATTCACCTTCGCTGCCTCAAATTTAAATCTTTCTACGTCAAGAGGTACTTTAGACTTTTGTGATCCGTGTAGACTATCGACTTTTCCCCATACAAGTAATGCCTCCAAATCTTCAAGGCAAACACCACTGCAGCCAACTCTAAGTCATGAGTTGGGTAGTTACCCTCATGAGGTCTTAATTGTCGAGACGCACAAGCTACAACTTTTCCATCTCGCATCAGCACACACCCTAAGCCAGTATGTGATGCATCACAATAGACCGTGAATTCCTTCCCAGCCTCCGGCTGAATCAAAACCGGAGCCTCAGTCAAAATCTTCTTCAACTTGTCAAAGCTTTCTTGCTGTTTCTCAGACCACACAAACGGAACCCCTTTTCTCAACAACTTAGTCAGCGGCACTGCGATCAAAGAAAAGCCTTCCACGAACCTCCTATAGTATCCTGCCAAACCCAGAAAACTTCAAATCTCTGCAACCGACTTAGGTGGTTTCCAATCCAACATTGCCTCGATCTTACGAGGATCCACCCTAATCCCCTCAGCTGATACTACATGACCCAAGAAAGTCACCTCCTTAAGCCAGAACTCGCACTTACTAAACTTGGCGAATAGCTGCTTCTCCCTCAAAACCTGTAGCACCACCCGAAGATGCGCGTCATGTTCCTCCTCAGATTTCGAGTACACCAAAATTTCGTCTATAAACACCACGATGAATCGATCCAAATACGGCTGAAACACCCGATTCATCATGTCCATGAATGCTGACGGTGCATTGGTCAACCCGAATGGCATCACCAGAAACTCATAATGCCCATATCGAGTACGAAACGCCGTTTTATGGGTATCAGCCTCCTTCACCTTGAGTTGATGATACCCTGACCTAAGATCTATCTTAGAGAATATCGATGCACCCTTGAGCTGATCAAACAAGTCGTCTATCCTGGGCAACGGATACTTGTTTTTGATCGTCAACTTATTCAGCTGACGGTAGTCTATACACATCTGCATAGTACCATCTTTCTTCTTAACAAAAAGCATAGGTGCTCCCAAGGTGATACACTCGCCGGATGAAACCTCTGTCCAAAGAACTCCCGAACCGAGCCTTCAACTCTACCAATTCTTTCGGCGCCATCCTATACGGGGCAATAGACACTGGCGCGGTTCTGGGTAACAAGTCTATACCGAACTCAACCTCGCGGTCAGGGGGCAAACCCGGAAGTTCCTCCGGGAATACATCAGTAAACTCCCCCACAGTTCGAACATTCTCCATAGCTGCATCCTTAGCTTCCAAAGCACTGACATGCACCATAAATGCTTCACAACCTTTCCTAACCATTTTCTCCGCCTTCAGCGCAGAGACCACATTGGATAGGTAATCTCTCCTATTACCTATCATCACTACCTCCTCACCTTCCACTGACTTCAACACCATGCGCTTAGCTGCGCAATCCAAACTGGCTTGATACTTTACTAGCCAATCCATCCCAAGAATCAGATCGAACTCCTCAAACGGCAGTTCCATCAAGTTAGCCAAAAACACGACCCCTTGAAGTTCTAGGGGTACATCCCTATATAGTTTATTTACTTCTACAGAGTGACCTAGAGGGCTTATTACTATCATCTCCCTAGAAGTAATCTCAAAGTCTAAGTTCATCGTTTCTACTATGCTACTGGCAACATACGAGTGCGTCGAACCCACATCAATCAAAGCATTATAAGGTAGACCAAAGATTAAGAACGTACCAGTTATGACGTCCGGTGCGTCGCCCTCCTATCGACGCCTCGCTGCGTAGACCAATCCAGGCTGTCTCGCCTCTACACCACCTACACCTCTGCTCGGTGCTCCACGGCCTCTACCAGAGCCATTACCTCCCCTGGCTGCACCACGACCCCTCTGAGGCTGCTGACCATCCCTCCTGATCTGTGTACGATTCTGATCCCCAGACTGCAACCTAGCTGATCTTTGTGGACAGTCCTTAACTCGGTGCCCCATCGATCCACACTCGAAACATCCTCTGTTTCCAGTCCAACATTCTCCCGTGTGAGATTTCCCACACCGAACACATCGTGGCGGCCACTGAGTGTTAGCAGCAGCAGGCCTCGCAGCTTGATTCGGCCCACCATATCTATCCCTTTTCTGCTGATTCTCGGCAGACCCAGATGATCCAGAATTCCTTTTATTCTAACCCTTATCCTGATTCTGTCTTACCGACTGTTTCACTTCCTCAGCAACTTTGGCCTTTTCCACTAAGACCGCAAACTCTCTTTCCTGCTGTGGGGCAATTAATATCCGTAGCTCGTTTCTCATCCCATCCTCACATCTGACACAACGCTCATGCTCTGTGCCCACAATACCACGTGCATATCGACTCAACCGAAGGAATTCTGCCTCATATTCTGACACGGTCTCATTACCTTGGACCAAGTTCAGGAATGCCTTGCGTTGCGCATCAATATAGCTAGCCCCTATGTATTTCCCCTGATAAGCTGCTCTAAAGAATTCCCAAGTAAGATCATCCGCCATTGCTTCGTTCCTAACTGTGAGCCACCACTGATATGACTCATCTCGCAGCAGAGATACTACCCCCTTAAGCTTCTCCTCAGCCGAGAAGTCTAGATCATCCATAATACGTTCTGTCGCCTCCAACCAATATTCCGCTGTGTTAGGGGCCACACCGGAGATACCTCTGAACACCTCGGCACCATTAGCCCAGAGTCATTCGGGCACAGATTTCTTAGCTCCCGTTCCAACGCGCACTGCGACTCTCCGTAACCCGCAGCATTGCTCCGTGACACACTGCGTCATCACCACTCGTCTGATCCTGAAATTCCGCGCCCACAGCTGGCGGCGGTGGTACCTCATTTTTTGACCCGTGTCCAGACCCGACCAGTTCGGACACAGTCATCCTACCTCTACCTCGTCCACATGTATTACACCCACGTCCACGTGCATTCATGATTACCGATACGAATTGATCTGACTACAAGTTTTATGCATTAGACTTTATTCCACTGTTTATTAAAGCACAGTCTTATGAGAAGTTTAATCAGAGATTGTTTCGTAAGTACATCCATCCTATAGTTCAAATCTCTAGGGTAGTTCCTACTACTATTAGTCACTACTATATAGTCATGCCAATATCACCATAATCACATCATCAAAAGCAACAGTTTGGGGTACTTACCTGGGCGGATTGGTGCCGGAGACTCGGTGCCATGCTTTCACCACTGTACTTTATCCCATAAAAGCCTTTCATAAACCATTTTAAAACATTTATGGGCCTCGGGCCCATAGCCGAGCTGTTGAAATTGGCTCTGATACCAAAATTGTAAGACCCCAAACCCGGTCAACACACCACACCTGAATCTGGCATATTACGGAGTGAAAACGTTTTAAGTAAAACAAGTTCGCTGATTTATTTCTATTGAAAACACTGTTATCGTTTTAAGGTTTAGAAAACCCCGTATAAAGTGATGTTGAAATCGTTTGGTGTTGTTTTAAAATCTGAAAAATAAGTTTTGGAACATCCAATTGCTGTTTCTAATTTTGGAAAACCTTTCGATACTTATTAACAACCGAGTGAGTTGAACATAGTCAAGATTAAAACCATTTGCATTTGAAGTTGTTTGAAAATTTAGGTTGAAAATCATCTATATTACCTTTGTTGTTACCCTATGAATAATGCTACCCGATGGAAACGTTTGAAAATCCCGAAATAGAGTATAGTTTTTGAAAACGTTGCTATTTATCCGGTTACCTAAGCAATATCAAATTGTTAACCACATGCATAATATCATCAAAAAGTAAAGCAGGTAATTTAAAACCCAAAATAATACTTAGCGGCCTTGTTACAAAACCAAACCAAATTTAAAGTAAATAGATAAAACTAGAGTAGTAATTTAAAATCAAAACCCGAAAATAAGTTTGCATGGCCACCTCGAGTCCTCCCGGCCCCTATCCACGATCTATGCCTCATCTCAGCAAAATATAAGGAAGGGGTGAGTCACCGAGACTCGGTGTATAAATCCCCAACCCGATAGTGCAAACACTTACACAAATCATCAGTAAAACATGCAAATCATGTAACCCCATAACCTAACCATCCGATCTCCTTTATCTACCCCGTGTGGTCAAAACCACTGGTGGTCAAAACCACTGGTGACTGAAGTCACAAATATATATATCGTTGTGGTCAAAACCACTGGTGACCGTAGTCACAAATCAAGTTATGGGCCAACCCATCGTGTGGTCAAAACCACTGATGATAATCCCATATCAATCATGTGGGGCCAACCCACTGTGGTACCAAACCACTGGGACAAGTCACAATATCCATATATGGTCAAAACCACTGGTGACCGTAGTCACAGATATCATCAATGTGGTCAAAACCACTAGTGGTCAAAACCACTGGGACTTAGTCACAAATAATATATCAAAGACGGGGCCAACCCGTCGTGTGGTCAAAACCACTGGTGACAGTCCAAATAGATCCTCCCCCTCCTCTCATCAAACCCATCATCATGTCCAAATCATAAGTATTATAATATCATGAAAACATGCAATTAACGCATAGCATAGCATTTAACGGTAACATGACGATGTATATCAAAAATCACATAGCAGGGGACTTACCCGGAGTCCACGCTCATGCCCACAAGGCAAAATCACTGATTTCAACGACTAATCGGTTTATAACAGTTAACACAATAACATGTAATACTAATGAAGTGTGTAAGGTTACACACCTGGTTACTAATGAGACTACGGAACCCCGTAGATCACGATCTAACGCACAAGTTCCCTCTTCCTACATTCGGCCAATATCACCCTATTAGCAAAAAGCTATTCGGCTTCACCTGTAAATCCCGAAGAGTTAACGCACAGAACCACAATCCTTACCTTAACGCCTTTCGAGCACTAGTCACAACCCTTCCCCTACAATCGGCCAACACTAAACAACATAAACTTAATAGCCTTCAGCTTTTCAAATGAATAAGGGAATGGTTAAATCGATATGTAACCTTACCACGGTCTTTAACGAAACCGATTGGTAGAGAGTAGATGATCACGATCCACTGCTTCAAAACCCGAAGAACCTAGGAGAAACCGATTACATAGTTGATTAAGAGTCAAGACAAATGCCAAAATTTGGCTTTTGTTCTATACCTGTCGACAGAGAGAAAAGAAGAAGATGATAGAGTTTCGGCCAAGAACACTTACCCTCTTCAAACCCGATTAGAGAAAATCACACAAGAGAGATCTATGCTTAGTTGATATTCGGCCAAAAGTAAAAACAAGAAGGGGAGAGTTGAGAGCGATTTCAGCAATGGGGTTGAGTGATCAAGGGAGATTCGGCTATGGCTTAAGAAAAGAAAAAGCAGATGAGATTCGGCCAAAATTGAAGGAGAGAATGGAAGGGGTATTCGATTTGAGTGATGGTGAAAAGAAGATGAAAGAAACAATTGAAAGAATGGCTTGAGGAAGAAGAAGGTTCGGCCAACCAATAAGAATAAAGACCAAGAAGAGATGAGGTTTAGGGAGGGTAGTGTTTCGGCTTCAAAGAAAATAAGTGAGGGGTTCAAATGGGGATTCGGCTCAATGCCTAAGAGAGAAGTCGACAAGAGCCTAAAAGCTTTCAGACTTTTGCTTCTTGACAAGGTGCACTAAGGAGAAATCGACAAGGGCTAAGGGATTTCGACTTTTGGTTTCCAACTGAAAACACCAAGGCATGACTTAGCCGAAAATGTCCACTTAGCTTGCCTAAGGAATTTCGGCACTCCCCCTAAGTCTTTCAGCCGAACACTCCACCTCACACAATTCAAAATTCAGCCAACTACTCAAACTTCTCCTGGCCACTCATTCAAACGAGTTTGAATTGCTCAAACTCCTAAATTCTCTCTTCTCCATCCGTTTGAATCTATTGACCTGTTCAACAGTTATCCATCAGAGTTTGAGCTGAGCACAACTCTTCCCTCTCTGGCGTCAAAAAGAAATTCCCACAGAGGGATTCCTGCAGCTTGAACCTCAGCTCCCTTCCTCTGCTTGTGGTGTCACTGCTCAAGGCCCTAAGTGGCACTTCCTTGCCACTTTACCAAGGTAATTCTTGTGCTAAAGTTTACCACAGAAAACGCTTAACCCCTAGCTCCTTCAGCTCCCTTTAATAAAAGCTTAAAAAAATAAAAAAAATTCCTATAGTTCGGGCCTACCCTTGGCTTCTCCCTAGACCCTAAAACACCTCACCTAATATCACAACCAAGCCATACAGATGCAAACAGTTCAAACATAATAGCCCCTATTTAAGGATGTTACACCCTTACCGTGTACCCCACGTTCTAGTAGCCCTTCCTTTGCTACTATTGGTGATTATCCTCTAGATCTGCACCCAAACACCTATATCGTCCAAACCAAGTGACCCATATTGATCATAAGTCTCCCCTATGAGCCACAATAAATTCGGTCACTTATTAAAACTCTAACTGAACTGAGAATGCTTACTGCCTTAATAACAATCCTTACCTACCGTGCTTGCGATTGCTGAGCCTTACCCTTGCTAATACATGGTAACGGAAAAGAGGGGTTAGATAGCCCTTCGGCTTTTAATAAAACACACTAAAAATTCAACTAAGCTTTTACCAAAATCTTCCTTTGATCCTGCGGCCTAAGTTCGGCTTTCAGAATCGTAAGGTGACAGAGGCAATTCGGCAATACTAGGGAGAATAAGAAATGAGGTGATTCGGCTAGAACCAAAAAGGGAATTTGAGAAGGGAGAGTATGGAGGATTCGGGTTTTGAACACTTAGAGAGCAAAAAGGGTGTTTGGGCATCTCACAAGTGAAGAAATTCGGCCAGAGGGAAAACAAAATTTTGGCATTACTTTAGGAACTTAATTCGTCACCCATATATATACTTAAAAAAATAAATAAATAAATAAAATAACCCTACACTCCTTAGTCGACTCAAACTTATCACCAATTAAATTCCTTTATTTTCTCCAAATTTTATCTTCATCCTCATCCAAAAATTCCTTTACTTAGTCAAAAATTCAATTTGAATTACATTCAAATTTCTTTCCCCAAACAGCAGCCATCCTTTGGTGTTTCGGTCCACTTCAAACACCTTCCCCACGCTAGCAGCAAAATAGCAAAATATTGAGCACAAGGCAACTCGAAACCAATACCTCTAGGCACCACCACACGCTACCAGCCACTACACCACAACTCTTCTTGTGACATATTCCATTCCCAACTTCTTTTAAGGCCTATTTCCCAGCGACCGAATCATCCAAAGAAATCTAAAAATATTTGCCAACACCCAGCGTCGAACCTCCAACCTCTTCACTATGATACACCCTCTTGCCACTGCGCCGCCCGCTTTATTTGAGTCATAAATCCTCCTCAATTACTTATAAACCTTTCTTCCGTGCTCCAGGTTTACTTAAAAAAAACAAACATTTAGCGCATGCCGCGACTAGAACCCTGCTCCCCCTCCTGCTCCTAACGCCTCTGCCACTGGGCCAGGCGTTTCTTTGTGTCGTGAATCAGCCCCAACTAATTATAAGGCCTAAACTCTGGCCTTCATACTAACATATGCGCAATAAATTTTTTTGCCAAGTCTAGGACTTGAACCTTTGACCCCCAACTTATTTAGAACGCCCCAGGCCACCAGACCACCTACTTCCTTGTGCTATCTTTTAACCCAAAAATATTTTAAAAGCCTTCTGAATACCACCAACCTCACTTAAGGGTAAAAACAAAATTTTTGCCAAAGCCCTAGATCGAGCCTAGGACTTTTCCAACACTACCAACCCTTCCTAAATCACCTAAAAATTAAACTAAACATGCAATCATAATTTTTTTATACACACTTAATTCATTATTCCCTTTTTTTCGAACGACAAAATCCATTCTCCCGACACAGGAAACCCATTTATTCTAGGCTCAATTTTTGGGGCGTTACACCAGGGATCTGTCTTTCTTTTTCATAAATAGGACCGGAGCTCCCTTTAGAGACACGCTGGGTCTAATAAACCTGCGAACTAAAAGCTCTTGAAGTTGGATTTTTAGTTCTTGCAACTCTTTTGGTGCACTGCGGTAATGAGCAATGGACACTGGAGTAGTTCCTAACAACAATTCAATGCCGAATTCTACCTTACGATTTGGGGGTAATCTTGGTAACTCCTCGAGAAACACATCTAGAAATTCTGTAATGGTTTGGATACTATCTAGGGTGGTACTATCGGCATTCCCATCCATCACATAAACTAAGTATGCTTCACACCCCTTATGAACCAACTTTTCGACGACCATAGCAGATACAACATTAGACAGGTAGTCCCTACGCTCTCCAACCATGACAATTTCTTTACCCTCAGTTCTTTTTAAGCTCCATAAGGTCTACGGGAAACACTACCCCTTGAACCTCTAACGTACATCTCCTATAGACTTTGTTTATGACAACGAATTGTCCTAAGAGGCTTACTATTGTTACAACGTTAATGGTTTCCTCTACCTCTACTCCAAATTTTTCAGACATATTACAAGATACATAAGAGTGGGTGGATCATATATCGATTAGGGCAAAGTACGGGATAGAATTAATGGTGAAGATACCTACTATGACATATGATGAATCCCTTTCTTCACAACCATTAACAGACTGACTAAGGCAGTTTGTCTAGCCTCAGTTTGGTTCACATCAGTAGCTCCATTACTCGTGGCCCGATTTTGCCCACGGCTCATCAGAGGTTGTTAGCCCACTCTCTGATTTTGGGCCTGACTTTGGGCTAGAGCTTGTGACCACTCATTTCATCGAGGGCATTCCTTTGACATGTGCTCCATCGATCCACATTTAAGAAAAATGCCCAATTTCTTCCAACATTCGCCCGAATGTCGCTTTCTACAAAGCTTACAAGAGTTGGGCTCATCTTTAGTGTTATTCACCGCAACCCTCTGTTACAGTTTACTGTCTCTGATTCACTTTGTAGGTCGAGAGTTCAAACCAACGAAACTAGAATCCCTTTTGGATAGAACCCTATTTTTCTCCCATTGCTCACGGTTCACCTATTTAATTTCCTTGACGATTTTAGCCTTGTCCACAAGGTTTTCAAATACTCATTCTTGATGTGGAGTGACTTGTACCTTAAGGTCAAATCGTAGCCTATTTTCGAACTATACGCACTTATTTTCCTCCGTGGCAACCATTCCCTAAGCATATCAGTTGAGCCTCAGGAATTTAGCCTCATATTTTACTGTAGATTTATCTCCTTACTTTAACTCGATGAACTCGAGCTTGCAGGCTTTCATGTACCTTGTGCCCACTTACTTCTTCTGGAAGACTTCCTGGAAATATTCCTAAGTGATCCGCTCAACCTGTGTCCCTCATAGCATAGACTACCACCAACTATAAGCCTCCTCTCTAAGTAAGGACATAGTGCCCTTCAGCTTCTGCTCTGGAGTACAATCTAGGTCCTTTAGGATTTTTTCAGTCGACTCCATCTAATACTTAGACACAGTGAGAGTCATACGAGCAATTCCTTTAAACGTTTTCGCCCCAATTGACCAGAGTCTCTCTGTAATAGATCTGCGGCTCTTCAATCTAGTTTGGGCTCCAGCAACCCTTTGCAAAACCCTCAGCATCGCCTATGTCACGGCGTCATTTCCATTCTCAAATCCTCTGCCACCATTAGCAGTGGATTTTTTGTCATGCTCCTCTTCAAAGATTGGGTCTTCGCCCTTAAAAGTGGGCAACTCTACAGATGCAGCCCTGTGAGGCCTACCTCTATCGCGTCAACCCTAAGTATTCATTATAGTTTTGATAGTCTAAAGTTCTAAGATATATCTACAGTTTTCCACATAAAAGTTCAAGCATTAGCTATTGTATATCTATAAACTATCAAGTTCGGTTCATCCCAAAATCTCATAAGTAATCATAACTATAGTTGGACTGGCACCAGAGTCTCGAATTTTATTTCTTGCAGAAAATCAATTTTTGAAAAGAGCTTTGTGGCATGGTTTCTCCAAAAGTACCCTTTACACATATGCATGAAAATTTATAAAAATTCTATGGTCCGAGTTCAAAAATCATAGGCTCTGATGTCACTAAATGTAACCTTCCCAAACCAGCCTAGACATTAGACCCGAGTTCGAAAGACTACATCAGCCACTGAGATGGCCTAGTAGGGTTTTCGGAGTTTTGAAAAGAGTTGATTTAAAAAATTTGTCTAATTCAGTAGGAAATTTAGTTACAAATTGTTTTATTATCCTCAAAATCTTAGTTTTAATTAGGTAGCAAAAAAACGGTGTCTATTGGTTTTAAGGAAAATCGAGGGGGTCCTTGCATACTAATTAATAATCATAACATAATATCATAAAAATTCAAATAAAATGTCATGCATAATAAAAAACGAACCTAAGTCCTAATTCCCATGCCACAATTCAAATAAAACATTACAATATTTAAATAATAAAATAAATCAAAATATTAAGCCTAGAATAACTGAAAATAAAATGGATTGTGCTGAGACCCTCTGGATGTTATGTTCGCGTCCTAACCTGGTGGGTTATCAGTAAGGATGAAAATTAAGGGGGGTGAGCTTTGAAACTCAATGTGAGTCCATTTACAACCAAATGAATGCGACACTTGTTAAGACAAATTAACTAACATTGCATACAATAATCAAAGATACCAATTCAGGTCATAATAATGATTTTTCAAAGGCAACCATCATTGATACATTAAAAAACACAATAACAATATCCAGGAGAATTAAATACTTAATTTTGCCACAATAATCAAATTCCATGCATATATGTTTATTCTAAAGTTCTTTTACCTCGCGAGGTAAAATTTTTATCGTCTTCTCAGAATATAACAAATCCAGCTGTAATTCAATTTCACTAGAAGTAATCACAAGCGAAGGATCTGACATATACTGTCTCAACATCGTAACATGGAAAACATTGTAAATCTTTACGAGTTCAGGAGGTAATGCCAATTTGTAAGCTACAAGACTGATTCTTTCAATAATCTCATACGGTCTGATAGACCTCGGGCTCAGTTTTCCTTTTCTACCAAATTGAAACACTTTCTTCCTCGGTGAAACTCTCAAAAACACTTTATCACTTACGGCAAATTCTATATTTTTTTCTTTTCAAATCTGTGTATGACATCTGATGATTTGATGCGGCTTTCAAGCAATCACGTATAACTCAAATTTTATCTTCATTTTCACGAATCAAATCAGTTCCAACTAACTTGGATTCACTCAACTTAGACCAATATAGCGATGTCCTACATTTTCTTCCATGTAACACCCGAAAATAGGGCCTAGGAGTTTTAGGGATAATTTAGGAATTTTAGCCTTAGAGTGTTCAGAATTTTGCAGCATGGTTTATTAGTAATTTTTTTACTATGGTTTTTAAAAAATTAAACAAATTTCTGCAAATAAGTTTTAAATACCTTTAATTTTGAAAAAAAGGATTGATTTTTAAAAGATTCAAAACTTAGAGTTTTTAAGAGGTAATTAGTCCAGATTTTAAAATCCAACCTAAAAAACCCCATTTGTAGTTTTATTTTCACGTTAGTCTTCTTCTCCTCTCATACTCATGTCATCTATATTTCTCCCAACTCTCCTAATCGATTTTAAATTCCAAATCCTAATTCCTTTTGATTTCTACCATCTTTTAAGTTATAAATCTCCATAGAAGTTAAGAAAAACACCCAAAAACACTATAGTTTTCTCCCTTGTCAAGCTTTCGGGTTTTTTTAATTTTTGCTCAAACTCTTAGATTTTCATCAACTAAGGTAACAATTCGATTCCTTATGAGTTTCTAATGTTATCTATTCTTTAAAACTAAATTTTTAATCATTAAATCGTATGTTTTGAATAAAAGTCAAAAATTGAGTCATTAATGGTGGATTTCGAGATTTTGAGTAAAAAAGTGGTTTTAAAGTGTTTTTCAATTAGTTTTGACATGATCAAGAGGTTTCTAAACTTACTTTGAAGTTTTGTTAAAGATTTCTTGAGTTTTAAGGAATTTTTAGAAAATAGCCAAAAACATGTCGAAAAAGTTGATACCATGAATTGAGTAGTTTAAAGGTTGGAAATTAGTTTTTGACGAATAATTAGATGAATGAAACTCATTTTAGTTGAAAATATCAAGTGTAGATCGAGATATTTGGATTTCAAGTTGGTTATATTAAAGGTTTCAACTACATGAGAACATAGCTTAGGCTTATGTTTTTGATTGCTTGTGGTGAGTCTTTAACTGATTTTTTTAATGTATTGTTGTGTGAATTTTTGTGTTGAAGCTTCAAATTTGTTAGGGCCTTCTATGAGTAGAGCTAAAGGCAAGGAAAACCTAGTTTGAACATTTGGCCTTTCAACGAAAGCATAATTGGTGAGTGTGTAGAATAATTGCTTGTGGACATGATTCAATGCATTATTTGGGAATTTAGTAGTAGCATAAACCCCTACTCTAAATTCCGCGTTAAACTTTCCCATACCTATGTTATCTTTTGAACTATGTGAATATTTGAATTGAAATGAGATGCTATAACATATGATATGTGGTTATGATAACCGTTGTGAAAGTGCAAATGTGTACATGTGATGTATATCTTAAATGTTAGTGACAGTGTTTTGCTAGAGATGCAAATATGCAGTGATAGTGGATGGATAATCGGTAAGTGATATGTGTTTATTTCGGATTTTTTGGCCTTGTGATCTTGGAATCGTTGGATATAGTTGGCATGCCATAGGATTGTGAGTACTCACCTATATGTATAGTAATTTTATCGATACTTTTTCAATGGTACCAATATTTTCTTATGTTTTGATTTTAGACGAGAAACAGAATATTGATTTGGTATCGATTTTGCGAACGGTATCGATGCCGTACTAGGAAAATAGCGATACCGTTGTCCTAGTATCGATACTTACGTGATTATCTTGGAAATTTTTCTAAGTGGTTCTAATGCATTTTTAATTATTATTATAAGACTATTTAATGTATGTTTAGCTTGTAACAATGATAACTAAAGAGTGAGATTGACTTAAAACCTATACAAATACAAAAATGGAAGACGTATGGTTTAGAATGAGCTTTTACTTGTTGTGTATGACATGAGACAGTAGTGTGACATCCTGATATTAAGGCTTGGCGACCAGGACAGGTATAGGGTGTTACATTTAGTGGTATCAGAGCTCTAGGTTCATTAACTCTTGGACCTAGGTGATTGTTGTGTGTTTAAAATTTTGAAGCTCATGAGTCTAAATTTCATTTTTTCTTGAAATTGTTGATATAACTCCGATTGAATTGCATGGAATTGTCTGAAATGTCTTTGATTGAATTGCATGTGGGGTAGGAACGAGAACATATTGCCTTAATCTTAAATTTTGCTTGCATGAACAAGACTTGGATCATCTCCTCGCCACTCACACTATTTATTTGTTTGTTTGTATGTTAGATTAGATTTGATATGCCTCATAGCTGTGTTAATGTGAGTGTGAATGTATTCGTTTGTTCTAAGTGCATTAGCTAGTAAGTTGGAAATTCTGTTTTTGAATAAATCATTATATCATCAATAAATACAACCACAAATCTATGCAAATGGGATTGAAACACTTGATTCATCAGATCCATAAAAGCAGCAGTGGCATTGGTTAGTCCGAACGACACCACCAAGAATTCATAATGACCATAACAAGTTCGAGAAGTAGTTTTCGGCACGTCGAAATTTTTAACTCGTAGCTGATAATATCCTGATCTGAGATTTATTTTCGAGAACACTCTTACACCTTTCAACTGATCAAACAAATCATCAATACGAGGAAAAGGATATTTATTCTTTATTGTGACCTTATTCAGCTACCTATAACCTATACACAATCTTATCGACCCATCCTTCTTTTTCACAAATAACACAGGTGTCGTAACAAACCGTTTTCAGTGGAATCGAAACAGTGGTTTCGGGACCATAAATCCGAGTCATAAAGAAAATTTATTTTAATATTATTGCATGGTCTGTGTTATGATAGGAAAGACATATGAAAATTTTGATAAGAAAATTTTATCGATTTCATGTTTAATTATGGAAAGGACCAAATTGCATAAGATGTAAAAGTTGAATTCTAGTAGCTATAAGGATTAATTAGCTATGGAATTCAAAACTTGAGGTCATTATATGGCAATTAGACCATTAAAAGGAGTTAGTATATATTTTTGATGAATCATCCATGGAAAATTAGAAAAAGAAAAGGACTAAATTGGAATCTTAAAAAAATTAATGGATGATAATAAATTTAAATAGAAATATCATATTATTATTATCATCTTCTTTCCCAAAATACATGGAAACCCTAGGAAAGAGAAAAACATTCAAGGAAACTTACATGGCTTAATTGGATCCGAAAATATCAAATAAAGAGTTAGATCGAGCAAAAGAAAAGCTGACGGATTAGTAGATTATCATACACGAACAAGTATCGAGGTAAGTTCGTGTAACTAAATTGTATTTATTTTTATGATTGAATTGAGTGTGGTATGTATTTATGTGAATTATATAAATGTTATAAATGTATGAAATAATCACATGTCCGATAATGTCCGAAAAATGTTAAGTTCCGTTTGAATAATGAAATTTGATGGATACATGATTTCCCATATTGAATGTGGTCTTGCATATGCTGCGGACAAAATATAGCTCGGACGAGCAATCCTATTATAAGGCCTCTCGAACGTCCTGTTATATAGTTCCTGTGAGCATCCTGATCGGTAGTGATCCCGCATGTGTTGCACACTATCGCAGCTCTTTGTGAGCGTCTTGTTACACGATTCAATCGGTTGTGGTCCAACATTTATTGCGGACACAAACGCAGCTCTTCGTGAGCGTCCTGGTATAGGCTCTTATGAGCTTCCTGACATGGTTCGCTTGAACTCCCTGTTATGTTATCCGGAGCTCCCTGTTAATAACTCTTCGGAGTTACCTATTAAGCTAAATGAGCTTCCTGTTCTAAACTCTTATGAGTTTCCTGTTTAGCCTGGATAAGCATCCTGTTACATGGCTCATCTGAGCATCTTATTATACGGATCGAGAGTGTGCTTCCTGATTATGTACCCTAAAGGGTACCCCTGTATATGAATTGATGGGTCACTGATTTGTATACCTCGAGTATATTACTTGGGTATCCATCAATATTTCAATGATTCAACGGATAAAACTCATGATGAAAGAAAATATGAGCTAAACATTAGTTATCTCTCAGATACCCTAAAATACTTGGAAATTTTTATATGATGAGCTCATCTCTATTTTCTTGATATTCATGAGAATTATAAGTCTAATTTGTTTGAGGAGAACTTGTGCTTAGGCATTTGGAAAAAAAATGTTTTGGGATGCATGATATATATATTTATTTATATGAGCATGATTGGTAAGTTAAATTCTTGTTATACGAACTTACTAAGCATTGAATGCTTACTCTGTTTAATTTTCCTCTATTTTATAGTGCTCGAAAGCTCGCTAGGGTTGGAAATCAGTCGAAGCATCATCACACTATCCTTCATCCCGTTTTGGTACAAATAGCAAACTTATTTTAGTATAATGGCATGAATAAGCTAAGTTAGGTAAAATGATGAAATGTTTGGTTGTAGCTAGCCATTGGAATGGCTAGTGGAAAGTATATTTTGATGTAATTATATAAGGCCATTTCATGTTTGATGTGTGTTGGGAATGGTTAAATGGTAGAGGATATATATATATATAAAACAAATGATAAATGGATTTGAGTTAGTATAATTGAATAACTTGCAAATAAACATAAATGTAATTGTGGAAATTTAAACATTTGATCATATGTATTAATATAACATACATAATACTTGTTTTTGGCTTGGTTTATATGTACCAAATTGGTTTGAAAATATGTTGAAGTGTTCATGTAGGTGCAAGGTAAAAAGGGTGAAAAATAAGGCTTGGAAAAATGGTCTTATTTTTTCCACACGGGTAGACACACGTACGTGTGTCTCAGCCGTGTGAGACACACGGCCCAGCACATGGGCGTGTGTCTTGGCCGTGTAACCCCTGCACCTAATTTTTGAAAATTAAATTATCCACACTGTCTAGCACACGAGCGTGTGGCTGGCCATGTGACCCAAGTCAGAGAGTTACAGGGGTAAGAACACGGGCTGGAACACGGGCGTGTGCCTCACATCGAATGCCCACACGGCCTGGGACACGGGCGTGTCATTGGCCGTGTGATCCACACGGCCTGGCCATACAGGCGTGTGTCCCTTGCACCTAAGAAAAATTTTGAGATGTAACGCCCCGAATTTTTGGGCCTAGTAGAATTGGGCCTATTGGGCCTTGGGCATGGGAGTGTGTAAAATTTTTGAGAACAAGAGAACGGCACAAATGCATGTTGGATCTGTTAAGTGAGTGATTTTGGAAGGTTAGGGGGCTTCTAAGAAGTCCTGGGTTCAAGTCATGTCATTTGGTAAATTTTTATTTTTGGCATTAGGGGAGCCCTGACTCCAGGTTGTAAGCCTTATAAGTATTTGTGATTAAAAAGGAGACACAAGAGAGCCTATGGTGTAGTGGTTGTGGCGTCGCAGGTATGGCAAGGAGGGCAGAGGTTCAAGTCTCACTGCATGCAAAAGGGGATTATTTATTTTGCTCATGAGTGGGCAAGAGTTGGTGTTGGATTCAAACTCTGTGTTGGAGAGTTTGAAAGAGTCAATTGAGGGATTTAAAGAGTGGATATGGAGGAGATTTTGGTGGAGAAAATCGTGGAGTTTGATAAGGGGTGGAGTTGGCCGAATTTAGGAGTCTATAAGTGCCTATTCGATTTTGACTTGTGCTGAATTGGTGATTGGAAGCCTAGGAAATTCGGCTAAGGTGTAATTTTCTCTCATTTTTTTTGACAGTTTTAGTCATTTTGTTTCGGTTTTGCTCTCTTCTCGGTGGTTTCTCTCCCTTCTTCATATTTTCTCTTTTTGTTTGTTGGGTAGTCGAATTTTACCTTGACCATTCAGGTATTTTTCTCCTTCTGCATTCTTTTGGGTTTTGCGTCCCTTTCTAACCATTTCTCTGCCGTTAGCCAAATCTCTTCTCATCTCTATTCCTTCGATTTTCTTCAAGCGTCCCTTCCCGCGTTGTTAACCGAACACTTTCTAATCTTTCTCCTCATTTCCTTCCTATCGCTCCAATAGTTACTGGTTGCTTCCCTTTTTCTATTTTGGGTCGCTTCATCTATCTATCTAGTATCCTAATCGAATACTTTCCAACCTATTCTCCACCCCCATTTTTTAACTATTTGCACTTATCGGGTTGTTTAGTTTTGGTCGATGGCTCTCTTATGCTACCAGTGGTGTATTCGGTTTCTGAAGGGTGAAGAAGTGTGGGAGGTATTCAAGTCGTCAAACCCCTTTTCTCCCATTATTCAATTAAGGTAAAACGTTACCTTACTCTTGGGTAAGTCGAATATTCCACTGATTTTGTAAGTTAATGTTTGTGGTTTTTAACCACATCTATAATCCATCCTATCTGACAAGATCTGTCGTTATGCAGTTACTTGGCAAGGAGCATCCGTTAATTCTATTCAGCGATATTAGAATAATAAGCTAGGTCATTATCAACCAAGGTTGGTTTGGGGATTTGATGTTGTGAATCTTATCGATTGGAAGGCTAACTGTGTGCCTTATTGAAATGTAGGTTTTGGGCTCGTGAGTGGCTCACTTGATTTCATAAACAGGTGTGTAACTTTATGCTCTGTTAATGATCGGTTGAAAAGCCGAAAGTGTGTATTAGTATCGTAATTGTTAATCGGTCAAAAGCTGATAGAGTGTGAATGTTTTTCGCACGGTGTTAGCGGTAGCGACAAATGCTGGATTGCCGAAAAGCCAAAAAGCCAAAGGATTAGGCTTTTGGGCCACATGAGCATGCGAACGCCAACGTGATCAACCGAGCTCACGTAACGTGGGTGTACGACGAGGAAGGCCGCCATGAGCGATCTCATAGGCTTGGGCCAAAATGGGCCGTATGGGCCCAATGGGCCCATGGGCCCGTGTGGGTAAACTTCACTGTTAGGTGGGACGTAGATAGACTTGTCATGTCGCGCACATGACTCAGGTAGTTCTGGGCCTCGTTGGGTCGAAATGGGCTGTGTGGGCCCACACGAATAAAATGTATGTAATGTGTTAAGTGTTGTTTGGACTGTGACATGTGCATAACTGTGGTTGTTTCTGGCCTAAATGGGCCACACGAGTGTGTGTGGGCCCACTTAGGCCGAGTAATGGGCCTTAGGCCCATTTACACCGTTGTGATTGTTTAGGTTACTTAAGTCGCTGGAGGCGACGGTGGACCTTCTGTTGGGTCGCTGAGACCTCGATTTGTAAAATTACCGAAATACCCTGACTTGTAAAATTACCGAAATACCCCCGGTTTATAAAATTATTAAAATACCCTCAATTTGTAAAATTATTGAAATACCCTCGACTTGTAAAATTACCAAAGTACCCCCGATTTGTAAAATTACCGAAATACCCTCGATTTGTAAAATTACTGAAATACCCCCAATTTGTAAAATTACCGAAATACCCTAACTTGTAAAATTACCAAAATACCCCCGATTTGTAAAATGACCGAAATACCCCCGATTTGTAAAATTATCAAAATACCCCGACTTGTAAAATTACTGAAATGCCCCCGATTTGTAAAATTATTGAAATATCCCTGAAGGGTAGGATTACCGAAATACCCCTACAGAGTAAAATGACTATTTTGCCCTTGTGGGTAAATGACTGACTTAGACTATGAATTTGACTGATTTGACTGTGATCGTATGACTGTGTTTTAACTAACTTGACTGTGGTAGTGTGATTGATATGCTTGTAATATATGTTTAAATGACTGTTACTGAGCATGGCCATTTTGCATACACTGTAATGATTGAGCATGACATACACGACATATTGCATGGGGTTGGGACATTGATACGGAGGAAGTTCTTATATGGTCACACAGGTCGCATGAGACGACTGTGGATCCAGTATTGATCTGTAAGGTCGCACGGGTCGCATGACGACTGTGGACCAACAGACGGCTTAAAGCCGCGTAAATCTAATTATGGCTTTGTGCCAACCTAAATATGGCTCTGTGATATCTTGATTATTGCTTTGTGCCAATCGTATTTACCCGTGGCTATGTGCCTAACATATATATCGGTGACTCTGTGTCGATCATATTTACCCAAGGCTGTGTGCCGATTATCTTCTGTCGTCGCTGATGGCTATGTGCCAAACATAATACGCATCGATGGCTTTGTGCCAATTATAATACCGCTCATCGAAGGCTTTGAGCCGTATATATATATACTAGCAGCTTTGCTGCGATTTCAGTTAGGGCCGCAACCAGTGCTAACATTGGGAGTGTAGGGATGGCGTGGGTGATTTATTCCCCGCAGGTAGTGTAGGGTTGGACGGAGGCAAGTGCAGGGTTGGATGGAATGGGTTAGCATGCATCACACATTATGCATATGGAATTAATTCGGATATGGGCTAGGCCCAACTGTTACTGATATAGCAAATGGGCTAGACCCAATTGATTCTGATAAGGGCTGAGACCCAAGTGAAATTGTACTGGGCTTAGACCCACACACACTGTTCTGTTACTGTATTGGGCTCTAGCCCAGACTGATTCTGAATTTTGTCTATTTTACTAACTGTTTTGGGCTAGGCCCAATTGATTCTGATAAGGGCTAAGACCCAAGTGAAATTATACTGGGCTTAGACCCACACACACTATTCTGTTACTGTATTGGGCTCCGGCCCAGACTGATTTTGAATTCTGTCTATTTTACTAATAGTTTTAGTTAGGAGGGGATTACACACTGAGTTTTCGCAAACTCACCCCATTTTTAACTGTGCAGGTAATCCCCAGCATTAGGAGGATCGGTGCTGCGAGGGACTCGGAGAAGGCCACACACTGCTTATGTTTTCCGTTTTGATTACTTACATTCAAGTATTTTGATTTGGGTTGTAATAAGGCCTCTTTAAGTTGTTGGATTTTAACTTTGGGTTTTTATTTACTTTGAATTATATCCGTTAGAAGTAAATCACGGTTTTCCAAAATGTTAACTATTTTTTGAAACAACACTACGTTTTCACAACCTTTTTGAAATGGTTTCGCGACTTAATCTTTTTCGTAAATCGATTACTCTCAAAATTAGCTTCCACAACTAAAAAGATATTTTGGGAATAAAATTAATAATTTTTTTAATGTACCACGTTTTAAAAATAAACTAACGTAACTGGGATTTTACTTGAGCTTTTAAGTAAGAAGGGTTTTCAGTGAAAACATGGTTTTCGAAAAACACTTTAATGTGACACGCCAGATTCGGGCCTAAATTCTAGGCCGGGTTTGGGGCGTTACATTTAGTGGTATCAGAGCCAAGTTGCAAAACTCAACTGTGGAATGGGTTTTAAAAAAAATGGATTTCCGAAAGAATTGTTTCAAAAAGGTTTGGAAAGATTTCAAGTAATCGAAATGTTTTTCTGAATATTTTCATGAAAGTGTGGTTTACCAAGTCTCCGGCGCCGAATCCGTAAGTTTTTTGTTAGACAGTATTTAAAGTTAGATTTTGTATTTATTCAGTGTATGTTCTAGAAATAAGATTTTTTTAAGCTAGCAACAGTACCGTGATGGATTCCGAAGGCAAGCTAGGTCGCGAGGAGTTGCTCGTCTCTCCGGAACATAAGATGGTTCAGGAGACGGTAGTCGAGGTAAGTCTGCCAACTTCGGGTAGTGATAACCTAGAGCTTGGTACGGAGGCACTGACCCGGTTGGTAACGGAAGTGCTGGAAGAATTGTTTGAGGCAGGAGTTAAGGCGTATGGTGAAACACTTCAGGCTAGGTGCTTGGAGTGCGGCAGGAAGAGGGATTACGGTCCTATGAAGTAGGAGCCTCATTCTGTGAAATGTGTTAAGACGCGTCTGAACTTTCTAACTTGTGAGCATTGCAAAAGGCGCCATCCGGGTGAGTGTTGGAGGAAGTCAGAAGCGTGTCTTAGATGCGGGTCTAAGGAGCATTGGGTTCGGGATTACACAGTCCCTTTTAAGTCAGGTATGTTTTGTTTGGATGTGATGTTTGAATATAGAAATTGTATGCATGTATAATAAATATTTGTTTGCTTCTGTGGTTAGATGTTTGGTTGTGTGTAAGAGGTTTCAAGATTAAGTTAAAAGTGTGATAGTGTTATTGGGATTAGAGTGCGCAGCGGTAGCGTAGGGGTGTAGTTGTTACACAACTACCCTGTTAGTTGGAAATTTTGGGGACGAAATTTCTTTAAGGAGGGGTGAGTTGTAACGCCTCGAATTTTTGGGCCTAGTAGAATTGGGCCTATTGGGCCTTGGGCATGGGAGTGTATAAAATTTTTGAGAACAAGAGAACGACACAAATGCATGTTGGATCTGTTAGGTGAGTGATTTTGGAAGGTTAGGAGACTTCTAAGAAAACTTGGGTTCAAGTCACGTCATTTGGGAAATTTTTATTTTTGGCATTAGGGAAGCCCTGACTCCAGGTTGTAAGCCTTATAAGTATTTCTGATTAAAAAGGAGACACAAGAGAGCCTGTGGTGGAGTGGTTGTGGCATCACAGGTATGGCAAGGAGGGCAGAGGTTCAAGTCTCACTGCATGCAAAAGGGGATTATTTATTTTGCTCATGAGTGGGCAAGAGTTGGTGTTGGATTCGAACTCTATGTTGGAGATTTTGAATGAGTCAATTGAGGGATTTAAGGAGTGGATATGGAGGAGATTTTGGTGGAGAAAATCGTGGAGTTTGATAAGGGGTGGAGTTGGTAGAATTTAGGAGTCTATAGGTGCCTATTCGGTTTTGACTTGTGCCGAATTAGTGATTGGAAGCCTAGGAAATTCGGCTAAGGTGTAATTTCCTCTCATTTTTTTTGACAGTTTTGGTCAGTTTTGTTCCGGTTTTGCTCTCTTCTCGGTGGTTTCTCTCCCTTCTGTATATTTTCTCTCTTTTGTTTGTTGGGTAGCCGAATTTTACCTTGACCACTCGGGTATTTTTCTCCTTCTGCATTCTTTTGGGTTTTGCTTCCCTTTCTAACCTTTTTTATGCCATTAGCCAAATCTCTTCTCATCTCTATTCCTTCGATTTTCTTCAAGCGTCCCTTCCCGCGTTGTTAACCGAACACTTTCTAATCTTTCTCCTTATTTCCTTCCTATCGCTCCAATAGTTACTGGTTGCTTCCCTTTTTCTCTTTTGGGTCGCTTCATCTATCTATCTAGTATCCTAATCGAATACTCTCCAACCTATTCTCCACCCCCATTTGTTAACTATTTGCACTTATCGGGTTGTTTGGTTTTGGTCGATGGCTCTCTAATGCTACCAGTGTAACCCCCCTTACCCGTGTCTGACACCGGAACCGGATACGAGGCATTACCATGCTTAACCTTGCTTGAACATGTAATTATGGGTAATAAAATTTCGTTTTGACTTAAAACCTTTCTTTCTTGATCATAACATTCATATTATAGGCTTACAAGGCCTTAAACATTTTCCCGGAAGGTTTCGTAGTTCAATTGGGAACTTTCGCTTTCTTTGAAAATTTTTGTCTAAACAGGGGCCACACGCCCGTGTGGTCCAAGGGACACGCCCGTGTGCCCTTGAGACATGCCCGTGCTCGACACCCGTGGTCGACACTGACTTATTTCACAGGCTAAGCACACGCCCGTGTCTAAAACCTGTGTCCTTTAGATGGCCTAGACACGGCCGTGTCTCCTGCCCGTGGAGCTCTCTGACTATGACGTCACCAAAACCTTAATAACACACGGCCAAGGTGCACGCCCGTGTGATGGCCCGTGTGACGAATTAAATTCTCGTAAATTAGTGCAGGGGACACACGGCCTACCAACATGCCCATAGGGCTAGCCGTGTGTCACACACGGCCTTGACACACACCCGTGTGTCTACCCGTGTGGACTTCTATAGGCTATTTTCCAAGCCTTTTGCCACCCTAAAATGTAAACTCCCTCATGTATTCACCAATTGCGCATATCATAGCAACGTTAATCTATGATTCATCCTTAAATTATCCAACATTCCAACCATAATCATACTCGACAACTTGCATGAACATTCATTTCATTATGCTCATTAACTTTAAAACATGAACTTGACAATTTTGGCCAATTCATCATGACCCTTTTACAAAATGAGTGCAAAACATTGATAACCAACCCTTTTTGGCCCTTAAACATGACATGACACAAAATGGTCAAATCCCTATACATGCCATACTCAAATTGAATTAACTTTACTATACCAAAAGAACGTTTGATAGTGTGTTTCCAAGCTCCGATGTTCCGTGATCCCCGAGCTAACTTGGTGAAACTACAAGGAAAAGGGAAAAGAGAGGGGTAAGCATATAGCTTAGTAAGTTTGCATGAAATTCTAGAGCAACATAATAACTTATACATCTCATTCATAACATGAATCAATAGCAATATAAGCCTCAATGATTGAGCATATTTACTCGTACTTACTCGCACTTAATTACGCTTATTCTTACCCGTCTCATGTCACTATGGTTTCATAACTTGTACTTACTCATGCTACCTGTATCACTTAATTACATGGCTTAGTACATATGCTGACATGAACATAAATTCCAATCATGATCATTCGTATCATGAATGAGACTCAAGATCATCCAAAAATTGGATTTAACTCTATACCGTTTAACATGCTTAACTCTTTTAACCATGAACTAATCAATGTATCGTAAGATATTTAATTTCATGGTGTATGAACTTTGATGCCAACGCCATATCCCGGATATGGTCTCATATGGGATCACCTCTTGATGCCGATGCCATATCCCGGATATGGTCTTATACGAGATAGTATATAGATGTCGAAGCCATATCCCAGATATGGTCTTACATGAGATCATTCTTGGGTGGTGAAGCCATGTCCCAGACATGGTCTTATACGGGACCTTTCTCACCTCATATGAATACATAATTTCATCCTTATTCCGGAACTTAATCAGGGACTTAAATTTAACTTATTCTCATCATTTTCTTATCGAGACTTCATCACTCGATTTTAATAGTAATAACATACATTCCCATAATATTGAACAATTTCAAACTTTGAAGCATTATGAAACTTTAATTTCATACAAACTTACCTTGATTCTCAAAGTGTGCCTCAAAGCTCGATTTAGTCCTCGATTTTGTTCTTGCCTCGGTTTTGAACCGAGCTTCGTGTTTCTTGATCTATAATAATAAATTTCTCTTGTTAAACACATGCATTGACTAAATCAACTCACAATTCATATTTTCGAAAAAATACGATTCTGCCCCTAAACTTTTACATAATTACACTTTTGCCCCTAGGCTCGTAAAATGATTTTCATTCAACTTTCTTATACTTCAAGCCTAGCCGAATCATATTCTCAACTATGGCATCTTTCAATTCCTATTATTTCACTCATGTATGACCATTTTCATAACTTTTACAATTTGGTCCTTACATGCATTTTTCATGAAAATCACTTAGAAAAAGATGTTTATCCTACATCAAACTTTCATATTCTCCCATAAAACATCAAAATACATACAAGTCATACATGGGTAAAGTTTTGAACATAAACCCTAGCTCAAAATATAGCTAGAAATAGCTAAACCGAGCTACGAGGGTTTTAAAAATATGAAAAACTTTAAAAATGGGGCTAGGATGCACTTAATATCAAGCTTGAAAGTTGAACAAACCCTAGCTATGGTGCTCCTTGAAATTTTTCGGCCAAGGGAGGAAGATGGACATGTTTTTGGCCTTGTTTTCCTTTTAATTCTTTTATTTACCAAATGACTAAAATGCCTGTAATGACCCTTTCTTGAGATTTTTCCTTCCCATGTCCATTTTTGTCCATCATCAAATATAATGGTCTAATTGCTAAATAAGGACCTCCAGGAATTTTTATAATTCTATTTCATACTTGAACCTTCTAGAATCTCACATTTTCTATTCTTTGCATGTAACATCCTAAAATTTAGGGGTCTGTAATATTTGTGTAATTGCATGTTATGGTTGCTCTGTGGGTTGTTTGGGTGTGTTTGGGGGTCCTAGGGAGGCTCGGGTTCGAGCCCGAGCCCTGGTGAAATTTTGGTTTTTGGGTACTTTAGTGGGGAGAGCTAGCAGAAGCTGGACTTAAGGAAATTTGTTGGTGTTTTGCTAGCACAAGTGAAGCATGTGGCAAGGTGGTGTGGCGTCAAGGGGAGTGCAAGGAGGTTGGAGGTTCGAATCTCACAAGTGTTATTTTGGTGGCTATTATTTTTTGTTTGGGAGAGGAAGAAGCAGAGTTGAGTTCAAACTCTGCCAGGGTGGTTGAAGAATGAGTCAAATGGTTTGAATGGGAGGTGGAGAGGAAATGTAGGAGGAAATAGGGGAGGAAATTGAGGAAGTGATGGTGTGGGGAGTGTTTGGCCGAATGTGGAGTGTGTGGGAGGAGAATTTTGGTGTAGAGGGGTCACTTAGTAGCATATTCAGTTTTGAGTAGTTAGTGTGCCATTTTTTCTAAAGTGTTCTTTTGTGAGTTTTTGACCTTTTTGCATTTTCGGTGATAGCATTTCGGGACACATTGCTTCAATTTTTTTCTTTGCCGAAACCCCAAGCTTGTTATTCTCTACTCTTTCTTTTTCTCATCTTCTTCAAAACATTTTTCTTTACTTATTAGTGCCTGAACAGTATTGGCCGAATTCTTCCCCAACCCCTTTTTTTCTTCCTATAGCCGAATCTTTTCTACACCTACCCTTTGGGCTTGTGTTCTTCGATTGGTTTTCATTTCATTTTAGCCTCCACAGTCGTACCTTGAGTTCTTTTGGGTTTGCTGCTAGTGCCGAATCTTGTCATTCCATTCGGCTCATCCTTGGTATTAAGGTAATGGTTCTTCTTCTTCCACTTCTTTCGTTCTTTCTTCTCTTGCTTTTGTTTAAGCCGAAACTCTCACCTCTTGGCTAAGCCAAACTTAACCACTCATTTCTACTGTGAACCCCTTTTTTTCTCTTTTGGTTAGGGCCGAATCCTCCAAGGTGCAAACTCAAATTTTGTTTGTTCAATCTGCTTCGTGATTTTCTTCAATTGTTGGTAAGTGGGGGCATGGCCGATTAGGGGTGGAAGTTTCCCTTATCTTATTGAGTTTCTTAAGGCCGAATAGCCTTGCCTTTGTGAACTGGGAACAACGGTATTGACTTATGTTCCTTTGTTAGGGACCCAACTTCGTAATCGAAGGGAGTAATCAAGCGTTCTAACATAGCAAAGAGTTGTCATCGGGGTTGGTAAGTATGGTGGGTCGTTATCAATCTCAATTTTGGGGAGTAGTGTGGATTAAGACTAACCTTTAGCTATTGTGATCTCAGTTTTTTGGGAAGTGCCGAGTATCGCAAACCCATAAACAAGTGTGTAATCTCACACCCTTCTGGATAAATACTTGCAATGTTCTGTGACTCGGCCGAAAGCCGAAAAGTTAAAAAACTGGAAAACGTGACTGCTCGAGCGTGCGAGCGCTCGTAGTGGAAAATTGAGAAGCAAATGTTGGCAGTAAGTCGTTGAGAGTGTCATGAGCGTTCTTGCAAAACTGAGGCTGTAACGATCCAAATCGGGCAGAAACAGGCTGAACGCGCCCAATGGGCTAACCGGCCCACTTGGGCGAAATTGGTGTAAAACTGTCAATGGATAAGTGCAGTTGCAAAATCTAAAATTTTGAGACCGAAACTATGTGTAATGGGCCACACGAGCGTGTGGGCCCATTTGGGCCTGAAATTGATTTTAGGCCCAATAGTTCCGTAAAGACCCAAAAAGGGCCCTGTGTCACTTAAGGCAACAGTAGGCCTTCGAAAAGGCCGTTAGATGATAAAATTATCGAAATACCCCTGAAGGGTAAATTACCAAAATACCTCTGGAGGGTAAATTACCGAAATACCCCTGGAGGGTAAATTACCGTTATACCCTAGATTATGGTTGGTTATCATGTATATGCTTCATTTACACTGTTGTATGTATGATGCATTGCATTTATATTATGTTGCATGGGTTGGGTTAATGATCGGAGGAAGTGTATTCGGTGGCTCGCCACAATCTCGTGTAGTGGCTATGCCACGTATATTCTGTTATTACGGTGGCTCGCCACAAATTTCGTGATTAGCGACATGCGCCATATTGGTGTGTAGGGCTGGGTGGGTTGACTTGGTCCCCACAGATGTGTACGGTTGGTACGGGGGTGTGTAGCGGATGGCTTATTGGGTTGAGCTGCATTACATTATTTGCATTATCATGTTTATAGGGCTAAGGCCCAAATTGTTATCGAATAAGGCTTCAGCCCAGTCTGCTTTCGTATGGGCTCAGGCCCAGTTAATGACCGATTAGGGGATTACACACTGAGTTCTCGTAACTCACCCCTCTGCTTTAACCTTGCAGGTGATCCCCAGCGTTAGAGGATTTGGAGCTGCGGTGGACTCTGTGGTGGCCATACGTCGGAGTATTTTTCACGAACTTTAGTAAATTTCATTTTTGCTTTATTTTAAGATTATTTTAATTTGGGTTTAATATTTTGTAATAAGGCCATTGGACTTTAATTTTTCTTTTAAACTTTCATTTCAGTCATATTCAAACTATAAATGATTAAACTCCGGGTTTTCTTAAAACGTCATTAACTGTTTTCAAAATATCACATTTCCGCCAAATACTAGATCTGATTTCTGCTATAAATAAAGTTTTCGCGAATAACATTAATAACGTTTTTACAAGATAACCTTAAAAGCAGATTTGAATTTCACAATCAACAAAGCTCGAAGTTTCAAAAAGAATACGAACTTTTTAACGAACGCACAACTTTTAAACAACCTCTTTATGTGACATGCTAGATCCAGTCATAACGTCTAGGCCGGGTGTAGGGTGTTACATTTTATGGTATCAGAGTCAGGTTTCAAAACTCGGTTGTGGAATGGGTTCGAAAACATTTTTCAAAATCTGTTTGAAATATGGTTTAGAAAATATATATCTTTATAGGAAGTATGGCACCCCGAGTCTCTGTCACCAAATCCGTAAGTCCTCTTACTTTATCTGGTGATATGATGTGATAATTGTAGAGAGAAAATGTAACACCTCGATTTTGACCCTAATCGGAACAGTAGTTTCGGGACCACAAATCTGAGTTAGTAGAATATTTTAATATTATATTTGGTGTCTATGATCTATAATTGAGCATGTGTTAAAGTTTCGTGAGTTAATTTGTTTGTTTGTGTGTTGAATTTAAGGAAAAGGACTAAATCGTATAAGTGGTAAAAGTAGCCTTTTATTTAATTGAGTGGCGTAATTTATGTGTCTTCCTATATATCTTGCCTTATGTTGTAAATTAGCCATTTAGCATGATAGTGGACGGCATTAGGCATTGATTTTATATTAATATGTTATTTTATATACATATTTTATAAGTTAAAGTTTATATTTTATATTATAAGTTAATAATAAATAAAACATCAAAATAGAAAACCATTATCACTCATCTTGGTGCCGAAAAACACAATAAAAAGAAAGAAAGAAAAGCTCTTAGGTTTCGACTAGCTTGAAGCAAAAATTAAGGTATGATTTGGTTTTAGTTTTTGATAATTTTTACGTTTTTGATATCATTGCTTAGTTTTTAGTAAGCCCATGCTTGAATTTTGGAAATTGATGTGTATTTTGTGAGTTGCCATTGAAGGAAGTTTGTTGTTTTTGTTGTTTGATGATGAAATATTAATTATATGTGTTAGATTAACAAGTTTTGTCTTTGAATTTTCTTTGAATTTTTGATGAAATTGAGAAATTTGGATTAAATGGAAAAAATAAATTTTTTGAAGGACTAAATTGCAAATAAATGAAATGTATGAGCTTGTATAAGGATTATGAACATTCGGCCCTAAAGAAGTGTGGCCAAATTTTGCATATTTTGTGTTTTATGCTATAGGGACTAAATTGCAAAAAGTGTAAAATGTTAGGGGTAAAATTGTAAATTTGCTGATTATGTGTTTTTGAACTAAATTGAATGAAAATATGTTAAATGAGCAAAATTTTTAATTTATTTAGACCAAGAACAAAAAGGATCGGGAGTGGATCGGGGAAAGGCGAAGTTAATCGAATAGTCGGGAAAACAAAGTCCGTTGATACTCGAAGTAAGTTTTTAAGCAATTGAGTTAAGTTGAATTTATTTATTTTATTATAAATTTGTAATTGTGTTTTATTAGAAGTATATATGAACAATGTGAGATAGCCAAATGTAATGTTGGTTGTGGGAGGAATATATATAGCCGAATGTGATGTGGTTTTGGAGATTAATAAGATGATTTGAAAATATATATATGTGTAATTGGGGTTTAAGTTTATATATATACATATGCATATTTTTAAAAGAGTAAAAAATTTGAGTAGTGCACTATGTGTGCGAATGTAAATATCGAGCACTATGTGTGCGAAATCGGTTAATTGGCACTAAGTGTGCGAGTTATCAATAGTAACGGCACTAAGTGTGCGATACGTTAAAAGAATTTGGCACTAAGTGTGCGAATTGTTAATGTGACGGCACTAAGTGTGCGATACGTTACAGAGTTTGGCATTGAATATGCAGGTTTATTGACTCATTAGGAATATCGATATTTGGAAAGATTAAGCGTAATTAAATGAGCAGGTATATGATATTATATCATATATGGATAGTAAGGTAAGTTTTGGTTGATGAAATGGAAACTATGTATTATACGCATCAAATTATGATTTATACAGTTTGAAATGTAAATAAGAAATTTTAGTAGGTAAAATATATATATGTATTTGTTGTGAGATGTGAATTGGATTAAAGATGTGTATGAAAACCATTATTGAATGTGATATATATTCAGCTTAAGGGTCATGAAATGTGAAAACAATTTTCGAATTGAATGAATTAATGCATTGTTATATAATTGCTTATAACTTACTAAGCTATGATAGCTTATTGTGTGTGTTTATTTGTATGGTTTTATAGATTTTGAAGTCTAGCTACGAGCTTGGGGATCATCGTCAAAGTCTATCACACTATCAACTATCTTTGGTACCCTTTTTAGAAGTTGAACTTTTGAAACTGTGGCATGTATAGGTTATATTGCTCTTTTGAGTTCATTATGAATAAGATGTATATAAATGCCATGCGAAAATAGCTATATTTCTATGCTTGGGTTTGATTTGGTTATGCTTGATCATGGTGTTAATGTTTGTGTATGTTCGGCCTTGTTATAAGCTTATTTTGGAAGTTTATTTCATGGTATTTATATATGTGAGTGATGTATTTGGTTTGATTAGCTATTTATTTAGTTAAAGGTTGAAGAATATTTACCATGGTACTTTGCGAAATTGGGTAAGTAGTATCATGGTATGTATGATTAATAATTTGGAGTATGTACCTAGATTTTTATAAAGATATGCATAACTTATAGATAGCTCTTTATTTAAGTTTAAATCATTTTCAATTAGAAGTTGAAATTTACTATGAGATTCGGTTTTAGTATGTGTATTGAATTGACAAATATGAAATGTATTTTTAATAGGTATAATAGGATATGAGTAAATATGTAAATGCCGTGAGAGGTTGAGTATGGTTTTGATGCAATGTTCCTTAGATTTAGATTAATGTATAGGTAATACTTTAGGCATATTTGACATTATGATATGCTATTTTTTAAATTGGATAGATTGAGCTCATGCATTTTGGTTAAGAAATGTATCAATTTGGTTAGATAAATGAGTTGTTCAACTATATGTATGTGAGATAGTTACTATGATAATATTTTGAAATGTTTGGTGCATGTTTGGTAGAATGATTAAGAGCAAATGTGCATATTCGGCTTTTGTAACTAAAATGACCAAATAAATAGTGACTTTTACTTGGTGATATAAATGTATACATATATGCGTGTATTTGGTTGAATAGGGTTAAGCTAAGAGCATAATTGTTTAATCATTCTTCGAAAGTATATCATTATTAACTAAGTATTTGGTTATGATTATTTATATAGTAATTATTTTGCTATGGTTTGTGCTAAGTCTAGTAATGTCCTATAACACTAATTCGGCGACGGATATGGGTTAAGGGTGTTACAATTTGATTGGTATCAGTGCTACGGTTTAGTCGGTTCTCGGACTAACGTAGTGTGTGTGAGTCTAGCTATACATGCCATAATTTTTACTGTGGTAGTGTGATGACTTCTAATCGTGAAATGTATTTTCTTCTTTCGTATAGTAAATGGATCCTGATCCCGAGTGAGCCGTAGCCGATGATGTCGAGAGTTTGGCGCCTGCTCCCGCGCAAAGGACCGCGCCGGTTGAATCTTGACCAGCTACGAGTAACCAAGATGAGGGGGCTAAACAAGCCTTCTTTAGTATAATGAATGATTGGTTCAATCAATACATTTGGACTGATCTAGCTGTTCAACAACCCCCGAACCTTGTTAATCCACCTGTAGTACCTGTGGTACCTCCGATCATTAATTCTGAAAGAATAAATAAGCCTCCGATTGACAGAATCAGAAAACATGGGGCTCAAGAGTTTAGAGCTGAAGCGGATGATGATGCTGAACGAGCTGAATTTTGGCTCGATAATACAGTTCGCATTTTCGATGAACTATCCTGTACACCTGATGAGTGCCTGAAATGTGCTATATCTTTATTACGGGATTCTGCCTACTATTGGTGGAACACTCTCGTATCGGTTGTTCCAAAAGAACGAGTTACTTGGGACTTCTTTCAGACAGAGTTTCGCAAGAAATACATTAGCCAGTGATTCATAGATCTGAAACGCAAGGAATTTCTCGAGCTTAAACAGGGTCGTATGACCGTATCTGAGTATGAACGCAAGTTTGTGAGACTTAGCCAATATGCCCGCGAGTGTGTTTCATCTGAGGCTGCTATGTGTAGAAGATTTGAAGAAGGGTTAAACGAAGATATAAAATTACTGGTTGGTATACTTGAAATAAATGAGTTCGTGGTACTTGTTGAGCGAGCTTGCAAAGCTGAAGAGCTAGGAAAAGAAAAAACGAAAAGCTGAGTTCAAAGCTAGAGACTTTTGTAAGAGATCAGTGAGTAAATTTTCTCAATCAGCCTCAAAGAAGTTTAGAAATGACGGTAGCCGATCTAAGGCTAATACAGGGATCTTTATACGAGAACTACTACTAGTAAGTTCACGAGCCACCTCGGTTGCTAGCATTGGAAATACTCGATCGGATAAACCTGAGTGTCAACATTGTGGTAGACGACATTTTGGTGAATGTTGGGGCAAGTCCAATAACTGAGCTTGCTACAAGTGTGGTTCGCAGGATCACTTCATTCGGGATTGCCCAAAATTAGCTGAGAAGGATAATGCTCAGAGTGCAAGACCGAGTGGTACTGCAGCTAGGGGTAGACCACCTCGAAATATGGGAGGTAGAAGTGGTATTCAGAGAGGGACTTTAGATACAGCTGTTCGATCCGAGGCTCGTGCACCTGCCAAAGCCTATGCCATCCGTGCCTGTGAGGAAGAATCATCTCCAGATGTTATCACTGGTATATTTACTCTTTTTAATACTAGTGTAATTGATTTGATTGATCCTGGTTCAATGTGTGAAGCATTAGTATCCAGTAAGACTCTACCTGTTGAGTCTACTGAGTTTGTGATTTGAGTTTCAAACCCCTTGGGCCGGTGTGTACTAGTTGATAAGGTGTGCAAGAATTGCCCTTTGATGATTCGAGATTCGTGTTTTCCGGCTGATTTGATGTTACTACCATTTGATGAGTTCGATATCATTCTCAGTATGGATTGCTTAACTATGCACGATGCAGTAGTGAATTGTAGACGAAAGACTATTGATCTGCGGTGCCAGAATAATGAGATAATTCGAATTGAATCTGCGGATTTGAATGGGCTACCAACAGTGATATCTTCGATGTTGGCTCGACAGTATTTGAGAAAGGGTTGCGAAGCTTACTTTGCTTATGTGATTGATAGTAAAGTGACCGAAAAGAAGATAGAATATGTACCAGTTGTATGTGAGTATGCGGATGTGTTTCCGGAAGAATTGTCGGGTTTGCCACCTGTTCGGGAAGTAGAGTTTTGTATTGAGTTGGTGCCAGGTACAACTCCGATTTTGATAGCTCTGTATAGAATGGAACCGACTGAATTAAAAGAGTTGAAAGCCCAGTTGCAAGAATTGACAGATAGGGGTTTTGCTCGATCGAGTTTCTCTCCCTAGGGTGCGCCAGTTCTATTTGTGAAAAAGAAAGACGAAACTTTGAGAATATGCATCGACTACCGACAACTCAATAAAGTGACCATAAAGAATAAATATCCATTGCCACGTATTGATGATTTATTTGATCAACTAAAGGGAGCTTCAGTATTTTCGAAGATCGATCTGAGATCAGGTTATTATCAGCTGCAAGTTAGAGACTCAGATGTATCTAAAACTGCTTTCCAGATGAGATATGATCATTACGAGTTCTTGGTGATGCCGTTCGGACTCACTAATGCCCCTGCTGTTTTCATGGATTTGATGAATTGGGTATTCAGACAGTATCTAGGTCGGTTTATGGTTGTGTTTATAGATGACATTCTGATCTATTAGCGTGATGAAACTGAGCATGCCAAACATTTAAGACTTGTGCTACAGATTTTGCGTGATAAGCAGTTGTACGCAAAATTTAGCAAATGTGAGTTTTGGCTAAGTGAAGTTAGTTTTCTGGGGCATGTTATTTCAGCATCAGGTATTCAGGTTGATCCGAATAAAATCTCGACTATACTTGATTGGAAACCCCCGCGAAATGTTTCTGAAGTTCGGAGTTTTCTGGGACTTGCTGGTTACTATAGACACTTTGTGAAAGGGTTTTCAATGATTGCAGCTCCGATGACAAAGCTGTTACAGAAAGATGTTAAATTTGAGTGGTCAGAGATGTGTCAGAAAAGTTTCGATCAGTTGAAAACTCATTTGACCGAAGCTCCAGTGCTTGTTCAGCTAGAGTCGGGTAAAGAGTTCGTTATCTTCAGCGATGCATCCTTAAATGGTTTGGGCTGTGTTTTGATGCAGGAGGGTAAAGTTGTAGCCTACGCTTCGAGACAGTTGAAGCTGCACGAAAAGAACTATCCGATGCACGATCTCGAGTTAGCTGCACTATCTGTTTGGTGAAAAATGCCATGTCTATTCCGACCATAAAATTCTAAAATACTTAATGACTCAGAAGGATCTGAATTTGAGACAACGACGATGGTTGGAATTGTTAAAAGACTACGAGCTCGTGATTGATTATCACCCGAGAAAAGCTAATGTGGTTGCTGATGCTTTAAGCCGAAAATCGCTGTTTGCTTTACGTGCAATGAATGCAGATATAGCTATGACTGCCGATGGTGTGATTATTGCAGAATTGAAAGCGAGACCATTATTCATTCAACAGATTTACGAAGCTCAAATGGTTGATAATGACTTATTAGCAAAAAAGAATCACTTTGTGGTTCAAATCGACTCGAGAATTTCAAAGTTGATGCTGAGGGATGCTTACGATTTAAAAACCGAATATGTGTACCAAAGGATCCTGAGTTGATTCGGATGATTTGTAATGAAGCTCATAACAGTAGATTGTAAATTCACCCGGGAAGCACAAAAATGTATAATGATTTGAAATAGCATTACTGGTGGCATGGTATGAAACGAGATATTTCAGATTTTGTGTCGAAATGTTTTATATGTCAGCAAGTAAAAGCCGAGCATCAGGTGCCATCTGGGTTGCTTCAGCCGATTATGATACCCGAATGGAAATGGGATCGAATTACGATGGATTTTGTATCTGGGTTACTGTTGACGCCGAGCAAGAAAGATGCAATCTGGGTTATTGTTGATAGATTGACGAAGTCGGCTCACTTTGTCCCGGTCCGTACAGATTACTCGCTTGATAAGCTAGCGAAATTGTACATTTCTAAAATTGTACGATTACACGGAGTACCTATTTCTATTGTTTCGGATAGAGATCCGAGATTTACATTGCGATTTTGGAAGAAATTGCAAGATGCAGTAGGTACTAAATTGCATTTTAGCACCGCTTTCCACCCTCAAAAGGATGGTCAATACGAACGTATTATTCAAATACTCGAGGATATGTTGAGATGTTGTGTTCTTGAGTTCGAGGGTACGTGGGATCGATACTTGCGTTTGATTGAATTTGCGTACAATAATAGCTTTCAATCGAGTATCAAAATGGCACCTTATGAAGCTTTGTACGGTCGTAAATGTCGTACACCTTTGTATTGGACCGAACTAAGTGAAAGCAAGATACACGGGGTTGATTTAATCAAAGAGACTGAACAAAAAGTAAAAGTGATCCGTGAAAGTTTGAAAGCAGCGTCAGACCGTCAGAAATCCTATGCAGGTTTGAAACGTAAAGATATAGAATTTCAGATTGGTGACTCAGTATTTTTGAAAGTCTCACCGTGGAAGAAAATATTTAGATTTGGTCGCAATGGAAAGCTGAGTTCGAGATTTATTGGGCCGTACGAGGTTATTGAGCGTATCGGGCCGGTTGCGTACAGGTTGATATGGCCACCTGAGTTAGAAAAGATCCACAATGTTTTCCATGTTTCGATGCTTCGATGATATAGATCCAATCCTTCTCATGTGATTAGTCCATCAGAAATTGAGATTCAGTCTAATTTGACTTATGAGGAAGAACCGATTCGTATTTTGGCTCGGAAGTGAAAGAATTGCGTAATAAGAAAATCTCGTTGGTGAAAGTACTGTGGCATAAGCACGGGGTTGAAGAAGCAACTTGGGAGCTTGAAGATTCGATGAAAGAACGATACCCAAACTTATTCACCGGTAAGATTTTCGAGGACAAAAATCCTTAAGGGGGGAGAGTTGTAACAGCCCGATTTTGACTCTAATCAGAATAGTGGTTTCGGGACCACAAATCAGAGTCAGTAGAATATTTTAATATTATATTTTGTGTCTATGATCTATAATTGAGCATGTGTTAAAGTTTCGTGAGTTAATTTGTTTGTTTGTGTGTTGAATTTAAGGAAAAGGACTAAATCGTATAAGTGGTAAAAGTAGCCTTTTATTTAATTGAGTGGCTTAATTTATGTGTCTTCTTATATATGTGGCCTTATGTTGTAAATTAGCCATTTAGCATGATAGTGGATGGCATTAGGCATTGATTTTATATTAATATATTTTTTATATACATATTTTATAAGTTAAAGTTTATATTTTATATTATAAGTTAATAATAAATAAAACATCAAAATAGAAAACCATTATCACTCATCTTGGTGCCGAAAAACACAATAAAAAGAAAGAAAGAAAAGCTCTTAGGTTTCGGCTAGCTTGAAGCAAAAATTAAGGTATGATTTGGTTTTAGTTTTTGATAATTTTTACGTTTTTGAGATCGTTGCTTAGTGTTTTAGTAAGCCCATGCTTTAATTTTGGAAATTGATGTGTATTTTGTGAGTTTCCATTGAAGGAAGTTTGTTGTTTTTGTTGTTTGATGATGAAATATTAATTATATGTGTTAGACTAAGAAGTTTTGTCTTTGAATTTTTGATGAAATTGAGAAATTTGGATTAAATGGCAAAAATAATTTTTTTGAAGGACTAAATTACAAATAAATGAAATGTATGAGCTTGTATAAGGATTATGAACATTCAGCCCTAAAGAAGTGTGGCCAAATTTTGCATATTTTGTGTTATATGTTATAGGGACTAAATTACAAAAAGTGTAAAATGTCAGGGGTAAAATTGTAAATTTGCTGATTATGTGTTTTTGAACTAAATTGAATGAAAATATGTTAAATAAGCTAAATTTGTAATTTATTTAGACCAATAACAAAAAGGATCGGGAGTGGATCGGGGAAAGGCGAAGTTAATCGAATAGTCGGGAAAACAAAGTCCGTTGATACTCGAAGTAAGTTTTTAAGCAATTGAGTTAAGTTGAATTTATTTATTTTATTATAAATTTGTAATTGTGTTTTATTAGAAGTATATATGAACAATGTGAGATAGCCAAATGTAATGTTGGTTGTGGGAGGAATATATATAGCCGAATGTGATGTGGTTTTGGAGATTAATAAGATGATTTGAAAATATATATATATGTGTAATTGGGGTTTAAGTTTATATATATACATATGCATATTTTTAAAAGAGTAAAAAATTTGAGTAGTGCACTATGTGTGCGAATGTAAATACCGAGCACTATGTATGTGAAATCAATTAATTGGCACTAAGTGTGTGAGTTATTAATAGTAACAGCACTAAGTGTGCGATACGTTACGAGAATTTGGCACTAAGTGTGCGAATTATTAATGTGACGGCACTAAGTGTACGATACGTTACAGAGTTTGGCATTGAATATACGGGTTTATTGACTCATCAGGAATATCGATTTTTGGAAAGATTAAGCGTAATTAAATGAACAGGTATGTGATATTATATCATATATGGATAGTAAGGTAAGTTTTGGTTGATGAAATGGAAACTATGTATTATACACATCAAATTATGATTTATACAGTTTGAAATGTAAATAAGAAATTTTAGTAGGTAAAATATGTATATGTGTATTTGTTGTGAGATGTGAATTGGATTAAAGATGTGTATGAAAACCATTATTGAATGTGATATATATTCGGCTTAAGGGTCATGAAATGTGAAAACAATTTTCGAATTGAATGAATTAATGCATTGTTATATAATTGCTTATAACTTACTAAGCTATGATAGCTTACTGTGTGTGTTTATTTGTATGGTTTTATAGATTTTGAAGTCTAGCTACGAGCTTGGGGATCATCGTCAAAGTCTATCACACTATCAACTATCTTTGGTACCCTTTTTATAAGTTGAACTTTTGAAACTATGGCATGTATAGGCTATATTACTCTTTTGAGTTCATTATGAATAATATGTATATAAATGCCATGCGAAAATGGCTATATTTATATGCTTGGGTTTGATTTGGTTATGCTTGATCATGGTGTTAATGTTTGTGTATGTTCGGCCTTGTTATAAGCTTATTTTGGAAGTTAATTTCATGGTATTTATATATGTGAGTGATGTATTTGGTTTGATTAGCTATTTATTTAGTTAAAGGTTGAAGAATATTTACCATGGTACTTTGCGAAATTGGGTAAGTAGTATCATGATACGTATGATTAATAATTTGGAGTATATACCTAGATTTTTATAAAGATATGCATAACTTATAAATAGCTCTTTATTTAAGTTTAAATCATGTTCAATTAGAAGTTGAAATTGACTATGAGATTCGGTTTTAGTATGTGTATTGAATTGACAAATATGAAATGTATTTTTAATAGGTATAATGGGATATGAGTAAATGTGTAAATGCCGTGAGAGGTTGAGTATGGTTTTGATGCAATGTTCCTTAGATTTAGATTAATGTATAGGTAATACTTTAGGCCTATTCGACATTATGATATGCTATTTTTTAAATTGGATAGATTGAGCTCATGCATTTTGGTTAAGAAATGTATCAATTTTGTTAGATAAATGAGTTGTTCAACTATATGTATGTGAGATAGTTACTATGATAATGTTTTGAAATGTTTGGTGCATGTTTGGTAGAATGATTAAGAGCAAATGTGCATATTCGGCTTTTATAACTAAAATGACAAAATGAATAGTGACTTTTACTTGGTGATATAAATGTATACATATATGCGTGTATTTGGTTGAATAGGGTTAAGCTAAGAGCATAATTGTTTAATCATTCTTCGAAAGTATATCATTATTAACTAAGTATTTGGTTATGATTATTTATATAGTAATTATTTTGCTATGGTTTGTGCTAAGTCTAGTAATGTCTTGTAACCCTAATTTGGCGACGGATATAGGTTAAGGGTGTTACAAAAAACTACTAGAGTTAGTGGTAGTGCACTGAAACTGTTAGCTATAGGAGTTAAGACTATAGAGACTGAAACAGTAGGACATTCGATCCGCGAAAACAACTCTTATACCTGTTTTCCATAAAACACTTGTTAATAAACATTGGAATTATAGACTGATTCATAAAATTCTTAATCAGATTAACTCAATTCAGCAGTATGAGTAACAACGGACGTGGACGAGGTACACGCGGTCGTGGTAGAGGCGGAGGTGCTAGGGCTGGATCCTCAGCATCAGGGCACATGCCTGAAATGGAAGCACCGGCATCGCCAGTGGCAGAAGTGGGGTCTCATGACCGGACTGGAGGGGACGATGCTTTGTCCCAAGCAATGCTACGAGTTTTGGAGCAGGGTTTGGGAGCGAGTGATCGGGTCGATGAGCAGGGGATCCATTTCTAAGTGACTCTGGTCAAACGGGGCCGAAGTTTTTAGGGGCATTTCTAGTGTAGCCCCGAATGTAGGGGAGTACTGGTTAGAGGCGGTGGAACGAATTATGGATGACCTGGACTGGAAGTAGAACAGAAATTGAAGGAGGCAGTGTCTCTACTGCGAGATGAGGCATACCAGTGGTGGCTCACTGTGAGGGAAGGTACACAATCAGATCGTATAACCTGGGACTTCTTTAAAACAGCTTTCTAGGGAAAATATGTCGGGGCTAGTTATGTGGATGCCCAGAGGAAAGAATTTCTGAATTTGGTTCAGGGGAACAAATCCGTAGCAGAGTATGAGGCGGAGTTTCTGCGCTTGAGTCGTTACGCTCGGGGCATAGTCGCGACCGACTATGAGCGCTGTGTGCAGTTTGAGGATGGTCTGCGGGATGAGCTGCGGGTACTGATAGCTCCGCAGAGAGAAAGAGATTTTGCCACTTTGATTGAGAAAGGCAAAGATTGCCGAAGAGGTGAAACGTTTTGAGAGACAAAATCGAGATAAGGAAATGGGCAAGAATAAGAGAGGTTTTGGGTCTTCAAGTTCTTCTGGGGGATTTCAAAAGAGGCCTAGGTTGGATGGGCCAGCTCGAGTTGGGATGCCAGTTGCTATGGGTCGGCTGTAACCCTGTGTGCAGTGTGGGAAAGTACATCCGGGGGAGTTCTGGAGAAGGTCTGGTGGGTGTTTCAGATGTGGGTCTAGGGATCATCAGATAAAGGACTATCCTCGGGAGCCGATTCAGACGCAAGTAGTAGGTCAGAGGTTTATGCAGCCAGGAAGAGGTGGTCAGCAGCCACCGAGAGGTCGTGGTCTGCCCAGAGGGGGAAATGGGTTAGCACGTGGTCGTGGAGCACCAGGTAGAGGTGCCGGTAATGCGAGTAATATAGATGCGAGGCAGCTGGGACTGGTTTATGCTGCTCGACATCTAGACGATGGCGACGCACCTGACGTCATAACCGGTACGTTTCTCATATTTGATGTGCCATTTATAGCTTTAATTGATATTGGATCTACACACTCGTATGTTGCTTGTACTGTGTCTGGAACTCTGGGTATACAATCTGAGTTTGTTGATAGGGGAATGTCAGTAATTAGTCCTTTAGGACAATCTGTAGAGGTGAATAAGCTGTTTAGGAATGTGCCTCTAGAAGTTCAAGGGGTTGTATTTTCGGCAGATTTGATGGAACTACCGTTCGACGAGTTTGATCTTATACTGGGCATGGACTGGTTAGTGAAACACCTTGCGAACTTGGATTGCGCTGCTAAGTGCATGGTATTAAAGACCTCAGGGGGCGAGGAAGTGATTTTGATAGGAGAGAGAAGGGATTATCTGTCCAATGTAATTTCAGCGTTAAGGGCTGAGAAGTTGGTGTGTAAAGGTTGTTATGCGTTCATAGCTTATATCAACACAACTGATGCTGATAGTTTGACGGTTGAGAATGTCAGGACCGTAAAGGAATTTTGGGACGTATTTCTTGAAGAGCTTCTGGGGTTGCCCCCAAATCGCGAGGTCAAATTTGGCATTGAGCTGTTACCGGTAATGGCTCCGGTGTCCATCGCCCCTTATAGGATGGCGTCGAAGGATCTGGTAGAACTAAAGGCTCAGATCCAAGAGCTGTTGGATCGAGGATTTATCAGACCAAGTGTATCTCCGTGGGGAGCGCCGGTATTGTTCATGAAGAAGAAGGATGGGTCAATTCGTATGTGCATTGACTATCGTCAATTGAACAAGCTAACTGTTAAGAACAAATACCCGCTACCAAAGATTGACAATCTGTTCGATCAGCTACAAAGAGCTTCGGTTTTCTCAAAAATAGATTTAAGATCGGGATATCATCATCTAAGGCTCAAGAAGGCAGATATACACAAGACTGCATTTCGAACTTGTTATGGGCATTACGAGTTTTTGGTCATGCCGTTTGGATTAACGAATGCACCAGCTGCTTTTATGGATATGATGAATCGGGTTTTCCAACCCTATCTAGACCGGTTCGTGGTGGTATTCATAGATGACATCTTGGTGTATTCAAGAACTGAGGAGGAGCATGATTCACATTTTCGGGTTGTGCTGCAGATATTGAGAGAAAAGCAACTTTACGCCAAATTCAATAAGTGCGAGTTTTGGCTGAAGGAAGTGACATTTTTGGGGCATGTTGTGTCTACCGAGGGGATTAGGGTTGATCCTCGGAAAGTTGAAGCTGTATTGGATTGGAAGCCACCGAAGTCAGTATCAGAGATTCAAAGCTTTTTGGGTTTGGCCGGGTACTACAGGCGGTTTGCCGAGGGGTTTTCTTTAATTGCCGCACCTCTAACTAAATTGCTGCGTAAGGGGGTACTATTTGTGTGGACAGATAGGCAGCAAAAGAGTTTTGAGAGACTGAAAAAGATTCTAACTGAAGCACCGATTTTGATTCAGCCTGAGGCTGGGAGAGAATTCGTTGTCTACTGTGATGCGTCGCACACAGGTTTGGGTTGTGTGCTGAGGCAAGAGGGGAAGGTAGTGGCGTATGCATCTCGTCTACTAAGGCCACATAAGGTGAACTATCCCACTCACGACTTGGAACTAGCTGCAGTGGTGTTCGCGCTAAAGATATGGAGACATTACCTGTATGGAGAAAAGTCGATTATTTACACTGACCATAAGAGTCTGAAGTATCTTCTTACTCAAAAGGAGTTGAATCTCAGGTAGCGAAGGTGGATAGAGTTGCTAAAGGGCTACGACTGCTCAATTGAGTATCATCCGAGCAAAGCCAATGTGGTGGCAGATGCACTAAGTCGGAAGGTGGTATCTGATTTGAGAGCAATGTTTGCTCATCTCAGCCTTTATGAGGATGGTAGTTTATTAGCAGAACTTCAGGTGAAACCAACTTGGGTTAATCAAATTAAGGAGAAGCAGATATTGGATGAGTCGTTAGATTCTCGTTTTCAGCAAGTGAAAAGTGGGGAGATGGTGGATTTTGAGACTTGGACGGAAGGGCAAGTTGAGCCCCAGGTTCATCGGGCCTTATCGGGTAGTGAAACGTGTGGGACCAGTCGCTTATCAGCTTGAGTTGCCCCCGGAGTTGAATCGGATACATGATGTATTCCATGCTTCAATGCTGAGGCGCTACCATTCTGATCCTTCTCATGTAGTGCCAGTGGAGGAAATCGAAGTGAGGTTTATCTGACATTCGAAGAAGAACCGATACAGATTTTGGATCGCGAGGTGAAAGTACTGAGGAGGAAATTTGTTCCATTAGTCAAGGTATTGTGGCGTAACCATGGTTCAGAGGAAGCCACGTGGGAGCCGGAGGAGGCAATACGACAGCAATATTCTCACCTCTTTTGATCAGGTAAATTTCGAGGCCAAAATTTCTTTAAGGGGGTAGAACTGTAACATCCTAAAATTTAGGGGTCTGTAATATTTGTGTAATTGCATTTTATGGTTGCTCTGCGGGTTGTTTGGGTGTATTTGGGGGTCCTAGAGAGGCTCGGGTTCGAGTCCAAGCCCTGGTGAAATTTTGGTTTTTGGGCCCTTTAGTGGGGAGAGCTAGCAGAAGCTGGACTTAAGGAAATTTGTTGGTTTTTTGCTAGCACAAGTGGAGCATGTGGCAAGGTGGTGTGGCGTCAAGGGGAGTGTAAGGAGGTTGGAGGTTCGAATCTCACAAGTGTTATTTTGGTGGCTATTATTTTGTGTTTGGGAGAGGAAGAAGCAGAGTTGAGTTCAAACTCTGCCAGGGTGGTTGAAGAATGAGTCAAATGGTTTGAATGGGAGGTGGAGAGGAAATGTGGGAGGAAATTGGGAAGAAAATCGTGGAAGTGATGGTGTGGGGAGTGTTTGGCCGAATGTGGAGTGTATGGGAGGAGAATTTCGGTGTAGAGGGGTCGCTTAGTAGCATATCCGGTTTTGAGTAGTTAGTGTGCCGTTTTTTCTAAAGTGTTCTTTTGTGAGTTTTTGACCTTTTTGCATTTTTAGTGATAGCATTTCGGGACACATTGCTTCAATTTTTTCTTTGCCGAAACCCCAAGCTTGTTATTCTCTATTCTTTCTTTTTCTTATCTTGTTCAAAACATTTTTTCTTTACTTATTAGTGCCTTAACAGTATTGGCCGAATTCTTCCCCAACCCCTTTTTCTTCCTATAGCCGAATCTTTTCTACACCTAACATTTGGGCGATTGGTTTTCATTTCGTTTTAGCCTCCATAGTCGTACCTTGAGTTCTTTTGGGTTTGCTGCTAGTGCTGAATCTTGTCATTCCATTCTGCTTATCCTTGGTATTAAGGTAATGGTTCTTCTTCTTCCACTTCTTCCGTTCTTTCTTCTCTTGATTTTGTTTAAGCCGAAACTCTCACCTCTTGGCTAAGCCGAACTTAACCACTCGTTTCTACTGTGAACCCCTTTTGTTCTCTTTTGGTTAGGGCCGAATCCTCCAAGGTGCAAACTCAAATTTTGTTTGTTCAATCCGCTTCATGATTTTCTTCAATTGTTGGTAAGTGGGGCATGGCCGATTAGGGGTGGAAGTTTCCCTTATCTTGCTGAGTTTCTTAAGGCCGAATAGCCTTGTCTTTGTGAACTGGGAACAACGGTATTGACTTATGTTCCTTTGTTAGGGACCTAACTTCGTAATCAAAGGGAGTAATCAAGCGTTTTAGCATAGCAAGAAGTTGTCGTCGGGGTTGGTAAGTATGGTGGGTCGTTATCAATCTCAATTTTGGGGAGTAGTGTGGATTAAGACTAATCGTTAGCTATTGTGATCTTAGTTGTTTGGGAAGTGCCGAGTACCGCAAACCCGTAAACAGGTGTGTAATCTCACACCCTTCTGGATAAATGCTTGCAATGTTCTGTGACTTAGCCGAAAGCCGAAAAGCCAGAAAACCTGCAAACGTGACTGCTCGAGTGTGCGAGCACTAGTAGTGGAAAATCGAGATGCAAATGTTGGCGGTAAGTCGTTGAAAGTGTCACGAGCGCTCTTGCGAAACTGAGGCTGTAACGATCCAAATCGGGCCGAAACGGGCTGAACGGGCCCAATGGGCTAACCGGTGCACTTGGGCGAAATTGGTGTAAAACTGTCAATGGATAAGTGCAGTTGCAAAATCTGAAAATCTGAGACCGAAGCTACGTGTAATGGGCCACACGAGCGTGTAGGCCCATTTTTCAGGCCCAATAGTTCCGTAGAGACCCAAAAAGGGCCCTGTGTCGCTCAAGGCGACAGTAGGCCTTCGGAAAGGTTGTTAGATGATAAAATTACCGAAATACCCCGGGAGGGTAAATTATCGAAATACCCCTAGAGGGTAAATTACCGAAATACCCCTGGAGGGTAAATGACCGTTATACCCTAGATTATGGTTGGTTGTCATGTATATGCTTCATTTACACTGTTGTATGTATGATGCATTGCATTTATATTATGTTGCATGGGTTGGGTTGATGATCGGAGGAAGTGTATTCTGGTGGCTCTGCCACAATCTTTGTAGTGGCTATGCCACGTATATTCTGTTATTCTGGTGGCTCCGCCACAAATTCCGCATGATTAGCGACTTATGTCCGCCATATTGGTGTGTAGGGCTGGGTGGGTTGACTTGGTCCCCACAGATGTGTAGGGTTGGTACGGGGGTGTGTAGCGGATGGATTATTGGGTTGGGCTGCATTACATTATTTTCATTATCATGTTTATAGGGCTAAGACCCAAATTGTTATCGAATAGGGCTTCGGCCCAGTCTGTTTCTGTATGGGCTCGGGCCCAGTTAATTACCGATTAGGGGATTACACACTGAGTTCTCGTAACTCACCCCTCTGCTTTAACCTTGCAGGTGATCCCCAGCGTTAGAGGATTTGGAGCTACGGTGGACTCTGTGGTGGCCATACGTCAGAGTATTTCTCACGAACTTTAGTAAATTTCGTTTTTGCTTTATTTTAAGATTTTTTTAATTTGGGTTTAATATTTTGTAATAAGGCCATTGGACTTTAATTTTTCTTTTAAACTTTCATTTCAGTTATATTCAAACTATAAATGATTAAACTCCGGGTTTTCTTAAAATGTCATTAACTGTTTTCAAAATATCACATTTCCGCTAATTACTAGATCTGATTTCTACTATAAACAAAGTTTTCGCGAATAACATTAATAACGTTTTTACAAGATAACCTTAAAAGCATATTCGAATTTCACAATCAACAAAGCTCGAGTTTCAAAAAGAATACGAACTTTTTAACGAACGCGCAGCTTTTAAGCAACCTCTTTATGTGACATGCTAGATCCGGTCATAACATCTATGCCGGGTGTAGGGTGTTACATTGCAATTTAGTCCTAATGGACAATTTATTCACTAATTAATAAAATTTCTTCATGAGATTTTCACACAATCATGCAAATACCTCATAAGCCTTGTAAAATCATTTAAACACATATTTTTACTTCGGATTTGTGGTCTCGCACCACTATTCTTACTAGCCCCTAAGTCGGGCTATTACAACCAGTGGTGTATTCGGTTTCCGACGGGTGAAGAAGTGTGGGAGGTATTCAAGTCGTCAAACCCCTTTTCTCCCATTATTCAATTAAGGTAAAACGTTACCTTACTCTTGGGTAAGCCGAATATTCCACTGATTTTGTAAGTTAATGTTTGTGGTTTTTAACCACATCTATAATCCATCCTATCTGACAAGATCTATCCTTATGCAGTTAATTGGCAAGGAGCATCCGTTAATTCTAGTCAGCGATTTTAGAATAATAAGCCAGGTCACTATCAACCAAGGTTGGTTTGGGGATTTGATGTTGTGAATCTTATCGATTGGAAGGCTAACTGTGTGCCTTATTGAAATGTAGGTTTTGGGCTCGTGAGCGGCTCACTTGATTTCATAAATAGGTGTGTAACTTTATGCTCTGTTAATGATCGACTGAAAAGCCGAAAGTGTGTATTAGTACCGTAATTGCTAATCGCTCAAAAGCCGATAGAGTGTGAATGTTTTTCGCACGGTGTTAGCGGTAGTGGCAAATTATGGATTGCCGAAAAGCTGAAAAGCCGAAGGATTGGGCTTTTGGGCCACATGAGCGTGCAAACGCCCATGTGATCAACCGAGCTCACGAAACGTGGGCGTACGACGAGGAAGGCCGCCATGAGCGATCTCATGGGCTTGGGCCGAAATGGGTCATATGGGCCCAATGGGCCCGTGGGCTCGCATGGGTAAACTTCACTGTTAGGTGGGACGTAGATAGACTTGTCATGTCGCGCACATGACTTAGGTAGTTCTGGGCCTCGTTGGGCCGAAATGGGCTGTGTGGGCCCAGTGGGCTTGTGGGCCCACACGGATAAAATGTATGTGATGTGGTAAGTGCTGTTTGGACTGTGACATGAGCATAACTGTGGTTGTTTCTGGGCTAAATGGGCCACACGAGTGTGTGTGGGCCCACTTAGGCCGAGTAATGGGCCTTAGGCCTATTTACACCGTTGTGATTGTTTAGGTTACTTAAGTCGCTCGAGGCGACGGTGGACCTTCTGTTGGGTTGCTGAGACCTCGATTTGTAAAATTACTGAAATACCCTGACTTGTAAAATTACCGAAATACCCCCAGTTTGTAAAATTACTGAAATACCCTCAATTTGTAAAATTACTGAAATACCATCGAGTTGTAAAATTACCGAAGTACCCCCGATTTGTAAAATTAGCGAAATACCCCCGATTTGTAAAATTATCGAAATACCCCCAATTTGTAAAATTACCGAAATACCCTAACTTGTAAAATTACCAAAATACCCCTAATTTTTTAAATTACTGAAATACCCCTGATTTGTAAAATTACCGAAATACCCCTGAAGGGTAGGATTACCGAAATACCCCTATAGGGTAAAATGAATATTTTGCCCTTGTGGGTAAATGACTGACTTAGACTATGAATTTGACTGATTTGACTATGATCGTATGACTGTGTTTCAACTGACTTGACTATGGTCGTGTGATTGATATGCTTGTAATATATGTTTAAATGATTGTTACTGAGCATGGCCAGTTTGCATACACTGTAATGATTGAGCATGACATACACAACATATTGCATGGGGTTGGGACATTGATACGGAGGAAGTTCTGATAGGGTCGCACAGGTCGCATGAGACGACTGTGGGTCCAGTATTGATCTGTAAGGTCGCACGGGTCGCATGACGACTGTGGACCAACGGACGGCTTAAAGCCGCGTAAATCTGATTATGGCTTTGTGCCAACCTAAATATGGCTCTGTACTATCTTGATTGTGGCTTTGTGCCAATCGTATTTACCCGTGGCTATGTGCCTAACATATATATCGATGACTCTGTGTTGATCATATTTACCCAAGGCTGTGTGCCGATTATATTACCGTCGCTGATGGCTATGTGCCAAACATAATACAATTACTAATAGCTTTGTGCCAATTATAATACCGCTACTGAAGGCTTTGAGCCGCATATATATATACTAGCAGCTTTGTTGCGATTTCGATTAGGGCCGCAACCGGTGCTAACATTGGGAGTGTAGGGATGGCGTGGGTGATTTATTCCCCGCAGGTAGTGTAAGGTTGGACAGAGGCAAGTTCAGGGTTGGATGGGATGGGTTAGCATGCATCACACATTATGCATATGGAATTAATTCGGATATGGGCTAGGCCCAACTGTTACTGATATGGCAAATGGGCTAGGCCTAATTGATTCTGATAAGGCCTGAGACCCAAGTGAAATTGTACTGGGCTTAGACCAACACACACTGTTTTGTTACTGTATTGGGCTCCGGCCCATTGATTCCCAGATCGCCTGCATTTTACTAAGCTGTTTTAGTTAGAGGGGATTACACACCGAGTTTTCGCAAACTCACCCCGTTTTTAACTGTGCAGGTAATCCCCAGCATTAGGAGGATCGGTGCTGCGAGGTACTAAGAAGGCCACACACTGCTTATGTTTTCCGTTTTGATTACTTACAATCAAGTATTTTGATTTGGGTTATAATAAGGCCTCTTTCAGTTGTTGGATTTTAACTTTGGGTTTTTATTTACTTTGAATTATATCCGTTAGAAGTAAATCACGGTTTTCCAAAATGTTAACTATTTTTTTTAAACAACACTATGTTTTCGCAACCTTTTCGAAATGGTTTCGCGACTTAATCTTTTTCGTAAATTGGTTACTCTCAAAATTAGCTTCCGCAACTAAAAAGATATTTTGGGAATAAAATTAATAATTTTTTTTAATGTACCACGTTTTAAAAATAAACTAACGTAACTGGGATTTTACTTGAGCTTTTAAGCAAGAAGGGTTTTCAGTGAAAACATGGTTTTCGAAAAACACTTCAACGTGACACGCCAGATTCGGGCCTAACTTCTAGGCCGGGTTTGGGGCGTTACATGAGATTTCACAAATATTTTTTATGATCCCGGTTTAGTCACGACTCGATTCTAATATGTATTTTGGGCCTCGAGGACCCATATAAGGGATATTATGATTGATTGTGATTGATTTTCAGAAATAAATAGTAAATGACATAAATTAATTGTAATTGAACTGTAAACTCCGGTAATGCTCTGTTACCCTGTTTCGACGATGGGTACGGGTTAGGGATGTTATAGGTGCACCCTAGGGGGATGGTTGAATAAAACCTCTGTCTAATAATTCTTGCAACTGTGCTTTTAGTTCTTTCAATTCATCTGGTGCCATTCGATATGGTGCGATTGATATAGAAGCAGTCCTAGGCATCAAATCAATTACAAATTCAACTTCATGTTCCAGCGGCAATCTCGGTAACACCTCAGGGAACACATCTATAAACTCATTCACAATCGATACTTGATCAAGCTTTGACTCCAGGTCTCGAGTATCATTTATATAGGCCAAAAATGCCTCACAACCTCTGCGAATCAATTTATGTGCTGAAATAGAAAAATAACTCTGGTAACACTATTTGATCTGTCTGACTCAACTGTAATCATTTCATCCATCTGACATCTCAAATCAATCCGCTTCAGTCTATAGTTTACCATAGCGTCATGTAACGTCAACCAATCCATTCCCAAAATAATATCAAATTCACGAAAGGGTAAACAACATCAAATCACCAGGAAAGTCACAGCCCTAAATTTTCAGTGGACACTTCCAACATATTAAATTAACTGACACACTCTAACCTAGTGCATTAGTAACTTGAACATCAAACTCAGTTGACTCAACAGGTAAATTCTTATATGTTATTAATGTCGTGCAAATATATGTATGGGTTGACCTAGGGTCAATTAGTGCATGCACAGTAACATAAAAGAGATAGAATGTACCAGCAATAACATCAGGTGTAGTAGCTTCCTCTCTGGCTCGGATAGCGTATGCTCGCGCAGGTGCTCTAAATTCAAATCTAACAACTGTATCTTTAGTCCCACTGCAATTTGCTCTAGTATTACTACTATGGCAAGGACGTCTACTTTTCTAAGGTGTAAACAACTGCTTTTCATTCTTTTCTTCATTATCACCCACTAATCTCGAACAATTCTACACAAAATGATCTATCACACCACATTTGTAACATGCACCTATTCTGCTCATGCATTCACCAACATGTGGTTTCCTACAATGCTCACACACCAGTCTAAGAGCATTACGAACACTTCCCACACTATCAGTAGGTTTAACCTGAGATTTCGATTCATGTTGTCTCGACGTGTTTTTACTTGAGAACCCAGATGGTGAAGTAACAGAATTAGAATCTTCTTTTGATTTCTTTGTCGGTGATGCAAAAAATGACCTAGAAAAGCTTCTTATTCCAAATTCGTGAGCCTTTTTTTTTTGCATCATGTGATTATAGACTTCTTCCATCTTTTAAGCATGATCTGACAAAACAATGAACTCCCAAATTTTTGTACCTCTAATCAACATTTTGATTTCATTATTAATCCATCTTCAAAACAGATGCACATTTCTTCCTCATTTGACACAATATGACGAGCATATTTGTTGAGATGTACAAACTCTCTTTCATACTTGACTACCAACTTGTTACCTAGCTTCAATTCAATAAATTATTTCTTTATTCGGTCCAGGTATCATTTGCTGACTTACTTCTTTTTAAAATCTATTTTAAAGAAATCCCTGTTGATGTTATCTCTCATACCACTGCTGTTAACATTGACCACCAACTACAAGCTTCGTCTTTAAGTAAATATACAACACTTCGAAGATAATCATTAGGAGAACAAGACATTTCATTGAATACTCGATGAATATTTTCAAGCCAATACTCAGCTTTAGCTGGATCATCTTCCGTTCTACACTGAAATTCATCAGCACCACATTTTTTGACTTTATGAACAAGAATCTGTCGACTTGTTTCAGTTTTTGTGGAGATGGAGGTACAACACAGGGTGGAGGTTGTTGAGCCACAGCGTTGGTTCACATGAATTCCGTGAACCACAAACCCATTAAACCAAAGAAGATATTTTTAAATTTATTTTTAATCATTTGTGGAATTGGTAAACTACAACTTGCTTCTTGTTCATCAGTCGGAACATTACTATTCACTTCATCAGTGTTAGCAAGATCAGATTTTGTAGAAATCTCTTAAAACTAAAAGAGAAATAAGGGTTAGCTCGGATCAATCAATATCAAACTATTACAGGTTTATATGGCATGTAATTTCTAAACTTTAACATACTACGTTTAGTCCAAGAATTGACTAAAGTATAGCTCTGATACCACTAAATGTAACACCCCTTACTCAGCCCGGCCATCGGACCCGAGCAAAGAGATGCTACAACTAAATTCAACAAGTCGATAAATACTTTATTAAATAAAAACTTTATTATTTATAAAGTAAAACACATAATCGGACATATTAAGAATTTAAACTCTACAAGGATCTAATTGTGAAATCCAACCTCCAATATGCATTGATTTACAAAAAAAAAGTTTTAAAGGTACTAGTAAAAATCAATAGTTGGTATCGATACTAAATCGATACCTTTTTGAAAATGGATACCAAAATTGAATATTGTTTTCTTTACAAAATAGGGTTATCAATAGTTATTTTAAGGTATCGATATTTTATGAAAAAGTCTCAATATTCAAACAAAATTCTGTTTATTTTAAAATTGTTCATATGGTCAAGTATCGATACCAAATACCAAAGTATCAATACTTTACATTCAAAATGGTAAAATATCATCTTTAAAAGTTCATTTCATGCCAAATTTTCCTATCACACAAAAGAAACTATTGTTACCTATTCAAACACTTAAAAATCTAATCAATGTGCCCTCATTGACACCACAATTCAATATCCAAAACTAAAATCACATTTTTTACCAATTTAAGTTCAATTCAAAGTTATCAAATACTTATAATATTTCATGTCAAATATACTAATATCATTCATACCATTCAAAACCATTGTATCATATTTCAATTACTTCCTTGAGACTTATACAAAATAGCCACAATCAAGTTCACAAGTAACCTATTTACACCAAAGAAAAAAGCACATATACAAGCAAGTTAAAAAAACTTTACATTAAGCTAAAGATAGCATATGAGGTAAGTATCTAATCATATATAAACACACCTATTACATACCATATAACCCCAAAGAAAACATTCAAAAACTACCAAAAGATCTTTGGATAGTGTGATTTCTTCGAGTTGATCCGACTGCCCAATTTCCACAAAATGTAATCTACAAGAAAATAGAAGAAATAATACAAGTAAGCTTTACTAGAGCTTAGTAAGTTCAAAGGTCAAAAATGATAAACTTATCGTATAAATATATATAATTCACACATTATCATTTTATAAACTATGATCCTGTCAATCACAACCATTCAACAGGTGAGTCTTAATAGCAATACACTTACTGAATAACCTATTTAATAATACCAGATCATTCAATATCAACTTAAGTTAATCTATCAGGAATTCATACAATCACTTAAAAATTTGCCCGATGAACAATATAACGAATCTGGATACACAGTTAACCATCCAAAACACACCAGAATGCTCAAGTGAGCGTAACCAATCGAGAACACACATGGGCACGAAGTACCTAGCCCGTAGGCTAACATCCCTTCGAAACAGACTTGGGCACCAAGTGCCATGCCCGAAGGCTTTACATCCACCCCTGGTAACACACCAGAATCACTATAATATAACTTGAAAGTCTGCAACAAATGCTGAACTTCAGTATGTTCAGTGAACAGTAACGAATCAATAATTATTCTCTCAACACAATCAAACTCGTACAGCACACATTAAAACCTATTGGCACGCCAATTGTATCATATCCTACGTTTATCGGCTCAGTATGACATCAAATAATAATGTTCAAGTCAATTAATTTCTCGAAATACATCAATATATTTCAATTTAATTATATCAAAATGTTCAATTCATAGTTAATATAACATTTAATTTAATACAAAACTAAATTGTACAAACTTACCTGGGTTAAACTACAAAGACAATGAGAGTTCAAGGACTACTCAGTAACTTTCCTTTTTCCTTGGTTATCTATTTCTTCTTCATCTATAAAATGGTTTATTTCAATTTATTAGCTTCAATTTCATATAACATTCAATTTAATGCAATTGATTTCCTATTTACAAATTTTCACATTTTCCCCACTCTTTTACATGAAATTCAATTTAGTCCTCAATATTAAAACGAGCCTATTTTCACAATTAGTTCCTAAACTCATGTGTGAATTCATTTACATCTTTAAACAATTCACACATGCAAAATTTTTCAAGATAAACATGTCTATTTTAACTTATTCTCAATTTAACCCTTAAACTTGAAAACTATACAAATTTACTTTACAAAGTAACTTTATTTAACACCCAATCATAATATTCTTCAATTAAGCTTCAAAAACCTATAATATTCATCAATGGTATCTTCCAAAACATTTAATAATTTAACAAATTAATTCTCGAGTTAGTTTGATTAAGCTAAAACGGTATCAAAAAACATAAAATTCATGAAAAACTGATGAAAATACACCTACATGCATAGACATTAAAGGACCGAAAATTCAAGCTTCAACTATGGCTATTATCCACTCCAATTTCGGCAAAGAACTAAAAAGATGATAATTTTATTTGTTTTTATGCCTTTCTAATGTTTTTGATGCCTAATTACTTATTTACCCTTATAATATAACTTAATAATTAACCAAACTTAGCCCATATTTGTCCACTAATTTCCTATATGGTTTATTTACCATTCAACTCCATTCATTCACATTTTATTAACTACTTAATACAATTAACTAATAATACTAACTTTTTTCAATTTTACTAGCCCTATTTACTTAATTAACTATTTAAACATCAAAATTTCTTGACCAAATTTTAATACAACATTAATGACCTTTTAAATATTAAATAATTAATATTTACGAACTGACATGTCAGAATTGTAGCCCCGAAACTACTGTTTCTGACACCACTGGCAAACGGGTTGTTACAACGAGCATGAAGATACGCGGATCGAGTATGCAAATATTACCTCACTTGTGTCAACTTATCCATATACTTCATTAAGGAAAGATAGATGTGCTTCATATGACATTCATTCCAATAGTTTCAAGGAAAGTCTAACTATGTGGATTCTTAGTATTCAACACCATTTGGTAAAGATCAAGCTCGATTTGTGAGACAAAAAGAAATTGAAAGAAAAGAAAAAGAAGAATTATTGATAAAAGAGAATGAAAGAAAAATAAGAAAGCTTGAGAGGAGAAGAAAAGAAATAGAAAAGGAAAAGGAAGTTGTGAGAAAAGAGATCGAAATAAAAAGAGAGTGTGGGGAGGAAAAGGAGATTGAAAAAGAGTGCAAGAGAAAAAAAAAGTGAAATTAAAGAAGAGACTGAAAAAGGGGAGAGCTCAAACAAAAGTGAGGAATGTTTAAACTAATCAACATGTAAGTTTGCCTCATTTTGTCTTTTCATTTCAGGTTTTTAAAGATCAAATGGTGGAGTTCTAACTCCATTACTTTCCCAATGAAAGGTGATTCCGCATTTGGGAGAGAGGTAAGTTGGAAATTGCAAACAGTCTTCAAATTTCGAAAGGTAAGCATGTAACACCCTATACCCGGCCTGGTCGCCAAGCCCGAATATCAGGATGCCACACCACCGTCTCATGTCATACTCATAGCAAATTGTCACATTATTAACAAATATCCTCTTTACCAGTGATCTTATAAAGTTTTAGTTAAACATATATCAATTATCATTAGAACATGTCAAACTGTAACAGCCCGGTTTAGACCCTAGTCGGAATAGTGGTTTCGAGACCAAAAATCCGAGGTTAGAAAAAAATATTTTAATATTATTTCTGGTGTTTACAGTATGTGATTAAGCATGTGTGAAAATTCTGTGTGAAAATTTTATCGTTCGTGTGCTGAATTGTGAAAGAGGACTTAATCGCATAAAATGCAAAAGCTGTGTGCTAATTGTTAAAGTGCTTAATTGTCATGGCTTATTAAGGGAAAGGTCCTTATGTTGTTATTAAACCATTAGATAGTTAATGGATGATAATGGCATGGCATTTGGTGTTATTATTAAAATTCATTAAGGTTAAAATTGTAAAATGGTTAATAATGTTAATATTAATAAAACAAAACAAAAAAATTAGCTCCATTATCATCATCCATTGTCGAAATTACTAAGGAAAAGAAAAGAAAAAGAGTTTAAGGGTTTCAGCTAGCATATAGCTCAATCAAGGTACGTTTTGAGCTCAGTTTTTAGTTATTTTTACGTTTTTGTGATCGTTGCTTTGTACTCTAGCTAGCCCATTCCCTAATTTTTGAATTTTTTGGTGATTTTGTAAGATTCCATTGATGAATGTTTGAGCTTTGTGATAGTTGATGATGATTAATGAATAATTGTTGATAGATTTTAATGTTTTGTAAAGTGATTTTTGACAAAAATGTTAAAAATGGACTAAATTGTGAAAATGATAAATTTAAGGACTAGAATGTGAAATAAATGAAATATGGGGGCTTATATGAGCTAGGGGAAAATTTGGCTAGGCATGTGTATATAGAAATTATGTGTATTTTGTGATTTTACGAAATAGGGACTAAAATGTCAAAATGTAAAAATGTGAGGGTTAAAATGTAAAATGCTTTAACTATGTGTTGTGGATTGTTTTGGATGAAAATGTGATTGAATGAGTTGAGTTTAATATTATATAGATCAAGAAAAGAGAGATTCGGATCGAGATCGAGGCAAAGACAAAGTGCTCGATTGATCGACTAGTGTCATTAATCCTACGTCCGAGGTAAGTTCGTGTATAATACGAATTATCTAAATCATATTCATGTGTTATGAAATGAATGAATATGTGGTTGATGAATTAGTAATGCTATATGTGGATTTGAGAGGTGTGGCACTAAGTGTGCGAAATAGAATTGATACAGTGTGAACGGCACTGTGTGTGCGAAATAAAGAAAGTATCAACTATATTGATTGGCACTGTGTGTGCGATATCGAGTTAAATTCGGCTTAATGTATAGGCACTAAGTGTGCGATGATATTAAAGTTTCGGCTAAGGAAATGGCATTAAGTGTGCGAGTAAATCAAATGATTAATAAAGATTGGACGAAATGTGGTATTGAGTATTGAGTAGCAAAAGTGATCGTTAACTAAGTGTTGGCACAGGTATGTACGGAACCTATGTGGTTGATGATATCGTATATGGATAAATGGATGATTATGTGAGTAATGACTATAATTGAGATTGTATATCATTGTGAATTGAACCATGTGTTAGTTTATTTTGTATATTGAATTCAAATGGTTAATTTAAATGTATTATATGACGAACTTACTATGCTTTTAAGCTTACTGTGTGCAGTGTTTCTTTGTTTTACAGTGTCATTAAAGTTAGCTCGGATTCGGGGATCATCAGCGACTCAATCACACTATCGGCCATCTATTTTGGTACTTTTGGAAGTTTTATATTTGGTATATGGCATGTATAGGCTAGTGATTATGGTATGTTTTGAAGTGTATAAATCTTGCCATGTGATATGGCTTGATAGTTTAATGATTTTGGTATATGCTTTGGGTATGTGTAAAGGTTGGTTAATATGTGTATGTGTGTTCTATGTGAATGATCATTTTGGCTTAAATTAGTAAAATGGAAACGGTATGTTTCATGTTTAGATTTGGTAAGGATTGAATAATGAATGGATGATATGATTTGGATGTGAAGTTGATACTTTGGGTTGATAAGTTGAGTTGAAGTTGTATAGGGAAATGAATGATGATGATAAGAGTTTAAGCTATGCCATGTTTTAGTATGTTTGAATGCATTTGGGGTATGAAATTATATGGTTTGATGTTTGTAGGTGTGACCAAAAGTGTGGGTGGCAAATTGGCCTTACAAATGGCCTATATTTGCCCACACGGTTGAGCACACGGGCGTGTGGCTCGACCGTGTCTCATAAGTTTGCAAATCGAAACAAGTCAGACTCGCACACGGGCTGGACACACGGGCGTGTGACTGGCCGTGTGAAATAAGTCAGTGTTGACTATAGGCTAAGCACACGGGCGTGTCTTCGGCCGTGTGGATAAGTCAGTATGTATGCCCTGTTTTGACACGGCTTGGACACACGGGTGTGTCTCACACGGCCTACCCACACGGGCGTGTGACCTCTGCAACTTTGAAAAATGTTAAGTTTTCGGAAAAAAAATTATGAGCTCGGTTTAGTCCTGACCCCTTCTTAATGCATGTTTAAGGTCTCGTAGACCTTATTAAAAAAACTTAGTGACGTTGATTGATTATGATTTGAGTGCTGTTTGAACTATGAAGGCTAAAGGTTTTGTTTTTATCAGTATTACCTCATAACCCTAGTCCGGCGACGGATACAGGTTAGGGGTGTTACACAAACATACTTTAAATAAACTTATAACAATAATTAAACATGCATTAGGACCACATAGCAAAATTTCCAAAACAATCACGTAGGTATCGGTACTAGGATAAGGGTATCAATATTTTCCTGGTACGATATAGATACCGTTTGCAACATAGGTACCAAATCAATATTATGTTTCTCGTCTAAAATCAAAGTCTCGAAAAATATTGGTACCTTTGCAAAAGTATCGATAAAATTACCCCGAGTATCGATACTCATGATAGGGTATCAATACTAATTTACAATTCTGACTTCCACGCATTTTAAAAACACAGAGGTATCATTTTTACAACACGAATATTGATACCTCTACTTTAGACCAGAAAAATACAACATTTTTAAGCATATAAGTTATTCCCAATTGTACCAACTCATCATGCTATCATATCATCATAAAATAAACATCAAAACGACTATAATCACAGTTTCAAACATCAAGAATAAGTCCAAGCAATAATCAACATATCACGATTCTAACCTTTAAATCCTAAGAACAAATAAACTATGGAAACATCAAAATATGATGGAAAAATTCATGCAACAATTCTACCACATTGCCTTTATTTCCTAAAAACATAAACGAATTAATAACACCTACAAAATAAAGCTAACATCTTGCTTGGATCACCTCTCGGAAACCACACCGCTCGCACCGGCACTTAACTACTCTGCAAGTGTTTTAAGAAAGGAGTGGGTGAGCTTAACAAGCTCAGTGAATGCTCAAAATAACCATAATGCAAACAATTCATCAAGCATCAACGAAACAACCATATACCATAACCTCAACAGTTCCAACTCTAGTGTCTTATTATACTTACTCGTGCATTATTACTAGTTCCTTTACATGGTATACATATTTACTTATAAGCATATATCACATTACACAGATAATCACATAACATTTAAGCATATATCACAATACTCATATAATTACATAGCGCGCAAGCACATATCACAATACTCATATGATTACATAACATTCAAGCATATATCGCAATACTCATATAATCACATAACGTTCAAGCATATGTCGCAATACTCAAAAACATGTTACAGATAAATTGCATAACGGTCACATTTCATATAAACACATATCACAATACACATATATTCATAATTTAAGCTAATTTTACACTTGAGCTACGAAACATAAAAGTGAGCTCTATCATCACTCATCGGATACACGGATCTCCAACACACCACATAGACTTAGAGAGTCAAACATGTCCAAAAAGTGAAGCATTAAGCTAACACTCCCCTTATTTCCCCTCACATGTCCCGTTGAATGGAGCTTAGCTCACATTCCCTTATCTCTCCAACATATCCCAGGGCCTCAATGCCCAAAATCACAGTATGTATAGGTGAGTACTCACAATCTTATGGCATGCCAATTATATCCAACGGTTTCAAGATCACAAGGCCAAAATATTTGAAATTAAGCACATTCACACAATAATACATTCAAAAATTAGCTAAGGACTCACCACAAGCAATCAAAAACATAAGCCTAAGCTATGTTCTCATGTAGTCGAAACATTTGACATAACCAACTTGAAATCTAAATATCTCAATCTAGACTTAATCTTTTCACCTAAAACGAGTTTCATTCATCTAATTATTAGTCAACGACTAATTCCCAACCCTTAAACTACACAAAACAACTCAATTCATGGTATCGACCTTTTCGACATGGTTTTGGCTATTTTTCGAAAATTCATTAAAACTTAAGAAATATTTAACAAAACTTCAAAGTAAGTTTAGAAACCTGTTAATCATGTCAAAACTAATTGAAAAACACTTTGAAACTATGTTTTTACTCAAAATCCCTAAATCCACCATTAATGAGCTAATTTTTGGCTTTTGTTCAAAACATGCACTTTTATGGCTAAAACTTGGTTTTAAAGACTAAATAACATTTAGAACTAATGGGAAGATGAACTGTTACCTTATTTGATGAAAAATCAAGCATTTGATCAAAAACCCAAAAAACTCACAAGCTTAACAATAGAGAAAACAATGGTAATTTTGGGTGTTTTTGGGTGTTTTTCTTAACTTCTATGGAGATTTATAGCTTAAGAGATGATAGAAATAAAAAGGAATTAGGATTTGGAATTCAAAATCGATTGGGAGAGTTGGGAGAATTATGGACGGCACAAGAATGAGAGGAGAAGAAGACCAATGCGAAAATAAAACTATAAATGGGGTTTTTTAGGTTGGATTTTAAAACCTAGTCTAATTGCCTCTTAAAAACTCTAAGTTTTGACTCTTTTACAAATTAATCCTTTTTTTCAAAATTAAAGGTATTTAAAACTCATTTTTAGAAATTGATTTAATTTTATAAAAATCATAGTTAAAAAACATTACTGATATACCATGTCACAAAATTCTGAACACTTTAAGGTTAAAATTCCTAAAATACCCCTAAAACTCCTAAGCCCTAATTTAGGGTGTTACAAAGTAAGGTAAGGAGATTTTTGAGATTAAACCGAGATGGTATTCGTTGAATGTTGTTGATAAGTATGTCGATGATTTTTTTCTCTAAAGAGTTTTTTACAATGTTTTGTCTTGCTGTTATTCCTTGAATGTTATTAATAAGATTGTCTCAAATAGTGTTTTGAGGCATGTTTCTCATGACATGTATTTTTTTGGTCCAAGTGACATTAAATTGCAGTTTGATAAACCCATTGATGTCTTTGGTTTAAATAGATGTCCCCAAAATTTGATTTTTGTGAGTAATAAATATTTTTCACATAAAATGCTTAATTTGTTTGATTTCGATTGTTATGTGAATTCTTTAAATTCGTGTGGGAGATTTGTATGTAAGTACATGCCTATTCAAAGAGAGTTTGAGCATTTTGTTTATTTGAACATTCAATTACCTAACTTTTCTTCGCTCAGCATGGGTGGTTCATTTTTCAAAGGAAAACATTTGTTTCATTCTAGGATAAGTGACCAAAATCATGTTTTCAATCTTGGAGAGCGTTGTTTTATATCATTATTAAAGGGAGTTGAGCGTCGGATTTTTAAGTTGCATGATTTTATGAATAACGTTTGACTATTCCATGTGTCACCATTGTTATCAAAAATGAAGTTTGTGTTTTGTGATGAAATGGTAAGACAACAATTTGTTTTTTATCTCGAAGTTAATTTGTGTTTACAACATTTGAAAGGAGAACTTGATATTCATCATATTTATACAAATTGCAACATTTTGAAATTATTTCAATTTCGTGTAAGTGATGAATTGAAAGAACACATTTATTTTGATTTTGTTTGTGAAGATGTTTTTGTTTGGCAGGTTCCTAAAAGAGTTGTTATTAACTCAATGGCTGAAAACTACAATTTAAGGGACCATGAACAATGAAGATTATTCACGAGCAAATGGCCCCATTTGAGGACAAATCATTTTGGAGAGGGAGGGAATGATGTGATCACGGGCACGCTAATTGGGCTGGAATCGATGCTGCCATTTTCCAAACAATTTAGACCTAGCCTTAGGCTAAAACAAAAGGATTCAAAGAAATGCTTGTGGGATTTTAAGGCCTAACTTGTTCATCTTGTTCTATTTAAATATTTCCACAACCTTTTTCATTTTAGGCTTAGTTTAAATTTGTGTTTGCTACGTTTTTACTGTTTCTTAAAACATGTTTTTAATTATGGTAGTTTTTAGTTAATTTGGCTTATAATTTAATTAATTGGTTTTTATTGCATTTTAATTATGTCTTAAAACTAGCTATTTAATTTGGCTATTTTATTACAACTTTATAATGCAAATCTAATGTGTCCTAAAGCATGATTGTTTGTCCTAGGAGAGTCTAATGGTCAGCCACATGTTTAAAGCTTCAAGAGGGTTGTTCGCTTTTGCCAAGAGAATCAAATGTTTTCACATACAAATGGTTGTTTGGTTTGCATGAAAAGGTGTATATTCGGTCACCTTGGGGGCTAATACATGAAGGCATAGCAATGGTCATTTGAAGATGAATACTTGGGAAATTTTGTGCTTGAACCAGCAAGCTTAAAATGCAATTCAACTCCCTTTTCCATGCATGAAACTCAACTATTTAAAGGATGCATGAAGGAACCATTTAATGTTGATGCATGTGCATGAATGTTCCAGCCGAATTTATTTCTCAAAGATGAACATACTTTTCTTAAGGATTAAGCATGCATGAATGGAAAAGAGAGGTGTATGAAGAATTTTAAGAATTAAATGTGTTCATGTAATTAAAGGTTCTTTGTACCTAGGGAGATATATGCATGGACAATTTTTGAAGGGACTTTTGTAAGAGCCTATAAATTTCGACCAAAGGACATATTGTAAGCTAATGATCAAACTTTGAAATCAATTTGAGTTTAAACTCTTTGTTCTTTATCGAACTACGAACTTATCAAAGCTTAATGGTTTTGTGGCGTTCAACCCTATCTTATCACTCAGTTATCATCTCATCCCAAAGTGTGGCGACATCACATACCAATGTATGGGTAACTTGCTAAGTTTTAAGTGGGTCAGGTTCTTTATAGCTTTGGAGCGGGTCGAGTTCTTTATAGCTTCGGTTCCTTAAATCTTCAATTACCTTGGGTCAAGGTCCCCTCCATCTATTCCTAATCAAGATGGTCCTGAACAAAAAAAGTGAATTTTTCTAACTATCGAATATAGGTCTCGTTGGCATATTTTCGAGGTTCTATTCGGGTTTGAGAAATCACATCACTTATGTTTTCACTTAGAAAATTCTTTTCATAAATTCTCATATCTAAAGTCACTTTATTTTCATAAGAATTCTTTTAACTGGCTTATATTTCAATTTTCGCACCAATTCATTAGATTTGCCTCCAAAATAATGCCATGTGTCTGATCGAAAATTTTGGGATGTTACATGAGCCCTTGCTAAAGTGCTTTTTATCTCCTTCAAGATTTATTCCTTTTTTACAACTCTTTGTCCACCACAACATTATTGGTATTTCCTAACACATATCGGATCAGAGTGAGAGGATCCCTAACATACAATACCTTAAATGCAGTAATTTATATAGATGTCTCGAGCGAGGCATTATACTAATATTTTGCCCAAGTCAAGTATTTATCATGTAAAACTGGATCATCTCCTACAAAACATCTCAAATACATTTCCAAACAACAGTCTAACTCTTTAGTTTGTCTATCTGACTAGGGGTGGTAACCTAAACCCATACGCAATTTTGTACCACACATTCAAGATAGATCTTTCCATACTTCACTTAATAATATAATGCCCCATCACTTAGAAAAAATCTTGAAATATCATAGAACTTGATTGTGCATGCAACAAAAAATTTAGCTACTTTTACAGTCGTATAATGTCTTCGTGAGCACTGCCAAACATGTGAACGTTTGGACTAGAAATACTGCAGCAAAAAGATATATAATAAAGCAGTGATGTTCGCAAGTATACGGGTCAAATTGTAATATAGTATTGTACAACGGGATATAGGAAGTACTTCGAGAATTGTATCCAATGGTGGATGGATTAAACTTAATATTCTCTTCTATAGTAATAGGTTTAAACAATAATAACTGAAAATTATATTACAACAAATAAAAATAAATTTTAAGATAATAAAATAAATGAAAATTACTAACAAGAAATTAATAATTAACAAAATATCGAATAACAGACAGAAGATTAACTCGCTTCAATGTTTGTAATAAACTTTAAAACTTGGGTTTTACAAAATTTGCTAATAACTAACCAATCATTACCTTTCGACCTCTACCTGATTAATTAATTGATAAAACCCACTTATCTTTCGACCTCACAATTTAAAACTGGGATAAATTATGAGGTGCTCTGTAGACTTATCCTTTTGGCATATCTACATAGATTACTTTCTAGGGTCATCAATCCTAGGGTTTAAGAATACACAATTTAAATCAACTAATTCAAAGGTAAACCTTCGTTTTCCTGTTAAATTATTCCCACATCCGCTCGTTAATCTTCCTTGTAACACCCCCAAACCCGGCCCACAAGTCCTGACCGGATCTGGTTATGTCACTGCGGAAACCGTTTGCAAAATCTTTGACTTCAGAATAAAACTTGAAAATTTTATTAACTTTTGGAAACCATGTCTTTTCTTTCAAAATTATAAATAAAGCTTTGTTATTAAAAATAATCCATATTAAAACTTTAGTATAAAAATATATAAATACTTTGATTAAATAGGTTGCTAAAACTAAGATTATCTTCACATAATAATTTCTTTTAAGTAAACCATAATATCAAGTAATATCAAAAATAGTGATAACAAAAATAATAATAATAATAATAAGGCCCTTATTACAAAAATAATTAATCCAAGTACTCGATAATAAAACGCATAAAGAAAAGATTAAAAACGTCCTCTGCATGGGCCACCATGTATCCACTCCAACCCGATCCGATCATCCTGTCACCTGCGATGTTGGATAAATAATTGGGTGAGTCATACAGACTCAGTGTGCAATTAAACCACTGATATCCACCCACATGTTAGCCACAAATCAACCCAATTATAAAATGCAGCATGTAAATATAATCATTTAAACATTACCACTATCTGGGCTTGGCCCACAATCAAATCATATTCAAGCACTGAGCTAAGCCTTTTTCTCATTAATCCACTGATTATTGGGCTTGGCCCATTTCCACGTATGTTCTCAAAACATACCTATTCATATTTCATATTGGGCTTGGCCCATTTCCACATTAATTCATAACGAAACCATGCAATCATGATACCCAACCCAATCCTAAGGTCCATCCGCTACACACCCCTTATCCAAACCTACCACACACGTGGGGACTATCGAGTCACCCTCTCCTTTTATCTCCAAAAAGGCAACCAATGCCATCCACGATGTAGCGTATAGCTAACATCAAACCACGATGGAGCACACAGCAATCCATCAAGCCACGATATGGCATAAAGCCCATATCAATCAAGGTAACCACGCGAACTAAATCGCAAAGATCCACAATGCGACCTCGGCCGGCGCCAATCCACGATGTAGCACAAAGTCGACATCAACCACGCACTCGAAGTACACCGGTCCTTCTTTCATAACCCACCCATGCACATGTAACATGATATAACGACAATATGATGCATGTGCATGTCATTCACAAATATAGGCATACACTCATATTTAAATAAAGGACAACAATATTTACAATGTGCTACTTACCTGATCATCGTCATATACCCTTTTCGGGTATCTATCACACTTTACCATCGCACTTATTAGTAAGCATATAACATAAGCAGATATCACACAAAACCCGGAAACAATGGCTAACTACACACCTTATTACTTGGAGTTCTAGACTCTCGATCCTCGACGCTATCGTTTAGTGAGACTACGGCTACTTGCCTAACGTTTCCTGCTGCACGTCCACACCCCGGTGGCCAATCCCGAACTGCCGAGACGGCTCTTTTCTTAAACTTCGGGATAGGAGCTTTCTCTTGCCCTCCTTGACTGGTATTGGTCTCCATCAAAAAGCAAAATATCTTGAATCCCGGAGAATTGATCTATGTCCCTAAATATCCTTGCTCCTCAAGGCTGATTTGATTTCCAATCAAATCTCAGGACTATGGAATGGTCCTTTCTGCAATCGACCACACCCGAATCTGACTACCAACAGTTGAGGAGAAGAATCCGAAGAAATCCACACCACCCCTAGAATTCGGCCAAGGTGCAAACTAATAGGAGAGGAGAAGTTTGGCTACCAAGGGATTAAAAGAGAATTTAATAAAGAGCAACCACTGATTAAATGGTCAAAGAAGAAATCGGCAAGGGTATATGCTTGGGGTTTTCGGTTTCAAGAAAGAAAAAGAATTAAAATTTACTTGGAGGTTCGGTCAACAAAGTATAAAAATATAAAAAGGAAATCAAGGAGAAGTATTTTTAAGAAGAGTGAACTACAATTTGGAAAAAAAGAGCACACCACCCTTAAATAATATTCGGCTACTCTCCCACCTAAAGAACCCAAGTTTCGGCCATCACCTATGGCCACTAATTCAAATTAATTTGAATTAGTCTACTACCTAAATTTTCTCTCCAACACTTATTCAAAATAAGTTGAATAAGTCCACACTTATCCCTCTTCTATTTATCACCTAGCTTATTCAAAATGAAATACTACAATAATTATCCTACACTTCTAAATAACTAAATAGATAAATAAAAAAAAAACATTATCCTCATCTAAATAAAAGCCTTCTAGCCGTCCAACACCTCTCCAAACCACGCAAAATAAAACGCCAAAATAAAAAACACCTGCATCACGCCCATAGGTCTCGAACATGGGACTGCTAGAACCCATCTTGCAGTAGCGCCCGAGCCATTCGGCCAAAGCGCTTTTGTGATACAAAGCCCCAACATTTATTTTTAACCCCTTCTTATCTCAGCCCATAACCGCATATGAAAAATAAAACGCCAAAATGTGCTGCCCCACTCGAACCAGCGCCCCACTCACCTCTAGCTCCTATGTGCCGTGACGAGAACCACTTGGCCAAGTTGTCTTCGCTTGTGTCAAAACACGCCCCACTCCTTTTAAGGCTTCCTACCTTGCAACGCGGCAACATCCAAAAATAAAAATCGTTTTGTTGCCGCTTGGACTCGAACCTGTGCCCTCAATGGCGCAACTTCTAGCCCCTTTAGCAACGCATTGAGCCACTTTGCCAATGCCTTTCTTGTGCCATAACCTTCAAAAATTATTTTAAGGCCTTCTTGCCCTATTCCCCCTTTTACACTAAAAATCCAAAATTTTCCAAAGCCTTCCCTTTCATCCGAGTATTCTTAAAACTCTAAAACACATCCAAAAACACCCCAAAAATCTTTCAACACTGAATTATACTCAAATTGCATAGCCCCTAAATCGGGTGTTACAATTCTACCCTCTTAAAAATAATTTCGTCCTCGAAATTACTTTACTAACAACCGTCCATACAACCTATCTTACCACCTTACGCTTATGTCTGCGCACTGATCTTACTAAGGCTATCGTGACCTACACAATCTCTAAGTTCGCGCTCAAAATTCAAGCACCTCTCTTAGCAAAGACCAAAACTAATTCACAGGCAAGCAAAGCAATTAAAACATGTACCAAAGCAAAGGAGCTTACCCGTTATCACATCCTTGGTTGACTCGACTAGAACCATTCCTCCATGGCTTGAACCACGACCCTCGTCGCTCGAGGAAAATTCTTAACCGGATGTGTCTTAGATCCACACCGAAAGCATTCTTTACTATTTCCCCAACACTCTCCGCGTGTGAGGTCTTCCACATCGAGCACAAGAACGATTCCGATCCACCTGGTACAAGTGCACTTACGGGGTTCTCGGTCCTTGGTCTTTTCGGGCATTACCCAACGATACCGATGGTCCAACATTTCTCTTATTCTCGCTCCTATTCTTTTCCCGGTTTTCCCTTACCGTCCTCTTAACTTCTTCAACTATACGAGCTTTCTCCACTAGCACCGCTGAAGTCTCTTTCCCCTCGCGGAGCAATCAATACTGTAGCTCATCTCGCAATCCGTCTTCAAACCGGACGCACCTCTCATAATCGGTGGCCACAATTCCCTTAGCATATTGGCTCACCGCACAAATTCCGCGCCGTACTCGCTATCGACTTACTCCCTTGTACTAGGTTTAGAAACGCTTTCCTTTGCGAGTCCAAATAAGCGGCTCCTACGCATTTTCCTTCAAACTTGGCCTTAAAGAAGTCCCAATCCGATCGACCGCGCGGTACACCTTGTTTGATGATGAGCCACCAACGATAAGCTTCGTCGCGAAGTAATGAAACAACACCCTTGGCTTTTCTTCGTTAGTACAGTCCAAATCGTCCATGATTCTCTCGATCGCTTCTAGCCAATACTCGCACGCTCGAGCTACTCCAGATACCCTCTAAAGATCTCACTCCGTTCAATCTAAGCCTTCCGACATCGACTTTCGAGTTCCGTTTCCCCTACTAGCTCTCGTTACTCGTTCTAGCACTCGTAACATGGCCCGCGAGCATCTGCGTCATCTTCACCTATCTCGATCTTGCTCCTCTGTGCCTTCACCGCTGGTGGCGGCACTTCACCTTCTCGACCCATGGCGGACCTCCTATCGGTTACGATGTCGCCAATCTACCTCTACGCGTCCCCTAGAACTCATCTCTATCGTCGCGATTTAACTCGATTAAGGAGTTTTATGCATTAGTATTTGTTCCATTGTTTAACCGCGAACAATTTTATGAAAAGAATTTCTAGAGGTAGTTCTTTCGATCACACCAATTTTCAGTTCAAGTTCCCTATTCTATTTCAGAATATCACATTCATCCATAAGGACACATCCATTCATCAACAAGAACACATTCACCACTAACGACACCTTCATTTCCCAATGAAGCCACATTCCTTCCTCAATAGAGGCACATTCAGTGGTATCTACCACACACATTCACTATTCAGACATTTCTGCCCGTTTCTACCCCAGGGGTATTTTCGTCATTTTCCTATAGGTGTATTTTTGGTAATTTTGTAAATCGAGGAAACATCCTTCAAAATCAGATTTAGAGTTTACAAACCAAAGGGGTAAATTTTGGAAATTTTAAAACTAAGGGTTTTAAAATAATAAGGCTAATCCCTTTCGGGTTTTAATAATCGGTTTAGCCTATGAACAAGTCCTCTTGGTTAAGGTGAACCGTAGCTACGCACCAGGTAGGATTCCAGCGAAGAGGAGGTGAGTCACGAGGACTGCTTAAGTACCAGGCTCTTCCGGATCCACTCCTAGACATGCGCACAATGGTTGCCACACCTTAACTCGGCGACTTACTTCACAGGTTTGTTTAGTAACCTTAAGTCTTATGCATGTGTTTGAGTAGACTAGTCCTAGGGTTCAATAGCCCTAATGTTCTAATCTACGAGCCCATAAAAAAAAACCCATATAGCTCATATACATAATTCACTTGAAGTCCAAGTACTTACAGTGGACTTGGGCCTGAGGTACAGGTGCCATGCCAGAATACCTGAAAATATTTCATAAAAACCCGTATTTTTGAAAAGCCCATTTTGAAACGTTTTTGGGCCCAAAACCCTCAAAGCCGAGTTTTGAATTGGGCTCTGATACCAAACTGTAACACCCCAAACCCGCCCACAAGTCCTGACCGGACGGTTATGTCATCATGAAACCGTTTGCAAAATCTTTGACTTTGAATAAAACTTGAAAATTTTATTCACTTTTGGAAACCATGTCTTTTCTTTCAAAATTATAAATAAAGCTTTGTTATTAAAAATAATCCATATTAAAACTTTAGTATAAAAATATATAAATACTTTGATTAAATAGGTTGCTAAAACTAAGATTATCTTCACATAATAATTTCTTTTAAGTAAACCATAATATCAAGTAATATCAAAAATAGTGATAACAAAAATAATAATAATAATAAGGCCCTTATTACAAAAATAATTAATCCAAGTACTCGATAATAAAACGCATAAAGAAAAGATTAAAAACGTCCTCTGCATGGGCCACCTTGTATCCACTCCAACCCGATCCGATCATCCTGTCACTGCGATGTTGGATAAATAATTGGGTGAGTCATATGCACTCGATGTGCAATTAAACCACTGATATCCACCCACATGTTAGCCACAAATCAACCCAATTATAAAATGCAGCATGTAAATATAATCATTTAAACATTACCACTATCTGGGCTTGGCCCACAATCAAATCATATTCAAGCACTGAGCTAAGCCTTTTTCTCATTAATCCACTGATTACTAGGCTTGGCCCATTTCCACGTATGTTCTCAAAACATACCTATTCATATTTCATATTGGGCTTGGCCCATTTCCACATTAATTCATAACGAAACCATGCAATCATGATACCCAACCCAATCCTAAGGTCCATCCGCTACACACCCCCTTATCCAGCCTACCACACACCAGGGGACTATCGAGTCACCCTCTCCTTTTATCTCCAAAAAGGCAACCAATGCCATCCACGATGTAGCGTATAGCTAACATCAAACCACGATGGAGCACACAGCAATCCATCAAGCCACGATATGGCATAAAGCCCATATCAATCAAGGTAACCACGCGAACTAAATCGCAAAGATCCACAACGCGACCTCGATCGGCGCCAATCCACGATGTAGCACAAAGTCGACATCAACCACGCACTCAAGTACACACGGTCCTTCTTTCATAACCCACCCATGCACATGTAACATGATATAACGACAATATGATGCATGTGCATGTCATTCACAAATATAGGCATACACTCATATTTAAATAAAGGACAACAATATTTACAATGTGCTACTTACGATCATCGTCATACCCCTTTTAGGGTATCTATCACACTTTTACCCATCGCACTTATTAGTAAGCATATAACATAAGCAGATATCACACAAAACCCGGAAACAATGGCTAACTACACACCTTATTACTTGGAGTTCTAGACTCTCGATCCTCGACGCTATCGTTTAGTGAGACTACGGCTACTTGCCTAACGTTTCCTGCTGCACGTCCACACCCCGGTGGCCAATCCCGAACCGCGAGAGGCGGCTCTTTTCTTAAACTTCGGGATAGGAGCTTTCTCTTGCCCTCCTTGACTGGTATTGGTCTCCATCAAAAAGCAAAATATCTTGAATCCCGGAGAATTGATCTATGTCCCTAAATATCCTTGCTCCTCAAGGCTGATTTGATTTCCAATCAAATCTCAGGACTATGGAATGGTCCTTTCTGCAATCGACCACACCCGAATCTGACTACCAACAGTTGAGGAGAAGAATCCGAAGAAATCCACACCACCCCTAGAATTCGGCCAAGGTGCAAACTAATAGGAGAGGAGAAGTTTTGGCTACCAAGGGATTAAAAGAGAATTAATAAAGAGCAACCACTGATTAAATGGTCAAAGAAGAAATCGGCAAGGGTATATGTCGCTTGGGGTTTTCGGTTTCAAGAAAGAAAAAGAATTAAAATTTACTTGGAGGTTCGGTCAACAAAGTATAAAAATATAAAAGGAAATCAAGGAGAAGTATTTTTAAGAAGAGTGAACTACAATTTGGAAAAAAAGAGCACACCACCCTTAAATAATATTCGGCTACTCCCCACGAAGAACCCAAGTTTGGCCATCACCTATGGCCACTAATTCAAATTAATTTGAATTAGTCTACTACCTAAATTTTCTCTCCAACACTTATTCAAAATAAGTTGAATAAGTCCACACTTATCCTCTTCTATTTATCACCTAGCTTATTCAAAATGAAATACTACAATAATTATCCTACACTTCTAAATAACTAAATAGATAAATAAAAAAAAACATTATCCTCATCTAAATAAAAGCCTTCTAGCCGCCCAACACCTCTCCAAACTCACTGCAAAATAAAACGCCAAAATAAAACACCCGGACTCATCGCCCATAGGTCTCGAACATGGGACCCGCTAGAACCCATCTTTGCAGTGGCGCCCTGTGCCATTCTGGCCAAAGCGCTTTTTGTGATACAAAGCCCCAACATTTATTTTTAACCCTTCTTATCTCAGCCCATAACCGCATATATGAAAAAAAAACGCCAAAATGCTGCACGCCCCACTCGAACCAGCGCCCCCCACTCACCTCTAGCTCCTATGTGCCGACGAGAACCACTTGGCCAAGTTGTCGCTTGTGTCAAAAACACGCCCAGACTCCTTTTAAGGCTTCCTACCTTGCAACGGCAACATCCAAAAATAAAAATCAGCTTTGTTGCCGCTTGGACTCGAACCAGTGCCCTCAATGGCGCAACTTCCACCCCTTTAGCAACGCATTGAGCCACTTTGCCAATGCCTTTCTTGTGCCATAACCTTCCAAAAATTATTTTAAGGCCTTCTTGCCCTATTCCCCCTTTTTACACTAAAAATCCAAAATTTTCCAAAGCCTTCCCCTTTCATCCGAGTATTCTTAAAACTCTAAAACACATCCAAAAACACCCCAAAAATCTTTCAACACCTGAATTATACTCAAATTACATAGCCCCTAAATCAGGGTGTTCCATTCCTAAAGGAATTTTCCACTCATGAATGTAAATGTCATTTTTCCTAAAAATAATTTAAACATGCAAAACACATCAATTAAATTAAAACTAGAGATGAACAAACATTGATCTGTCTGAGATGCTGAATGGGCTCAATTGCAAAAATTCCTTTAACAACTAGCAAGATATCGATGATTGCAAGAAAAAAGTAAAAGAGAATTGATGAAATACTAAACAACAAAGGCATGGACTCAAATCGAATTCAAGTTAGAAACAAGAAAGTAAACTATTTTAAAACTGAAATAAAAACCTAATTAAAAACTAAATCTAATGTCTAAACCAAACTAATGGCCTCCCATAGCTCAGCCTAAGCCTTGCTATTTATAGGCATAATTAGTTGCCCTAATTAGGTCAAATACAAGCCTAAAATCTAATAAATATGGATTGCACAGACAAAAATACCCCTGATTAATTTTTGGCCCTCGTCACAGCTGTGTCGCGACACAGGATGTGTGTGTTGTGACACACAACTTCGAACCTAAATTCTGGAACTCATTCTGCTGTGTTGCGACCTCGGAAGCTCGTGTTACGACTTGATTGTTGTTCCTAATGCTTCTAGGCCTGAAAATAGGTGTCTTACGCACTCGATTAAGCTCGTTAAAACTACCTTAGGCCTGTATCGACCATTAGGTCAACTAAATCTAAATTATGCATAAAAACGCTTATTTTGCAAGAAATTAAATCTAAACGCTTATTTTGTAAGAAATTAAATCTAAGCTAATAAAACTGAAAATGCATTAAAATAACATAAAATGGCCTGAAAACAAGCTCATTAAGTGTCAAAAAGTACTTTATTTGCCACAACAAATTGTGGCAAGCAAAAACCCCCCACACTTAACTTGTTGCTTGTCCTCAAACAAACAAGACGCAAATAAATGAAAAAGAAAAAGAAAACACACAAAACTAAAATGTACTTGAGAATGCTTCATACACAAGATTGGTTTCAGAACATCTGAGATAGGAAAATTTGCTAAACAAGTAATTCTAGCTAGATGTCTAAAAGATTCATGATTTTCACTCCAAACATGCAAGTTCAATAAGTTACAAAGTAAACAAGTTAAAGAAAGCTAAACATATAATTCCATCAAAACATATACACGAGTATAACATCTATGGTTGAAGAATACAGGTGATTCGAATTATACTTACTCAGTTTCTTTTATCCATGCTTTTAACTCTAATATAGCGTTTACGAGTATAAGCAATTAATGAGTATTTGTGCCAACATGAGTGAGATTTTCTCAATTTCTCATATTTTTTATTTATTTCAATTTATTCACTCTTCACTCCCTTAGCTTTTAACCATTCTATGCTTTTATCACACTCGCTTTACTTTTAACCTTCACAATGCTTTTGTTCGCTCATTAATTTTCATTTTTAGGCACATACTTATAATGCTTTTATAGTTATTACACTATACCTTTTCAATAATCATGGATTTCATTAAATGAGTTGTAACACCCCAAACCCGACCTAGATGTTATGGCCGAATTTGGGAGTGTTACGAAGAATAGGTTTTGAAATCAATCTTATTATGTCAAATTTCTCGTATTTAAGTTGTTGCTAAGAAGAATCCATATTTAATCAATCACATTATTATTCTCGTTATAAAAACGTTGTTAATTTGCTCTTTCAGAAAACTTATTTTTGCAGCAGAAGTTTGATATTGTTAGAGTTGAAAACCAAGTTTGTAATTTCATAAAATCATTTGTTTACGTGAAAACATGATTTTTGTCAAACATCGTGATATAAAATTTTAAAACGCAACCAAATCAAAATTAAAAACAAACAGTCCAGAGAGTCCATAATTTACAAAACTCTCAAAAATAAACCAAAATTTTAAATAAAACCGTTAATTAAAAATAGTTCACGAACTAGTGGTCACCGTTGAGACTCCATCGCAACAACCCGCCTATGCCTAAGGATTACCTGAACAGAACAGACAAACAGACGTGAGTTTTCGTAAACTCAGTGTGCAACTCAACAGAGATAGACATTCAAATATTCACAAAAATTTCATATGCGCAATAGATACAGATACAGACATAAGTCTTTTACAGAATCAGTCAGAATCAGATAATCATAACAGAAATACAGAATCCTACCCCCATCCTCTACACACTGTCTCCGACCATCCCATCACACCATGTGGGGTATAAAACACCCACCCATCCTCTACACACTGTCTCCGACCATCCCATCACACCACGTGGGGTATAAAACACCCACCCATCTCTACACACCGTATAGTGTCTAAACGACACATAACAGAATAGTATACAGCCATGCTGCCAGAAAATAGGTGAAAGGTTACCGTACAGAATACTTCCTCAAAATATACAAATCCCACCCCAAATACAGATACAGAATACAGAATACAGGTTTAACAGAATTAACATGCCTCCCATGCTCGTAAACAGATATCAAACATGCTCATATAAATCAATCAAACATACATATCAATTTTACTAACTCAAATCAGTCTATCAGAATAACAGATCTCATGCATTAAGGGTTTGATTAGCCATTACAGACCCTACGGAAGGCCCACAATCAATTGGAAAAACTCAAGTGACCTTAGGGAAAATTTCATAATTTTGGGCCCACATGCCCGTGTGGCCCACATAGCCTGGCCCATGACCCACACGCCCGTGTGGAGTCGACAAGCTATTTTTTAGCTTTCACCGAACCTCTTTTTCTCGTGTTTTCTTTACACACCTGGTTCATTTTTCGAAGCAGCCTAAATGATGAAATTTCCAGTACCTAAAATCAACAGAATTCAACGAATTAATCCCCATGAACTCTTCAAATTCGAAGGCATACGACTTAGTACCCTAACATGTCGAAACCCTACAGCAAAACTACGCTAAATCGATAGAAACACTTACCTTCAAGACAGCGATCCACACAATCACTCCGCTGGAAGAGCACCCACTGACGCACAATTCTCACCTAGATATCAGTAAACACAAACCAAGAAAAATTAAAAGGAAACCTCTCAACACCATCAAAAATCCCTAACCATTCATCTATTCCATAAAGAAACTTAAACCAACTACGCACTTACCAAACAACAGCCACCAATCTTAACGACAGAGACGACCAAACAACACTTGAATTTCGTTTGTATTAGAAAGGTAATAGGAATAGGAAGCAAAAAGAACAAGAAAAAACGTATGAGAAACGAAAAAGAATGAACGTGAAAATAATGGTTGATTTTTAAGGAAAAGGATAATGATAAAAATTAAATTAAAAAAATAATTAAATAACTATTTTCCCTCAACTCCCCACCAACAATCGAATCCCACTAAATCCGACCACTAACAACATCCAACTACATTAGACTTTTAGCTCCACCCAAACTCTCTCAGACAACCAAAGTAAAAATTATCACCCATGCTCACGCAGGGATTCAAACACAAGACCTCCAGCAAGCTAACTCCTTACCACTCAAACCAGCAGGCTCATTCTGATGTGAGTTTACCAAAAATATAATATAAGCCCACCCAACAGGGATAAAGCTAGGATAAAAAATAACAGAATTTTCCAAAAGTGGGACTTGAACCCAAGACCTTAAACACACAATCAGAACACTTAGCCACTAAAGTAGATACATAATTATGTCAGAATTCATAGAAACAAAGTTAAGAAATATAGGGCGTTACATGAGTTATAAAATCCAAACAACCTATAGTTCAAACAAACATCTATGCCTAGTCATGTATACATTTATCATTTGGGAGACTGTGCTGGCGAGACTGCCTAAGTCACGAGACCTAGATAGGACAACATTGGTAAACTTTGTCCGACTGCTCCTTCTATCCCTCTGCATGTAGGTAATACTCATCACATGGTTACACGATCCAGAGTAGGAGTTTTTAAACCCAAAGCATTGTCTGTTGAAATTATTGATCATGAGCCGCGCGCGATTACTGAAGCTTTTGCTAGTGAGGAGTGGCGATTGGCAGCACAAGCTGAGTATGATGCTTTGATAAGAATTCCACTTGGGAACTAGTTTCCTTACCGCCTAGTCGAAAGGCGATTGGTTGTAAATGGCTCTTCAAAGTGAAGAAGAATCCTGACGTTATTGTTGCTCGACGTAAGGCTCGGTTAGTGGCGAAAGGCTTCTCTTAGGTACCAAGGTGCAACTTTAAAGAAACGTTTAGTCCAGTGGTTAAACCTGCTACTATTTAGACTATTTTGTCTATTGTTGTTTCCATAGGTTGGCAGCTGCGTCAAGTTGATGTTAACAATGCTTTTCTGAATGGTGAACTTACTGAAGAGGTGTACATGCAAAACCTCTAGGGTATGTTCAATGTGGGGTGAACGGTGAACCTTTGGTGTGCTGACTGACGAAAGCCTTATATGAGCTACGACAAGCTCCACGAGCATTGTTTGATAAGTTGAAACAATATCTTATTTCCGTAGGTTTTCTTTTATCAAAATATGATGCTTCTTTGTTTGTACGGGTTACAAATGACTCGAGTATATATGTATTAGTTTATGTGGATGAGATTATCATTATCGGAAATGCACCCGAAAGTATTGATGATTTTGTTCAACAATTACACGTTGAGTTTTCGCTTAATGACATGGGAGATCTTCATTATTTTCTGGGCATTGAGGTTACTCGATCGTTGACTTGGACCCTTCATCTCTGCCAATGTAAGTACATTCTGGATCTTCTTGGCAGAAGTTCATTAACTAATGCCAAGGGTATCCACACACCTATGATCAGTTCTTCTATATTACCTAAGGATGAGGGACTTCATCTGACTGATCCTATTGAATATAGAAGTCTTGTTAGTGCATTGCAATATGTGGTTCTCACTCAGCCTGACATTGTTTATGCAGTAAATCGGATTTGTTAATTCATGCATGCGCCTACTAGTGTTCATTTGATTGCGTTAAAATGAATCTTACGATATTTGAGTGGCACTATTGATTACGGGTTAGTCTTTCCTAATAGACTATCTCTGGTTGGCTATGCCGATGCTAACTGGGGCTTGGATTTTTATGATAGAAGATCAACAACTAGCTATAGTGTGTATTTTGGAAACACACCTATCTCCTGGTGTTCTAAAAAGCAGCAAGTTGTGTCTCGCTCCACTGTTGAGGCTGAGTACAAGAGTTTGGCTGCTGGGACGTCTGATGTTACTTTGCTAGTTTCTTTGCTGAAAGAATTACGATTGAGCTCTGCTGACACTCTAGCTGTCTAGTGTGACAATTCTAGTACTGTTGCGGTAGCTGCCAATCCAGTTTTACATTCTAAGTTCAAACATGTTGAGCTTGACCTTTTTTTTGTTTATGAAAAAGTGGCAGATGGCTCTCTCATTGTCGGTGAAGTTCCAGCCTGTGATCAGGTTGTCGATATCCTTACAAAACCTTTTTTTGCATCCACCTTTGCTTGGTTTCGTAGTCTTCTTCAAATCTTACCAGTCGGGAAGTTTGGTGAATGTTAGAGTATATCATCATTAGTAAATAGTAAATAGTCTGTTAGTATGTTAGGCTGTTAGTATTTTGTTAGAATACTGTTCATAAGTTGTTAGTAGCAATTATTCCTTTGAAGACTGTATAAATACACTTGATTTACTGTATCAGGTAAGCAATAATAATAACTCAATTTCTCAGTTCATTTTCAATCATTTTGTTTCCTATTGAATTCTTGAATACACTTACAAGGAGAGACTGTCAAAGGAGAGAAAAGATCATGGTGTTGATTGAATCTATATCCCATTGAGGATGACGTTGGAGAAAGTGGAAAGGAATTTTTTAAAATTTAAAAAAAAAAAAGAAAACTGAAATGAAAGAAAGAAATAAAAGCCATTAAAGGCCTCTTGTATTTTACATGATTATATTAAGTCGTTATTTTATATAAGTAATTCCATCATAACATATTATTTTATTGACATCAAGCCATTTCCTATTAGTTTTAATTATGTTTTTATTTTCAAATTTAAAATTTATTATATTTTAAGATAAATAGATTTTGAATTTTAATCATTATTTTGCATTTTAATTTTGATGCTATTTTAATTTTTAATTTGATAAATACTATGGGTCCATTTGTTTACATGTAAAAGGTTTTACGGAAAATATTTTCTACATTTTTCTGTGTTTGTTTCACAGAAAACAGCTTGGTAAACGGAAAATGACTTACAGGTCAACGTAAAATAAGCCATTTTTCCTGTAAAATGACTTACCCTTTTGAAAAGCGTAAGTCATTTTCCGGAAAAGAGCTCATTTATAGATAATTTTTTATATAAAAATAAACTTAAATCAAGCTTAATATTATTATATTGAAAATAAATTTTATTTTCAATTTTAAAAATATTTAAAATATTTAAAATATTATATTTTTCAATATTATTAAGCATACATATTTAATAATTTATATTTGTTAATATAATAAATTATTAATATAATAAATATAATTTATTATATTAATAAGTATTTAATATTTCAATTTTATTTTAATAATAAATTTTAAAAATAATAATTTTAAATAATATTACTCACATATTATTGAAAATGTTCAATATTAATATTTTAATAATAAATATTTATTACAATTATAAATATATTAATAATAAATGCTTTGTATTATAAATGTTAAAATATGTCATAAGTCTATGTACACATCATAGGTTTGCAATTTAGTCTTTGTACTTTTATTTTCAAGAATTTAGTCTATTCACCTTTTAAATTTGAAAATCAAGTCCAATTGTTGACATTGTTAATTTTTTTTTTGTCAATTTTGTTGATGTCATATTTTTAAATAAAAAATACTCACTCGGTAGTCATGTAATTAAAAAATGACATTTTAATGAACCTGAATTTAATATAATATTTTTAATATATGCAAAAATAATGTAAAATATAAAATTGTAGATAAAAATAAATTCAATTAAACAATGAAAAAAATAAGAAAATCCCGAATGTATGTTTGTTTCATTGAAAACAACTTTTATGAACTATTTTTAAGAAATCTACCAAACAACAGAAAATATTTTACACAGATTCATTCAAGCACCAAATAGTATTAACTTTTCCAGAAATCATTTTCCGAAAGTCATTTTCAGTGAAACAAACGGAGCCTACATTCACTACAGCAAAACAGACATATAGCGGCGTTTTTAGTGGCGTTTTAAGGAAAAACGCCGCAAATATTATACATTAGCGGCGTTTGAAGGAAAACGCCGCTAAAAATGACATATAGCGGCGTTTATTTCAAAAACGCCGTTAAAAATAATATATAGCGGCGTTTATCATTTAAAACGCCGCTAAAACTCGACTTTTTTTAGCGCTTAGCTAAAAACGCCGCTAAATGTCCGACCTTTAGCGGCGCTTCCTAAAAACGCCGCTAAAAGTCGGACCTTTAGCGGCGCTTCTAACAACGCCACTAAAAGTCGGACCTTTAGCGGCGCTTCTCTCAAAACGCCGCTAAAAAAGTCGGACCTTTAGCGGCGCTTGCATAAAAACGCCGCTATAGGTCGAGAATTAGCGCGCTTAGGAAAAAACGCCGCTAAAAGTCGGACCTTTAGCGGCGCTTCCCTAACAACGCCACTAAAAGTCGGACCTTTAGCGCCCGCTAAGCTGGACGACGTCGCTTTGTTAAAATGCAAAGAAGTTTAGTGGCGCGCATCGGATAAACGCCGCTAAATGTCAGCGTTAGTGGCGCTAATATTAAAAACGCCGCAAAATGTATTTTGCTTTTGAGCAAAACGATGCCGCTTTTTTTCGTGCTTCGCTTTATCCCCATCCAAACCCGAAATCCCTTATTGTTTTATCCCTAAATCCCTAACCTTACAAGCTTTCCCTAAAAAATTACCCAAAATCCCTAACTCCCAAAATCCGCTCCGGTGAATCCTCCGCCGTTAAGGAAATCGTTGACAACAAAGACATCTTGCGCCACCAGTTTTCTTCTTTAATCTACCTAGGTATTTATTTCGTGTTTTTTTCTCTGGGTGCTTATGTTTTTCAATTTTGGATCAACTTTGAACTAAATTAATTTCTTTTCAATCATTGCGAGATAGCTTAGATTGTACAAGTTCTTACATTTTTAGGGCTTGACTTCCCATTTCGATTTTATACTTGTTGACGTTTTTTTTTTTGTTTGGTGGTGCGAGCAGACAAGCATGTTTGTTTGGAACTGTGTGAGTACTCCGAACTATAGGCTTATGATTTTATACTTCTTGTAATCTTATTTGATTTGAATAGTCCGTTGATTTAGTACCTATTTGTGGAATGAGCTCATCGATATTCATTTTTAAAATGAAAATGTCGGCCTTGATTTACATTTCTTTGCTAGCAGTGATTGTTCAAAGTCGCTAAACTGTTTTATGAATGTTATAACATGGAATTCATGTTCCCGATTATTTACTATATGCTTGTTTCAAATTAACAACTTCATCTCTTGACAGAGAGAAAACTTCTTTGGAAAAAAACTGGACCTCGTGTTGCGTAATCTCAAGATTTGAGGTGCGTGCAATAATCTGAAAGTGAATTTTCATTTATTTGACTAAACTACATTTTCATTTATCATGTCTTGTGCTCAATTTGTGACGTATGGATTTTTATGGTGTTTTGGTAATGAATCGCTTTGCTTGTTTAGTTAATTGGGAGGGAAATGTTGGCTTTTATTTTGTCGGTTCATAATGAACTTTATAAGAATTGCTCATTGATAAGTCTGTGCTACTTCATAGAATCTTATTCAAATGCACAATGTTTATAGTTTGGGTATTGTTTCTTTCGCCTTTAGAAGGAAAAAGAAGGAAAATTTGTTCAATCTATTTCTCATTTTCTGTTGATGTTTTTATCTCAAGGTATAGATTTTTCCAGCTTGCTAGAACTTTTATATGAATGAGTTATCTGTGTGTTGTGGCTCTCAATTTTTAATATAGGCCAAATAGGCACAAAACATGCATATTTGAGAATTTGAAATATGAACTCCCCAAGTCCTAATGCTTTCACTTTAATTTTTAATAAAAACTTTTTTAATTCTTAAATAAAAGAGTAAAATTTAATTGACAATTTTTAATTAGAGTTAAGTTGCAAATTAAATTATTATATAATATGCCATTATCCTTTCTAAAAATTTCAGATATCAAATTAAATCTTAAAATCAAACTCAAATATTTAAGTTTTCGACATTTAATCTTCTCAGTTAACAGAGAGTACAAACACTTGGAATAGCAAAGTTTACGATACTTGGCCGCATCAGAATTGTAGGGTTCGTGTAAAAGATACAACATTTTATTCAAGGTAAAGTATCATTATGGGTGTTATTCTTATAGATGATCTTTGTTGTTAGCCTTATTTTTCTGGTAGATTTTTTTAAACTGGCTTGTTCTAGACTTTTAGCGCTTCTCTCGTGTGTTACGTGAGAGTCCCCGATTTCACATCAATTTCAAAGACCGCATGCACCACTCTCTTCATGTTCACTTCTTGCTAAAGCTGTTCTCTTCGACGACAACAACATTATTTATTTCGTTCTTTCCTTTTCGACTTCAGCATGAGCTTGATTTCCTTTATGTTTGTTTCTTCATTTTCGCTACACATGATCTTTGAGGTTTCTTCTTCAATGTCCTTTTTGGACTCCTTGAGCTCAAGCGACAAACTACAGACATGGTCTTCTTTCACTTGTATTGGTGTTGTTTCTTCTTTTGACTCCTGTATAATATCAAACAGACTAGAATCATTATTTGGCTTTCTTTGTTTCCTCTATGGACGCTGTTTCCTAGATGATTTAGTTACTAGCCTTTAAAACAATTGGATATATAAATATTGATGGAAGATTGAGTTGTAAACATTGAATAAGTGGAAAAGTTAAGATGTTAGTGAGTCATACAAATTCCAAAATTTGTGAACTTAGACCGAAGAAGTAAATTACTCAGTTCTATATCGAGACCAAAAGCAATTAGTAAAATTAATAAGCAAATGGATCCATGATAAATGCATAAAGGAAATGCTTTAGAATGTTACGAGTTAGGACTGTAATTTTTTGTTTGATTTTAGCTTTAATTTGTTTGTGTTTTTATTGGAATTTGAAAGTCATGATATTTTTGTGGTTTGAGGAAAGAAATTGGAGTTGAAACATCATTGTTGTTTCCTTTTTATTTTTATTGTTTTATTACTCAAATTTACTTTTTTTATACTACTACACTTGGCGACTAAAGAGGACTGTGATCCACTATCGAATTGACTATTTCTCTTTCGGTCAAAGAATGTGAGTATTAGTTTTTAGTAAATAGCATTTACGTAATTAATCAATAGCTCGGGGACGACGTTGCTTACTGATTTATATGACTTGGAGCCTACCCAGCGTGTTATAGTAAGGAGAAACGATCATGGCCACCTATCGGATCCAAGCTCGATTGTTGGCAGGCTATTTGGGCATTATAGCACGAAATTCGAATATGTTGCCCATTAACTATGAATCATGGCATCACATGCCTGATGCCAACAAAAATCAGGCTCTCGAAAATATTAAGGTAATAGAAGGTGAATGTAATTTATAATACTTTCATTTAACATTCATTTATATTAACTTTTTTAAAAAAAAAATTCAGGGTAGATTTGATTTAGAGGTCTCCGATGACTATATTAAGAAGACGTTGGGCAAAAAATGGAGAGATAATAAAAGCACCCTAAAAAAACAATATTTTAAAAAAGACATCAGCCTCGACGAAAAACTGCGAAATGTCCCGCCGGGAATGTTGAGGTACCAATGGGAAGATCAAGTCAGATTCTGGAATTCAAAGAAAGGAGAGGTATTGCGTACTTTCAAAGTCTTAGAAATTTTTCGGTTTTATCGTATTTACTATATAATTAATTCAAATCCCATTATGTAGGACCGTGAGCGAGTTGGAACAAGCAGCAGACAGAAACAACATTTCACGCACACCCGCGGGTTCCGTAAGTTTTGCTCGTGTGGCTGAGGTGAGGTATTATAATTTATTACTTCTTTCAAATATTAATGATTTATACTATTAACTTATATTTTTCTCGCTATAATGTAGGAAGTTTCGTCGAGTCAAAAAGTTGGACGGCTTCAACTTTTGACATTATTATAGGAAGAAGGATGGATCTCAGATGACATCCGAGGTCTGCAGAAATTTTGGTATATTTATTTAATAAATGCTTATTTTTATAAATATTTATAATGCTTAATTATAATGGTTTAATTCATCGTTTGTAGTTTTAAATTTCTAATTTTAACTTATGTTCCATTCATTTTTATTATATATTTCTTTTCTAACTCTTTTATTGATTTATTAGGATAAACTAAAGGAGAAGAAGGCGGAGTATGAAGCGGTTGCTTTGTTCGACGATTCTGTTAATCTCGACGAGATTGATAAATGAATTATTATCGATGTTTTGGGTCCCGAAAGGTACGATCGCTTCGATTGATAGTTTTGTTAATCTTGAGTATATTTATAACGTAATTATCACTAATGTTTTGGGTCTTACAAGGTATGGTCGGGTTCGATGTCAAGGATCGTGTGTTACTCCGACCCAATATTTTGATCCGGCTCCCGCAATACATGCCTTCCGGAGTCAATCTCGTCTTTGAAGTTCGTAGATGAAAGAAACAGATATCCACGATGGAAGCGAGCACAGCTGAGCAAATTTCTCAGCTTAGAGCGGAGGCAGCAGCGAGAGAGGCGGAGCATGTTGCTCAACTTAGAGCGGAGGCAGCAGCGCGGGAGGCAGAGCAGAACAGAAAGTATGAAGAACTCCAGCTACAGCTGCAGGTTATGATGAATATGTTCAAGCAGCAGCCGCAGAGGCCGCCATCTTAGACATTTCTTTTCTTATTGTAAGATTTTTTTTTTAACATTGTTACAGTTAAACATTATTCTAAGAATTGTTTGAATTATGATTCACTTTTTAATCAATATCATCTTTTATTAAATTTGAAGTATTTGTTTAGATTTAATGCTTTTAGTGATATTTAAATGTTTTATTTGCTGCATTGGGTTGGAATTATATGCAATTGTTCTTTGTTATTGGGTGGTTTTTTACCGCAGGAGGGTAGGATATTGGGAAAAAGTACACAAAGAAATCAGTGCAAATTAGTGGCGCTTTTTTAAAAGCGCGCTTAAAAGCTCCCACCTACATTGCGGCGTTTTTAAAAAAGCGCCGCTAAAAAGCCCCTACCTTTAGCGGCGTTTTTTAAAAGCGCCGCTAAAAGCTCTACCTATAGCGGCGTTTTTTAAAAGCGCCGCTAAAAGCTCCCTACCTATAGCGGCGTTTTTCTAAAAGCGCCGCTAAAAGCTCCCTACCTCTAGCGGCGTTTTTCTAAAAAGCGCCGCTAAAAGCCCCTACCTCTAGCGGCGTTTTTCTAAAAAGCGCCGCTAAAAGACCATACCTATAGCGGCGTTTTTCTAAAAAGCGCCGCTAAAAGCCCATACCTATAGCGGCGTTTTTCTAAAAAGCGCCGCTAAAAGCCCATACCTATAGCGGCGTTTTCTAAAAACGCCGCTAAAAGCCCCTACCTATAGCGGCGTTTTTTTAGAAAGCGCCGCTAAAAGCCCCTACCTATAGCGGCGTTTTTTCGCAAAAAACGCCACTAATTTTTGCGGCGGTTTCTGTAGCGGCGTTTTTGCGGCGCTTTTAAAAGCGCCGCGAGTACTATTAGTGGCGCTTAAAAACGCCGCTAAAGGCCCAAAAAAACGCCGCTAAAAGTCTGTTTTGGTGTAGTGAATGTTGTATAATTTAGTTAATTTGGTTATATTGTGCATAATTTCTATTTTGTTTTTTAATTGTCATATGTGAATTTTAAATAGATTATTTACTAAATATTATAGAATATTGTAGAAAATCAAATAAGGACTGAATAAAAAATATTATTAAATAAAATGAATATAAGGCAAATAAACACAATATCAGAAATTGTGAACACAATTTGGAAAGTGTTGATAGATGGAAATCTTAAAAGAAATGTTTTTTATTCAATTCCAATTAAATAATATTGTTCTATAAAATTAAAAATATTTTTAAAAAATTCTAAATATATTTAATAAAAAAATTAAGATGAAGACGTATATTTTATCCTAAATCTATATTTGTTAAGATAATTTAAAAAGGTTTCAACAATGTCTAAATCAAGTTTAAATGAATTATTTAGAATAAAATAATTTTATCTTCAAATTTGTCTATTATCAGTTAATTTGAAAAAAGTATTATAAATAAATTTTCATAGATATCAGTTTTAAATTTTTAACGATATTACTTATAGTTTTTTTACTAAAAATATTTTATTATCTGTTTATATATTTTTAAATATATCTTGAAAATGTCATAAATATAATTTTAATTGTTAATATATATATATATATATATATATTAAGAAACCAAATCGTTTTTAATATGTAAAACAGTATTATGTTATCTATTCCTTTACTATATAATGTTTTTAACGATTAGTTTTCTTCTCTAAGAAATTAATATAAGTTTTTAATGTTATGAATATTTAACTAAAATATAAATTATATTGTTAGTCACTAAATTATATGTAAGTTTTTGTTTCGATTATTTAATAAAAAGAAGTTACAATTTGGTCATTAAACTAATCAAAAGTTTTCATTTAAGTTATTGAACTATCAAGAAATTTTTATTTAAGTCTATTATTTTTTTTTAAAGTTCCACCAACGAACTACAAGTGACGATTCGAAGATCGGTAAGGTGGATCAGTCTCCATCAATAAGTAGAAGAACATACCTTAGATCCAAGTCAACTTGACAGTCAATGTCGGAAATTGAAAAAAATTATGTTTGAATTTTGGTTTGCAGATTCGTAACATTCAAAGTTGTTTTATGAAAAAAAAAAATAAACTGTAGAAGAGAAGATGAAAGAGAACTTTCTATTAGTGCAATTAGTACAAATATAATTATTAAATTTATTTGTAATGTTGACTCAAAATTCAATAATAACTAATGAAAACATGTAATCACTATTTCAAATCAAATACGATTATTAATTATATTTCTCTTTAAAAACATTAAATTAAAATAAATACTAATATCTATAAAATAATTATTATATTTTAAAATTATGAATTATTGGTGCATGTAAGAAGTCTACTACTTCAAATAATTTAAACAATAAAAGAAATGTGATGTCGGCATCGGTTAGATTATAAATTTTCCTAATAACAGTAAGTTTAAGAATATTTTTTAATAAATAAACATATAGCACCTTGAATAATAAAAAGTTACGGAAACAGAGGAAAAGTAAAATGAAGCAAGGCAGAGGGGGTAGATAAGAATGAACAGACAGGCATGTCGGCAAAACAGCCCAAACGTAGATTTTTAGGACAAAATAGCTGACATAACACGAAAATCGACATCATAGAGAAAATTCCATGGTGGCATCACAACGGACAAAAGTGGAACTTGTTTTAATGGCTTTCTTATCCTTTTAAATACGGGTCATATCATAATCATCTTCTTCTATATAAGGTCCTTTTTGGAGTGATGCAATTGTAAGTAGGCACTGTTGTCTGTTTTAACGAATATGGGTATGAAGACTCCCATGATAAACTCAGCAGCCGAGAAAATTGCCTACAACCAAGACCTTCTCACTCAAATCCTCCTCAGATTACCCACCAAATCTCTCATCAAATTCAAGTCCGTTTCAAAGCTATGGCGGTTCATCATTTCGGACCCTGACTTCTGTCTATCCCACACCCGCCATCACCACCGCAATGGATTCCTCTCCCCCACCGCTCTTCTCCTCAAAGGTGACCGTTTCTGCCCTCCCTCCGAGTTCTCCATTGTCCCTCTCAAGCATTACAGTAAAGTCCCTTTCTTTCATTACATCCCTGACTCTCATGTCAAGATTCTTCAATCTTGCAATGGGTTGCTCCTTTGTGAATCCTATAGACAAAGTTACTTGATTTGCAATCCCAGTACGAAAAAATTCAGGAGGATATATTGTCCGAGTAACTCAGCTTATAATTTCATTTCTAAATGCTTTGTTAGTTTCGCTTTTGATCCTTTAACATCACCTGATTACAAGATTATTTGCATCTGGGAAAGTTATAGGGAGCCTTGTAAGTTTAATCTGGACTTATATTCATCAAAAACTGGTTCATGGGGTTTGTGTATAGTCAGTTTTGAGGTAGATGAGGATGAGCAGGAAATAGAGCTGAATAATGGGGTTTTCTGTAATGGGAGGATACATTGGTGTGGATATGGAGAGGAATCCTTGTATTTTGATGTGGAGAAGGAATGTTTAGAAACAATGCCGATGGCGTTACCGAGCCGAATGGATGCGCCTGAGACATGTCGATATTTCTCGGAGTCGAGAGGAGTTTTGTATGTTGCAGTGACGTATTGTATAGCAGTTTGTTTAGAATTCGATGTATTTGAAATGGCGAGAGACTATTCTGAATGGAATTGGAAGAAACGGGTGAATGTGGGTGATGCGGTGAAAGCTTTCCCTGAGTTAGAATTAGGATGTATCGAGTACTATCCCGGATTCTCGGGTGTGTGTATTATTGGATCCGAGAAACAAGAAGAGCCAATGGTAGTGGTTTGGGCAGATGGTAAAATAATTAGCTTTGATTTCAGACAAGGGGCATGGAAAATGCTATATGATCTGGGACCAGGTATCAAAATTGGGTCCCTATATTTAGGGGAGGATGATCATTTGCATTATGAACGATTTCATGCTTATCAATACTTCGAGAATCTCTCTTGTTTATGATGGATGTCTTTACTTCTGCTGACACATATCTTCCCCACCCACCCTAATGTCGGTAAGTAACCCAAACTATTTTAAGCTTGAGCTGCATTACATGCAAATTATTTATATTTAGTTGAGCCTGTAATTTGTAAATTTTAAGGAATTAAAGGACATTCAAGTCTACTGTTCGAATTTACCTCGCATAAAACATTGGTTAATTAACAAGCAAAAAGACAATAGTTTTTGGTTGGAACTTCATCTTCACTAACTCTTTAATGTTATGATCTCGTATGATTATATTTACTAGAGCATGTACGAATGTCATCAGTTATTTTCATTTAAGTCTTGGGGCAAGATACTGATGAGCCATTTGCTCGGGCTCTTATTTTTTTCAATATCACTACCCAAGATACATTCAAATGACACATTATTGCATATGCCATTCCCACCATTTGAGTCATAGGCCTAACCAATTAAATTATTTCACATCATTTTCTTTTCTACAAGTTTTTATTATAATATTATTAAAGATGTTAAAAATTGAACGTCGATAATGGCAATCTAGAAAGATCGCAAAGAAAAAGAAAGAAAAATAGAACACACAAATTTTACATGGAAACCCTTTCGGGAAAAAAATCACGGGTAGAGAAGAAGAAAATTCACTGATGTCAAATTCGAATGATACAAGAGTAGTTTCGACTACATCTATTTATAGGTTGAAAAAAACCTAATTCTAATCAATGTCAAATATATTATGCTAATAAATGCTAAATATATTATACTAATAAATACTAAATCTTCTAGAAAGAAAATATATATTTTTAACTTGACTTGCAAGTAATCTCTTAGAATTTGGGTTATATAACTCTGACAATCTCCACATTGACACGAATTCTCAACGAACAAGTTTTTCACCTCTTCCACGAAACCCCTGAAGGGTATTCTTCAACAATGAACACCAACCAAGTCCAAACAATGCTCGAACTTGGTTATAGGAAGTGACTTAGTCATCATATCTGCAGGATTATCATGAGTACTAAGTTTGCTCCAATTTTCTTGATTTGCATCTATATCTTCAGCCACAATGAGCAACTAGATCAGCCTTGGCATACCTCTTTGGAGGTTTAATTTCTCTTCTAAGTTTGTTCTTAGCAATAAAAAAATTGTGGTGAAGAAGAAACTCTACTCTGAGTTTCTGTACTAACATGATGAGTAGACTCTGTTGTAGATTCTGGATCAATCTGTAGCTCCACCTGCTTCACATGTGTGCTTGAACTTTGTTGGTGTTTATTGGAAGAGTCTTTAAGAGATAAATTAGGCAGCATAGTAGTTTCATAAAAAATAATATCACTACTTTTCTATTTTCAGGACACTATAACTTATATCCTTTAACATCAACCTTATAACCAAGAAAAATACATTTAATTGATCTAGGTTCCAATTTCCCATTATCAACATGAGCATACACAATACACCAAAAAATCTTCAAATTAGAATAATTAACAAGATTACCAGACCATACCTCTTGTGGAGTCTTTTTTTTCAATGGCAATAGACGGAGATCGATTAATAAAAAAACATGCAGTAGTATACATCGAACCTTTTCCGTGATTGTTCTATTCATTCGTTTTACAACGTCGTTTTGTTGTAGAGTATGACGAACTATCAAGTATCTCATGATCCCTTCTGATTTGCACAATTCATTAAACTCATCAGAACAGAATTCCAAGCCATTATTTATATGGAGGTGTTTTATCTGTTTTCTTGTCTGCTTTTCGATCATAGTTTTCCAAGCCTTAAATGTGAAAAACACATCACTTTTCTGCTTTAGGAAGAATGCCCAAACCTTTCTAGAAAAATCATCAATGATCGCCAGCATATAATTAGCGCCACCCTTCGAAGGCACTCTAGATGGTCCCTAAAGATTAGAATGTATATAATCCAGCGTTCCCTTCGTGTTATGGATTCCTCTGGTGAATTGAACTCTCATTTTCTTCCCAAAATCGTAGTGCTCACAGAACTTTAGTTTGCTAATGCGTTGTCCATCAAGGAGTCCTCTTTTCTTCAATTTTGCCATACCTTTCTCACTCACATGCCCTAGACGCATATGCCAAAGTCTAGTAACATCATCATCTAACAAGGAAGACGAAGCGACGGTTGCATCACCAGTAATAGTTGAACCTTGCAAAACATATAACTTGGTAGTATTTCTCTGCCCTTTCATCACAACGAGGGAATCCTTGGTAATCTTCAGAACCCCACTTTAAATTGTGTACTTATGCCCCTTTGAATCAAAAGTACTCAACAAAATCAAATTCTTCTTCAGTTCTGGTACATGTCTTACGCCACTAAGTTTCTAACGACTCCATCGAACATATTATTTTTGATCGTGCCAATATATGTGATTTTACATGAAACATTATTTCCCATCAAAATAACACCTTCAGGCACTATTTCATATGTTATAAACCAATCCCGATTGGGACTCATATGAAAGGTGCAACTAGAATCAAGGATCAACTCCTCGCTCACTTTAGGGTTATTGGCAAAAGCAACTACGAGTTCATCGTCACTGTAGTCTTCTACAACATCAACTTCCCCGGATTATTCTGATTGTTTTCCCTTTTTTGATTCGCCACCTCTCTTTGATCTTATTCTGCAACTTATAGCACTCAGAATTAATGTGCCCTTTCTTCTTGCAGAAGTTACAAGTTTTACCTTTGTTTGAAGATCTTGATCTACCTTTAGATTTACCACAATTTTGTTCTTGTGTCCTCCCACGATTATCATCAGTATTTTATTCTTGTCTCCCACGAACAATAAGACTCTCTCCCTGAGAGTCAGATCTAGACATAAGATGCTTCATCTTGTCATATGATGTTAAGGAAGCATAGGCTTCATCAACTGTGAGAGATTCAAGGCTATACAAAATCGTATCTCTAAAGGTTGAATAAGACGTAGGAAAAGAACAAAGTAGAATTAACCCTAAATCTTCTTTATCATATTAAACCTCCATGGCCTCTAGGTTTGAGAGAATTTCTTTAAACACAGTTAAGTGTTCGTGCACAGGCGCACCTTCCTCCAAACGATGAGCATAAAGGCGTTGCTTCACATGCAACTTGCTAGTTAAGGTTTTCGACATGCATAGCTGTTGCAGCTTTTCCCATAATGCATCGGCGGTCTTCTCCTTCATCACGTCCTGTAGAATTTCACTCGACAGATGCAGATGTAATTGCGTTAAAACCTTTCAATTTTTACGCTTCTTCTCTTTCTCCGTCAATGTCGAAGGCATCTTATCTACCCCTAGCAGGGCATCCTCCAAATCCATCTGCACAAGAACTGTCTGTATCTTTATCTGCCACAATGAGAATCTGGTGTTACGATCCAACAACAGAATATCATACTTCATTGTTGTCATTACTGTGATCGAAATAAACAACCTAAAAAAGTTCTGATACTAATTTGTTAAAAACTGAACGTCGATAATGGCAATGTAGAAAGATCGTAAAGAAAAAGAAAGAAAAATAGAACACAGATTTTACGTGGAAACCCTTTCGGGAAAAAATCACGAGTAGAGAAGAAGAAAAATTCACTAGTGTCGAATTCGAGTGATACAAGAAGAGTTTCGACTACATCTATTTATAGGTTAAAAGAATTTAATTTTAATCATTGTCAAATATATTATGCTAATAAATGCTAAATATATTATACTAATAAATACTAAATCTTCTACAAAGAAAATATATTTTGTTTAACTTGACTTGCAAACAATCTATTAGAATTTGGGTCATACAACTCTAACAAAAGATATTTTAAAAATATTGAACTTATTTCCCAAAGTAGGTTTTTTTATGAAACCCTAACACTCAAAAGTATTAATGTCTCTTATAATTCTTGCACTGTCAAGTTTGTGAGTTTAAGATTTTTAGAAAGGTAAAAAGTGCTGACCTCGACCACAAGTCTATCTAAATTAATTCTATGTATCTATATTTAATTTTGATTAATAGGAATTTTCAAGCTATACTTAACACTTATTTTAATTAAATTTTAACCATTCAAAACAACATAACCTTAATAAATGTGAATTAATAAGGTGTTAAGTTCCTCTTAGATTTTTACTGTGTTATAAATACCTCCCTCCACTCATGTTTTTCTTTCCTCACGGCCAAATATATACTCCCATGTGTGTTGATTTCTCAACCCTTAAACCTAAAAAAAAAAGTATATTTATCCTTAAACACAATCATATTGCTTTACATATCACAAACACTGTAATTTGTTTAACTTATTAAATTTAGTATTTATTTATTGTTATTATTAAATTTTAGTATTAAAATGTATATATTGTGATTATTGATTTTATGTTTGTTTGTTTTTTTATTAGCAAGTGGAATAAACATTTCAAATCTGTTGAAATGTAAAATTTGCGATACTGAAGGAGGATAACATTGATCGAGAACACAATTAAGGTAGATAGTAGCTAAATAATCTCAATTTCAAATGTAGTTATTGATGCTTGCAACTATGGTGGAAAGGTGGAGATCGAATAACCTTGTCTTCCACATTTCCAACGATGAAGCAATCATGTTTGAAGATGTTGCCTTAGTCACGAGCCTTCCAATTGGAGTAGTTGCAATGGTTTGGTCTTCAATTGATCTTGAACATGTAATGATGAGGTTATTTAAAAATTATGTGATGAATGAGGATGATATAAACGAGGATCGAGTGAAGTTCACCTAGTTAATTGATGAGTTTCTAGCATACAATGTGACCTATAATAAGTTCGATAAATATGTTAAAGCGTATATATTGTACATCATCAGCAGATGCTAATGTTAGATAAGTTTGGCAATCTCTGTCACTACATGTGTTTGCCCTTATTTAAATACAATATCTTATCTCTAAAGAAAGTAGGAGTTTATGCTATTGTCATTCTTGTACCAAGTGCTTACAAGGGTGACTAACCATCTGGAATAAAAAATAAATGATTGTTGTATTGTAACATCCCTCGTTGACCCAAATGTCGGGTTCGATGTGACACCCCCAATTTGACAGGTAGACCGATGAATGGTGGTGTTACTAAAAGACACTGTAAACATCATACAATATCACAACAAAGGTGTTTCGCTCGTGAAGTCATTTAATATATAATAGCGAACAAGTTTTAGAATTTCGTTTGGCGAATTATGGTTAATATGGCATGTACCCAAGGCAAAAATATAAGTATATGCCAAAAACATACATAACATAAAAGTTTGAATTTTTGGCAAAATGCCTATAACAACCAACTTATACAAAATACTGTATAAAGGTACAACCCGAATTCACTTTATACAAAGTTTAAACAAAGACGCTGAAACTATGAGTCAACCCGATATACGCATGTTACAAATTAAGCAAATGAATGGCTAACAATTGAGTAAGCAATCTGGCTGAATCCCTTCAAAGAATCCGCAACCACCCTAAAAGACCTGAAATAGGGATAAAAGAAACTAGGTAAGTTAAAAAAGAACTTAGTGAGTTTCGTAAATAAACAATAACTACCCTTAGGAGGAATAAACCACTCTTATGCGGATGCACTTTGCAACTAAGTATAGCTCCCTAGTGGATACTAACCGTATCTAAACATAATTCACAAGCTAACTCAGTTTATGACTAAGTTTATGCATTGGCGGATGCTATCCACATCTAAGTACAATTGCAAATAAGTATAGTTTACTATCGTTTATTAATACATTCAAGTACTATTTACATACGGTATGTTTACAGACATTTATACACCCTTTCTTACGCTAGCTTCGGATCCTTTCAACGCTCCGAAGAGCTAATGTTCCATTTTCACTATATTGCTCCACAGAGCCAGTGTTCCATCCAAACCTCTGCAAATCCTCCTTGTTAATTTGAACACATACATGTTCCCTCACAAAGTCGGGGTCATTCACTAATTTTGGTTTGTATTCACATGCCCTACCAGAGGCAAAACGTATAACATATCATATTCTCCATTTACTCTTCCCATCACATTACATTTCAACAGACCTCCATTACCTATTTTTCCACCTTTTCGGATACTGAGCTTGTGCACTAAGGAAGGAGTGTCCATTTCAATTATTCATACATATTATTTAGGTTTCTTATTTATAGTTTGATTAACACAAAAATGCACATGTAATTTCTAATATAATGCTAACTTTACCTAGACGAACAACATAAATTTTAAGCTAGTTCATTATTTATAAAAAGCATAAGTGGAAGGAACTCACCAGAAACTCCTAGGAAAGCTTTATCTATTTAACGGGTTATTTCCCCTTCTTACTATGGCCTTCTCTCGCTTCTTTAGCTAAATACAATCAAACATTTCTAATAATATAAAAACAACCGAGACTATTACATAAAAATAAGAATCGACAACATGCAACAATTTAACAAGAAGAAAGTTTCCTTCCAAAACTTCCAGTGAAAACGTATATATATACGACTTCAACCACTCTTACATTTCCTAATGTTTAAACAAAAGGAGGACTTAAGAAATTACCAGTAATTGGCTTGACAAGAAATTTCTAAACAAGTTATAAACGCAAGTTCCTCCTTCAATTAACGAAGAGCATTTCTGATTTTCTTTGGAGATAACAAAGAAGAACTAAGGAAAGGAAAATTAAAGGCTTTCCTCTTTTATACCTCTATTTAAATATAAGATTAAGCTCTTTCCACTCTAGACAAGATCCTTAATCACATCACATGCATACACAATTCCACTAATTAAGCACAGCCATCGAGACTCTCCAGGTGTCATACATAGTGACACATTCCTTTTTTAAGATTAGACACATAACTGGTATGTGTCCCACTTACCGCAGATTAATATGTAACACCCCTTACCCGTATCTGACGCCGAGATAGGGTACGAGGCATTACTGAACTTATTCATGAGCAAACATTCAAAATCGAGACATGAATTTCCATTCAAATTTAAAACTTTTCAAAAACATCCATATCGTCCCTAAAACGAGCCTATGAGGCCCAAAACATGCATTGGTAGTGATTCGGGACTAAATTGAGAACTTTAGAAAATTATCCAACACTTAGATTTTTTTTCACTAAAACAGGGGTCATACGCCCGTGTGGCTTGGGACACACCAAAGGATTAAATTCGCAACAACAAAACTCGCCACTGGCGTGTTTTCGGGGAATATAGCGAAACGATTTGCTAGAGGGTGTGCCAAAATGAAACCAGTATAATTTTGGTAATTAGACGAGATCTTATACAAAATCATACTAAAATCACTTGTCAATCATCCAAAATACAAATTCAAAAATTTGGGGTGTCATAAAAGAAAATTTCATCCTTGAAATGTCTTACCTACAAAGAGGTGAATGTATTGCTCTTTCATAGCTCCTTCTCTTTTCCATGTAGCCTCCTCCACTTTATGATTTATCCATAGGACTTTTACAAGAGGAATATTTTTATTTCTAATCTCCTTCACTTCTCTATCCAATATGCAAAAAGGTTCTTCTTTGTATGATAGGTTTGGCTCCACTTCTAAAGTTTCTAATTACACCACGTGATTTGTATCCGAATGATACCTTTTTAACATAGATACATGGAAGACATTATGAATCTTAAACAATTTTGGCAGTAGTGCTAATCAATAGGCTATAGGTCTTACACGGTCCAAGATTTCATAAGGTCTAATGAACCTAAAACTAAGCTTGCCCTTTAAGCCAAAACGAATGATCTTTTTCCAAGGTGAGACCTTAAGAAATAATTTGTCACCGACTTTGAAGGTACCATCCTTTCTTTTTCGATCAGCATAAGCCTTTTGGCAATCTTAAACAACCTTCATATGGTTGCAAATAACTAAAACTTGTTCCTCTACATCGCGAACCAAATCAGAGCCAACAAGTTTTCTTTCACTAAGTTATATCTAACAGATTGAAGATCTGCACTTTCTTCCATATAAGGCCTCAAAAGGAGACATGTCGAGGTTGGAGTGGTAACTATTGTTGTAGGCGAACTCTGCCAAGGCAAATACCTTTCCCAATTAACTCCAAAATCAATCACACAACTCCGAAGCATGTCTTCCAAAACTTGTATCATTGTTTCAGGCTGACCATCAGTTTGCGAGTGGAAAGTTGTGCTGAACCAAAGGTTAGTCCATAGAGATTCTTGTAACGGCCTCCCAAACCTTGATGTAAAACTTGGGTCTCAATCTAATACAATGGATGAAGGGATGCCATGCAAGCGGACTATTTTCGAGATATAAATCTCTGCAAACTTGTCCAAAGAGTAGTTAGTGCGAACAACTACAAAGTGGGCTGTTAGTCTGTCGACAATTACCCAAACTAAATTCTTTTTCGAGATACTAAGGGGTAGACCCGAAACAAAATCCATAAAAATCTTATCCCACTTCCACTCTGGAATCTTCAGCAGATATAGCGTCCTTGAAGGAACTTGATGCTCCGCCTTAAACCTTTGTCAGGTTAAACATCTCATTATGAATTTCGATATTTTCTTTTTCATCCCGACACCAAAATAAGCTCTTTAAATTGCGATATATCTTAACACTCCTCGGATGAAGCGAGAAAATTTATTTCTTTCAACGGGTAAACAATTTGAAACATCCTGAAACTTTAACTACAAATCCTTAGCACTGTGTTACCTTTAAAAATAAAATATTTCCACTAAAAGAAAGAATTGAAAAATACTAGAAAAAAAATCATAAAATATTCTTTTTGTTGATTTTTGTGCCGAAACTTTCCAAATCTATCTATTATAATTTGAGTAGGCCCTAGATTAAGTTTTGTTATTTTAACACATCAAGAACACCTTGAAAATAATATTCAAGTTAATTTCCAATTTTTCAATTTCTACAAGGTAGTTGCTATTTTTATTGATGCTAACCTTAGGTTTTTCGCTTTTTTAGCTTATTTTTTTTCCATTTCATATTATAACAATTTCTTGTTTCTTATTAGGTTCTATTAGTTTTTTTATTTCTTACACAATAAAACAAGATGTGGAAATCATAAATAAAAATGAACAAGTTGTAAAGTACGAAGTGTGGCAATAGATATGTACATGTCTAGGATTGGATCTAGAGAGAACTTGGCACTTAAGCATTCAAATTGACTCACCTCCTCTTTTCTAGAATCCTACCTGGTGTATAGTGTCCATTCACTTCTAACAATGAGGACATTGTTCATCTTAAGTAGGGGGACCGAAAAATTGAAATTATTTCCTCTCAGAATAAACTTTTCTTTTAATTATGGTTAGGATATATTTTGTTCAAAAATTTGAAATTTTGTTAAGTATGCTAAACTTCAGTATGAACAAAGTTATATTATTTCAATAATTGTTATGTTATCTGAATTATTACATAAATGTACTCTTAATAAAGTATTTAAATCATATCATAAAATTTTTAGTTCCTTAGGAAAGCTAGGCATGCATGAAAGTTTAAGTCTCTAGAATTGACTTAGTAATTTCTTGAGACGAAATCCTAGGAAGCATGGAAAGTTGAAAATGATTTAGGCAAACTTTTTTTTGGACCACTTGGGCCATTCAAGCCAACCTTGATGAATTTTTATCCCTTGAAACCCAACTTTGAGACTATATGGCCTAATTTTATTTGAACATTTGCAATTTTTAGCCATCACTTTTCTCTTAGTTATCTTTAAATTGTCCCAAACACTAGACTCAGTACTATTCATAATATTCTTTGAAAATAAGTTTGGGGGAGTTGAAAAGAAGAATCAAATGCTCAAAAAAAAGCATAAGTACTCGAAAGAAATAGATGTACAAAAGAGCATGTAAATGCAAAATGAATTGGTGTATTGAAGGTAATTATTTTGAAGGTCCGATGCAAGCTGAGTCTAGGGTATTTTAGCCTAAATTTATCTATCTTTTACCTACCCCTAGCCTAGCCACGTTACAAGCTATTTTAAAGATCTATTGATTCAAGTTTCTATGCTACCTACATTAGTGGAGAGAAATTGCTATGTTCAACATATGAAGGCATAAATTAAACTTAATGATTGTAGCTTAATCTTAAATAAGGGAATAAAATCAAATTGGTAGGAATTTACCATATCTTTATTGAGAAAGCATTTAGTCTATTTTTACTATCATAATAATAATTGAGATTAATTTGAACGATTTGTATACTTAAGTAGCATAAATCTCAAAATTTTTGTTCGTGAGCATAAGTATACTAAATTCATAACTTTGAGAAAGAATGTTTTCTGAAAGAATTTTTTTTCAAAGGTGTTTCCAAGAAGTTCTTTTCAACTTTTGCATTACTCAGGACGAGCAATGAATTAAGTTTGGGGGTGTGGAAACACGAAAATATATACTTTTCCATGCCTTTTTTAACTCAAATGCATGCAGATTCGTAGTAATTCTTCTCAAAAAATATAATATAATTATAAAATAATTAAATTGCACTCAAATTATTAAAATTTTGAATTTTATAATAAATTTTCATTAATTTTGATTTATTTTCGACAAATTTGCATAAAGGGTGAAAATTGGCTCAACAGACACTACTAAAGGCGCAAAATCGGGAAGCGATTTTTGAAGCATCGAAGCGAATTAATTTTTCAGCCTAAGATGGTCCAAATGATGAATATTAATACATAATATAATTAATTTTAATTATTTCCAATTTATGTTGCGATAAAAATTATTATTAATTATATTATGAAAGGAGGCTCAATTGTACTAAATCGAAAGACTGATCCGACTGAGCAAATGGGCTGCCCAAAAACGTCCAACATGCTGACCCAATCAGCTCAAAATATCTGATTTATTGACTTGTAATTCATCCCTTGAAGTTTCCTTGAAACTGCATTCAAACCCCTCCACTTTCTCTGCTTTTAAAGATTCACCCCAAGCTAAACTTAGCAAGTTTGAAATATTCAAACTTTCCACATGTGTGGCCGGCCAAGGGGGGTATGTGGCTGCTGATTTTTTCTATTTTTAGCATCCAATCTCACCTATAAATACCCCTTTCACCTATTCATTTTAACACACCTTTCATTCCACACATCTCTCTCCCTTTCACTCACTTTCTCTCTTCCAAACCTCCCTTTGTTTTCCATTTTTTTCTTATCCCTTCCTTGCCGATTTCACTCTTGGAAAAGAGCCCTTCAACCACCTTGGGTAGCAGAATTCAAGTGCTTGTAGAAGTCTCGGTTCATCAGAACAAGCGGAGAAGGAGGAGCGGAGCAAACTAGTCAAGCTTTAGAGAAACACGGGATTTGATTCTAGTTTCCTATCCTTTAACTTTTCTTGTTGTTGTTATGAACATATTTATGAATATTTGTTATGTTTTTATTCTAAATTTAATTAACATGGCTTAAATTTAACTCGTGTTAGGTTGATTGCATTTCGTCCACTTAAGTTATTAAAATCATGTTTTGATGCGACCCTAGCTCGGGATGCTGTTGCCGAACCTATTGAGCTACCAAAAGGACCAATCACCCGATCTCGTGCTAAACAGTTCCAAGACGCACTAGCTAATTTTGTTAACCGAGCTTGGGGAGAACAAATAGCCGATCCCATTGAGACCAACTCCTTAGGCGTCCCCTGCAACTTAATTCTAGTCGAATTTTAGTTTAATTAATTTAATTTAAATAAAGTTGTTAATTTAGTTAGTAGTTAATTAATGTAGTGAAAGATAAATAAATGTGTTTGGAGTTATTTAAGTTGTCTTAAATAATTGGGTATTAAAATCATTAAATTCGGCTGCATTATTACAACCATTTAATTGGTCTTAAAACTCAATTAAGTTGTTTTAATTATTATAGTCTTTAAGGTGTCTTAAACTAAGGAAAATTAATTAAGTTATTTAAGGTGTCTTAATTAATTTTTGTTGATTAATTTCAGGTGTCTATTAGGCTAGGAAGGATTAAATACAAGAGGTTTCATGCATACAAAGAACTTAGGGGGCTGGCCGAATGCATGTGCTAGCATTAAATTAAAGTGCATGCAAGGTGGAGGTTCACGTATAGGAGGGTTCATGCATGATCAATTTTAATGTATGATGGCTGATTGTTAGGCTTCCCAAAGCATCCATTCGACCAAGGGTCACCAGCAAATTAGGACCTTCAAACATGACCGATCCTCTTCTTAAGGCAGCATATTGGGTGTTCCCATGGATGACCATTCAGCTGAACATGTTCACATGGAAGAGACTCTTCAAGACCGATTGTTCACACTTCTTTGGCTGCTCATTTACCTCATTTAAAGGTTGGTAACTTTTCAAGAAAGTTGCACATTGAATAGGCTCCATTAAGGACCTTGGCCGAACCTAGACTTGAATAATGCATCCAAGCAAAGTGCTACATACATGCAAGCTACTCACCTTCCTTCTAGAAGCCGTCCAATGAGTTACATTCAGCTAATTTGGCTACAACCAATTAAAGCTTTGTATCTAGAATATTCAAGCATCTTCTAGCCGAAATTACTTAGTCTTTAAGCATAGGGAGTTTATCTATTCGGCTATCCCTGCTTATTATTATAAATAGTTGTTCATCTCTATTGAAAAAGGACTTTTGCCAAATTTTATGCTTAAGCAAACGTGTGAGATTTCCAAATCTCTTTGTTCTCTCCGGGATTGAAGTGACTTATCAAGTTGCTCTTGTGGCGTCTCTCATTCCTTTTTAATCTGAACTTATCACCATCCGGTGTGGCGTTCTCATACCTCTGGTTCCTATCAACTTTGATAGCGGGTCAAGGTCCTTATCATATTCCTTAATCCGAAACTCACCGAAGAGCCTAGTTAAGAATCGGGTTAGCAATCTTTCTATTGTTGGTTCTTTCTTTTGGCCTTAGCCGATTATCCTACCCTTCACATAATCGTCTTCCAAACCTATTAAACCGAACACCCTTTCTTGTTGGCCTTACTTTGCAAATATCCTTCTAATTTTGGAACGATCTTAACTTACCCAAATTCATGATCGAACGAACAATACGACTCAGCTCAAATACAACCGAGCTCGTATCATTTGGTATCAGAGCTAGTTGAAATTGGAGTAAGAATCGATGTCTTCGGCACAACGGTATTATATTATATATATAAAAAATCGTATAAAAAATTTCATATAAAAAAAAGATATAATTAAAAAAAATTACCGAAATTTGCTCCTGCAAGTTAAATTTCTCAAAAGTGCTTTATTGTCTGTCTTATCTCTCGGCCACACCTAGTAGCTCCCTTGAGTTATTTCTTTCAATCTACCCACTACCCGACGATATTCCTACCCAAACCCAATGACTCTTTGCAACCAGTCCACAAAGACTACTTATAAGTCTATTTAGTCCCTTCGAGAACTTAGAGAAGCGGATTGAGTGGAAAAATGCATGAGGTTGTGAGTACATTTGAGGGAAAAAGCCAATTGAGTGGAATTTCTTTGTGAGAGAAATAGTGAGGATTTGTTGTGAGTATCAAAATGTCTCGTAGTCCAGAAAGAAACGTGAACGAGGGAGGTGGATTCCGACTAGTAAGAAATGTTGGAGGAGGAGTTCCGGATCTTACATTACAAGCCATTATGCGAGAGATGGAGCGGTTATTCAATCACAAGCTAGAGCCAATTGAAGACCGACTATATCGAGTAGAAAATCAAGGACCACGCGAGGCAACGCCAGAAGTTGCAAGAAGAGGGCGAGAGCGTCCGAACCACGTCCTTGATGAAGTAAGTGAGTCCGAAAGTGAGCCTTCATCTGTCCATAGTGTCCAACATCGTGGTCAACGAAATCGGGGACATAGAGGCCGAGATCGACCCGATGACAACCTAAAGAACATCAAAATGTCGATTCCTCCGTTCCAAGGTAAGAACGACCCTGAAGCTTACTTGGAGTGGGAAAAGAAGATTGAGTTAGTCTTCAAATGTCACAATTATTTAGAGAGCAAGATGGTTAAGCTTGCGGAAATTGAATTTTCGGATTATGCTATAGTCTGGTGGGATCAAATCGTAACGAGTCGAAGGCGAAATAGTGAACGGCCTATCTCAACTTGGGCCGAAATGAAAGCTGTCATGAGAAAGCGGTTTATTCCCTCCTACTACCACCGAGATCTTTATCAGCGCTTCCAAAGCCTTACCTAAGGCAATAAGAGTGTTGAAGACTACTATAAGGAGATGGAAATAGCAATGATTAGGGCTGACATTGAAGAGGACCGAGAAGCGACGATGGATAGATTTCTAGCGGGCCTCAATCGGAAAATTGCTAACATAGTGGAGCTACAACACTATGTTGAAGTAACGGACATGGTCCACATGGCTATTAAGGTAGAAAAGCAGCTTAAGCGTAAAGGTGTCAACCGATCTTATTCTACTCCTTCAAACCCACGATGGAGCCAAGGTGCCAATAAGGCCCCAATCCGAACCAAAGACCTTGTAGCTCCAGCTAAAGCCAACCCAATCGTGGGGGAGACAAGTAAGAACAAAAATGAACCCGTTCCAAACCGAACAAGAGACATTAAGTGCTTCAAATGTCAAGGACGGGGCCATATAGCCAGCCAATGCCCCAATCGACGAGTTATGGTGATCAAAGCCGACGGTGAGATTGAGTCCTAGGAGGAAGTTGAAAACGAGCCTGAGGCACCAACCGATGAAGACGAAAACTTGGAGTTTCCTGTAGAAGGAGAAATCTTAGTGGTGAAGCGGAGTCTTAGCATCCAAAGCGCTGAAACTGAACAGCAACGAGAGAACATCTTCCACACCCGATGCCACATCCAAGGTAAGGTGTGTAGTATGATAATTGACGGAGGCAGCTGCACCAATGTCGCAAGTAGTATGTTGGTGGAAAAGCTCGGTTTGACCACTACTAAGCACCCGACTCCGTACAAGTTACAATGGTTGAATGACGGAGGCAAACTCAAGGTAACGAAACAAGCCATGGTTGCTTTTTCTATCGAGAAATACCATGATGAGGTTGTTTGCGATGTGGTGCCAATGCACGCGGGATATCTTCTTTTGGGATGCCCGTGGCAGTTTAAAAAACGAGTAATCCATGATGGATACACGAATCAGTACACATTCAAACACTTAGGCAAGAATGTAACCCTAGCCCCTCTTACCCCCAAACAAGTGTATCAAGATCAGTTGAAATTGAAAGAATCAATAGAAAAGGCAAAAGAAAAAGAACAAGAAAAAAAGATTGAAAAAGAAAAAAGAAAAATGAGAAAAGAAAAGGAAAAGGTGAGCGAGTGGAGGTAAAAGCCCAAAAAGAGAACGAGTGTGAAAAAGAAAATGAGAAAGGAAAGATGAGTGTATTTGCAAGGAGAAGAGAAGTGAGGAAATCCTTGTTGATGCGCCAACCAGTACTTGTAATTATGTACAAGGAATGTTTATTTGAAACTAATGAACTTGACCCTTCCTTGCCTTCTTCTATTGTGTCATTAATTCAGGAGTTCGAGGACGTTTTCCCGAAGGAAGTGCCAAGTGGGTTGCCTCCCCTTCGAGGTATTGAACACCAAATAAATTTTGTTCTCGGAGCCACCATTTCGAATCGACCGGCTTATCGAAGCAATCCCGAGGAAACCAAGGAATTGCAACGACAAGTATCAGAACTAATGGAGAAAGGCTATATCCGCGAGAGCTTAAGCCCCTGTGTTGTACCCGTGTTGTTAGTACCCAAGAAGGATGGGTTGTGGAGAATGTGCGTGGATTGTTGAGCAATCAATAAAATTACTATTAAGTATAGGCACCACATTCCAAGGCTCGATGACATGCTAGACGAACTCAGCGGCGCTAAACTATTTTCTAAGATTGACTTGAAAAATGGGTATCATCAAATCCGTATGCGGGAGGGGGACGAGTGGAAAACGACCTTTAAAACCAAATATGGTTTATACGAGTGGCTTGTGATGCCATTTGGCCTCACCAATGCCCCAAGCACCTTTATGCGACTAATGAACCATGTCTTAAGGGCCTTTATAGGACATTTTTGCGTAGTTTATTTTGATGACATTTTAATTTATAGTAAATGTTTATCTGATCATTTAATTCATCTGCGTGCTGTTTTGGAAGTTTTACGGAAAGAAGTGTTGTATGCGAATCTTAAGAAATGTAGTTTCTGTATTGATAAGGTTGTCTTTCTTGGTTTTGTAGTGAGCGTTGGTGGCCTCGAAGTAGACCAAGACAAAGTTAAGGCAATCCGAGAATGGCCGCGCCCGACCAACGTTAGCCAAGTGAGAAGTTTTCACGGTCTTGCAAGCTTCTATAGGAGGTTTGTGCCGAATTTCAGTACCATTGCTGCTCCATTGACCAGTATCATTAAAAAGAATTTTCCTTTCACTTGGGGTGATGAACAAGAAACTGCTTTTACTAAAATCAAAGATTGTTTGACTAACGCTCCACTTCTGTGTTTGCCTGACTTTAATAAAACTTTCGAGGTAGAATGCGATGCTTCTGGTATAGGTATAGGCGCAGTTTTGATGCAAGATGGGCGTCCGATAGCTTACTTCAGCGAGAATTTGAACGGAGCGACGCTTAACTACCCCACCTACGACAAAGAAATGTATGCCTTGATACGAGCGTTGGAGACATGGCAATATTATCTTTGGCCGAAAGAGTTTGTTATACACACAGGCCACGAAGCTTTGAAGCATTTGAGAGGGCAAACCAAACTTAACAAGCGACACGCCAAATGGGTTGAATTCCTAGAATCCTTTCCGTACGTAATCAAATATAAACAAGGTAAGGAAAATGTTGTGGCGGATGCCCTATCTCGTAGGTATGCTCTTCTAAATTATTTAGATGTTAAGTTGCTTGGTTTTGTTTATCTGAAAGAATTATATGCTAATGATCCTGATTTTGGAGAGATTTACAAGCTTTGTGAAAAAGGTGCGTGTGAAAGGTATTTTCGACATGATGAGTTTCTCTTTAGAGAAAACAAGTTGTGCATTCCCCAAGGATCGACTAGAGATATGTTAACTCAAGAAGCTCATAGCGGAGGATTGATGGGTCACTTCTGCATAGCTAAAACCTTATCCGTTCTACAAGAACACTTCTATTGGTCGAAGATAAAATGAGACGTGGCCAAGGTTTCTGAGCGATGCGTGGCTTGCAAGAAGGCCAAATCAAGGATTCAACCGCACGGACTCTATACACCATTACCGATTCCGGAGGCGCCATGGATGGACATCTCCATGGACTTCGTTCTAGGACTTCCTAGAACAAAGACTGGCAAAGACTCGATTTTTGTTGTAGTAGATAGATTCTCAAAGGTGGCTCATTTCATTGCATGTAATAAGACTGATGACGCTTTAAATGTTGCTAATCTTTTTTTTAGGGAGATTGTGCGGCTGCATGGCGTGCCTAGAACCATTGTTTTTGATCAAGATACTAAGTTCCTCAGCCATTTTTGGAGGACTTTGTGGGGAAAAATAGGCACTAAGCTGATGTTTTCAACAACGTGCCATCCTCAAACTGACGGCCAAACGGAGGTCATTAATCGGGTTTTATCAATGCTTTTAAGAGAAATCATTTAGAAAAACCTTAAGACTTGGGAGGAGTGTCTACCCCACATTGAGTTTGCATACAATTGTTCGGTGCATTCGGCGACCAAATACTCGCCATTTGAGGTAGTATACGGTTTTAATCCCTTAACTCCTTTAGATTTACTGCCTTTACCTTCTGATCATCTTGTGCATATAGATGGAAAGAAAAAGGATGAACTAGTGAAACAATTGCACAAACGAGTTAGGGATAATATTGAAAAAAGGACTGAGCAGTATGCGCGCAAGGTTAACAAAGGACGAAAACGAGCCACGTTCGAACCCGGTGACTGGGTTTGGATACATATGCGCAAGGAGAGGTTTCCAATCCAAAGGCGATCTAAGCTCCTGCCAAGAGGCGACGGTCCTTTCAAAGTTCTAGAAAATATTAACGACAACGCTTATAAATTAGATTTGCCAGGTGAGTATGGGGTTAGTGCTACTTTTAATGTTTCTGACTTATCCCCTTTTGATGTAGGTGACGATTTGGGGACAAATCGCTTCGAAGAGGGGGGGATGATACGACCCTAGCTTGGGATGCTGTTGCCGAACCTATTGAGCTACCAAAAGGACCAATCACCCGATCTCGTGCTAAACAGTTCCAAGACGCACTAGCTAATTTTGTTAACCGAGCTTGGGGAGAACAAATAGCCGATCCCATTGAGACCAACTCCTTAGGCGTCCCCTACAACTTAATTCTAGTCGAATTTTAGTTTAATTAATTTAATTTAAATAAAGTTGTTAATTTAGTTAGTAGTTAATTAATGTAGTGAAAGATAAATAAATGTGTTTGGAGTTATTTAAGTTGTCTTAAATAATTGGGTATTAAAATCATTAAATTCGGCTGCATTATTACAACCATTTAATTGGTCTTAAAACTCAATTAAGTTGTTTTAATTATTATAGTCTTTAAGGTGTCTTAAACTAAGACAAATTAATTAAGTTATTTAAGGTGTCTTAATTAATTTTTGTTGATTAATTTCAGGTGTCTATTCGGCTAGGAAGGATTAAATACAAGAGGTTTCATGCATACAAAGAACTTAGGGGGCTGGCCGAATGCATGTGCTAGCATTAAATTAAAGTGCATGCAAGGTGGAGGTTCACGCATAGGAGGGTTCATGCATGATCAATTTTAATGTATGATGGCTGATTGTTAGGCTTCCCAAAGCATCCATTCGACCAAGGGTCACAAGCAAATTAGGACCTTCAAACATGACCGATCCTCTTCTTAAGGCAGCATATTGGGCGTTCCCATGGATGACCATTCGGCTGAACATGTTCACATGGAAGAGACTCTTCAAGACCGATTATTCACACTTCTTTGGCTGCTCATTTACCTCATTTAAAGGCTGGTAACTTTTCAAGAAAGTTACACATTGAATAGGCTCCATTAAGGACCTTGGCCGAACCTAGACTTGAACAATGCATCCAAGCAAAGTGCTACATACATGCAAGCTACTCACCTTCCTTCTAGAAGCCGTCCAATGAGTTGGATTTAGCTAATTCGGCTACAACCAATTAAAGCTTTGTATCTAGAATATTCAAGCATCTTCTAGCCGAAATTACTTAGTCTTTAAGCATAGGGAGTTTATCCATTCGGCTATCCATGCTTATTATTATAAATAGTTGTTAATCTCTATTGAAAAAGGACTTTTGCCAAATTTTATGCTTAAGCAAACATGTGAGATTTCCAAATCTCTTTGTTCTCTCCGGGATTGAAATGACTTATCAAGTTGCTCTTGTGGCGTCTCTCATTCCTTGTTAATCCGAACTTATCACCATCTGGTGTGGTGTTCTCATACCTCTGGTTCCTATCAACTTTGATAGCGGGTCAAGGTCCTTATCATATTCCTCAATCTGAAACTCACCTAAGAGCCTAGTTAAGAATTGGGTCAGCAATCTTTCTATTGTTGGTTCTTTCTTTTGGCCGTAGCCGATTATCCTACCCTTCACATAATCGTCTTCCAAAACTATTAAACCGAACACCCTTTCTTGTTGTCCTTACTTTGCAAATATCCTTCTAATTTTGGAACGATCTTAACTTACCCAAATTCACGATCGAACGAACAATACGACTCGGCTCAAATACAACCGAGCTCGTATCATGTTTGTGTTGTTATAGGTCTTGGTAAATTATTTGATTAAGTAAAACCATGATTAGGTTATACTTGCATTACAATTGTGAGGTACCTAATGAATTAATTATTAATCATATTGAAATTGTGATTAATTGACACAATTCTTAATCAGTGCATGTTTAATCTTCTAAGGTAGCTGAGGGTTAAATTAGCAACAGTATTAAATGGTACATTAGCCTTGCATAACTTGAAAGATTATTGTGATTAAATTATTTCAATGTAGAATTATATTGTTACTTCACTTAATATTTTACTTGCTTATTAAAATTGATTAATTTTTTAATTTACATAGTAATATGTTCAAGAGATTTGTTAATTTTGTAAGTCTATATGTGCTATAGTTAACAAATTACCAAGTTGTTGTGAATTTATGCATAACAACATGAACATTGTTTTGGTAATATTGAGTTAAGAAATGTAATTAATCTAACACAATTATGTCATCTTAATTAAAATCATCTTTTGAAATCGTGCATTGGAATTTTTATTTTTATTTTATTTTATTTTACTAGCTAAATTTTAGTTTTTAATCACTTCCTCAAAATCAAAATATTTTTAATCACTAAAGTGTTTGGATTTCATTTCATAAATAATTTTCTTAAGCAGTCCATGTGGGTACGATAACTCGACATTTACTTGTCACCGTATTACTTGTTGCGATTGTGTACACTTGCACATTTCCATCATTCCAAACTCCTATTCCATCTTTAACACCCCTAATCCGTATCTGTGGCTGGAATAGGGTTACGAAACATTACCGGAGATTACATTTCAAAACAATCAAAAATTTAAATCATTTACTTCATAACATCAATCATGGAAAATTCCATTAATAACATACATATTGTCCCTTAAACGAGCCCTCGAGGCCCTAAAAACACAATAGAAACAATTCGGGACTAAATCGAAAACATATAGAATTTTTCAGAAAAAGGTGAAAATTTTTCAAACTACAGGGGTCACACGACCGTGCCACCTGGCCGTGTGTCACACACGGCTGAGGCATACGCTCATGTCTCTGGCTGTATGGATGAAAAATAGGCCATTTCCAAGCCATTTTTCTCACCCTTTCATGCACATACCTATAATCAATTTTCCACATATAAACAAGCCTTCAAGTTGCATTTAAAACATGCATAACCAAGCTAAATTAGTATGGCATATATTCATACAACCAATATGCCCAAAGGGCACCTCAATCACAATAACTAACATGTACTTTATAGATGCATAATTTAGGCACAAAACAACTAACTTGTAATCAATTTCATGCCAACATTTATCTCTATGTTCACATATTATAGTCACACTCATTATACCAATTTGGCCATTCAATGTTCATTAACAAGCATTAGCACAAATAGCCATAAATGTCAACTACATTACCTATACCAAATAACCACATTCATGCATATCAAAGGACAACTCATAACATACATTTTTAACTACCATTCCATCTTCCATCAATCAAGCACATAAGCCATGATATCAACCATTATAAGTCCACACATATATGTATGCCAAACACAATAACAATTCCATCATAAGGCCACATACATATATCAACATATCCACCATTTCAATCATTCAAAAAAAAACATAATTACAAGCCAAAACAAAATGGCTAAAACATCAACCAAAACACCTATACATGCCATTATAAGCAAAACTTAGAAACACCAAAATCTACTGATTTAGCCGATGGATAGTGTGATATAAATCCGACAAGCTTCCAACTCGAACGAGCTTTTGATTCGCTATAAAACATGGAAAGATAACACAGAGTAAGAATAAATGCTTAGTAAGTTCGTATAATGTAAAACCCAACTTACCACTTTAATACATAACATTTAAATATATCATGGCATAATTCAACCAAAGCTTGGCCAAAGCCTAAGCATCCACACCAAACATGTTAGCATACATGATACAAATCATAGGCAAAATAACATATACATCCATTATTCTCAACAAGTATCACTTGAGTTTATTACTCATCTCTACTTATATAATTTCCATGTATCACTATATCAAGTATATTCACATATGAACATGACTTAACTCATATCATTCTCTTACTATTTCGTTTTCGAATAATGCTTGTTGAACCATTTAGAATACCTTTGGATACCCGGGATAGCTCACACAAAGTGTGCTAACTCATATAACTGTAATCCATCAATTCTTGTACATATATGCTCACACGAGCTGTGAAAATAGGCCTGCTCACACGAGCTATGGGTCGGAACGTAGCTACGCGATGCTGCTTACACGAGCTGTGGAGTATCTTCAACACATGCAAGAACTCAGCCATCGGTAGGATGTTCAAGACCAACACCCGAATCATGTAAACCCTAATGACATGATATTTGTATCCTACACATTCCTAAGGTTCAAACGAGGCTCGGTAGTCTACGTAACATCGTTGGATATGTGACAGATTTATAAATGACAGTCCATGTTACATAAATATTTCAAAATGAGACATATAAATGCAATATAATTACATGAACTTACCTCGACTATAAAACGTAGATACGGAGGCGATTATTCTGAAACTTTATCTTTACCTCGATCTAAAGCTGTACGAGGTTTGTATTGATCTAAACAAATAAATTCAACTCAATTCAATAATTATTTTATTCAATTCAATCCAAACTCATATTTTAGCAAAATTACATTTTTGCCCCAATAATTTTAATTTCATTACAATTTAGTCCCTAGCTTATAAAATGAAAATTCATGCAATTCACCCTTAACCCACCATAGCCAAATTTTATATAGGTCCTTAGCAAGCCCTACATTTCATTTATTTGACAATTTCACCATGTATAATTTCTAATTTTCAATTTAATCCCTAATTGACAATATCATCAAAAATCACTTAACAAAAGTTGTTTATCTATCAACAACTAACCATTTTCTTCCATAAAACATAAAACAAAAACCCATATTCATTCATGGAAAAACCCTAATCTTTTGACAATTTTACAAATTAGTCCCCGAGCTAGCTAGATTAAGCTACAACGATCCTAAAAACATAGAAATCAATAAAAACGGGACTAAAATACATACCATGCACACACAAAATCCATGGTCGAACCTAGCAAGCTTCCATGGCTTCTTTTTCTTTGAATTTTCGGTTGAAGAAAGAGTAAAAATATGATAAATTGATTTTGTTTTATTTTATTTATCATTATTTACCAAATTACCATTTTGTCCTTAAAAAATATTCATAATTTCATTAATACCAAGCCATGTACATCCACTATCTTCATTAATGGTCTAATTATCACATAAGGACTCATACTTTAAGGTTCTATAGCCATTTAATACCTTTAGCTACTGAAACTCAACTTTTTCACTTTATGCGATTTAGTCCTTTTTATCAAATTCAGCATGCAAACGATAACATTTCTTAACGAAATTTTTATACGGTAATGCTAACATGATGTAGAAATTTAAAAAATATTAAAATAAATATTTTCATGTAAGATTTGTGGTCCCGAAACCACTGTTCTGATTTCACTGAAAATGGGCTATTACACCATCTCTCTACTATAAATACCACCCCTCACTAATCATTCACTCATCCCTCAATTCACAACATTTCTAATCTTTCTTTTCTCCCTTCCACGCATAAGCCTTCCCACTTCCCCATCTCCTTTAGCTAACATTCTCATTTGAGGAAAACCACTCTTGGTTGACCACCTTGAGTAGCAGTTTGCAATCACAAGAATTGGAGGAAGCCACCACGACCGATCTTCGGAGAATCGCTGAAATCATCAAGAGTTTATTCTTCATTAATATTATTTTTATTCAAAATGATTACAATTTTTTTTGATGTTTTTCCATTTTCAATGATGACTTAATTTTGTTTAATCTAGAATGATTACATTAATTTGATAAAGTTCATTTTGATTCATGCTTATGATGTTTTGTGCCTCAGTCGGTCATGCTTCCAATTAAAATCATTTATGTATTTCATGCATTAAAATATGTTTGGATGCATTAGAATTAGTTCATCGATCTTAACCAGATGGCGATTAATGGACACAATAATTGGAAGGTGCATTATTAATTTAGATCCTAACTTGATTAAATTAAAGGTTCGTAATAACTCGAAAGAGCTCTATTACCTTGCATAGCTTTTAAGTTTGTGTGATTAAATTGTTTCAAACCTAACTCATCCCTGTTACATCACATACATTCTAAGGAATTTTTAGTTAAATATGGAAATATAAATATGCATGTTTTTTTCTCAGTATAAGATTTTGAAAGAACTTATATTAGATTCCAAGCTAATGAAAGATCGAGTTGCCATGGAATTATTCCAGAATATTGTTAAGCATGACGAAAAAATGAACTGAGTCAAATGTTGTAATTATTCTAGCTTATTTGTGTTATTGTTGTTAACTCGTGAAAATCGTTGTTAAACCATCACATTGCATTTCATTTTATTTGCATTTAGATTAACTTTCATTTAGTTAATTAATTTAATCTAATACCTATCACTCAAAAATATTGTGTTTTCCTTAACCAATTTGTGAATAGCAATCTTTACAAGTATCGATTTAAATACAGTCTCTATAGAGACGATAAATCTTATACTTAGTTATTACTTGATAACAATTGTGTATACTTGCACAAACCTACACATTACAGCAGCCTTGCTTGGTTTCCAAAGACATCGCATCGTCCCGGTGTCGTGTGGCTTTCTGCTTCCTTTCGATTTCTCGTCGATTTACATTTTAAGTGCCTGCAATATATTGGATAAATGCGAGGCATACCCCACAAATCTCCTCTTTGACTCGTATCTATCATTCTTTTTTTTTAGAGTCCACTATGGACCTATCTTGAACTTTGCAGGATTATTACTGAGTTCAAGCTCTACTTGAACTTTGAAATTGAAAGACTTCTAGTCTTCATCTTATGCTTTGTCAAATCAAAACTAAATCGAGTTTTCTTCCCATGAATGTAATGCTTTGTTTTTCAATTCATGCACATGAAAGAGAACCTTTTTTGTCCAAAATAGTCATACCTTTTTCGATTGTATAACCGAGTCATCTATGCCTCAATTGAGTCGAATCTGACTCTTTAACAAACAAGGATCTTACGATTTTATCCTTTACCGTTTATCCTTGCAGATCATAAAGATTGTTCATCTTTCAACCTCTCATCAAAACTAGAGCACCACGAGACACTTTAATATCGTTTGACTCGATGTTGATTCTACAACCGTTCAAGTCCAAATTTCCTAAAAAGATGAGGTTTTTCTCTAAATCAGGCACATGCTTGACGTTTGACAAAGTTCTAATAGTTTTGTCGTGCATTCTAATCTGAACGATGCGCATACCAATTATCTTATAGGGTGAAGGATTCCCCATAGGTACAACTCCACCTTCAGCTGAATTGTATGTGGAGAACATGTCCTTGTTTGGACACATGTGAAAAGAACACATGTTGGAAAAAATCTGATTTGAAAATAATTTTCTTGCAAATCGAAAAATTAAAATTTTGAAAACCAACCTAGATTGTGATATTTATAACAATAAACCCTTAGACCGAAATCATAAATGTGGTTTTGGATAAGCAGATCCTTGATGTTTTTCGGCTTTCAACCAAACAATTTTCTCAACTATTCTCGTACCATGAATTACTCCGAGTGTGGGCTCGGATCAATTGAATCAAAACACAGAACTAGAAATAATTTTCTTTTCTTTTAGGGTGAAAATGAAAATTCTCTCTTCAAAGTAGAAACTGAAAGAATTGTTATTTTCGAAAAATATATTTAATAGTTGGGAATAAATTCTCTCTATTTTTCGGTAGAGTAACAATATCATAAATTTGTGTAAATAGCTCTATCAATGTCATCTATTTATAGGGAGAGAAGGTAGAACCCTTATTGAATTCTAGAGGTTTATTTCAAATAGAAAAATAACTTCCTAGTCCAACTAGGAGAGAGTGAGGGGCTAATAGGGTGTGACTCCCCTCATATGTATTATGTGTAACACCCTTAACCTGACCCACATCACCGGGTTTGAATCTTAAGTGTTACTTTACATAATACTTGGAAAAAATTTCAAATAAATCGACATGTACTTTGGACTTAAAACATATTTCTTATTATTTTATCTAAGGTCTCGTTATTAAAGGAACAAAGAAAAGTATTTAAAAAATAAAATAATACATCAGAATTTTCATGACTTATTACAACACAAAAGTTTACTAAAGATAGACTCTTTAAGGTCTAATCCTACTATATGCCACTTTTCCAAATAGTTCACTGTATGCATAATAACCTGGGTCACCGCTTTCTTGGCATATTCCTGGCTTGTCCCTTCTGGCACACTCATCAATACCTGAAACAAGAAAAAACACACTTAAGTTTGAGAGAACTTAGTGAGCTTTAATATAGAATACCTTGGCAGTTACTTTTATATTTTCGGATGTATGTCGTATGCCAGTTTTCATTCTGAACCTATCATATATGTTTTAGGGCAAACACTTTCATAACATAGGTCTTGCATGTATATTCCAACTACCATACGTAATATATCAACTTTCCTTTTCACTACTTGGCTTGTAACAGTCTGGTTTATACCCTAGTCGGAACAGTGGTTTCGGGACCACAAATCTGAGTCTGAATAATATTTTAATATTATATTCTATGCCGTTGATATATGATTAAGCATGTGGTAAATTTCTGTAAGTTGATTTGTCCGTTTGTGTGTTTAATTTGATGAAAAGGATTGAATTGCATTGAAATGCAAATTTGCATGTTTAATGAAAATATGCTTATTTGTTATGTCTTTATAAGTATGGAGGATTTATATGGCAAATTAGCCATTTCTATGGTTAGTGGACGGTAACATATATATATATATACATTATGCTTTTATTTGTTATTTTATAAGTTAAATTTATATTATACTATTTTATAAGTTATGTTATTATAATAAAAGAAACATGAGTTAGTGGCCTCATTTTGTCATCTTCTTGCCAAAAAACACAAAGAAAAAAAGAAAGAACTTAAGCTTGTTAAGGTTCGGCCATTTGAGGGTTTAAATTCAAGGTTAGTTTTTGATCCGTTTTTGATAATTTATACATTTTTGTAATCGTTGCTTTGAGAGCTACAAAACCCATGTATTAATTTTGTGAATTGATGATGTTTGTGTAATGTGCCATTGTTGATATGTTGAGCTTTGTGAGGATTTATGGTGTTAAATGAAAGATTTAAGCTAGATGAACAAACTTTGTTCTTGAATTTTTGATGAATTTAGCTAATTAGGGCTAAATGGAGAAAATATTATTTTTGAGGACTAAATTGCAAATTTGATGGAAAATATGGGCTTGTATGAGATGTGTATATATATTCGGCTAAGCTTAGATGTGTAATAATTTTGTGAATTTGAAGTTTTGAGAAAAATGGACTAAATTGATAAATTATGCAAACGTGAGGGCTAATTTGCAAATAGCCTTAAATTTGTGTCCTTGGATTGAATTGAATGAATTATTGAATAAAAGGGTTAATTTTGAATATGTTTAGATCAAGAACCGAGGAAAACGGATTTAGATCACGGGAAAGCGATAGTAAATGAGTAGCCATTTTCATTCCGATAGATCGAATTCGAGGTAAGTCATTATGCAAATAAACGTACTTGTATGAAATTATAATTGTTTATATGATTAATGTTGATAATGGATGCTTATGAGAGAATTATGCATATGAATTCCGAGATAAGTTTGATATAGTGACTAAGTCCGAGAAGTCCCGTACGAACCTAGGAATAGATAGGATTAGCTATGTCATGACATAGGTATCTGTTCTATTTTCATCATGTAAGACCACGTCTGGGACGTTGGTGTTGATTTAAGACTAGTGTAAGACCACGTCTGGGACGTTGGCATCGATATGAGCTTTACGTGTAAGACCACGTCTGGAACGTTGGCATCGTTATGATCTTTGCGTGTAAGACCATGTCTGGGACATCGACATCGTATTGATTCGTGTAAGACCCTGTCTGGGACAGTGGCATCGATATTAGAGTACATATAACACCTCGTCTGGGACGTTGGCATTGTACGACTATTCCGAACTTTCTGAGTATCCTACTAGATTATTACGGTTCAACGGGCAAGTCTATGATACGAATTGCAAATCCGAGCTTTGATAAATTAAGTGAATGAATATCCGTTTCAGGTACGTTGCTTATATACTAATTGTGTATATAAGGTAAGTATCTATGTGAGCATATTATGATGTTATGTATATGGAATTGATGATACGATATGTAAAGTCTGGACTAGATGAACTATATGCATATACGGTAAGTTATGGATAAGCATATGAGCTTGAGAAAGAAAGAGGTGATTTTTGTCATGAGAACCATATTTGTCATCTTATTAAATTGGTTATGTGCAATCCATGCTAAGTTTGTTTGTATATTGACTTACTAAGCTTTTGGAAAGCTTACTCTGTGTGTCTTTTCTCTGTTTTATTGGTCGTCAAAGCTACTGAAGGCTCGAGACTGTCAAGGATCGTCATCACACTACTAAACTCATTTTGGTACACTTTGGAAATGTATAAAGTTAGATATGGCATGTATAGGCTAGTATTTTGGTATAAGTTGATGTATAGACTTGGTCATGAGATGTGACTAATTATTGGTTCATATTTTACCTTGATGAATGTGGTATGTGTAGTTGTTTTGGTATGGTTTGCTGCTCATGATATGGTCAAGTTTTTGGGTAGGAAAATGATTGAGAAATGCTTTAGTTATATATATATTTTGTCTTGAAAGTTGGCATGAATGAAATGGGTATTGAATGTATTGATAGGATGATTATTTTGGTGTGTTATTGGTTGATAAATATGCATGAAATGAGTTGGTAAACATTGCTTGTAGATATGACCTATGTGGGTGGCATTTTGGCCTTGCAAATGGCCTATAATGTCACACGGTTGTGGCACATGGGCGTGTCTAGTGACCGTGGAGCTAAGTCAGTAGCTAGCCTAATAGCACACGGCCAAGACAAACGGACGTGTCTAGTAGCCGTGTGAGAAAGTCAGTATATGGCCTAAGAGTACACGACCTTAGCACACGGGGTGACTGGTGACCGTGGATGTGAGGTCAGATTCGACCACGGCCAAGGCACACAGGCGTGCTTGGTGGCCGTGGAGGTGAGGTCAGTTTCGACCACGGGCAGGACACACGGGGGTGTCTAGCAGCCGTGGGAGGCACACGGCTTGCTTACACGGGCGTGTAACCCCTGAAAATTAGAAAAGTTTTAAATTTCTGTGAAATTTCGTATGTGTTCCGGTTTAGTCCTGACCCTATTTATAAGCATTCTTTAAGTCTCGATGACTTACTTAAAGGACAATATGAATGTAATTGATGAGTTCTTGATGAATTGTCTGTTAAAGTTTTCTGATCTATCCGGTAACGCTCTTAACCCTAGTCCGGCGTCGGACACGGGTTAGGGGTGTTACATGGCTACCTTCAGATCTTACCATAAAATATTATTATCTTCTTTCTCATAGAATAACAAATATACTTTTCAAAGGAATTTTTCTATTAAGCCCTCTTCATACGGATTTACTCTTCACATAGACATTTTCCAAAATGGACGTTCACAGATACTACTCACTGGTGGATATTTACTATTTGAACTCACATTTTGGCGGATTCCCATTTTGAATTTGATACTATCAGTCTACCAAACAGGTCATATCCTAGTTCAAAGCCCAACATATGCTCAAACTAATTCCGAACTATCCAGATCATTCAAAAGAATTCCAAACACCTTTGTTAAAAAACATAAGAAAACCCAAGATGACAACAACTCAGATTCCATAAGGTTCCATAACGAGGCATGTTACTATTCAAATATAGCGAATACCAGATGACATAGATTACAACTCTACTTATCGTGGGTGAACTCAAACTGACAAATACTTATCTTTTTCATATCTACGAATACACCCATTTTCTAAACTAGTAGATTACCATGGCGAATACCTTTATTAACAATACAGATACATACTTTCTTCTACGAAATTTCCTTAAAACTTGTTCAATTACCTCACAGAACTAATCAAACCAAATTAACTTGAGACGTATCATATCCTTATCATAGATTTATCTATTAGAGAATTCTCATAAATCATCAAGAACTTACCACACAAGGATAACCAAATTCTTCCATAAAGATATCACCGAGTACGCCAATGAGAAAATACCAGATTTGCCACCAAGGCCATACAAAATATGCCACAAGGGCTTAGATGATCATTGTAGCACCCCAAAATAGGGCCTAAGAGTTGTAGGGGTGATTCAGGAATTTTAGCCTTAGAGTGTTCGAAATTTTACAACATGGTTTATCGGTAATGTTTTGACTATGGTTTTTAGAAAATTAATAAATTTTTGAAAATGAGTTTTAAATATCTTTAATTTTGAAAAAATGACTAATTTTTAAAAGAGTCAAAACTTAGAGTTTTTAAGAGGCAACTAGACCAGATTTTAAAATTCAACGTAAAAACCCCATTTATAGTTTTATTTTTAGGTTAGTCTTCTTCTTCTCTCATACTTGTGCCATCCATAGTTCTGCCAACTCTTCCAATCGGTTTTGAATTCCAAATCCTAATTCCTTTTGTGTTCTATCATCTCTTAAGTTAAAAATTTCCATAGAAGTTAAGAAAAACACCTAAAAACACCATAGTTTTCTCCATTGTCAAGTTTTTGGGTTTTTCGGGTTTTTGATCAAACGCTCAGTTTTTAATTGTCTAAGGTAAGGATTCAACTCCTAAATAGTTTTAAATATTATGTAGTCTTTAAAACTAAGTTTTTAGCCATTAAATTGCATGTTTTAAATAAAAGCCAAAAATTGGGTCGTTAATGGTGGATTTTGGGATTTTGGGTAAAAAATGTGGTTTCAAAGTGTTTTTCAATTAGTATTGACATGGTTAAGAGGTTTCTAAACTTAATTTGAAGTTTTGTTAAAGATTTCTTGAGTGTTAATGAATTTTCAGAAAATAGCCATAAAACATGTCGAAAAAGTTGATACCATGAATTGTGTAGTTTTGTGTAGTTTAAAGGTTATGAATTAGTTATTGATGAAAAATTAGATGAATAAATCTCATTTTAGGTGAAAAGATTAAGTGTACATCAATATATTTGGATTTCAAGTTGGTTATGTTAAAGGTTTCGGCTACATGAGAACATAGCTTAGGCTTATGTTTTTTATTGCTTGTGGTAAGTCCTTAGCTGATTTTTGAATGTATTGTTGTGTGAATTATTGTATTGAAGCTTCGGATTCATTAGGAAATTCTATGAATAGAGATACAGGAAAGGAAAAGCTAGTTTAAGCTTTCGGGTTTTCGGCAAAAGCATATTGGTGAGTGTTTGGAATAATTGCTTCTAGACATGATTCAATACGTTATTTGGGAATTTAATAGCAGCCTAAACCTCTAGTCTAAATTTTGAGTGTAAGCTTTCTCATACCTATGTTATCTTATGAACTATGTGAATACGTGAATTGAGATGAGATGTTATAACATGTGATATGTGGTTATGATAACCGTTGTGAAAGTGCAAATGTGTACATGTTATGTATATGTTAAATGTTAATGATAGTGTTGCTAAAGATGCAAATATGCAATGATAGTGCATGGATAATCGTTAAGTGATATATGTTTGATTTCGGATATTTTGGTATTGTGATCTTGAAACTATTAGATATAATTGGCATGCCATAGGATTGTAAGTACTCACCTATATATACAATGATTTTGGGCGTTGAGGCCTTGGGACATGTTGGAGGGATAAGGGAATGTGAGCTAAGCTCCATTAAACGGGACATGTGAGGGGAAATAAGGAGAGTGTTAGCTTTATGCTTCAGTTTTGGGACATGTTTGACTCTATGAGTCTATGTCCTGTGTTGGAGATCCAAGTACCCGATGATTGATGATAGAGCTCACTTTAAGTTTCATAGCTCAAGTGTCAAATTATTTTAAATTATGAATATGTGTGTATTGTGATATGTGTTTATATGAAATATGACCATTATGCAATTTATCTATAAACATGTTTTTGAGTATTGTGATATATGCTTGAATGTTATGTGATTATATGAGTATTGTGATTAATGCTTAAATGATATGTAATTATATGACTATTGTGATATATGCTTAAATGTTATGTGATTATACGTGTAATGTCATACATGCTTAAAAGTGAATATGATTACCAAGTAAATGAACTAGTAAATTGTAACACCCCAAACCCGGCCCAAACACTACAACCAGATCTGGTATGTCACATAAGAAGATTTTTATAAAACTCCATATTAGACTGAAAATTTTGAAAACTGCTTTTAAAACTTCAAGATTGGTCGCTTACCTGAAACTCAGTATTTTAATAAAAACCTTACATAAACCATACCCGGCCCAAGCCCTCATATTTCAAACGGTCGAAGCCCAATACACGATAACATATCAGATATGCAATATGATAAACCCAACCCATCCTATTAATCCATCATCTACACTCCGCTCCATATATCCAACCTCAACACTTCTGGGGATTTCTACAATCAACCCTCCATCCGCTACACTCGCTTTGGCGACCATGCCGGCAGTCATCTTTGCTCAAAGTCGATAAAATGTGACAGAGTCACCGATAAACAATATGTGGCCTAGCCACTGAAGCAATGTGACCAAGTCACCGATAAGCAATATGGCACTGAGCCTCCAGAATGGTGTGACAGAGTCACCGATAAATGCTTCCCCTTTCATCAATATCAATATCCCATCCCATGCAACATGACATGACATCTTGTAATGAATATAACATACATCAATAGGCATCAACAATCATGCATTTATCTTTAATGCTACGATACAAACATGTCATAAAGATTTTAAGTAACTAACTTTGATCTCTCTGGTTTTACCCACCAAGGGTAACTCGATAAGCATTACCGAAGTTTTCGGCTTTCAATTAACATATGCAAATTCATTTATACCACAATAAAGTAGGGTGTGAGAATTACACACTTGTAAACACGAAGAACTAAACTCTCAATATTGTCAACACTCTCGTAAAGAGGAACAACGCAATCTGTCTATTCAGATTGAAGCGATCCACAACCGGTGGAAAGTCTCGTCATCTTGCCGATGTCGTCACGTTTCTTAAACTTAGGGGCAGGACCTACGAGTCCAACCCCTTCCTTCCCTTGACTGGCCTTCGAATCCATGAAAGAACTTTGATCAATAAAATACTATAACGAAAGCAACGATTGTTCAACAACAACGTCGGGTTAAGGCAACGAATAACGAAGAGAGAAATATACAAAATTAAAAGAACTTCTTACCCTGATCCACGGAATCCGAACACTAGAAGGCTTGGCCTAAGAAACCGAATGAGTCCCTAAATAATACCAAGTTAGAACCGATTCTCAAAATAGGACAAAGGAAATGGCCTTTCGACCTAACAAATCGATAAAGAACCCCTTCCATCCATTCGGCCAACATCCCACTTACCAAAGACCTCCCGAAAGCTGACCACACGAAGAAGAGAAGATGAGAATAAACCCCTCTACAATCGGCCAATGCCCAAAGAAACGAATCAGAATCTTCGATTCAACCAAACCAATGAGAGAAGGGAAAAAGAACGAATTGAAATAAAAGAAAAAGAAGGCTCCTTACCGAAAGCAAGAGTATGACGATTGAAGAGCTATCCGGCTATTGGCACATATCAGTGGAAAGAGTGCCTTCAATTGACACAAAAGAGATTCGGCTTCAAAAAGATGTGTATAAAGCAGAGGGAAGAAGAAGAATAAGAAGTAGAGATAAGGAACAGGATTCGGTTATCAAGAAGAAACAAAGTTAAAGGTGAAAAAGAAAGAAGAAAGCACAAATGATCCCACTAATATTCGGCTATCACCAAAGAAACAAGAAAGAGAAGAAAAGGAGTAAGGGTGTTTCGGTTTTGGTAGAAAAGATATGAATCAAAGTGACAAAAATGCAAATGATGGTTTCGGTTGTATTCTACTTCCAAAGACACCTTGGAAAAATGACACACCCAAACTCTTATGACCGAAATGCCCAACAAAAGCCTAAGAGCTCAAAAAGAAAGTTCGGCCCCTACCTAGCCAAGCCAAAACCGCACATGTACCCCCCACACTTCCCTTATTCGGCCAACCTGTCTCCCTCTCTCCACATCCTACAAATTCCTCCACCTTTCACTCTCCACTCCCCATTTCAAATGTGTTGATTGATTCTTACTCCTTCAACACCTCTCCTCCTTCCATTTCAAATTCGTTGACCCATTCCACAACTACCATGCAGAGTCCAAGCCGAAATCTACCACCTCTCCATCCTGACGCCAAAAAGAAACTCCAAAATGTAGCATACGCAACTCGAACCTCCACCCTCACTGCTCTCCTATGGCGTCATCCTCCATTGCTCCCTAAGGCGTCACTTACCACTCTTCCACACCCCTCTTTGTGTCATCAACTACACACAAATATACATAAGACTTACCACTACAAGCTTCCCCCCTAAAGTGCCCTAAAACAAAAATTTAACCAAGACTCCGGCTCGAACCAGAGTCTTCCTAAGACCCCCAAGAAAGTCCAAATAGCAAGCAGAGCAAGCCAAACACATAGAAACATGAAATGCAGAACCCCCCTAACTTGGGATGTTACAGTTATACCCCCCTTAAAGAAATTTCGGCCTCGAAATTTACCTGATCAAAAGAGATGAGGGTATTACTATCGCACCACATCCTCCAGCTCCCACGTGGCTTCCTCTGCACCGTGATTTCGACACAAGACTTTGACCAACGGAACTAATTTCCTCCTCAGCACCTTAACGTCTTGATCTAAGATCTGCACTTGTTCCTCCTCAAAGGACTGGTCTGGTCTTACCTCAATCTCCTCCACTGGCACTATGTGAGATGGATCCGAACGGTAGCGCCTCAACATTGAGACATGGAATACATCATGTATTTGTCTCAATTCCGGAGGTAACTCAAGCTGATACGCCACCGGTCCCACACGTTTCAATATCTGATAAGGCCCGATGAACCTGGGACTTAGCTTACCCTTCTGTCCAAACCTCATAACCTTTTTCCACGGTGAGACTTTCAAGAAAACCCGATCACCCACTGCAAATTCTATTTCCTTACGCTTCAGATTTGCATATGACTTTTGCCTGTCGGAAGCTTCCTTCAACCGAGCCCGAATCAGCTTAACCTTCTCCTCTGTATCTGAGGTCAAGTCCGGACCCAACAACTGTCGTTCACCCAACTCTGTCCGGCGGTAGGGGTTCGACACCACGACCATATAGCGCTTAGTAGGGTGCCATCTAAATCTTTGGATTGATAGCTATTATTGTATCTGAAGTACGCGTGATGAAAATCCTCCCAACTACCCCTAAAGTCAATAACACAGCCTCTCAACATGTCTTCCAAGATCCGAATTACCCTCTCGGGATCGACCATCGATGCGTGGATGAAATGCCCGTCTTGAAATCCAATCTTGTACCCGATGCACGATGCGGCGCCTTCCAAAATCGCGGCGTAAACCTACGGTCTCCGTCCGATATGATGAACACCGGTACCCCATGCAACCTCACAATCTACGCCACATACGACAGCGGCTTGGCAATGTATAGTCGTCTGACAGGTATGAAATGGGCGGACTTCGTCAACCGATCAACAATCACCCATACTGAATCTTTCTTAGTAGGCGTAAGAGGTAGCCCACTAACAAAGTCCATCGTTATCCTCTCCCATTTCCACTATGGAATCTTTACCGACTGCAACAAACCCAAAGGCAACTGATGCTCTGCTTTCACCTGCTGACACGTCAAGCACTTACCCACAAACTCAGTAACTTCTCGCTTCAAACCAGGCCACCAAAACTGTTTATGCAAATCCCGATACATCTTACTCCCACCAAGATGCATAGCGTAAGGGCTACTATGCGCCTCCTGAAGAATCATCTGTCTCAACTCAATATCTTTTGGCATGCAGACCCTTTCTCGAAAGCAGAATACCCCATCATTGTTCAAACTAAAATCATCCACCCCGCCATTCTGCACTTGCAGAAGTCGAGCACTTAACTCATCGTCCAATAACTGCTTCTCTCTAGTCTGAGTTACCCATGTCGGCTTTACCTGCAGTTCAGCTAGCAAACTCCCATCATCATACAAGCTAAGATGAGCAAACATTGCCCTCAAATCCGATATCACTTTCTGACTTAACGCATCCTCCACCATGTTAGCTTTTCCCGGGTGGTACTCGATCGAACAGTCATAATCTTTCAACAGCTCAATCCACCTCCGCTGCCTTAAATTCAACTCCTTCTGGGTAAGGAGATATTTCAGGCTCTTATGGTCGGTGTAGATAATGGACTTCTCCCCATACAGGTAATGTCTCCAGATCTTTAGAGTGAACACTACCGCAGCTAACTCCAGATCATGCGTGGGATAGTTCATTTCATGAGGTCTTAACTATCAAGACGCATACGTAACTACCTTCCCTTCTGCATCAACACACACCCTAGCCCTATGTGCGAAGCATCACAATAAACAACGAACTCCTTGCTGGCCTCAGGCTGAATCAATACTGGAGCTTCCTTCAAGATCCTCTTCAGCTTCTCAAAACTTTCCTTCTGCTTATCAGTCCAAACAAATGGTACTCCTTTCCGCAACAATTTAGTTAAGGATGCCGCAATTAAAGAGAAACCTTCAACAAACCTTCTGTAGTACCCAACTAACCCAAGAAAACTTCAAATTTCCGCTACAGATTTTGGCAGCTTCCAATCCAAAACAGCTTCAATTTTTCGGGGATCCACCCTAATCCCCTCCGCGGAAACAACATGCCCTAAGAAGGTAACTTCCTTTAGCCAAAATTCACACTTGCTGAATTTGGTATATAGCTCTTCTCCCTCAATACTTGCAGAACAACCCTAAGATGCGAATCATGCTCCTCTTTCGTTCTTGAGTAAACCATAATATCGTCTATGAACACCACCACAAATCGGTCCAAATATGGTTGGAATACCCAATTCATCATATCCATAAACGCAGCTAGTGCATTCGTCAACCCGAACGGCATCACTAAAAACTCATAGTGACCATAACGAGTTTGGAACGCCGTCTTATGAATGTCCGCCTCTTTAACCTTAACCTGATGATAACCTGACCTCAAATCTATCTTCGAGAAGACTTAAGCCTCTTTAAGCTGATCGAACAAATCGTCAATCCTCGGTAGCGGATACTTGTTCTTAATCGTCAACTTATTCAACTGGCGGTAGTCAATGCACATACGCATCGACCCGTCCTTTTTCTTCACGAACAACACCGGCGCTCCCCACGGAGATACACTTGGTCGAATAAATCCACGATCCAATAGCTCTTGGATCTGAGCTTTAAGTTCCACCAGCTCTTTCGGCGCCATCCTATAAGGGGCGATGGACACCGGAGCTGTACCCGAAAGTAGTTCAATTCCAAACTCCACCTCACGATCTAGAGGCAACCCCGGAAGCTCTTCAGGAAAGACGTACACAAATTCCTTCACTGTTCTAACCTCCCCAACAGTCACTTCCTTTGTATCCAATGCACTGATAAAAGCTAGAAATGCCTTGCACCCTTTTCGAGCCATCTTAACAGCCCTTAAAGAAGAAACCACGTTAGACAAATAATTCCTTCTCTTTCCTATCACAACCACTTCTTTATCATTTGGGGTTCTCAACACCATTCGCTTAGTCGCGCAATCCAAATTAGCACGATGCTTAACCAGCCAATCCATGCCTAAGATAAGGTCAAACTCACCAAATGGCAGTTCCATCAAGTCTGTCGGAAACACTACTCCCTGAATTTCTAAAGCCACATTCCTAAACATCTTGTTCACAACCACGGATTGTCCTAAAGGGCTAATCATAGTCATTTCTCTAGCAGCAATTTCAGATTCTATACATAAAGTCTTAGATACAGTACAGGCAACATAAGAATGGGTCGATCCAATATCAATCAAAGCAAGAAATGGCTTATCAATTATAAAGAATGTACCGGTTATAACGTTCGGTGCGTCGCCATCCTCTCGCCGACGAGCTGCATAGACTAAACCCGGCTGTCTTGCATCTGCATTACCAACACCCCTGCCCAGTGCTCCACGACCGCGACCAAAACCATTTCCCCCTCTGCTCAGACCACGAACCCTCGGCGGCTGTTGTCCACCTCTTCCCGGCTGCACATAACCCTGGCTTACTGACCGTGCCCTAGCTAACTCTTGTGGACAATTCCTTATTAGATGATCCCTTGCTCCACACCTATAGCATCCCCTATCTTTCCCCCAACACTCTCACGAATGCGATTTTCCACACTGAGCACACTGTCAAGTCTGACCAACAGCAATCGACATCGTAACCCGACCCGACCCATCAAACCTAGGCCTCTTCTAGAAACTCTCAGCTAATCCCGACGGCCCAAAACTCCTCCTGTTCTTACCTCTATCCTTATCCCTATTTTGCCTCTCAGTCCGCTTCACCTCTTCGGCTATTTTAGCTTTTTCAACCAAAACGGCAAAATCTCTCTCCCGCTGCGGAGCTATCAGTACTCTCATCTCATCTCGTAACCCATCTTCGAACCGCACACAACGCTCATATTCAGTCGCCACTATCCCTCGGGCGTAACGGCTCAATCGCAAGAGTTCCGCTTCATACTCAGCCACGGATTTACCCCCTTGCACCAGATTCAGGAATGCTTTCCTCTGAGCATCCACATAACTTGCCCCAATGTATTTCCCTTGAAATACCGTCTTAAAGAAATCCCAATTAATGCGATCTGCTAGAGTACCCTCTCTTACCGTGAGCCACCACTGATATGCCTCATCCTGAAGAAGAGACACCGCTCCTTTCAATTTCTCCTCTGCCGTGCAATCTAAATCATCCATAATCCGCTCGACTGCCTCTAGCTAATATTCAGCTACATTTGGGGCCACACCAGAGATACCCCTAAACATTTCAGCTCCATTTGCTCGAAGTCGCTCAGAAATAGACTTTCGAGATACTGTCCCAGTGCTTGCCCCAGCAACTCGCTCCAGCACACGCAACATCGCCTAAGAGAAAGCATCATCTCCACGATTCGGTCTTGCGTCCCCCCATACGCCCACGGTGATGCGGCCACGCCGAGAACTCAACTCAAAGACTGCCCGGCCCTACCACGGCCATGTGCACCACGTCCACATCCTCTAGCACTCATGTCTAACGTATCATCATAATCTGATTACAAATTTTATGCATTAGCACTTCTTCCTTTTGTTTGTTCTGAGAGTAGTCTTATGAAAGATAGAGTTATAAGTAGTTTTTCGCAGGGATATCGCATACCTAAAGGTTTCAATCTCTAAAGTTGAGTTTCTTAACTCTAGCCTTCATAGCATAACATAACTACTTCATGCAAATCACCCAATTTAGTAAGAAGACTTACCGTACGAACTTGGTGCCGGAGACTCGGGTGCCATGCTTCCCAAATCATGTTCATGTATATCTATATATATATATATATCATTTTTAAACCAGTTTTGGAAAATGTTTTGAACCCAAAACCTACAGCCGAGTTTTTAAACTTGGCTCTGATACTAAAATTGTAACACCTCAAACCTGGCCCAAACACTACAACCGAATCTGGTATGTCACATAAGAAGATTTTTATAAAACTCCATATTAGACTGAAAATTTTGAAAACGACTTTTAAAACTTCAAGATTGGTCCTTAAATGGTAATTAGACCATTGGTTAAGTTGATGGACAAAAATGGACATGGTTTGGTATAATTCTAAAGTTTTTCATTAAGAGCAAATTGGTCATTTGGTAATTAAAATGAATTAAAAACAAAATTAAAAGCCAATTTTTGTCCATCTTCAACACCATGGCCGAATTTCAGAAGGGGAGACCATGGCTAGGGTTTTTCAAGCTTCCAAGCTCGATTGTAAGTCTGTTCTTGCCCCATTTTTAATGATTTTTATGTTTTTGAAATCCTCGTAACAAGATCTATCTATTTCTGTAATAGCCCGATTTAGGGCCTAGTCGGAATAGTGGTGCGAGACCACGAATCCGAGGTGAATTTATGAGTTTTTAAGGTTTATGTCATGTTTGCATGTTAGTGTGAAAGTTTCATGAAGCAATTTTGCTAAATTGAAGTTGAATGGTCAAAAAGGATCAAATTGCAAAAGTTGTAAAATATGAGTTTCTAGAAGCATTTTGTATGAAGTAGCTTTAGAATAACAATTATAAGTCCTTAAATAGCAATTTTCCCAAATCATAATTTTTGGACAAAAATGGACATGAGTTAGTAATTTGTAAAATTTTAAAGAGAAGGGCATTTTGGTCATTTAGCAAATAAATGATTAAAATGGGAAAAGATGATAAAAATCTTATTCATCTTCTTCCCCTTTGTGCCGAAAATTTGGGAGACTCCATAGCTAGGGTTCTTCAAATTTTTGAAGCTTGCAAGTAAGGCAGCTTAGTCCCGTTTTTAATATTCTTCGTATTTTTGAAGTTCTCGTATATTGAATTAGCTATTTTTAGCTATAAAGTGAGCTAAGATGCATGTTCAAAAATCTACCCATGAATGGTATGCTTGTTAAAGGATGTTTTATGGAAGTTTATGATAGTTTGATGTTAGATAAACATCTTTTTCTAAGTGAATTTCATGAAAAATGAGCATAGGGACTAGTTTGTAAAAGTTTTTAAATTAGTCATACCTATTAGAAATAATTAGAATTGATAGTGGCTATAGTAGAGGAAATGAATAAGCTAAGCATATAGTCTAAGAAAGTTGAATGAAAATTAATTTACGAGCCTTGGGGCAAAAGTGCAAATATGAGAAAGTATAGGGGTAAAATAGTAATTTTGCCCAAGTATGAGTAAAGGGTCAATTTAGTCAATGTGAATATTAAATGATCTATTTATGACTATAGATCAAGAAAAATGAAGCTCGGATCGAAACCGAGGCAAGAACAAGGTCGAGGACTAAATTGCATACCTAGCTACATTTTGTATGTCGAGGTAAGTTTGTACGATTTCTAAGCTTTATGATTTATATCATTAAATTGCTTAGTATAATGTATAATGTTATTATGAAAAATGTTTAAGGTTATGTTAAACAAAGAAATTAATGAGATCAAGCATGAGAAAGCCCTGATTGAAGTTGAATAACTTAGGATACTCGATCTACCACATGAAACAAGAAAGTCCGTATAAGACCAAGCCGAGGCATGGCATCGACAAGCAAGCAAGATATCATGTAAGTCCAAGGCAAGTTTGGCATTGAAAAAGTTATCATGTAAGTCCAAGGCAAGCTTGGCATTGAGTAAGATATCATGTAAGTCCAAGGCAAGCTTGGCATGAATAAGTTATCATGTAAGTCCAAGGCAAGTTTGGCATTGAGTAAGATATCATGTAAGTCCAAGGCAAGCTTGGCATTGAATAAGTTATCATGTAAGTCCAAGGCAAGCTTGGCATTGAACAAGTTATCATGTAAGACCAAGGCAAGCTTGACATTGAAAAGTTATCAAGAGAAAGAGATCCCACATAAGTCCAAGTTAAGGCATGGCATTGGTGAGAACAAGAAAGACTTCGTATAAGTCCATGTTAAGTCACGGCCTTGAAATTTAGATGAGATTTAGTATCCTCGGTTATTCATATAAATTCATCGGGCAAACGAGTTAAGCTCCAAAGAGATAACAAGAAAGCAAAATAAGGTTATTATCAAGTGAAAAAGAATATTATTCATGTTATGAATGATGAATTAGAAATTATGAGTATTATGTTCAAGTATGCTGATCAATGTGATCTAGTGATACAGGTACTTTGTTTGCCTATCAAGTATGAGACTAGTAAGTTTCATGAGTTATGTAAGAATCAAGTATGAGTAAGTAAGCTTTATATAGCTAAATTTATGATGCCATTGTTTATATCAAATGGTCTATATTAAGTAAGAATGTTGCTATGTGTATTATGCAAACTTACTAAGCTAAATGCTTATGTCTTTCATTCTTTCTTTCCATGTAGTCTCGCCAAGCTAATATCGAGGATCACCATTATCGCAGCTCGAAGCACACTATCAATCACTATTTTTGGTATAGCCAAGTTGTTTTATTAAGTATGGCATATATAGGTAGCATTACATTTTGAGTAAATGTTTTAAGAAGAGCCAAAGTATAGGCTATTAAGTTTGTTATTCTTTTGTATATGGCTAAGTGATTGGCCAAGTGTGTATGTTTATAATTATCAATGAAACATGTAGTATTATTCATGAATGATGTAGTATGGAGTTGTTGAAAATGAGTATGAATTGGATCTTAATTTCAGGGTGGCAATTGGCTTGGTAAATAGCCTCTAAATGGCCACACGGTTGGACACACGGGCTTGTATCTAGGCCGTGCATAAACTGCACCTTAGTCTTATAAGTAAGGATAGACCATGGATTACTCCCACGGCCATGTGTTAAGGCCCTGCATGACACACGGTTAGAACATGGACGTGTGCCCCGGTCGTGTGGAATAAGTCAGTATATCAAGATGTAGTACACGGTCTAGGTCCATGGGCGTGCGGGCGTGTGGAAATTGGCGAATCATCGAGTTTTTAGGCACGATGCGAGGACATGGGTGTGTATGCCTATGCACGGGTGTGTCTTATATTACACGGGCGTGTAACCCCTGTGTCAAAGAAAAGTTTTTCGATAAGGTTCTGAAAGTTTACCAGTACGAGTTTAAGGCCTCGTAGGCCCATAAAATGTACGAATTGTTTAAGAATAAGAAGTTTTAATTTCGGAACGAAATTTTATAGCCCGTAATGTCATGATTAAGTAAGTTAAGCATAGTAATGTCTCGTATCCGGTCTGAGCCTCAGACTCGGGTATGGGGTGTTACATTTAGTGGTATCAGAGCTACGGTTTAGTCAGTTTTAGGACTAACGTAGCATGAGCACGAGTCTAGTTATACATGCCATACGTAAGAATGTTTTTATAATGATAGTGTGACGACTCCTGACGACTTAAATTATGTTTATATATATAGTAAATGGATCCTGAAAGAGATATGGCGGATGTCATAGAAAGTAATGCGCTGGCTCCCGCTGAAGGGACGGTGCCGAATGAGAACGAGAATAGACCCACTACGGTGAGTCAAGGAGGAGGAGAAGAGGCTATAGAAGCCTTCCTCCATATGATGAACACATGGTACACGGAGTTCGTTCGTACGAACCCGAATGCACAACCCCCTCCACCCCCATCTATTCCTCAACCTATCCCAATAACCCCTCAAGTAGTAGAGGTGGTAAGAGGAGAAAAGCCTCCGGTTGATAGAATCAGGAAACATGGGGCAGAAGAATTTTGGGCTAGAAAAGATGATGATCCGAAAAGAGCTGAATTCTAGTTAGAAAATGCCATCAGGGTATTTAATGAGCTGTCATGTACACCTGAAGAGTGCATGAAGTGCGTAGTTTCTCTTTTAAGAGATTCTACCTATCAATGGTGGAACACCTTGGTATCAGTAGTCCCAAGAGAGAAGATCTCGTGGGAATTTTTCCAAGAAGAGTTCAAGAAAAAGTATATCAGTCAAAGGTTTGTGGACCAGAAAAGGAAGGAATTCCTAGAACTGAAACAAGGCAAGATGTCTGTAACTGACTACGAGCGTGAGTTTGTAAGACTCAGCAAATACGCTCGAGAATGCATATCCACCGAGGCCATCATGAGTAAGAGATTTGAAGATGGGCTAAATGAGGACATCAAACTGTTTGTTGCTGTCCTAAAACTAAAGGAATTTGTTGTGCTAGTCGAAAGGGCTTGTAAAGCCGAAGAACTAGTAAAAGAGAAGAAGAAATCTGAAATGGATTCTTGTGACTCTAGAAAGAGGCAGTGGAACAAGTCATTCCAATCTTCATCCAAGAAGTCAAGAGATTTCCCCGCCCGATCGACTACTTCCACTGGATTTTCCGGGAAGGACAAGAGTAAAGCGATGATTCGAGAAATAAAGCACTGAGACTACTTGATCGCTAGTGTGGGGAATGTTCGATCGATAGGGCCGAATGCCCACATTGTGGCGGGCGTCATTTAGGATAATGCCGAGCACAAGAAAATGTCATTTTGATGATGTGGTTCCCGGGACCACTACATAAAAGATTGTCCAGAGATGATGAAAGAGGACAGAACTCAGAACACAAGATTCGGGAGTATGGTCAGAGGAAGGCCGCAGAGAAACCCCGGAAGTGGGGCAAGTGGAAGAGGTAACCCTAGAGAGTAGGCCGTGAGACCCGAGGGTAGGGCGCCTGTACGGACTTATGCCATTCGCGCTTGCGAAGAGGCATCTTCCCATAATGTTATCACGGGTACCTTTTCTCTTCATGATGTTAAAGTTATTGCTTTAATAGATCCCGGATCTACACACTCTTACATTTGCATGAAATTGGTATCCGATTTGAGTATGCCTATAGAGTTTACAGAATTTGTGATTAGAGTGTCTAATCCTTTAGGTAAGAGTGTGTTAGTGAATGAAGTATGTAGAGAATGTCCATTAATGATTAAAGGTCATTGTTTTAAAGCAAACCTTATGTTGTTACCATTTGACGAGTTTGATCTCATTCTCGGTATGGACTGGTTAACTGCCCATAATGTAATAGTTAATTGTGGGAAGAAATACATTGAAATAAGATGTGAGGATGGGGACACCCTTCACATAGAATCAGATGAACAGAGTAAATTGTCAGAATTGATTTCTCACGTGACGGCACAGAGATACATGAGAAAGGGGTATGAAGCATATTTGGCTTTTGTGATGAATGAAAAAGAAACAGAGTTAAGGATTGAGTCAGTGCCAATAGTATGTGAGTACGTGGATGTGTTTCCTGAGGAATTGTCAGGACTACCACTAGTTAGAGAGGTTGAGTTCAGCATTGAGCTAGCTCCTGGTACTGTACCAATATCTATTACTCCTTACAGAATGGCTCCGACGAAGTTGAAGGAGCTGAAGTCGCAGTTACAAGAGTTGATAGATAAAGGCTTTGCAAGGTCAAGTTGTTCTCCCAGGGTGCTCGGTTTTATTTGTGAAAAAGAAAGATGGCACTATGAGATTGTGCATAGATTACCGTCAACTTAATAAAGTGTGATGAAAGAATAAGTACCCATTGCCTAGAATCGATGATTTGTTCGATCGGTTGAAAGGAGCCACTTTGTGTTCTCCAAAATAGACTTGAGATCGTGGTACTACTGACTCACGAGTAAAAGAATCGGATGTACCTAAAATGACCTTCCGAACAAGGCATGGGCATTATGAATTTTTAGTCATGCCCTTTGGTTTGACCAATGCTCGTGGTATTCATGGACTTAATGAACCGCATGTTTAGACCATAACTTGACAAGTTTGTAGTCGTTTTCATTGACGACATCTTGATTTATTAATAAGATGAGAATGAGCATCACCGAGCACCTACGGACGGTTTACAGATTCTCTGAGAAAATCAATTATATGCTAAGTTTAGTAAAAGCGAATTTTGGCTCAAGAAAGTAGGGTTTAGGACATATTGTCTCGGAAAAAGGAGTTCGAGTGGACCCTGAAGAAGATTTCAGCCATAATGGACTAGAATCCACGAAGAATATCTACGAGATTAAAAGCTTTCTAGGCCTAGCTTGGCTATTATAGACGATTCGTCAAGGGGTTTTCTGTTATTGCAACCCCAATGACTAAATTGTTCTGAGAAAAATGTGAAGTTTGAGTGGGTGAAAGATGCCAACAAAGTTTCGAGAAACCGAAAGCGATGTTGTGAAGCCTGGTTTTGGTTTAACTTTGAGACAGGGGAAAGAATTTGTGATTTTACAATGATGCATCCTTAAATGGATTAGGTGTGTACTTATGCAAGAAGGCAAAGTTATTGCTTATGCCTCAAGACAGTTGAAGCCTCATGAGAAGAATTATCCGACGCATGATTTAGAATTGGCTGCCATAGTCTTCGCATTGAAGATATGGAGACATCACCTATATGGTGAGAAATGTCAGATTTTCACTGATCACAAAAGTTTGAAATACTTGATGACGTAGAAAGAGTTAAACTTAAGACAACGGAGATGGTTAGAGTTGATAAAAGATTATGAGATGATCATTGATTACCATCCAAGGAAGGTGAATGTGGTCGCCGACGCTTTGAGCAGAAAATCCTTATTTGTATTAAGGGCAATGAATTCACGGATGACTTTGTCCGACGATGGTTCTATTCTAGCTCAGTTGAGAGCTAGACCAATATTCCTCTAAGAGATCATTGAAGCTCAAAAAGAGGATAGTGAATTGCAAGTTCAGAGAGATCAGTGCGAGGCAGATGTTGAGTCCGACTTCCGGATTAGTCCCAATGGAAGTCGATGTTCAAAGACGAGTTTGTGTCTTGAGAAAAGAAGAGCTTATTGAGAAAATTTTGCATGAGGCCCATAATGGATGTTTATATCTGTAGATCAAGGGTAGTACCAAGATGTATAATGACTTGAAGCAATAGTATTGGTGGCGAGAATGAAGAAAGATATTTGAGAATTTGTTTCCAAATGCTTGATTTGTCAAACAAGTAAAAATTTGAACACCAAGTACCTTTGGGTTTGCTTCAACCCATTTTAGTTCGGAGTGGAAATGGGACCGTATTAATATGGCTTTTGTAACGGGTTTACCACTATCTCCGAGCAAGAAAGATGTCGTATGGGTTGTAGTTGATAGACTCACGAAACCAGCCCATTTTATACCTGTTTGAGTGGATTACTCCCTTGACAAGTTAGCAAACTTGTATGTTTCAGAAATAGTAAGACTTCATGGAGTTCCCTTGTCAATCATATCGGATAGAGATCCGAGATTCACATCCAGGTTTTGGAAGAAGTTACAAGAGGCCTTGGGGACAAAGTTGAACTTTAGTACCGCTTTTCATCCTCAAACTGACGATCAATCAGAGAGGTTAATTCAAGTGCTCGAGGATATGCTTAGATGTTGTATTCTTAAATTTCGAGGCAGTTGGGAAAAGTTTCTCCCATTAGTAGAGTTTGCCTACAATAATAGTTTTCAGTCGAGCTTAAAGATGGCGCCTTATGAGGCTTTATATGGGCGTAAGTGCGAACGCCTCTATATTGGGTGAACTTAAAGAAAACCAAATTCAGGGTTGATTTGGTTAGAGAAAGTTGAAGAGCAAGTGAAAGTCATACGAGAATGTTTAAAAGTTGTATCAGATGCATGAAGTCCTATTCGGACTTAAAGAGAAAAGAGATAGAATATCAAGTCGGAAATAAAGTCTTCTTGAAAGTGTCACCATGGAGAAAAGTTCTCAGATTTGGCCGAAAAGGCAAGTTGAGTCCACGTTTTATTGGACCATATGAGATTACTGAGAAAGTTGGGCCTGTAGCTTACAGATTGGCTTTGCCATCAGAGTTAGAAAAGATACATGATGTGTTTCATGTGTTAATGTTGAGACGCTACCGATCAGACCCTTCACATGTAATTCCCCAGTCAGAGATAGAGATTCATCCTGACATGACTTATGGTGAAGAACCAGTTAAGATATTAGCTCGGGAAGTTAAGCAGCTAAGAAAGAAAAGTATTACCTTAGTGAAAATATTATGGCAAAGACATGGAATAAAAGAAGTCACATGGGAACCAGAAGAGAGTATGAGAAACCAGTATCCAAACCTTTTTACTGGTAAGATTTTCGAGGACGAAAATTCCTAAGGGGGGAAAATTGTAATAGCCCGATTTAGGGCCTAGTCAGAATAGTGGTGTGAGACCACGAATCCAAGGTGAATTTATGAGTTTTTAAGGTTCATGTCATGTTTGCATGTTAGTGTGAAAGTTTCATAAAGCAATTTTGCTAAATTGAAGTTGAATGGTCAAAAAGGACCAAATTGTAAAAGTTGTAAAATATGAGTTTCTAGAAGCATTTTGTATGAAGTAGCTTTAGAATAGCAATTATAAGTCCTTAAATAGCAATTTTCCCAAATCATAATTTTTGGAAAAAAATGGACATGAGTTAGTAATTTGTAAAATTTTAAAGAGAAGGGCATTTTGGTCATTTAGCAAATAAATGATTAAAATGGGAAAAGATGATAAAAATCTTATTCATCTTGTTCCCCCTTGTGCCGAAAATTTGGGAGACTCCATAGCTAGGGTTCTTCAAATTTTTGAAGCTTGCAAGTAAAATGACTTAGCCCCGTTTTAATATTCTTCGTATTTTTGAAGTTCTCGTATATTGAATTAGCTATTTTTAGCTATAAAGTGAGCTAAGATGCATGTTCAAAAATCTACCCATGGATGGTATGCTTGTTAAAGGATGTTTTATAGAAGTTTATGAGAGTTTGATGTTAGATAAACATCTTTTTCTAAGTGAATTTCATGAAAAATGAGCATAGGGACTAGTTTGTAAAAGTTTTTAAATTAGTCATACCTATTAGAAATAATGAGATTTGATAGTGGCTATAGTAGAGAAAATGAATCAGCTAAGCATGTAGTCTAAGAAAGTTGAATGAAAATTATTTTACGAGCCTTGGGGCAAAAGTGCAAATATGAGAAAGTATAGGGGCAAAATTACTATTTTTCCCAAGTATGAGTAAAGGGTCAATTTAGTCAATGTGAATATTAAATGATCTATTTATGACTATAGATCAAGAAAAATGGAGCCCGGATCGAAACCGAGGTAAGAACAAGGTCGAGGACTAAATTGCATACCTAGCTACATTTTGTATATCGAGGTAAGTTTGTATGATTTCTAAGCTTTATGATTTATATCATTAAATTGCTTAGTATAATGTACAATGTTATTATGAAAAATGTTTAATGTTATGTTAAACAAAGAAATTAATGAGATCAAGCATGAGAAAGCCCCGATTGAAGTTGAATAACTTAATATACTCGATCTACCACATGAAACAAGAAAGTCCGTATAAGACCAAGCCGAGGCATGGCATCAGCAAGCAAGCAAGATATCATGTAAGTCCAAGGCAAGTTTGGCATTGAATAAGTTATCATGTAAGTCCAAGGTAAGCTTGGCATTGAGTAAGATATCATGTAAGTCCAAGGCAAGCTTAGCATTGAATAAGTTATCATGTAAGTCCAAGGCAAGCTTGGCATTGAGTAAGATATCATGTAAGTCCAAGGCAAGCTTGGCATTGAATAAGTTATCATGTAAGTCCAAGGCAAGCTTGGCATTGAACAAGTTATCATGTAAGACCAAGGCAAGCTTGGCATTGAAAAGTTATCAAGAGAAAGAGATCCCACATAAGTCCAAGTTAAGGCATGGCATTGGTGAAAACAAGAAAGACTTCGTATAAGTCCATGTTAAGTCACGGCCTCAAAATTTAGATGAGATTTAGTATCCTCGGTTATTCATATAAATTCATCGGGAAACGAGTTAAGCTACAAAGAGATAACAAGAAAGCAAAGTAAGTAAGGTTATTATCAAGTGAAAAAGAATATTATTCATGTTATGAATGATGAATTAGAAATTATGAGTATTATGTTCAAGTATGCTGATCAATGCGATCTAATGATACATGTACTTTGTTTGCCTATCAAGTATGAGACTAGTAAGTTTCATGAGTTATGTAAGAATCAAGTATGAGTAAGTAAGCTTTATATAGCTGAATTTATGATGCCATTGTTTATATCAAATGGTCTATATTAAGTAAGAATGTTGCTATGTGTATTATGCAAACTTACTAAGCTAAATGCTTATGTCTTTCATTCTTTCTTTCCATGTAGTCCCGCTTAAGCTAATATCGAGGATCACCGTCATCTGAGACTCGAGCACACTATCAATCGCTATTTTGGTATAGCCAAGTTGTTTTATTAAGTATGGCATGTATAGGTAGCATTAAATTTTGAGTAAATGTTTTAAGAAGAGCCAAAGTATAGGCTATTAAGTTTGTTACTCTTTTGTATATGGCTAAGTGATTGGCCAAGTGTGTATGTTTATAATTATCAATGAAACATGTAGTATTATTCATGAATGATGTAGTATGGAGTTGTTAAAAATGAGTATGAATTGGATCTTAATTTCAGGGTGGCAATTGGCTTGGTAAATAGCCTCTAAGTGCCCACACGGTTGGACACACGAGCGTGTGTCTAGGCAATGCGTAAACTGCACCTTAGTCTTATAAGTAAGGATAGACCACGGATTAATCCCATGGCCGTGTGTTAAGGCCGTGCATGACACACGGTTAGAACATGGGCGTGTTCCCCAGTTGCGTGGAATAAGTCAGTATATCAAGATGTAGTACAGTCTAGGTCCACGGGCGTGCAGGGCCGTGGAAATTGGCGAGAATCACGAGTTTTTAGGCACGCGGTGCGAGGACATAGGTGTGTATGCCTATGCGGGCGTGTCTTATATTACACGGCGTGTAACCTGTTTCAAAGAAAAGTTTTTCGATAAGGTTACGAAAGTTTACGATGCGAGTTTAAGGCCTCGTAGGCCCATGAAATGTCTGAATTGTTTAAGAATGAGAAGTTTTAATTTGGAACGAAATTTTATAGCCCGTAATGTCATGATTAAGTAAGTCAAGCATAGTAATGTCTCGTATCCGGTCTAAGCCTCAGACTCGGGTATGGGGTGTTACAATTTCTACCACTAATTTGAAGGGATATCAAAGTTTAAATTTTTACCCATGATGGATATTTGTGTATTTTGATGTTTAATGGTAGAAAATGCATGTTAGATGTTAGATAAACAACTTTTGCTAAGTGATTTTCGGTGAAAATGTCAACAAGTACTAATTTGTAAAAGTAATAAAATTAGTAAAAATGTGTTTTAATGGAAATGGTGGTCTGCTATAGTTATGAAAATGGTTCAGCTAGGCTTGTTTATTAAAGAAATTGAATAGATTTCATTTTACAAGCCTAGGGGTAAAAATGTAAATATGTCAAAGTTTGGAGGCAAAAACGTAATTTTTCCATAATGTGATTTTTGGGTCACGTTGAATAATGTGACTAATAAGTGAGCTAAATTTGATATTACAGATCAAGAAAATGAAGTTCGAGTCTAGATCGGGGGAAAAACAAATATTTGACAAATAGGTTTTTTTCGCCGTTGTCGCATACGAGGTAAGTTCGTGTGTAAATAATGCAACATTTCATTATTAGGTATTTAATGCTTTAATATTACATGAATTGTGAAATTGTCTTTGTGGATTTGATTAATGTTGACTCGATGACGATTCGACGAAGATTTGATACCTCGAAATCCCGGTTGAACCTTAGGAATAGTTAGGATACAAATGTCATGACATTAGGGTTATGAGTTTACATGTAAGACCATATCTGGGATATGTCATTGTTATGAGATTTCGTGTAAGACCATGTCTGGGACATGGCATCGATATGAGAATCGTGTAAGACCATAGCTGGGCTATGTGCATCGATATGTGATCCCATGTAAGACCATATCTAGGATATGGCATTGGTATGATTCTATGTGTATGTGATTCCCGAGTATCCTTTAGTATTCCAAGTGGTTCAACGGGAAACTTAACGGCAATGTGAAAGTTGGAAAAGACTATGGTATGTTGTGAAAGATTATGATAAGCTGCAAGATAATACAGGTATGTACGTAAAATTTATAAGCATTGACTTCATGAAATTATGAGTTCATGATTTCCACGAGATTGATTTTGTAAAAAAATTGTGATGTATGAATTACATGATAAATGCTATTGTTGATTATGTGATTGGCTTTTGGGCCAAACAAAATTAAGATATAGCATGTTATATTCATACGAATTGTGATTCATCGGATATGAGAAAGTGGAAAGATTAGCATAATTGCCTATTAAAAAGATTATGGGATGATATGAGATTTGAAATGATTTGTTATTTGTTGTAATATGTTACCAAGGAGAGATGATGATTGTTAGGCTAATGCCAAGATGTAACATCCCGGTTTAGGGCCTAGCCAGAATAGTGGTTCGAGACCACAAATCTGAGGGTCATGAATGAGTTTTTGAGGCTTATATTATGTATGCATGCTAGTGTGAAAGTTTCATGAAGCAATTTTGTGAAATTGTGGTTGAATTGTCCAAAAGGACTAAATTGCAAAAGTTGCAAAATGTGTGTTTCTAGAAGCTATATGTGTGAAATAGCTTTAGATTATTAATTAGAGGTCCTTAAATAGCAATTTATCCAAATTCTAATTTTTGGACAAAAATGGGCATGGATGAGTTAAAATTGAAAGTTTATCAAAAAGGGCATTTTGGTCATTTATCAATTAAGTGATTAAAATAGGTGAAAAGATGATAGAAATTCATTCATCTTCTTCCCATAGCTGCCGAAAATTTGAGAAGCCATTGTTAGGGTTCTTTCAATTTTTCAAGCTTGCTAGTAAGTGCTCCTAAGCCCGGTTTTTGATATTCTTCGTATTTTTAAAGTCCCGGTAGCATGAGTAAGCTATTTATAGCTATTTGGTGAGCTATTATGGATGTTAAAAAATGTACATATGTATGACATGCATGTATTTTGATGTTTTATGGAAGAATATGAAAGCTTGATGTAGTAGAAACATCTTTTGCTAAGTGATTTTCCATGAAAATGCATGTAAGGACTTAGTTGTGAAAATCTTAAGTTTGGTCATACATGGGTGATTTAGTGAGATTTTATGAATGCTTTAGTTGAGTAAGTGGTTCGGCTAAGCATGAAAGAGTAGAAAGTTGAATAAAAATCACTTTACGAGCCTTTGGGACTAAAGTGTAAATATGAGAAAGTTTAGGGGCAAAATAGTAATTTTGTTAAAGTATGAGATGTGGGTCAATTTAGTCAATGTGTGTATTGAATAAGCTGATTTATTCATTATAGATCAAGAAAGACGAAGCCGGATCGGCGAGGTAAAAGCAAGGTGGTGGACTAAATTGCACATTTTAATACTTTTGAGTATCGAGGTAAGTCTATGCATAAACAATGCATTCATACTTACAATTTGTAAATGCTAGCTAGGGTGTAGCATGAATGGTAATGAATGAGAATGATAAGGAACCTATGTGGTTCAAGTAGAATGAATGTAATATAGATGTGAATGGATGAATAATTGGGTAAATTGACTTGTGCATGTGTTGTGATAATGCTAGATGGTGGGCTAAGTGCGATACCATCCAAATGCATATTGACGATGAGCTGGCTATGTGCGATGCTATCGTTAGATATATCATTTAGTGGCAATGTGCGAGATCACGATGATTACCTTTGTGGTAGGCTAAGTGCGATACCACCTTATAAATTGATTGTGGTGTGCTAAGTGCGAAACCACCGAGATATTGGTTGTGTGGATTAATTGTGTATATTAGTTGTGCATAATAGCTATGTGGATAAGATATGTGGATTAGCTGTGTGGATTAGCTATGTGAGTTAGCTATGTGGATGCATTATTGATCAATAATGACGTGTTGTATATTGTGTAAATGTGATCTTGAATGCAGGGGAACATTTCAATAATTATGAGCATGTGACTCATGATGTGTTGGTAATATGGTAAGGGATAAAAAGAGTAAGCATAGTTGAATATTATATGTTGGTATAATGCTAATTGTGGTTGGGCTTATACTATGATGCTTAATTGTTTATGTGTAAACTTCCTAAGCTCAAAGCTTACTCTCTTTCTTTTCCCTTGTCTTATAGATTAAAAGCGTTGAATCGAGATACGAGGATCATTAGAAGATAGCCCACATATCAGCACACTTTGGTACATGAAACTTAATGTTTTGTTTATGGCATGTATAGGGGCTAGATAAGTTAGTAAATTTTGTTGTAAATGGCTAAGATGTGTTGGCCTATAGATGGATAGCTTATTTTGTATAATGCCATGGTTGTTGGCTATTACATTATATGAAAGAAAGATGTAGTTTTCTATGTGAGAATGCACTTCAATTTGAGTTGATTATGATGGTGTTAGATGAGTATATGTTGTGTATGTTAGAAGGGTGAAAAGAACTTGACACTTAGTCTTGTTCTTGACCATGTGGGTAGACACTGCAGGCGTGTGTCTAGGCAGTGTTTGACACACGGTCAGCCCCGGGCGTGTCTTTGTGGCCGTCGTCCCCCTACATGTTAATATTTGAAAATAGAATAGACCCCGGACTAGTCACACGGGTGTGTGCCTAGGGCGTGTGGGATTCATCAGTGTTGGCCACGGGCTAGCCAAACGGGCGTGTGTCTAGACTCTAGGCCATACGAGGGAAGTCAGTGTTCACCACGGTTGGGGAACACGGGCATGCCATGGCCGTGGGGCATTTGGCAGAATGCTAGGGTTTTTAGGCACGGTCTGGGGACATGGGTGTGTGTGCTCATGCACGGACGTGTCTAATCTTGCACGGGCATGTGAGACCTGTATACAAGAGAAAAATTTTAAGGATCGTAAAAGTTCCAGATTAGTCTCGAGAGCCCTCGTGTGTATGAGTGAGGCCTCGTAAGTCAAGAATGAGGTTATAGCGAGTAATGATGTTGAGCCTAAGTGGCGATTAAGCGGTTTGAGTTCGGTAACGCCTCGGGCCTGGTTCCCGGCGTAGAACCCGGGTAAGGGGTGTTACACAAGAAATGATAAATTATGCTTATAAGTTGATAGATAAAATTTTGTGACTGAATAAAATTATAACCATGGGATTATGGCGGATTACAATAATTTGTGTCCATATTGTTGAACATGACAAACACTTGATAAGATGTGATTGAGTAAGTTATATTTATGAGATTTAAACAACATTCGTATGGTTTTACATTATGTTAATTGTATGAAAAATGTATGGTTGAGGTTGCTTATTGTTTACATATGAACTTACTAAGCTATATAGCTTACCCCCTTTCCTTTCCCATGCCTTATAGGATTATTTAGCTAGCTCAGGTTGGAGATCGCCGGAGATTCTATCACACTATCAAGCTATCACTACGGGTATTGATGAATTCAAGTATTTTGAGTCTATGGCATGTATAGGGACTAGGTTAATTTGTTGTATGTGTCATTATTAATTTGGCCATATTTGGTGGCTTGTAGTTATTAATGCTTCATTTTATACATAGCCTTGATTGATGGCTTATGCTGATTATAAATTCATTCATATGTTAATTTCCTTTTGTGGATGTGAAATTAGTATGTTTCTAATGGGCTAAGTATGATGTTTTAAGCATGATAAAAGATGGCATGAGAATGACATGTTATTGTCTTAGTGGTGAGTGTTTGGTTGTCTAAGTATGATATGTTTTGTGCCTTTGAATTGATGTGAGTGTATGTGTGAATAAGGGTGGCAAATGGCTTGGTAAACAGTTTTATTATTGTCCACACGGGTAGACACACGAGCGTGTGTCTAACCCGTGTGTGACACACGGTCTGCCCCATGGGCGTGTGATCCGGCCGTGTGTCCCCTGCACCTCAATTTTGGCAGAATAGAATGTTTAAAATTGAGCACACGGGCAGAGACACGGGCGTGTGTCTCATCTGTGTGTACTACACGGCCTAGCACACGGGCATGTGACTTGGCCATGTGACCTCAATTTGATGATGACATCATAAACAGAATGCTCTCTAAGGTGGACACGGCCTGAAGTATGGGCGTGTGGTATGCCACACAGGCGTGTCCCTTAACCCACACGGGCGTGTGGTCCTGTTTCATGATGAAATTTTTCTAAGTTTTGTAAATTTTTCTGAGTTCTCGGTGTAGTCCCGAACCATTCCCGAAGCATGTTTTGTAACAGCCCAGTTTAGACCCTAGTCAGAACAGTGGTCCGAGACCACAAATCCGAGGTTGGAATAATATTTTAATGTCATTTTTGGTGTTGATTATATGTGATATAGCCTGTGTAAAAATTCTGTGTGGTAATTTTATCGACTGTGTGCCGAATTAAGAAAAAGGACTTAATAGCGTAAAGTGTAAAATCTTTGTTTCTTTGATTATTAAGTATTCAATTGTTGATGTCTTTATAATGTGAAGCCCTTAAAAGGAAATTAGCCCATTTATATGGTTAGTGGGTGGCAAAGGACAAGTATACTCTTAATGTATAAAGGTTATATATGTTTAATAAAAAGGGGCAAATTAGTAAAAGGGTATATTATTATGTTTAATAAAATAAAAGCTTGAAAATAAGCCATTTTCTATCATCTCTTTCACCGAATATTAAAGAAAGAAGAAGGATTTAAATTTTTGGTATTTTCGGCTAGCAATTGGGTTGATTCAAGACCAAGAAAGGAGAGGTTCGGATTGAGATCGAGGCAAAGACAAAGTGCTCGATTAATCGACCGTTTCGGTATTTTGACGTCTGAGGTAAGTTCAGACATAATACGTGTATTTATTATGTTTAATGTTATAAGATGAATGATATGATATTATTGAATTGTGAATGTTATGTGAGGGTTCAAATTAGGTGGCACTAAGTGTGCGTATTCAGAAATGTGACCGAGATGATTAGCACTGTGTGTGCGAAATAATATAAGCTTTGACTTTGTGGTTGGTACTGTGTGTGCGATACTGATTTAAGATCGGTTTGATATGGATACACTATGTGTGCGATGTTAATTAAGCTTCGGCTAACTATTTGGGCACTAAGTGTGCGATTGAACCGAAGAAGGGACGAAAGTTGATCGAAATGAAATAGTGAGTATTGAGTAGCATATGTAATCAACAACTAAGTGTTGGCTAAGGTACGTTCGGAACCTATGTGGTTGATGAAACTATGAATGAGTTTATGGAAGGTTAATTGAACATATTAGTTTTGGATAATATGAGATATGAGATTGTGAAATAATCTATGTGATGATTTGTTTTGGTTAATGTATTTTGTTACGAACTTACTAAGCTTATAAAAGCTTATTGTGTGATTGTTTCTCTGTTTTACAGTGTCAGCAAAGCTAGCTCAGATCTAGGAATCGTCAGCATCTCTATCAACTATCAGCAATCTATTTTGGTACTTTTGGAAAGATGTATATAGTTGAAATATGGCATGTATAGGCTAGAAGTTATGATATGTCTTGAAATGTTTAATCCTTGCCATGTGATTTGGCTTGGAAGTTGAATGATGTAGAATTTATGAATGAGCTATGAATATGGTATATTTCATGACTTTGTGGATTATGAAAGATGTGGTTTGAAGATGAATTATGGCATGAATTACATAATGCTTGATATATATATTTTGAGGTATACAATTGTTACTTTGAATGGACTTATTGTGATGATATTAGGCAAGGAAGTAGATGGTAATGTTGATGATTATTTAGTGCATGAAATAGTATGTTTGAATGTATTTTAAAGCATGAATTGGTATTGTATTGAAGCTTGATGATTGACCCTTGTGTGGGTGGCAAATTAGTCTTGCAAATGGCCTATTTTGCATACATGGCTAAGAGACACGGGCGTGTGTCTCTGCCGTGTGGTTTAAGGATCACTTCTAGGTGTGTCTGGACAAGGTACACGGTCGAGGCCCACAGGCGTGCATAGTGGCCGTGTGACCAAGTCAGCAGCTAGCCGAATTTCACAGGGCCATGGCACACGGACGTGTCTAGTGGCAGTGGGGATAAGTCAGTATGTATGCTCTGTTTTGGCACAGCTTGGACACATGGGTGTGTCTGGTAGCCGTGTGAGGCACATGGCCTGACTGCACGGGTGTGTGACCTCTGCAGAATGGAAAAATCTTTGAGTTTCTGGAAACTTTCGTAAGTGTTTGGTTTGGTCCCGACCTCTTTCTAACTCATGTTTAAGGTCTCGAAGACCTCCATAAGGGACTATATACTCGTGTTTGAATAGGTTTGATTGATATTTGACTTTGTGTCGTGAAATGGATGTGAAATGTTCTGATCATTCGGTAATGTCTCCTAACCCTATTCTGGCGACAGTTTTGGGTTAGGGGTGTTACATTTTATTGGTATAAAAGCTACGGTTTAGTTGATTCTCGGACTAACGTAGCGTGTGTGAGTCTAGCTATACATGCCATATATGAAATTGCGATAGTGTGATGAATCCTGATAGTTATAAATGTGTTTTCGTATAGCAATGGATCTCGATCGAGCAGTTGCTGACGATGTAGAGAGTAACGCGCCTGCTCCCGCTCAAGGGATAGCGCCGGCCATATCTAGGCCAAATGAAAGTAGTGAGGGAGGAGAGGCTAAGCAAGCCTTCTTCCAAATGATGAGTGAGTGGTTTTCGGAGTTCGTTCGAACGAATCCGGCTGCTCCACAACCTCCACCCCCACAAGTACCTGTTGTGCCACAAGTGATAGATCCGATCCGATTGAATAAACCTCCTGTAGATAAGATTCGTAAGTACGGGGTCGAAGAGTTTAGGGCCACAGCTGATGACGATGTTGAGCGAGCCGAGTTTTCGCTTGAGAATACAATTCGGGTATTCGATGAGATGTCGTTGACCCCTGATGAGTGTATTAAGTGTGCAGTTTCTTTGTTGAGAGATACAGCTTATAACTGGTGGAAGACGTTGACATCCGTTGTTCCGAGAGAGAGAATCACCTGGGATTTCTTTCAAGTTGAGTTTAGAAAGAAGTATATCAGTCAACGATTCATTGATCAGAAACGTAAGGAGTTTCTAGAGCTGAAACAGGGCCGTTTGTCAGTTACTGAGTACGAGCGGGAATTTCCGAGATTGAGCCAGTATGCACTGGAATGTGTTTCAACCGAAGCTACTATGTGTAAACGCTTCATAGAAGGATTGAGTGAGGACATTAAGTTGTTGGTTGGGATACTTGATATAAATGAATTTTTTGTATTAGTCGAAAGAGCTTGCAGAGCCGAAGAGCTCAGTAAAGAAAAGAACAAAACTGATTTTGAAGCTCATGATGAAAGAAAAAGATCGATGAGTAAGTTTTCTCAACCTTCGACGAAGAGATTTAGAGATGCAAGCAATCGACCAAATGCTTCATTTGGATATTCGAATAGAGACCGCGCAAAACTAAGTGTTGGTACGAGAACTCAAGCTCGATGGAATCAAGTGTTGATAGTGCCAAAAGCAACAAACCTGAGTGTAGACAGTGTGGAAGACGACATGTGGGAGAATTCTGGGGCAAGTACAACAATAGAGTTTGCTATAAATGTGGATCACGAGATCACTTCATTCGAGATTGCCAAAAGATGGCTGAGGAAGAAAATGTTCAGAATGTGAGATCGAGTAATGTGATGGCTAGAGGTAGACCACCCAGAAATACCGGGAATGTGAGTGGAAGTCAAAAAGGGACTACTGATACAGCTATGAGATCAGAGGCGAGAGTACCTGCCCGAGCCTATGCTATACGTGCACGAGAGGAAGCATTATCTCTAGACATTATCACTGGTACTTTTACTTTATTTGATACTGATGTGATTGCATTGACAGATCCAGGATCTACTCATTCCTATGTGTGTATGTGAATCCAGTATCAAGTAAGACTCTACCTGTTAAGTCTACTGAATTTGTGATTAGAGTATCGAACCCTTTAGGCAAGTGTGTTTTTGTGGATAAAGTGTGTAAGAATTGCCCATTGATGTTTCGGGATATATGCTTTCCGGCTAATTTGATGTTGCTACCATTCAATGAATTTGATATTATTCTGGGTATGGATTGGCTTACTTTGCATAATGCCATTGTGAATTGTAAAAGAAAGAGTATCGAATTGAAAAGTCAGAATAATGAGATAGTTTGAATTGAATCCAGTGATATGAAAGGGTTATCAGCTGTTGTATCTGCAATGAAAGCTTTGAACTGTGAGAAAGGGTTGTGAAGCTTATCTAGCATATGTGATTGATACAAAAGTGTCAGAAAAGAAAGTTGAATCTGTGCCTGTGGTTAGTGAGTTTCCAGATGTGTTTCCTGAAGAATTGTCGGGATTACCTCCAATCAGAGAACTTGAATTTGATATTGAATTAGTTCTAGGAACGACTCCTATCTCAATAGCTCCATATAGAATAGCACCAACATAATTGAAAGAGTTGAAGTCTCAGTTGCAAGAGTTGACTGATAGAGGATTTGCACGACCGAGTTTCTCGCCTTGGGGTGCTCTTGTGCTGTTTGTGAGAAAGAAAGATGGCACTATGAGGATGTGTATCCATTATAGATAGTTGAATAAAGTGACAATAAAGAATAAGTATCCGTTGCCACGTATTGATGATTTATTTGATCAGCTGACAGGAGCTACAGTGTTTTCTAAGATAGATTTGAGATCGGGCTACAATTAGTTGAGAGTTAAAGAATCCGATGTGCCAAAAACTACTTTCAGAACGAGGTACGGACATTATGAATTCTTAGTGATGCCTTTCGGACTAACAAATGCTCCTGCAGTGTTTATGGATATGATGAATCGGATATTCAGACCTTATTTGGATCGCTTTGTGGTGGTGTTTATTGATGACATTATGTTTTATTCATGTGATGAGATACAACATGCCGAGCATTTGAGAATTGTGCTACAGACTCTGCGTGAGAAGCAATTATACGCAAAGTTTAGTAAATGTGAATTCTGGTTGCGTGAAGTCAGTTTTCTGGGACATATTGTGTAACACCCCTTACCCGGGTTCTATGCCAGAGCCAGGCCCGAGGCGTTACCGAACTCAAACCACTTGATCGCCACTTAGGCTCGTCATGACTACTCTCTGAAGTCATCTCAACAACCTCATTCTCGACTTACGAGGCCTCACTCATACACACGAGGGCTCTCGAGACTAAACCAGAACTTTTTCCAATCTTAAATTTTTTCTCTTTTATACAGATCTCACACGCCCGTGCAAGATTAGACACGCCCGTGCATGGACACATACGCCCATGTCCCTAAACCGTACCTAAAAACTCCAGTATTCGGCCAATGCCCCACGGCCAAGGCACACGCCTGTGCTTACCACCCGTGGTGCACACTGACTACCTTAACACGACCTAGAGTATAGACACACGCCCGTGTGGCTAGCCCGTGGCCAACACTAATTAATCCTACACGCCCTAGGCACATGCCCGTGTGACTAGTCCGTGGTCTATTTTGACTTTAAATACTAACATGCAGGGGACGCACGGTCAAAGCACACACCCGTGGGCTGACCGTGGGTCACACATGGCCTAGACACACGCCCGTGTGTCTATCCACATGGCCAAGAAAAAAGCTATTTGCTAAGCTCTTCTCACCCTTATAGCTTACACAACATGCACTCATACAACACATCCATAATCAACTCAAATTGAAATGCAATCTCACATAGAAAACTACATCTTTCTTTCATATAATGTAATAGCCAACAACCATGGCATTATACAAAATACACTATCCATCTAAAGGCCAACACATCTTAGCCATTTACACCCAAAAATTCACTAATTTGTCTAGCCCCTATACATGCCATATACAAAACATTGAGTCTAATGTACCAGAGTGTGCTGATAGTGTGGGCGATCTTCCAATTGATCCTCGTATCTCGATTTAACACTTTTACTCTATAAGAAAAGGAAAAAGAAAGAGAGTAAGCTTTGAGCTTAGTAATTTTACACATAAACAATTAAGCAACATAGTATAAGCTAAGCAACAATTAGCATTATACTAACATAAGTAATTCACAACTATGCTTACTCTTTCTATCCCTTACCACATTTCCAACACATCATGAGTCACTTACTCATAACTATTGACATACACCCCTGCATTCAACATCACATTTACACAATATACAACACATCATTATTCTCGATAATACATCCACATAGCTAATCCACACAGCTAGTCCACACAGCTAATCCACACAGCTAATCTACTCACTATCGCATCCACACAGCAAATCTCTCGGTGGTTCCGCACTAAGCCCACCCCATTCAATTAGTAAGGTAGTATCGCACTTAGCTACCAACAAGGTATTCATAGCGGTCTCGGACATAGCCCACTAAATAACATACCTAACGATAGCATCGCACATAGCCAGCTCATCGTCAATATGCATTAGGATGGTATCACATTTAGCCCACCTTTTTGCGTTATCACAACACATTCACAAATCTACTTACTTAATCATTCATCCATCCATTTCACTTGAACCACATAGGTTCTCAATCATTCTCAACCATGCTATACACTATCTAGCATTAACAATTTGTAAGTATGAATGCATTGTTTATGCATAGACTTACCTCGATACTCAAAAGTATAGAAACGTGCAATTTAGTCCACCACCTTGCTCTTGCCTCGGTTTCGATCCGGGCTTTGTCTCTTTTGATCTATAATGAATAAATCAGCTTATTCAATACACACTTTGACTAAATTGATTCACATATCATACTTTAGCAAATTACTATTTTGCCCCTAAACTTCCTCATATTTACACTTTAGCCCCAAGGCTCGTAAAGTGATTTTTATTCAACTTTCAAGTCTTTCATGCTTAGCCGAACCACTTATTCAACTAAAGCTATCATCAATTCTCACAAAAACACACATGTATGACCAAACTTAAGATTTTCACAATCAAGTCCCTACGTGCATTTTCATGGAAAATCACTTGACAAAAGATGTTTCTACTACATCAAGCTTTCATAATCTTCCATAAAATATCAACATACATGCATGTCATACATGACCACATTTTTGAACATCCATTATAGCTCATCAAATAGCTAAAAATAGCTTACTCATGCTACCGGGACTTCAAAAATACAAAGAATATCAAAAACGAGACTTAAATGCACTTACTAGCAAGCTTGAAAAATTGAAGAGCCCTAGCTATGGCTTCCTTCAAATTTTTGGCAATGAGGGGAATAAGATGAGCATGATTTTTTCATCTTTTCTCCTTTTTAATCATTTAATAACTAAATGACCAAAATGCCCTTTTTGATAAACTTCCTATTTTAACTCATCCATGCCCATTTTTGTCCAAAAACAAAAAATTGGGAAAATTGCTCATTAAGGACCTCTAATTAATAATCTAAAGCTATTTCACACATATAGCTTCTAGAAACACACATTTTGCAACTTTTGTAATTTAGTCCTTTTTGACAATTCAACCGCAATTTCACAAAATTGCTTCATGAAACTTTCACACTAGCATGCATACAAGGCATAAACCTCAAAAACTCATTTATAACCCTCATATTTGTGGTCTCACACCACTATTCTGACTAGGCCCTAAACCAGGATGTTACATATTGTATCAGCTACGGGAATACGAGTTGATCCGAGTAAAATCTCAGCTATTTTAGAGTGGAAGCCTCCGAGAAATGTGTTTGAAGTCCGTAGTTTTCTGGGACTTGCGGGATATTATAGACGGTTTGTGAAAGGCTTCTCAATGATTGCGACTCCGCTAACAAAGTTACTACAGAAAGATATTAAATTCGAGTGGTCGAAAAAGTGTCAACAGAGTTTTGAGCAGTTGAAAACATTGTTGACGGAAGCACCAGTGTTAGTTCAACCTGAATCGGGCAAAGAATTCATAGTTTATAGTGATGCATCGTTGAATGGTTTGGGCTGTGTGCTGATGCAAGAAGGCAAAGTTATTGCTTATACTTCGAGGCAGTTAAAGCCGCATGAAAAGAATTATCTGACGCACGACCTTGAATTGGCCACGATTGTGTTTGCGTTGAAGATTTGGCGTCATTATGTATTTGGTGAGAAATGTCATATTTATACTGATCATAAGAGTTTGAAATACCTGATGACCCAGAAAGAATTGAATTTGCGACAGAGAAGATGGCTAAAATTGTTGAAAGATTACAAACTTCTAATTGATTATCATCCGGGTAAAGCTAATGTTATCGCTGATGATTTGAGTCGAAAGTCTATATGTGCTTTACGAACAATGAATGCTCAGATAGATCTGTGTGATGATAGTGTGGTTTTGGCCGAGTTAAAAGTAAATCTGATGTTTTTACGTCAGATTTGCAATGTCCAGAAAAGTGATGTTGAAATGATGGCTAAATGAACTCAATGTGAATTGAATGTTGATTCAGAATTTCGAGTTGATAGTGATGATTGTCTGAGATTTAGAAATCATATTTGTGTTCCGAGAAATTCAGAGTTAATTAAGACGATTTTGAATGAAGCTCACAGTAGTCGATTGACTATTCATCCAGGGAGTACAAAAATTTATAATAACTTGAAACAGTTTTATTGGTGGCATGGTATGAAAAGAGATATCTCTAACTTTGTGTCGAAATGTTTAGTTTTTCAGCAAGTTAAAGCTGAACATCAGGTTTCATCCGGTTTGTTACAACCGATTATGATTCCTGAATGGAAATGGGAGAGAATCACAATGGACTTTATTTCGGGATTGCCTTTATCTCTGGGAAAGAAAGATGCAATCTGGGTGATAGTTGACAAATTAATGAAATTGGCTCATTTCATTCCGATGAGAACAAATTATTCACTCGACAGATTGGCTGAATTATATATAGCAGAGATTGTGAGATTGCATGGTGTACCACTATCTATAGTGTCTGACAGAGATTCGAGATTTACCTCGTGATTTTGAAAGAAATTGCAAGAGGCTTTAGGCACAAAATTACATTTTAGTACCGCATTTCACCCGCAAACAGATGGACAATCTGAGCGGATCATTCAAGTTCTCGAAGATATGTTAAGGTGTTGTGTACTTGAGTTTGAGAATACATGGGAAAAACATCCGTCGTTGATTGAATTCGCGTATAATAATAGTTTTCAATCTAGTATCAAAATGGCACCATATGAGGCTCTTTATGGTCGAAAATGTCGAACTCCATTGTATTGGACTGAGCTGAGTGAGAATAAGATTCACAGGGTTGATCTAATAAAAGAAACTGAGCAGAAAGTGAAAGTGATTTGTGATAGTTTGAAAGTGGCCTCAGATAGTCAGAAGTCGTATGCAGATTTGAAACGGAAGGATATAGAATTTGAGATTGGTGACAAAGTGTTTCTGAAAGTGTTTTCGTGGAAGAAAATACTTTGATTTGGCCGGAAAGGCAAACTGAGTCTGAGGTTCATTGGGCCGTATGAGATCATTGAACGAATTGGGCTGGTTGCTTATAGATTGATGTTTCCACCCGAGTTAGAAAAGATTCATAATGTGTTTCATGTGTCGATGCTTCGACGGTACAGATCTGATCTGTCTCATGTGATTGCTCCTACTGAGGTTGAAATTCAGTCAGATTTGTCATATAGCGAAGAACCAATTCGAATTTTGGCACATGAAATCAAAGAGTTGAGAAACAAAAGAATTTCTTTAGTGAAAGTGTTGTGGCAAAAACATGGAGTGGAAGAGGCTACGTGGGAGCCTGAGAACATTATGAGAGAGCAGTATCTACACCTATTCATTGGTAAGATTTTCGGGGACAAAAATCCCTAAGGGGGGAGAGTTGTAACAGCCCAGTTTAGACCCTAGTCGGAACAATGGTTCGAGACTAGAAATCTGAGGTCGAAATAATATATTAATGTTATTTTTGGTGTTGATTATATGTGATATAGCCTGTGTGAAAATTCTGTGTGGTAATTTTATCGACTGTGTGCCGAATTAAGAAAAAGGACTTAACCGCGTAAAGTGTAAAATGTTGTGTGTTGATTGTTAAGTATTCAATTGTTGATTTCTTTATAATGTGAAGCCCTTAAAAGGAAATTAGCCCATTTATATGGTTAGTGGGTGGCAAAGGACAAGTATACCTTTAATGTATAAAGATTATATATGTTTAATAAAAAGGGGAAAATTAGTAAAAGGGTATATTTTATGTTTAATAAAATAAAAGCTTGAAAATAAGCCATTTTATATCATCTCTTTCACTGAATATTAAAGAAAGAAGAAGGGTTTAAAGTTTTGGTATTTTTGGCTAGCAATTGGCTTGATTCAAGACCAAGAAAGGAGAGGTTCGGATCGAGATCGAGGCAAAGACAAAGTGCTCGATTAATCGACCGTTTCGGTATTTTGACGTCCAAGGTAAGTTCAGACAAAATACATGTATTTATTATGTTTAATGTTATGAGATGAATTATATGATATTATTGAATTGTGAATGCTATGTGAGGGTTCAAATTAGGTGGCACTAAGTGTGCGTATTCGGAAATGTGACGGAGATGATTAGCACTGTGTGTGCCAAATAATATAAGCTTTGGCTTTGTGGTTGGCACTATGTGTGCGATACCGATTTAAGATCGATTTGATATGGATGCACTATGTGTGTGATGTTAATTAAGCTTCGGCTAACTATTTGGGCACTAAGTGTGCGATTGAACTGAAGAAGGGATGAAAGTTGATCGAAATGAAATAGTGAGTATTGAGTAGCATATGTAATCAACAACTAAGTGTTGGCTAAGGTACGTTCGGAACCTATGTGGTTGATGAAACTATGAATGAGTTTATGGAAGGTTAATTGAACATATTAGTTTTGGATAATATGAGATATGAGATTGTGAAATAATCTATGTGATGATTTATTTTGGTTAATGTATTTTGTTACGAACTTACAAAGCTTATGAAAGCTTACTGTGTGATTGTTTTTCTGTTTTACAGTGTCAGCAAAGCTAGCTCGGATCTGGGAATCGTCAGCATCTCTATCACACTATCGACAATCTATTTTGGTACTTTTGGAAAGATGTATATAGTTGAAATATGGCATGTATAGGCTAGAAGATATGATATGTCTTGAAATGTTTAATCCTTGCCATGTGATTTGGCTTGGAAGTTGAATGATGTAGAATTTATGAATGAGCTATGAATATGGTATATTTCATGACTTTGTGGATTATGAAAGATGTGGTTTGAAGATGAATTATGGCATGAATTACATAATGCTTGATATATATATTTTGGGGTATAGAATTGTTACTTTGAATGGACTTATTGTTATGATATTAGGTAAGGAAGCAGATGGTAATGTTGATGATTATTAAGTGCATGAAATAGTATGTTTGAATGTATTTTAAAGCATGAATTGGTATTATATTGAAGCTTGATGATTGACCCTTGTGTGGGTGGCAAATTGGCCTTGTAACATCTCGGTTTAGGGCCTAGTCCGAATAGTGGTATGAGACAACAAATCCGAGGGTTATGAATGAGTTTTTGAGGTTTATGCTATATATGCATGCTAGAGTGAAAGTTTGATGAAGCAATTTTGTGAAATTGTGGTTGAATTGTCCAAAAGGACTAAATTGCAAAAGTTGCAAAATGTGTGTTTCTAGAAGCTATATGTGTGAAATAGCTTTAGATTATTAATTAGAGGTCCTTAAATAGCAATTTATCCAAATTCTAATTTTTGGACAAAATTGGGCATGAATGAGTTAAAATTTAAAGTTTATCAAAAAGGGCATTTTGGTCATTTATCAAATAAGTGATTAAAATAGGAGAAAAGATGACAAAATTCATTCATCTTCTTCTCCAAGTCTGCCGAAAATTCCAAAGAGCCATTGTTAGGGTTCTTCAAATTTTCAGGCTTGCTAGTAAGTGCATCTAGCCTCGTTTTTGATATTCTTTGTATTTTTGAAGTCTCGGTAGCATGAGTAAGCTATTTTTAGCTATTTGATGAGCTATGAAGGTTGTTCAAAAATGTGGTCATGTATGACATGCATGTATTTTGTTGTTTTATGGAAGATTATGAAAGCTTGATGTAGTAGAAACATCTTTTGTCATGTGATTTTCCATGAAAATGCATGTAGGGACTTGATTGTGAAAATCTTAAGTTTGGTCATACATGTGTGTTTTAGTGAGAATTGATGATAGCTTTAGTTGAATAAGTGGTTCGACTAAGCATGAAAGACTAGAAAGTTGAAAAAAATCACTTTACGAGCCTTTGGGGCTAAAGTGTAAATATGAGAAAGTTTAGGGGCAAAATAGTAATTTTGCTAAAGTATGAGATAAAGGTCAATCTAGTCAATGTGTGTATTGAATAAGCTGATTTATTCATTATAGATCAAGAAAGGCAAAGCTCGGATAGAAGCCGAGGCAAAAGCAAGGTGGTGGACTAAATTGCAAGTCTCAATACTTTCGAGTACTGAGGTAAGTCTATGCATAAACAATTCATTCATACTTACAATTTGTTGATGATAGCTAGTGTGTAGCTTCTTCGAGATTGATTGAGAACCTATGTGGTTCAAGTAGAATGAATGTAGTAGAATTGTGAATGGATGTTTAATTGAGTAAGTAGACATGTGAATGTGTAGTGATAATGCTAGATGGCAGGCTAAGTGCGATACCATCCTAATGCATATTGACGATGAGCTGGCTACGTGCGATGCTATCGTTAGGTATATCGTTTAGTGGGCTAAGTGAGAAACCCCTATGATTATCTTTGTGGTAGGCTAAATGCGATACCACCTCATTAATCAACTGTGGTGTGCTAAGTGCGAAACCACCAAGACATTTGCTGTGTGGGTTAACTGTGTGGGTTAGCCATGTGATTGCATTATTGAGTAAAGAAGCTGTGTGGAAGCATTATTAAGTTAATTAGCTGTGTGGATGAATTATTGAAAAATAATGATGTGCTGTATATTGTGTAAATGTGACATTGAATGCAGGGGTGCATTTTGATGGTTATGAGTATGTGACTCATGATGTGTTGGAAATGTGGTAAGGGTTAGAAAGAGTAAGCATAGTTGTTCATTACTTTTGGTAGTATAATGCTAATTGTTGTTTAGCTTATACTATGATGCTTAATTGTTTATGTGTAAACTTACTAAGCTCAAAGCTTACTACTTTTCTTTTCCCTTGTCTTATAGAGTAAAAGTGTTGAACCGAGATACGAGGATCAATTGGAAGATCGCCCACACTATCAGCACACTCTAGTACATGAGACTCAATGTTTTGTATATGGCATGTATATGGGCTAGACAAGTTAGTGAATTTTGTTGTAAATGGCTAAGATGTGTTGGCCTTTAGATGGATAGCTTATTTTGTATAATGCCATAGTTGTTGGCTATTTTATGTTATATGAAAAGTTATAATTGTCTATGTGAGATTGCAATTCAATTTGAGTTGATTATGATTGTGTTAGATGAGTATATGTTGTGTATGCTAGAGGGGTGAAAAGAACTTGGCACATAGCTTTGTTCTTGTCCATGTGGATAGACACAGGCGTGTGTCTAGGCTATATGTGACACACGCCAGCCCACCAAGGCGTGTGACTCGGCCGTGTGTCCCCCGCATGTTAGTATTTTAAGTCAGAATAGACCACGGACTAGTCACACGGGCGTGTGCCTAGGGCGTGTGGGATTAATCAGTGTTGGCCATGGGCTAGCTACACGAGCGTGTGTCTAGACTCTAGACGGTGTTAAGGTAGTCAGTGTGCACCACGGGTGGTAAGCACGGGCGTGTGCCTTGGCCGTGGGGCATTGGCAGAATGCTGGGGTTTTTAGGCACGGTTTGGGGACATGGGCGTGTGTGTCCATGCACGGGCGTGTCTAATCTTGCACAAGCGTGTGAGATCTATATAAAAGAGAAAAATTTTAAGATTGGAAAAAGTTTCGGTTTCGTCTCGAGAGCCCTCGTGTGTATGAGTGAGGCCTCGTAAGTCGAGAATGAGGTTGTTGAGATGACTTCAGGGAGTAGTTATGACGAGCCTAAGTGGCGATCAAGAGGTTTGAGTTCGGTAACACCTCGAGCCCGGTTTCGGCGTAGAACCTGGGTAAGGGGTGTTACATTTAGTGGTATCAGAGCTATGGTTTAGTCGGTTCTAGAACTAACGCAGCGGGTGTAAGAGTCTAGCTATACATGCCATAAGTGTACAATGATAGTGTGTGGCTTCTGATGATTCTAAATCTTGTTTTATATAGTATATGGATTCCGTTCCATCGACTGCTGATGAAGCATCTAGTAATGCGCCAGCTCCTGCGCAAGGAACCGCGCCCGTTGAGAGTGGACCCGAGGTTAGGGGTCAAGGGGAAGAGGCACGGGAAGCCTTTCTCCAGATGATGAGCAATTGGTACTCGGACTATGTTTGAGCAAACTCTACTGCTCAACCTCCTCCACCACCTCCTATACCTCAGCCAAATCTAGTGGCTCCTCAAGGTATGGATGAAGTGAGGATATCGAAACCCCCGGTGGATAATATTAGGAAACATGAGGCTGAGGAGTTTAGAGCTAAGGTAGATGATGACCCAGAGAGGGCGGAGTTCTGGCTGGAGAACTCGATGAGGGTGTTCGATGAACTCTCATGTACGCCTGAGGAGAGCTTGAAGTGTGCCGTATCCTTGCTGATAGATTCGGCTTACCATTGGTGGAAAACACTAACGTTGGTAGTCCCGAGAGAGTGGGTGACGTGGGACTTCATTCTGGAAGAGTTCCGGAAGAAGTATATAAGCCAGCGATTTACTGATCGAAAAAGGAAGGAATTCCTTGAGTTGAAGCAAGGAAGGATGTCAGTAGCAGAGTATGAGCGTGAGTTTGTTAGGCTTAGAAAATACGCTCAAGAATGTGTATCGACTAAGACCATCTTGTGTAAGAGGTTCGAAGATGGGCTGAATGAGGACATCAAACTCCTAGTGGGCATTTTGGAGTTGAAAGAATTTGTGGTATTAGTTGAGAGGGCAAGTAAGGTAGAAGAATTTGAGTTGAGAAAAGAGGAGGTTGTGAGTAAAGCCCGGGATACTAGAAAGAGGCCGATGGGCAAGTCGTACCAAGCTCGGTCAAAAAGATCCAAGGAAGTGAATCCTCGGACGACAGCACCAGTGGGTTAATCGATCGAGACTTGGGCAATACTCGTTCGGGTTCGAGAGTCCAAGCTACCTCGATGGAAAGTGTGGGCAATCCAGAAGAGTAAACCGGAGTGTCCAAGTTGTGGTAGATATCACTTTGGAGAGTGTTGGGGCAACAAATAAATCGTTATAAGTGTGGTACCCACGACCATTTTATCAAAGCGCGCTCGAGAGGGATGATAAGGAAGAGATGCAAGAGATGAGACCTAGCGATGTGTCTGCAAAGGGTAGACCACCAAGGAACCCGAGAGGCGGGAATAGTGGTAGAGGTGCGCCCAGAGATTCTACTGTGAGACCAGAGGGTCGGGCACCTGTGAGGATGTATGCTATTCGCGCTCGCGAAGAAGCATCCTCCCCTGTTGTGATAACAGGTACTTTTTCTCTCTTTGACACCTTTGTTATTGCTTTAATAGATCCAGGGTCTACTCATTCTTATATTTGCATGAGATTAGCATCTAGTTTGAGTATGACCGTTGAGTCTACGGACATAGTGGTTAAGGTGTCAAACCCGTTAGGAAAGCATGTGTTAGTGGACAGAGTGTGTAAGAATTGTCCTTTACTGATTGAGAATCATTGTTTTCCGACAAACCTTATATTGTTGCTGTTTGATGAGTTTGATTTAATCCTAGGCATGGATTTGTTGACTACCCATAGTGTCTTAGTGAACTTTGGTAGTAAGTTTATTGAATTGAAATGTGAGAGTGGAGATGTGGTTCGGGTTGAATCAGGTGGACCGGATAGTGTACCAGTGATGATCTCTTCCCTAGTGGCTGAGAAATGTTTGAGAAAAGGATGTGAGTCCTATCTTATTTTTGTGTTGAATACTCGAGAGGTTGGAGTAGAGTTTGAAACAGTGCCAGTGGTATGTGAGTATCCAGATGTATTCCCGGAAGAGTTACCTGGATTACCTCCGGTGAGAGAGAGGTCGAGTTTGGAATTGAGTTGGTTAAAGGAACGACACCTATTTCAATTGCTCCATATAGAATGGCTTTGTAGAGTTGAAAGAATGAAGGTTCGATTGCAAGAGTTGACAGATAAGGGTTTTGCAAGACCGAGCTACTCGCCGTGGGGTGCTCCGGTATTATTCGTGAAGAAGAAAGATGGGTCTATGAGGTTGTGTATAGACTATAGACAACTGAATAAGGGGACGATGAAGAATAAGTATCCTTTACCAAGGATTGATGATCTTTTTGATCAACTGAAGGGAGCTACAGTGTTCTCCAAGATAGACTTGAGGTCTGGTTATTATCAGCTCAGAGTGAAAGAGCAAGATGTGTTGAAAACTGCATTTCGGACAAGGTATGGCCATTATGAGTTTTTGGTTATGCCGTTTGGTTTGACGAATGCACCTGCGATTTTTATGGATTTGATGAACCGTGTTTTCAGACCATATGTGGACAAGTTTGTAGTTGTCTTTATTGACGATATATTGATCTATTCTCGGGATGAGAACGATCACGAAGAGCATTTGAGAATTGTCTTGCAAACTTTGAGAGATAAGCAGTTGTATGCTAAGTTTAGCAAGAGTGAGTTTTGGCTCCGAGAGGTCGGATTCCTAGGACACATGGTGTCAGGTGAAGGTGTCAGAGTTGACCCGAGTAAGATATCGGCTGTTGTGGATTGGAAACCATCGAGGAACGTGTCTGAAATCAGAAGTTTCTTGGGATTAGCAGGATATTACAGACGTTTCATAAAAGGGTTCTCCGTGATTGCTACTTTGATGACGAAGTTGTTGCATAAAGATGTCAAGTTTGAATGGACTGAGACATGTCAACAGAGCTTTGAGAGGCTGAAAACAATGTTGACTGAGGCACCGGTTTTGGTTCAACCAGAATCGAGGAAGGAGTTCGTGGTTTATAGTGATGCGTCGTTTAATGGTCTCGGTTGCGTGTTGATGCAAGAGGGTAAGGTAGTCACTTACGCCTCGAGGCAACTAAAACCGCACGAGAAGAATTATCTGACTCATGATTTGGAGTTAGCGGCGATTGTTTTTGCGTTAAAAATTTGGCGACATTACTTGTATGGTGAGAAGTGTCGAATCTTTACGGATCACAAGAGTTTGAAGTATTTGATGGATCAGAAGGATCTGAATTTGAGACAGAGACGGTGGCTTGAGTTGTTGAAAGACTATGAGTTAGTCATTGACTACCTCCCGGGAAAAGCGAATGTGGTTGCGGATGCCCTGAGTAGGAAATCCTTGTATGCTCTAAGAGTTATGAGCACGAGTTTAGCATTGTCTGACGATGGTGCTATTTTGGTAGAATTGAGAGCTAAGCCGCTATTTGTTCAACAAATATGTGAGGCTCAGAGAAATGACAGTGAGATGCAAGTTAAGATAGCTAAGTGCGGATCAGAAAGTGATTCTAATTTTCGAGTGGATTTGAATGGTTGTATGACGTATCGTGATAGAATTTGTGTTCCTAAAGATGAGGAGTTGATCCAAAAGGTTTTGCATGAGGCCCACAGTGGATGTTTGTCAGTACATCTGGGCAGTACGAAAATGTATAATGACTTGAAGAAGTCTTATTGGTGGCCGGGTATGAAAAGAGATATTTCAAAGTTCGTGACAAAGTGTCTGATTTGCCAACAGGTGAAGGCTGAGGCTCAAGTGCCTTCGGGATTGCTTCAGCCAGTAATGGTACCCGAATGGAAGTGGGATCGGATTACCATAGATTTTGTGACGGGGTTGCTGATGACTCTGAGAAAGAAAGATGTTGTGTGGGTTGTTGTGGATAGATTGACAAAGTCGGCTCACTTTATTCCAGTACGTGTTGATTATTCACTGGATAAGTTAGCTGAGTTGTATGTGGCAGAGATAGTGAGGTTGCATGGTGTGCCTGTGTCTATTATATCAGATAGAGATCCAAGGTTTACTTCGAGATTTTGGAAGAAGTTACAAGAGGCCATGGGTACGAGATTAAATTTCAGTACTGCGTTCCATCTGCAAATCGATGGTCAGTCTGAAAGAGTGATTCAAGTTCTTGAAGATATGCTTCGATGCTGTGTGTTAGAATTCGAAGGCAATTGAGAAATAAGAGCATAGCACTAGTGAAAGTGTTATGGCAGAAACATGGTGTGGAAGAGGCTACATGGGAAAGCGGAAGAAGCTATGAGAGAGAGCAACATCCAAACCTCTTTCTTTGGTAAGATTTTCGGGGGCAAAAATCTCTAAAGGGGGGAGAGTTGTAACATCCCGGTTTAGGGCCTAGTCAAAATAATGGTGCGAGACCACAAATCCGAGGGTTATGAATGAGTTTTTGAGGTTTATGCTATATATGCATGCTAGTGTGAAAGTTTCATGAAGCAATTTTGTGAAATTGTGGTTGAATTGTCCAAAAGGACTAAATTGCAAAAGTTGCAAAATGTGTGTTTCTAGAAGCTATATGTGTGAAATAGCTTTAGATTATTAATTAGAGGTCCTTAAATAGCAATTTATCCAAATTCTAATTTTTGGACAAAATTGGGCATGAATGAGTTAAAATTTAAAGTTTATCAAAAAGGGCATTTTAGTCATTTAATCAAATAAGTGATTAAAATAGGAGAAAAGATGACAAAATTCATTCATCTTCTTCTCCAAGCTCTTAGAAAATTCCAAAGAGCCATTGTTAGGGTTCTTCAAATTTTCAAGCTTGCTAGTAAGTGCATCTAGCCTCGTTTTTTATATTCTTTGTATTTTTGAAGTCCCGGTAGCATGAGTAAGCTATTTTTAGCTATTTGATAAGCTATGAAGGATGTTCAAAAATGTGGTCATGTATGACATACATGTATTTTGTTGTTTTATGGAAGATTATGAAAGCTTGATGTAGTAGAAACATCTTTTGTCATGTGATTTTCCATGAAAATGCATGTAGGGACTTGATTGTGAAAATCTTAAGTTTGGTCATACATGTGTGTTTTAGTGAGAATTGATGATAGCTTTAGTTGAATAAGTGGTTCGACTAAGCATGAAAGACTAGAAAGTTGAATAAAAATCACTTTACGAGCCTTTGGGGCTAAAATGTAAATATGAGAAAGTTTAGGGGCAAAATAGTAATTTTGCTAAAGTGTGAGATAAGGGTCAATCTAGTCAATGTGTGTATTGAATAAGCTGATTTATTCATTATAGATCAAGAAAGGCAAAGCCCGGATCGAAGCCGAGGCAAAAGCAAGCTGGTGGACTAAATTGCAAGTTTCAATACTTTCGAGTACCGAGGTAAGTCTATGCATAAACAATGCATTCATACTTACAATTTGTTGATGATAGCTAGTGTGTAGCTTGTTCGAGATTGATTGAGAACCTATGTGGTTCAAGTAGAATGGATGTAGTAGAATTGTGAATGGATGTTTAATTGAGTAAGTAGACATGTGAATGTGTAGTGATAATGCCAGATGGCAGGCTAAGTGCGATACCATCATAATGCATATTGACGATGAGCTGGCTATGTGCGATGCTATCGTTAGGTATATCATTTAGTGGGCTAAGTGAGAAACCCCTATGATTACCTTTGTGGTAGGCTAAGTGCGATACCACCTCATTAATCAACTGTGGTGTGCTAAGTGCGAAACCACCGAGACATTTGATGTGTGGGTTAACTGTGTGGATTAGCCATGTGATTGCATTATTGAGTAAAGAAGCTGTGTGGATGCATTATTAAGTTAATTAGCTGTGTGGATGAATTATTGAGAAATAATGATGAGTTGTATATTGTGTAAATGTGACATTGAATGCAGGGGTGCATTTCGATGGTTATGAGTATGTGACTCATGATGTGTTGGAAATGTGGTAAGGGTTAGAAAGAGTAAGCATAGTTGTTCATTACTTTTGGTAGTATAATGCTGATTGTTGTTTAGCTTATACTATGATGCTTAATTGTTTATGTGTAAACTTACTAAGCTCAAAGCTTACTCCTTTTCTTTTCCCTTGTCTTATAGAGTAAAAGTGTTGAACTGAGATACGAGGATCAATTGGAAGATCGCCCACACTATCAGCACACTCTGGTACATGAGACTCAATGTTTTGTATATGGCATGTATATGGGCTAGACAAGTTAGTGAATTTTGTTGTAAATGGCTAAGATGTGTTGGCCTTTAGATGGATAGCTTATTTTGTATAATTCCATAGTTGTTGGCTATTTTATGCTATATGAAAATTTATAGTTGTCTATGTGAGATTGCAATTCAATTTGAGTTGATTATGATTGTGTTAGATGAGTATATGTTGTGTATGCTAGAGGGGTGAAAAGAACTTGGCAAATAGCTTTGTTCTTGTCCATGTGGATAGACACACGGGCGTGTGTCTAGGCCATGTGTGACACACGGCCAGCCCACGGGTGTGTGACTCAGCCATGTGTCCCCTGCATGTTAGTATTTGAAGTCAGAATAGACCACGGACTAGTCACACGGGTGTGTGCCTAGGGCGTGTGGGATTAATCAGTGTTGGCCACGGGCTAGCTACACGGGCGTGTGTCTAGACTCTAGACCGTGTTAAGGTTGTCAGTGTGCACCACGGGTGGTAAGCACGGGCGTGTGCCTTGGCCGTGGAGCAATGGTAGAATGCTGGGGTTTTTAGGCACAGTTTGGGGACATGGGCGTGTGTGTCCATGCACGGGCGTGTGAGATCTGTATAAAAGAGAAAAATTTTAAGATTGGAAAAAGTTCCAGTTTAGTCTCGAGAGCCCTCGTGTGTATGAGTGAGGCCTCGTAAGTCGAGAATGAGGTTGTTGAGATGACTTCAGAGAGTAGTTATGACGAGCCTAAATGGCGATCAAGAGGTTTGAGTTCGGTAACGCCTCAGGCCCGGTTCCAGCGTAGAACCCGGGTAAGGGGTGTTACAGGCCTTGCAAATGGCCTATTTTGCATACATGGCTAAGAGACAAAGGCGTGTGTCTCTGCCGTGTGGTTTAAGGATCACTTCTAGGTGTGTCTGGACAAGGTAGACGGTCGAGGCCCATGGGCGTGCATGGTGGCCGTGTGACCAAGTCAGTAGCTAGCCTAATTTCACACGGCCATGGCATACGGGCGTGTCTAGTGGCCGTGGGGATAAGTCAGTATGTATGCTCTATTTTGGCATGGCTTGGACACATGGGTGTGTCTGGTAGCCGTGTGAGGCACACGGCCTGACTGCACGAGCGTGTGGCCTTTTCAGAATGGAAAAATCTTTGAGTTTCTAGAAACTTTCGTAAGTGTTCGGTTTGGTCCCGACCTCTTTCTAACTCGTGTTTAAGGTCTCGAAGACCTCGATAAGGGACTATATACTCGTGTTTGAATAGGTTTAATTGATATTTGACTTTGTGTCTTGAAATGGATGTGAAATGTTCTGATCGTCTAGTAATGTCTCCTAACCCTACTCCGACGACAGTTTCGGGTTAGGGGTGTTACATGTTTCGGGCCTCGTAGGCTCGTTTTAGGGACAATATGAATGTGTTTGAAAATTTTTAAATTTGAGTGGAATATCATGTCTCGATTTTTAATGTTGCTTGCGAATAAGTCCGGTAATGCCTCGTACCCTGTTCCGACGTTGAATACGGGTAAAGGGTGTTACAGGTCACGCGGCCGTATGGCTAGGCTGTGTGCCTCACACGGATGAGACACACGCTCGTGTCTCAGGCTGTGTAACCTTCGAACTAAGGACACACAGTCGTGTCCCAGCCCATGTCCTCACCCGTGTAACTCTCTGAGTAGGGTCACACGGCCGTGTCACATGCCTATGTGCCAAGCTGTGTAACTCTCTGAGTTGCCCCACACGCCCGTGTGCCAGGGCTTGTGTGAGGTTGTGTAACTCACTGACTTGCACCCTAAAGAAACCATCAGATGGCACATGGCCATGTCGCCAGACCGTGTGCCTCACACGACTGAGTCACGCGCCTGTGTCTCAGGCCATGTGGACCCAAATTTACCTAAAATCAAGCCATTACCAAAACCATTCCATGCATGAACATTTAGACCAATTATGCACACTTTCAAAACACCAAAACCTCATCTAAACACACATAAATTTGCCATTTTCCAAGACTTTAATTCAACTAACCAATATTCCATTCAAGACTTTATGCATATAAATATAGTCCATTTAGGTACCAAAACATACCACATTTAACCATTTCTAAACCATTCAAAACATACCATAAGAGCCTTACCCTATTATATACCTAAACACATCATAATTTGCCATTTTCAAGCCAGCAAATTGTACCAGTAAGACATACACATCTATTATCAAAAAGTGACCAAAAGGACTTACCTAAATAAACATTATAAGTTCATCAACCATACAGAAACATCAAAGCACAATCATACCAATTTACATATCCATCAAAAACACCAATATAAATCACCCAATACATGCCATTATAAACCTTGGTCAAAATGCTCAAAAACTACCGAAAAGACTTCTGGATAGTGTGATAGATCTCCGACAAGCTTTCAACCAAATCGAGCTTCCGATAATCTATAAAACAAGGAAAGAAACTATGTAAGCTACAATCCTTAGTAAGATCGTATCAACATAAACAAAATTTACCATTTTCATAATACATATCATAGTTTAAAGTACAATTCAACACCAATGCCACAAGCTTAAAAATGCCTAGCCAACATGATCAACTCACAAGTTAGTAAGTCTTTCCATTACATAATGAAATCTACCATATGTACAACATCATCTAATTCATATTTCCATTCAATAAGTCATGATTCAATCTAATTGCATACTTACCTTTTCGTTCCCTTTTCATGCCCGTTGAACCATCTAGAATTTTATCGGATACTCGGGAAAGCTCAAACGAAGTGTGCCTTTATATATAACCATAACCTTTCCTTTTACATCATTGCTCACATGAGCTATGAAATAGGCCTACTCACACGAGTTGTGGGTCGGAATGTAAGCTACATGATGCTACTCACACGAGCTGTGGAGAATCTGCAACAAATGCAGGACCTCAGCCATCGGTAGGACATTCAAGACCAGCACCCTAAATATGAAATCCCTAATGACATGTCATTTGTATCCTAAGAATTCATAAGATTCAACCGAGTCTCGATATCCGTCAATTCATCATAACATTGATATGTTTATACATCGATCCATTTACATAATAAATAACATAATAACATTCAATTTAGATAACATAAACACGATAATTGTTCATACGAACTTACCTAGATGACTAAGGGCGTAGTAGTTAGGTCGAACTAATTCGAAGCTTTCGCTTTTCCTCGATTTAGGTCCGGTTGAGGTTTCTCTTGATCTAGATAGATAATTATATTCAATTAAGTACTTCAATTAACCTCAAACATTCAACTCAATCCATAACTCATATTTCTGCAAAATTACCAATTTGCCTTAACATTTTAACTTATCATAATTTAGTCCTTAAGCTCGTAATTTGAAATCTAACCATTTTCATCCTCCATTCAAGCTAGCCGGATTTCATAGTGACCTATACAAACTCATTTAAACCAACATTTCATAATTTAAAATGAAATTTTACTATTTTTGCAAACCAATCCCTAAATACAATTTCATCAAAAATCACTTTAAAAAACTTTTTATTTTTCAAAAAAGATTCATAATCTATCATTTAACATCACAACCTACTCAAAAACATCCATGGTATAACCCTTAACCTTTAACAGTTTTACAAATTAACCCTCGGGCTAGCTAGATTAAGCTAATACAAACTCAAAAACATAAAAATCATTAAAAACGGGGTTGAAATCACATACCATGCAAAGATATAAGCTAGCCGAACCAAGCACACATCCATAGAGGTCTTTTTTCACTTAAAATTAGTTTAGGGTTAAGGCATAAAAGATGATACTTTATTTAATTTCTTTTAGTTTTAAGTTTATTTACCTATTTACATTATTAACCTTTAAAAACTAACAAAATTTCAATAAAGCCATACCATGCACATCCACTAATACCTTAAATGGTTTATTTATCCCTCAAGTCCTTTAGTTTAAAGCTTCATAGCCATTTGACCCTTTTAACTAATAGAACTCAAATTTTTCACCTTTTATGATTTAGTCCTTTTGACTTAATTAATCAAGCAAACATCAAAATTTCTTAACGAATTTTTAATGCAACCTTACTATAATCCCATAGACATTAAAATAATAATAAAATAATAATTTACTCGTTAGAATTATGGTCCCAAAACCACTGTCCTGACATCATTAAAAATGAGTTGTTACATTGAAGTTGTGCTATATGGTTGTTTCTGTAACACCCCTAACCCAGAACCGTCGCCGGAATAGGGTTAAGCGGCATTACTGAACAATCAAATCATTTCACATCCAAATCACGACACAAAGTCAATCATAATCAAAGCACATCAAAACATAATCAAATAGTCCCTTATTGAGGCCCACGAGACCTTTAACACATACTAGGAAGGGGTCGGGACTAAACCGGAACACATACAGAAATACTCAAAAATTTAAAACTTTTTTAAGTTTCAGGGGTTACACGCCCGTGTGGGTAGGCCGTGTGCCTCCCACGGCTGCTAGACACTCCCGCGTGTCCTCCCCGTGGTTGAAACTGAATTTACATCCACGACCACCAAGCACGCCCGTGTACCTTGGCCGTGGTCGAATCTGACCTTACACCCACGGTCACCCAGCACCCCGTGTGCTAAGGCCGTGTAACTCTTAGGCCATATACTGACTTTTTCACACGGCTACTAGACACGCCCGTGTGTCTTGGCCGTGTGCTTCTAGGCTAGCTGCTGACTTAGCCCCACAGTCACTAGGCACGCCCGTGTGCCATAACCGTGTGACATTATAGGCCATTTACAAGGCCAAATTACCACCCACACAAAGGTCAAACCTACAAGCACTTTTAAGCATGATCCCACACACAATTTAGCAACCAATTTCATGTCATCACATACAATTCTCATTACTAAATATGTCAACCTATAAATCATCTTGCTCAACCAAATCACATACATTATCAAGCATGACTCATCCACAAATTCTAATATTATTATGCCATCAATACTTTACTAATCTTACCATACTTAAAAACATATCACTATCACCAAGCCATACCAAAAATGTATTTCGCATCACATAAACATAACTCATTGATAAGTTAACATCATTTCACTTCCAAGCCAACTCACATGGCAAGGATTAAACATTCCCAAAACATACCATAACTTCTAGCCTATACATGCCATATTTCATCTATTTACATCTTTTCAAAAGTACCAAATTAGTTTGCTGATAGTGTGATAAAGATGTTAACGGTTCCCGAATCCGAGCTAGCTTTGCTGACACTATAAAACAAAGAAAAATCACACAGTAAGCTTTCAAAGCTTAGTAAGTTTGAGGCATAATACAATTAACTCATTAAATTGAATCAATCTACAAATTAAAACATCACATAGATAATTTACTTATGATACACAAACTCAACCATATCTAATCCTCACATAGCATTTCATTCATCTATATCCAAATTCACCAACCACATAGGTTTCATACATATCATCATTCATATCCAATAATCCAATTCAACCATTTATGAAATCATACATAATCTCATCGAACACAAAAGTTAAATACGTACCTTTTTGTCAACACATAGTTACTCACCAATATGCTTCTCAACCACTCGGTTTTACATTAAGATCAATCTTTCCTACTCTTTTGATTTATTCGCACACTTAGTGCTAATTCAATAAACCGAACTTATAACGGTATCGCACACATAGTGCCAATTCGATAAGCCAAACTTATATCGATATTGCACACACAAAGCCAATTTGGTAAGACGAACATATATCGGTATCGCACACACAGTGCCAATTCGATAAATCGAAGCTTCAATCTTTTCGCGCACACAGTGCTATTCATTTCTATATCTTTTCTAATTTCCCACACTTAGTGCCTCTATTTCAAAGTCCACACATAGCATTTCTAATATCATTATCATATACATTTATTCATTCAAATTTACATCACAAAGATATAGTTTACAACTAGTATTATATCTGAACTTATATCAATATCACACACACAGTGCTAACCACAAAGCCGAAGTTTATATTACTTCGCACACACAGTGCTAATTATATTGGTCACATTTCTGAATACGCACATTTAGTGCCACATAACTCGAGCTCTCACCTAGCATTTACAATTTGATATATCATACCATTCATTTCATAACATTAAGCATAGTTAATTACACACATTATGTCCGGACTTACCTTAGACGTTGAATTATCGAAACGGTCGATTAATCGAGCACTTTATCTTTGCCTCGATCTCGATCTGAACCTCTCCTTTCTTGGTCTATACACATTCAAATTCAATCTATTCAATTACCAATTCATTTAATTTCATCCAAACACACATATTTAGGGCATTTTACAAAATAGCCCTCACATTTTTACATTTCGACACTTTAGTCCCTAATTCACAAAATCATCAAATTCACAAAATTTCCTTTCACATAGGCTTAGCCGAATTTCCCTTATGTTCATACAAACCCACACATTTCATTTATTTCACATTTTAGTCCCCCAATTTACACTTTTCTCATTTTAGCCCAAAACACACAAATTAATCAAAACTCCAAAGACAAACTATCTTAATCAAACACATATCTTTCATTCAAGAACTCACAAGTTCATCAATGGCATATTTCAAAAGCATCATCAACTCACAAAATTAAGACATGGGTTAGCTAGAGCACGAAGTAACGATTACGAAAATGTAGAAATTATCAAAAAATCGAACACAAAATGCTTACCAATTGAAGCTCACTAATACCGAATATCTCAAAACCTCAAGCTCTCTTCTTCTTTTCTTAATTCGGTGGAAGAAGGATGAACATTGAACAACCCACTCCCACTTTCATTTGTTTTTATTATACTAACATTATAATATAATATTATATTAACTTTTATAATTTAATAAATACATAAACTATATAAATACCAATCATAATGCCGACCACTACCATTGTTTTTGGGTAATTGACAACATAAATCCTCCAAATCATAAAGACAACTACAATTTAGCACTTTAAAAATCAGCACACAGCTTTTACACCTTATGCAATTTAATCCTTTTTCATAATTTGACACACAGTCGATAAAATTATCACACAGAATTTTCACACAGACTATATCACATATAATCAACATCAAAAATAATATTAAAATGTTTTTACGACTTCAGATTCGTGGTCCCGAAACCACTGTTCCGACTAGGGTCTAAACTGGGTTGTTACAGTTTCGTTAATGCTTGATGAATTGTTTGCATGGTAGATGTTCTAGGAATTCACTGAGATTGATAAGCTCACCCACTCCTTTTAGACCCTTGTAGAGTAGTTAAGTGCCGGTGTGAGCGGTGTGGTTTCGAGGGGTGATCCAAGCAAGACGTTAACTTTATTTCATAAGTGTTATTAATTCATTTATGTTTTGGGGGAAATAAAGGCAACGTGGTAGAATTGTTGCATGAATTTTGCCATGATAATTTGGATGTTTCCATAGTTTTATTTGTTCTCAGGATTTAAAGGTTTGATTCGTGATATGTTGACTATTGCTCGGACTTATTCTCAATGTTTGAAACTGTGATTATAGTCATTTTGATGTTTATTTGATATGGTAAAAGATGCATGTTGAATAGATTCATGTTGGAATGGTTTATATGCTTAAATATACTGAATTTTTACTGTCTGGAGTAGAGGTATCGATATTCGTGTTTTAAAAACAATACCTCTATGATTTTCAAAGTGCAGGAAGTCAGTTTCGCTAGTTGGTATTGATATTTTGCCACGAGTATCGATACTGGGGGTAAAATTATCGATATTTTTTCAATGGTACCGATATTTTTCAAAATTTGGGTTTTTAAGACTAGAAACAATAAGCTAATTTGGTATCGATACCACTTAAGAGAATTATCGATACCACTCTACCAGTATCGATACCTACATAACAGTTTTGGGTAATTTTGCTAAGTGGTCCTAATGCACATTTAATTATTATAAATTTATTTAAAGTATGTTTAGCATTTTTTAATGATGGTTTATATATGTTTGACTAAAAATTTATAAGATCACTGATAAAGAGGATGATTTCTTAATACTATGACTATTTATATGAATATGACATGAAACAGTGGTGTGGCATCCTGATATTCGGGCCTGGCGAGTAGGCGAGTATAGCGTGTTACAATCATGCCACATAGACAACATACATTGTAACAGTCCAATTTTGACCCTAATCAGAATGGTGGTTTCAGGACCATGAATCCGAGTCAGAATTTTTTTTTTTAAATATTAGTTTCTGTGTTCTGAATGTGTGAATTTGTTGGTGTGAAAATTTCGTTTTAAAATTTGATTGTTTTGATGCTTAATTGATAAAGGTGTAAGTACCTAATTGATGATGGTTTTATAAATTGAAGAGTTGATAAGGTAATTTGACCATAAATTAACATAAGTGGCCGACCAAAATGCATGTAATAGTAACATGATTGTTTATTATATTTTTATGATGTTTTGTTATAATTTTAATATATGTTAATGTATTATAATTGAATAAAAAACTGAAAATGAAAGAGAAAGTGTTCATCTTTCTCAAGTGACCGAAACTAAGAGAGAAAAAGAGAGAAAAGAAGCTTGGAAGCATTCGGCATTTGCAAGCTCAAATAGGTAAGTGATTTGAGTCTGTTTTTTGATAATTTTTACGTTTTTGAGATCGTTGCTTTGAATACTAGCTAGCCCAAGTTAGAATTTTCGAATTTGATGATGTATTCATGAAATGCCATTGTTGATAGCTTCATGAAATTTGTGTTTAGTGATGGAAAATAAATATAGGTTGTTAGATTGTTAAGTTTAATTAAGGCATTTTGGTAGAAATGCCTAAATAGGATTAAATTGTGAAATTTATAAATTGAGGGGTCAAAATGTGAAATAGATGAAATGTATGAGCTTATAATAGGACTATGAATATCCGGCCTTAAAGAAGTGTGGTCAAATTTTGTGTAATTTGTGTTTTGTGCAAAAAAGGACTAAATTGTAAAAAGAGTAAAATATCAGGGGCAAAATGGTAATTAGCCCATTTATGTGTAATTGGACTAAATTCAATGGAATTGTGTTTGATTTAGCTAAATTTGAAATTTATTAGATCAAGAACAAAAAGGATTGGGATTGGATCGGGGGAAGGCAAAGTTAAGCGAATAGTCGGAAAACATAGTCCGTCGATATCCGAGGTAAGTTTTAAGCAATTGAGTTGAATTGAATTTATCTATAATGATGCACATGTGTTTAATAGAAGTAAATATGTACAATGTTGATATTGCCGAATGTGATATTGGTTGGGAGATGAATATAGTCGAATGTGATGTATACATAAATGTTAATGATATAGCCATGTGTGATATTGATTTGGGAGATGAATATAGTTGAATGTGATGTATACTTATATGTCAATGATATAGCCGAATGTGATGTTGATATGGAAATGAAATGAGCTAATATGTATATATGTATATATATATGTAATTGAGGTTCAAGTTTTATATATGTATTTATTTAAACGAACAACAAGTTCAAGTAATGCACTAAGTGTGTGAATTTAAATACCGAGCACTAAGTGTGCGAAATCGGTCACTTAGCACTAAGTGTGCGAAATGTTAAATGTGACGGCACTAAGTGTGCGATACGTTACGAGAATTTGGCACTAATTGTGCGAGATGTTAATGTGACGGCACTAAGTGGGCGATACGTTACAAGGTTTGGCACTGAGTGTACGGATATATTGATTCTTCAAGGATGTCAGTTATTGAAAGTGTTAAGCAAAATAAAATGATCAGGTATGTGATGATAGATAATATAAGGATAGTAATGTAAGTATTGGCGGTTGAAATGAAATTATGTATTTTGCATATCAATATGTGATTAATGAGGGTTTGAATTGTAAGTAGAAATTCAGTAAATGATAGATGCATATGAAATTAAGAAAAATGTATATGTATTTGTTTTGAGATGAGAAAGTGATATATAAATCGATATGAAATCTATTTTTGAATATGTGTATGTTCGGCCTTAAGGTTAAAATGTAAAAATTCACTATTATAATCGTATAATGTATTGTAATTTTGTAATTGCTTATAACTTACTAAGCTATTAAAGCTTACTTGGTTCTTGGTTGCTCTCGTGTTTTAGATTTCCTTTGTGTGATCGTTACGTGCTCGGGGTGTAACAGCTCGAGTTAAGGGCTAGTCAGAACAGTGATCTCGGAATCACAAATTCGAGGTTGGATAAAATTATTTTCATGTTATGTTATGTGTTATAACATGTTTATAAGGATGCATGGAAATTTTGGTGCTTTAATTTTAGCGATTTCATGCTTAATCGCTAAAAAGGACTAAATCGCGTAAAGTGCAAAAGTTCTATTTTATTTGCTAGAGGTTCCAAATAGCTATGGATTATTAATTGGAGGTCCCAAATGTGAAATTTAGCCTTGTTTAAGTGGGTTGGCTGGCCATGTGACATAAGGGGGACAAGAGCATTTAATTTTGGTCAAAATTTGTGGGAATTAGGTGATAAAATGAATAAAATAAGATGAATAAAAGATGTTATCATCTTTTACTATTCATTCACCTTCAACCACCGAAAATTTGAAGAGAAAAACAAGGGTTTTGGAGCTCAAACTTTCAGCCAACAGATTCCCTAGCAAGTAAGTTATTTTGATGATCTTTCTTAATAAAAATTACATTTTTGGAGTCCCCAAAGCTTGAGCTAACTAATAGGGGGACTAATTTGCAACATTGTTGAAAGTCTAGGGACTTACCATGATAGATTTTATGTTGTTTTATGAGTTTTTATGGAAGAAAATGAATGTTAGGATGTTGATAAACAACTTTTGTGAAAGGTGTTGTTATGAAAACACCTAATTTGGGCTAAAATGCAAAAGTTGTAATTTGTTCATTAAGGCATGAAATAGTTGGAATTGTGGATAGTTGTAAGAGGATTAAATGTTCATCTAGGCTTGTTTAATAAGAAAATGTGATGAAAATTTATTTACAAGCCTAGGGGCAGAATCGTAATTTTGCCAAAGTGTAGGGGCAAAATAGTCATTTTGCCTAAAGTGTAGTTTATGGTGAATTATGATTTAAAAGTGATTAAATCACTAAATTTCATTGTTCTAGATCAAAGAAAACGAGTTTCGGACCTAGAACGGGAGAAAACAGAAATGTGGGCAAAAAGTCCTTTTTGGCCTTTTCGTTATCGAGGTAAGTTCATGTGCAGACGTGGTAATTACATATGAGTTATTTTAAATATTCCAATGTTGTGCAAAATGTATAATTACGCAATGAATGTATTAAGTACTTGTTGATAAGTTGTTAAGTGAATTGAACCTAAGAATAGTAAGAGATGTAAATAGTAAGAAATGATGATAATTAAGGTTCCGTGTGAGACCAAATTGGAATATGACATCGGTGTAAGAATTCGTATAAGACCATGTCTTGGACATGGCATTGACATGTTAATGCAAGTGAGACCCTATTGGGGTATGATGTCAAGGCGACACTATGTGTATGAGACTCAAGAGAGTCATTTAACAATTTGAGTGATTCAACGGGTAAGTGATGGTGAGAAGGTATGTGGTTCTACCATGAGAAGCACAAGTGTGTGTTAGAATTGAATGGAGATGAATTCAGTATATAATGAACCCTAGTGGGTTATGTGTAACTAATGCACTTTAATTGCATGAGATAGATTTATTAATGCATTATGTGAATGCAAACGAGTATCGTAGAAGGTTAAGTAAGTATAGTAGTGTGTGAGGATGTTCTGGGTGAGCGTTTAAAATAGAGAATTTCATGTGGATAACTATCCATGAGCGTATAATAACGGTGAGCTAAGTGCGATATCATCTTATTGATGGTTAGTGATGGGTGTATGCGATACCATCACTATGTTATTAATGGTGGGTCGTAATGCGTTACCACGACTAATCATTAATTGATGGGTGTGTGTGTGATACCATCACTATGTTATTATGATGGGTGTGTGCGTTACCACCGATTAATCATTAATCGATGGGCTGTGTGCAATACCATCAACTATGTTATTAACGGTGGGCTGTGTGCGTTACCACCTAGTAAATTATTAATCGATGGGTTGTGTGCGATACCATCGCTTATAAAATCATTTGGTGGGCTAAGTGCGATACCACCATAAGTATAAATAATTGGTGGGCTAAGTGCGATACCACCACAAGTATAAATAATTGGTGGGCTATGTGCGATACCACCCTACTAGAGGCTGATGGTGGGCTAAGTGCGAAACCACCAAGAAATTAGCAGTATGAGTGGCTTAGTGAAAATGCTTGATGCGTTGTTTTATATGATCATGTGGTAATCTGTGCAGGGTTGTATGATAGTTAAATGAGCAATTGGCTCGTGGCACGGTTAGAATACGGTACGAGATAGAGTGAGTAAGCTTCAAGAATGATTGAGTAGGTAACCATGAGTTTGCGAGAAAAACTCATTATAATACTTGGTGAATGAATATGGGTAACTACTTCTTATTTGTATATGAACTTACTAAGCATTATTGCTTACTCCTTTCTTTCTTCCATCTCTTATAGGTTAATTTAGCTAGCTCGGGTTAGAGATTACCGGAGACGTTTTCACACTATCGAGCAGACACTTGATGTAAGGTATCAAGTCCTTATGGGTCATGGCATGTATAAGGCTAGTGTTTAAGGTTGATTAAGTTTTAATTGATGTAGCCAAATTGTGTTGGTTTAAGAGAACTTATAGTTTGTTTATGTATATCCATAGATGATGGCTTAAGTTGTTTGAAATTACATGGGAAAATAGTTCTCCCTGGTGTATGGGATGAAATCCTTGTCTCTTTAAATGATTAAATGTCTTTAATTCAAGAGTTAAATTGATGCTATGTGGAGTTATGTGATGATGTATGTAAATGAGAGTGGTAAAAAGGCTTGGTAGATAGCCTCTAAGTGCCCACACGGATAGACACACGGGCGTGTGTCTTAGCCGTGTGTCTCCTGCACCTTGGTGTCTTAAGTCAGATTAGACCACGGGATGGTCACACGGCCGTTTGTTCAGGCCGTGTGATACACACGGTTAGTACATAGGCGTGTTCCAAGGCCGTGTGAAGTCTGCACTTGGCACTTAGAAATTTAATTGTCACACGGGCCAGGGCCACAGGCGTGTCCAGGCCGTGTGGATTTAGTCAGTGTCGACCACGGGTGGAAGGCACGGGCATGTCTTAATGGCATACGGGCGTGTCCCTATACCAACACGGGCGTGTGGCCCCTGTTTTAAAGAAAAGTTTCTTTTAGCTTGTAAAAGTTTTCGGAAGCAAGTTTAAGGCCTCGTAGGGCAATGAGACGTATGAGTTATTTAAGAAAGAGAAGTTTTTAATTTAGAGCGAAATTTTATAACCCGTAAATACATGTTTAAGCAAGTTCAAGCATAGTAATGTCTCATATCCGGTCTAAGCCTCAAACTCGGGTATGGGGTGTTACATTTAGTGGTATCAGAGCTATGGTTTAGTCGGTTCTCGGACTAACCTAGCGTGAGTAAGAGTCTAGCTATACATGCCATAGGTGGACCGTGATAGTGTGATATCTCCTATGTATGTGAAATTATTTTGTTAGGACAGAGATGGTTCCCAAACCGAGCTAAATCCAATAATGTTGTAAGTGATAATGAGGTAATTGAAATGATCTTATGCATTGATGAGATTCAAAGAGGTATGAATAGAAGTATATGACATGTGTGTGATAATGCATGAAATGAGAATTATAAAGTGATAAGCTTATCTGTACTGGCTTGATGTGCATAAGGTGATATCTATTCAACCTATTGGGTTAGGTGCATATAGTGAGTAATTTTACCCAGAGAATGGGGTATGTGTGTATGTACGATTGTTTGAATGATGTATGATCAAAATGTCCACATAGCTGAATCTCATGTGTGACTGTTAAAGTAGATGATGTATAATGTTTTATTTCGTGACTCTGTATGAAACCACGTGTATTATGGTGTGAGAGTTAAACTGGGAAGCTTGACTAAGTAGAGTGCAGGAGATGAGTACGGACGTTCAATGATAAAATGATGAATAAGACCATGGTTGGACCATGGCGATACATGCGATTCCGTGTAAGACCATATCTAGGATATGGCATCGGCATCAACATGAGTTCCATGTAAGCCTGTATTAGGGATATGGCATTGGTACTGATATGAGATTTTGTGTAAGACCATAGCGAGGCTATGGCATCGTGATAACATCTGAGGAAATAGTTGGACTATGATGTGTGATATGAGTAAGACCATAGTTGAACTATCGCAATCTAGTAAACGACGTGCTCAAACTCGTAAGACATTCTTTAATCGTTAAGTGATGGTAAGAGAAATTAGAGATAAGTGTTGAGTACTCAAATAGATATTAGTGTGGAACTTGAGTAAGTAAAGTTACTGTTCGAAATTATGTGTGATAGAGATAATTGTAACGTGATAAACGTGAACACTCACTTGAGATGAGTTATGTGACTATGGTTGTAACATCCTGGAAAGGGCCTATGCATTTTCGGTTTAATTGTACGAAGTAACATGTTTTATGTACTAAGAATAAATTTTGAACAATTTTGGAAACCTGAAAATGTATGGAAATGTTAAGTTAAAAAAAATGGAAAGTGAACATTTTTTTGGAAACTTGGAAATGGATGGAAATGATTTGGAAATGATTCAAAATAGGAAAGTGCACATTTTGGAAACTTGGAAATGTAAGAAAATGTCAAGTTTCTGAGCGAACGAAAATTTTTGAAACTTAGAAATGACTTAGAAATGTCGAGTTTTAAAGTTTAAATGAGGAAATTAAGGCAATGTGGCCTTAAAAGAAAAAGTTTGTGAAATTTGACACACAAGCAGGCTTGGAAAAGTGGCACTGAAGATGCCACTTAGGGCCTCTGGAAATGGCGTCACATGCAAGGTGTTGGGCTGGGCTCGAGTCACTTGGGAAGCAAATAAAAGAAGTTTTATTTTTGCTTCCGGAAGCTACGAGGTGGGCGGCACAATCCTTCTAGAAAGGAGGAGTTTTATTCTCTTTAATATTCGATTAATAAGGTGATAAATAAGGGATTTAATTTGGATTATTTTTGAAGAGATAATAAAGGATTATTCTCTAATTATTTTAAATTAAGAGATAAAGCTATCAAATAAAGAAGAGTGGTGGCCAAGTAGGGGATTACGAGGAGTAGTTTCGGCTATAAAAGGAAGGAAATAGGGCTACTCATCAATTTTTCTTCCTCCTCCTCTCTCTCCGAATTTACGAGTGCTCTCCTCTCTTCTCTTCTCTTTTCTTTTGTCAAGCCGAATCTATAGTCCACCATTGCCAAAATTCTCAAGTTTCTTTTCCTTATTTTCGTGGAAACCAAATACCCCAAGAGAACCTCTAGTCGACTTCTCTATTAAATCCCAAAAGCCGAAACTTTATCATCTAGTCATCAAGGCCGATTCTTTAAGGGGCTTTTAACAAGGGTGCTCTTGATTTCTTAAAAGGGTAAGATCCAAAGTTTTGTTTCAATTCTTTTATATTTTAAACCTATCTAAAATTTAGGGACTAATCTCTATTATGGATTTTGGCCGAGTTATGGAAGGGTGTTTTCGGGATTTAAGAAATTGTCAACTACAAGAAGGTATCTTTCGGAACTTCTAAGATCTAAGGTAAGTTATGAATACCATTCGGCCATAAGCTATATTATTATGATTTAATGTTAGATTGGATCTAACATGGGTACATAGGATTTTAATGATAATAAAGAAGCAAGGATCCAATTCGAGATTTAAGATTTGGAAGGTAAGAACAAAGGTAAATTCGGCCAAGGCCTATTTTAGTAGTAGATCTATTATTATGTGTTTTAAGCCGAAAACTAACCAATTCAAGGGATTTAGTGACTAGCCGATTTCAAAGGGGAAAAATATGATTTTACGGGATTTGATTAAATCATCAAATCGACACCAAGGTAAGCTTTAAGAATACAAATCCTACTAGGATTTGGTTTTCTAGCCGAATAGGCTTTGTGCTAAATAGTAAGTGATTAATCAATTGTAGGAACTTGAGATCTAAGGCGTGTAGATCAGATTTGGGATTTCAGTGAAGTGGTTAAGCAAATCGGTGTGTACCCCACACTACTTCTTAATATGTTTCATGGCTGTTTTATTAAAATATGTGATATTAAGAATATGAAAGTGGCTAGGGTACCATGTTATGGTACTAAGTACTGCACGTTTCCTACTTCTACAAAGAATATGAAAAGGTCATTAGTAACATGAGAATATGATAAGAATGTGAACTCGGCATATTTATGCATATCATCATTATATGGGGCATATGGGTTTGTTTGAAAGGGAAGTGAATGTGGTGACTTAAGACCACGAACACGGTGACCTAAGACCGTGATATCTGAAAGTGGTGACCTAAGACCACAGTAATCTGAAAGTGGTGACCTAAGACCACAGTAATCTGAACGTGGTGACCTAAGACCACAAATACGGTGACCTAAGACCGCGATATGGAGTGTAGCGGAAGGAGGGTCGACTTAGTAGTCCCCACGTGTATGCAAGGTTGGTACGGGGAGTGTAGCGGATGGCTTATTAGGTTTGGGTTTGGGAATGCATCATAATTTGTATGCTATGATATGAATGCGTAACATTTGTATGCTGATTCTATTTTGATTTAGTGTTTGTGTACACATTGAGTCTGGTTTGACTCACCCCGTTGGGGAATATTTTTCAGTGTGATGATCGGTGATGGACCGGGACTAGTAGAACTTGTGGTGGCCATGCTCAACATGAAGATTTTATTTTATGAACTACTATTTCTATTTAAGTACTTGAATTACTTGGAAATTATTTGATGTAATAAGGCCATAAGGCCATAGTTGGATTGTTTTCCATTTATTTCTATTTATTATGATTATGAGTTTTACCTATTAAAGTTTAAGTAAAATTTTTAATATAAAGAATTGAATTGTTTTCAACACAGCCCAACCCAAAACAATTTTTTCAAAATCGCACAAGTTTTCTCTAGGTAACAAAAGAATTTTGAAACCGGTTTACTTGAGGAACATACCAACCTGGGCAAATCTCGTGGGCCGGGTTTGGGGTGTGTTTGATTTGGTATCGAGCCAGTTTTAAAACTCTCGGCTTTGTGGGCCAAGGCCTAAAATATTTTCAAAGCGAGCCCAAATGAGTTTTTTTGAAAATATTTTATGAAACAAGCTTGAGTTTTTACGGCATAGCACCTAAAGTCTCCGACCATGATCCACAAGGTAAGTACCCTAACTATTTGTGTGATTATGTGTAATGAATATTAGAAGGGTAGAAAAGGAATGGAACGTAGAATAGCATGATAGGAACTTGAACCCTAGGACTAGTCTACTCAAACACAAACACATAAGACTTAAGGAACGTTAAACAAACCCATGGCTAAGTCACTAAGTTAGGGTGTGGTAACCCACATGCGCATGTCTAGGATTGGATCAGGAAGAGCACAGTATTTAAGCGATCCTAGTGACTCACCTCCTCTTCGCAGAATCCTGCAGTGCGTAGCTTCGGTTCACCCTAACCTGGAGGGCTCAATAGGTGTGGCAACCTGCATGCGCATGTCTAGGAATGGTTTCGATGGGAGCTTGGTATTTAAGCATCCGCGTGACTCACCCTCCTCTCCACTCGAATCCTCGCACAGTGCGTAGCTTTAGTTCACTACGACCAAGAGGACTCGGTCATAGGCTAAACACAATAACTAAAACCCGAAAGGAATTAGCCGTGTTTTTATAAAAACAACAAAACCCTAGTTTTAGAACTCTTAAAACTTTCTTCTAAATTCATGAAAACCATCTTTACAAAATTTTTGAAAGATTTCCGATTTATACAAAAATGCCCCTAGTGGTAAAATTACCAAAATACCCTTGGTTTATAAAATGACCAACTACCCAACAGTTTTGCCAAAATTTCATTTTTTTTATCAATGTTCAAAAACCCTAACTTGCAAATTATCAAAAATACCTTGAATTTTGGAAATTTCAAAATTGCCCCTAACTTATAAAATTACCAAAATGACCCTGATTTCCAAAATTTTTGCAACATCACCGTTTTGAAAAGTACAATTCTCAAAAAGAACCGTCAAAGTTTTGCAACCTTTGAAATATCCCTAATTTATAAGATTTTACAAATTTACCCCAGCTTGGAAAAAAAATCACCAAAATACCCTCGAGGTCCAAAATCACCGAAATACCCCTAGATTTCAAAATTTTTCAAAATACCCCGGAATTTAAAAATACCAAAATACTTTATGAAAAAATCACCAAGGAACTTTTTCCTTTTGAAAAAATTACAAAAATACCCCTGTAGGACAGAATTACTAAAATACCCCTGGGTAGTGGAAGGAAAAAAAAACAATAATAATGAAAACTACAACCTTTCTCTGAATGAACGAGAGTTCATGATTGTTTGATGGATGTATGGATGAATGAATGGAAAGAGCTGTGCATACTGAAAGAACCACTCCTAAAACTCTTTTCATAAAATTTCTTCGCGGGTAATCAAGTGAAACAAAGACTAATTCATAAAACTTCTTAGTCAGATCACGACGTTAGAAATGAGCTCTAGAGGACGTGGTCGTCGTGGACGAGGTAGAGGAAGGATGACGGTGTTAGAACCCGTTAGATCGGGTCAAGGGTCTGACAATGAGATACCACCGCCACCACCACCCCATTTGTTGGTGTTGAGCGAAGCTCGGACGGGGATGGTGCTTTGTGTCATGAGCTATCTTTGCGAGTTTTGGAGTTGGTGGGTGGTGCGGGAGGAAATTCAGAACCCGTAAGTTCAGGCTCGAGCGACTCCGAGCTAATGGAGCCGAAATGTTTCGTGGGGTATCGGGTGTGGCACCCAGTTCAGCTGAGTACCGGTTGGAAGCAACAGAGCACATCATGGATGAGCTTGACTTGACCCCTGAGGAGAAGTTAAAAGGAATGGTGGCACTGTTACGCGATGAAGCGTATCAGTGGTGGTTGACTGTTCGGGATGGTGCCACGGCTGAGGATCTGACCTGGGAATATGTTAAGGAAGCATTTCAGAAGAAGTATGTGGGAACCAGGCATACTGATGAGCAAAGGAAGGCATTTTTGGGGCTGGTTCAAGGGGACAAGTCTGTGGCGGAGTATGAGGCTGAATTCCTGAGGTTGAGCCGATATGCTCGAGGAGTAGTGGCAACCGAGCATGAGTCTGTGTGTCCGTTTGAGGACGGGCTAAGAGGATGATCTCGAGATCGTTGATAGCACCGCATCGTGAGCGGGAGTTTTCGCTTTGGTAGAAAAGGCCAAGGTGGCTGAGGGAATCAAGGATTCTACAAAGCAGGCTATGGATAGGAATAGGCCCAAAAGAGGTTTTAGAACGTCTGGAAAGGTTCATAAGTGGCCTAGAGTTGATGGGCCGCGAGGTCAGCAAGTTAGTTCAGAAGGGCGGTATTGACCTTGTGATGTATGTGGAAAGAAGCACTTAGGAGAGTGCTGGAAGAAAACAAGAGGATGTTTTAGATGTGGGTCCAAGGACCATGTGATCAAGGATTGTCCTAAGAAATCAGATGAAAGCCGACCAACACTCGGAATGTTAGTCGTGGTAGAGGAGGACCGCAGCCTCAACGCAGGTCGTGGTTCGAGTAATGAGGTAATGGTCGGGCAGAGGCCATGGAACACAAGGTAGAGGTGTGCTAATCTTTGAGGCAAGGCAACGAGTTTGGTTTATGCGGTTCACCGGAGGGAAGATGGAGACGCGCGAGCGTTATAACGAGCACGTTCTTTATTTTTGACAAGCCCTATTTTTCTCTAATTGATGTGGGCTCGACCCATTCCTATGTTGCATGTAGTGTAGTGGAAACACTAGGCCTAGACTCAGAACCTTACGATAGGCAGATGATCGTAGTAAGCCCATTAGGCCTAAGCTGTAGTGGTGGATAAGATCTTTCGGAATGTACCCCTAGAGATTTGGGAGTAAACTTTGGGGTGACTTAATGGAACTACCTTTCGGGAGTTTGAACTTATACTTGGAATGGACTGGCTAGTAGAGCACCGAGCCGTGTTGAATTGTGCGGCTAAATGAATGGAACTAAGGACCTCAGAGGATGAAGTAGTAGTAATGATCGGAGAGAGAAGAAACTACCTGTCCAACGTAGTTTCAGCGTTGAAGGCTGAGAAAATGGTTAAGAAAGGGTGCAAGGCGTTCTTAGCCTTCGTAAGTGCGTTAGGTGGAAAGGAAGAAGGTGTCAGTGGAGTTAGAACGGTGAAAAACTTTGAAGAGGTATTTTTGGAGGAATTACCAGGAATACCCCCAGATAGGGAGGTGGAGTTTGGAATAGACTTACTACCGAGAGACTGACTCTGTGTCAATCGCTCCATACCGAATGGCGCCAAAGGAGTTAGTTGAGCTCAAGGCTCAAATCCAAGAGTTGTTGGATCGTGGGTTCATACGACCCAGTGTGTCTCCATGGGGAGCACCGACTACATTTGTAAAGAAGAAGGGCGGAACTATGCGTATGTGCATAGATTACCGTCGATTAAATAAGTCGACCATCAAGAACAAGTATCCTTTGCCAAGGATCGATGACTTGTTCGATCGGCTAAAGGGGCCATGATATTCTCAAAGATAGACTTAAGGTCGGGATATCACGATTGAAGGTGAAGGAGGCGGATATCCATAAGACCGCTTTTAGGACAAGATACGGCCATTTTGAGTTTGTGGTGATGCCGTTTGGATTGACAAATGCTCCACCAGCGTTCATGGATATGATGAACCGAGTTTTTCAACCCTACTTGGATAGGTTCGTCGTTGTGTTCATCGACGATATTTTGGTGTATTCTAAGTCCGAAGAGGAGCATGATGAACATCTCCAGAGTGGTGCTACAAGTGTTAAGGAGAAGAAGCTCTATGCCAAATTCAGCAAGTGTGGATTTTGGCTTAAGGAGGTGGCATTCTTAGGGCATGTGGTATCCGCGAGAAGGAATAAGAGTGGATCCTAGGAAGATCAAAGCGTTGTTGGATTGGAAACCACCTAGGTCTGTGGTCGAGATTCAAGTTTCTTAGGTTTGGCGAGGCTATTACGGAAGGTTCGTAGAAGGATTCTCGTCAATAGCCGCGCCTTTGACAAAGTTACTAAGGAAGGAAGTACCCTTTGAATGGTCCGATAAGCAAAGAAGAGCTTTGACAACCTTAAGAAGGTGTTGACGGAGGCTCGGTGTTTAATCAGTTGACCAAGGTGGGAAGGATTTCGTGGTGTCTTTGTGACGCTTTGCATACAGGATTAGGATGTGTGCTAATGCAAGAAGGAAAAGTAGTCGCTATGCGTCTAGGAAACTAAGGCCTCATGAGGTTAACTACCCAACTCATGACTTGGAACCGAAGCAGTGGTTTTCGCCCTTAAGGTTTGGAGGCACTACCTCTATGGAGAAAGGTTAGTGATCTACACGGACCACAAGAGCCTTAAGTATCTGTTGACTTCGGGAAGGAGTTGAACTTGATGCAACGAAGGTGGGTGGAGTTGTTGAAGGACTACAAATTGCTCGATAGAATATCATCAGGGCAAGGCGAATGTGGTAGCCGATGCCCTAAGTCGAAAGGTTGTGTCGAATCTAAGGGCTATGTTCGCTCACTTAAGTTTGTACGATGATGGAAGCTGTTGGGCGAGTTGCAAGTCAAGCCCACATGGTGAAGGAGGTGAAAAGAGGGACGGTTGGTTGATAAGGATCTAAGTGTTAAGTTACAACAAGTGCGGAACGGAGAGTTAGAGGATTATAGTGTTAATGATGAGGGAGTATTGTGTTACAAAGGAAAAGTTTGTATGCCGAAGGACAAGGAGTTAAGACAAAGGATTCTTCGGGAGGCGCATAGTAGCCCTTATGCTATGCATCCCGGAGGCATTGTCGCATCTGAGAGATCTAAAGGAACAAGTTTGGTGGTCCGATCTTAAGCAAGAAGTGACCGAATTTGTGGGGAAATGTTTGACGTGTCGCCAAGTTAAGGTGAACACCAAGTTCCATCGAGATTGCTTCAACCAATGGAGATTCCGCAATGGAAGTGGGAGAGAATTACCATGGATTTCGTTAGTGGGCTTCCCCTTACGCCTACTAAGAAGGACTCGGTATGGGTGATAGTGGACCGTTTGACTAAGTCCGCGCATTTCATCCCGGTAAGAGTTGACTATTCTCTTGAAGTGGCTAAGTTATATGTGGCAAAAATTGTGAGGTTACATAGTGTACGATGATCGATCATCTCCGAAGCAGAGACCCAAGGGTTTATGTCTCGGTTCTGGAGGGCACTTCATCAAGCTTTAGGCACTAAGTTGGACTTCACTACGGCTTTTCATCCACAATCAGACAGGCGGTCAACGCAAAGTTATACAAGTGTTGGAGGATATGTTGAGAGAGGTGTGTGATGGATTTCTAAGGAAGTTGGGAAGACTATTTGCCTTTAGCTGAGTTCGCCTACAACAACGCCTATCAGGCTAGCATTCGGATGGCACCATATGAAGCATTGTATGGCGGAAGTGTAGAACTCCTACTTGTTGGACTGAGTTAGGAGAACGTCGAGTTTTGGGTCCGAGTTAGTGGTGAAGTCAAGAGAAGGTTGAGATGATTCAAGCACGGTTAAAGGAAGCCTACGATAGGCGAAGTCGTCGACGCAGACCTTAAGCGGAAGGAAATAGAGTTTGAAGTAGGAGACCAAGTGTTTCGAAAGTCTCGCCTTGGAAAAAGGTAATGAGGTTCGATCGCAAAGGAAGTTAAGCCCAAGGTTTATAGGGCCCTATCGAGTCAATCGGCGAGTTGGAGCGATGGCATACCAATTGGAGTTTCCACGAGTTGCGGCAGATGCACGACGTATTCCATGTATCCATGCTACGTTATTACCGATCGGATCCGTCTCATGTGGTACTGTCGAAGAAGTAGAGCTAAGGCCAAACTTATCCTACGAGGAAGAGCCGATTCGGATATTGGGCGTGATGTGAAAGTGCTACGAAGGAAGTCGGTTCCTCTAGTCAAGGTGTTATGGCGCAATCATGGGACGGAAGAAGCTTCGTGGGAACCGAGAAGAGGCAATGCGACAACAATACCCTCAATTATTTTAGTTAGAAAATTTCGAGGACGAAATTATTTTAAGGGGGTAGAATTGTAACATCCTGGAAAGGGCCTATGCATTTTCGGTTTAATTGTATGAAGTAACATGTTTTATGTACTAAGAATAAATTTTGAACAATTTTGGAAACACGAAAATGTATGGAAATGTTAAGTTAAAAAAATGGAAAGTGAACATTTTTTGGAAACTTGAAATGGATGGAAATGATTTGAAAATGATTCAAAATAGGAAAGTGCACATTTCGAAATTTGGAAATGTAAGAAAATGTCAAGTTTCTGCCGAACGAAAATTTTGGAAACTTAGAAATGACTTAGAAATGTCGAGTTTTAAAGTTTAAAAGAGGAAATTAAGGCAAGGTGGCCTTAAAAGAAAAAGTTTGTGAAATTTGACACACAAACATGCTTGGAAAAGTGGCTGAAGATGCCACTTAGGGCCTCTGGAAATGGCGCCACATGCAAGGTGTTGGGCACAGGTTCGAGTCACTTGGGAAGCAAATAAAAGAAGTTTTATTTTTGCTTCCAGAAGCTCGAGGTGGACGGCACAAGCCTTCTAGAAAGGAGGAGTTTTATTCTCTTTAATATTCGATTAATAAGGTGATAAATAAGGGATTTAATTTGGATTATTTTTGAAGAGATAATAAAGGATTATTCTCTAATTATTTTAAATTAAGAGATAAAGCTATCAAATAAAGAAGAGTGGTGGTCAAGTAGGGGATTCTGAGGAGTAGTTTCAGCTATAAAAGGAAGGAAATAGGGCTACTCATCAAATTTTCTTCCTCCTCCTCTCTCTACCGAATTTCTTAGGGCTCTCCTCTCTTCTCTTCTCTTTTTCTTTTGTCAAGCCGAATCTATAGTCCACCATTTCCAAAATTCTCAAGTTTCTTTTCCTTATTTTCGTGGAAACCAAATACCCCAAGAGAACCTCTAGTCGACTTCTCCATTAAATCCCAAAAGCCGAAACTTTATCATCTAGTCATCAAGGCCGATTCTTTAAGGGGCTTTTAACAAGGGTGCTACCGATTTCTTAAAAAGGGTAAGATCCAAAGTTTGGTTTCAATTCTTTTATATTTTAAACCTATCTAAAATTTAGGGACTAATCTCTATTATGGATTTTGGCCGAGTTATGGAAGGGTGTTTTGGGATTTAAGAAATTGTCAACTACAAGAAGGTATCTTTTGAACTTCTAAGATCTAAGGTAAGTTATGAATACCATTCGGCCATAAGCTATATTATTATGATTTAATGTTAGATTGGATCTAACATGGGTACATAGGGATTTCGACAAACAATAAAGAAGCAAGGATCCAATTCAGATTTAAGATTTGGAAGGTAAGAACAAAGGTAAATTCGGCCAAGGCCTATTTTAGTAGTAGATCTATTATTATGTGTTTTAAGCCGAAAACTAACCAATTCAAGGGATTTAGTGACTATTGATTTCAAAGGGGAAAAATATGAGTTTCGGGATTTGATTAAATCATCAAATCTACACCAAGGTAAGCTTTAAGAATACAAATCCTACTAGGATTTGGTTTTCTAGCCGAATAGGCTTTGTGCTAAATAGTAAGTGATTAATCAATTGTAGGAACTTGAGATCTAAACAGTAGATCAGATTTGGGATTCGATTGAAGTGGTTAAGCAAATCGGTGTGTATTTTACACTACTTCTTAATATGTTTCATGGCTGTTTTATTAAAATATGTGATATTAAGAATATGAAAGTGGCTAGGGTACCATGTTATGGTACTAAGTACTCAGCACGTTTCCTACTTCAACAAGGAATATGAAAAGGTCATTAGTAACATGAGAATATGATAAGAATGTGAACTCTGGCATATTTATGCATATCATCATTATATGGGGCATATGGGTTTGTTTGAAAGGGAAGTGAATGTGGTGACTTAAGACCACGAACACGGTGACCTAAGACCGTGATATCCGAAAGTGGTGACCTAAGACCACGATGTCTGAAAGTGGTGACCTAAGACCACGATGTCTGAGCGTGGTGACCTAAGACCACAAATGCGGTGACCTAAGGCTGCGATATGGAGTGTAGCGGAAGGAGGGTCGACTTAGTAGTCCCCACGGTGTATAGGTTGGAGTACGGGGAGTGTAGCGGATGGCTTATTATGTTTGGGTTTGGGAATGCATCATAATTTGTATGCTATGATATGAATGCGTAACATTTGTATGCACGATTCTATTTTGGTTTAGTGTTTGTGTACACATTGAGTCTGTTTGACTCACCCGTTGGGAATATTTTTTTGGTGATGATCGGTGATGGACCGGGACGATGAGAACTTGTGGTGGCCATGCTCAACATGAAGATTTTATTTTATGAACTACTATTTCTATTTAAGTACTTGAATTACTTGGAAATTATTTGGTGTAATAAGGCCATAAGGCCATAGTTGGATTGTTTTCCATTTATTTCTATTTATATGATTATGAGTTTTACCTATTAAAGTTTAAGTAAAATTTTTAATATAAAGAATTGAATTCGTTTTCAACACAAGCCCAACCCAAAACAATTTTTTCAAAATCGCACAAGTTTTCTCTAGGTAACGAAAGAATTTTGAAACCGGTTTACTTGAGGAACATACCAAATCTGGGCAAATCTCGTGGGCCGGGTTTGGGGTGTTTCAATGGTGATATTTCATTGATAATGAATAGTAAATTATATGTATGTAGTCCCGAGAATCAAGTTAGGGACTCTACGACTTCACCCCCTTACCACTGTTGAATAATGATGAGAGGTTTATGAGAATCAAATTGAGTACGGTTACATGTGATTAATTCAATATTTATGTTAGCATAATTGAGAATGCTTTGTATCACATTGATACATGATACTCTACTATATAGAGTAATTATAGTTAAACATGAGGTTAAAGTCCTAGGGGACTATAATGAAAAGGCTGTCATTGAGATATGAAATAGAGAAGGTCCCGTATAAGACCAAGTTCGAGGCATGGCCTCGGCACCAAGTTATGATCCCGTATGAGACCATATCCAGAATATGGTTTCGGTAATGGATATGAGTATCGTATAAGACCATATTTGGAATATGGCATCGATACTTGATGTGGCAGTCCATATAAGACCATATTTTGAATATGGCATTGGCATTTGCATTTAGAAGTGCTTCCATATAAGATCACCTCTAGAGTGTGGCATTGGCTTTGAAATTGTGTTAATGATAATATTATGCGTTTTTGAGTATCCCTAGTGATCTTTGGGACGAATAGATGAGTATAGAGGTAGAAAGGAGAATTGTACTAAAGTCATGTGAATGAGTGAATCTGAGGCACTCGTGAACGCAGTCGCGAGGAAAATAAGTACGAGTGTGGCACGGTATGTGCGTAATAAAGGCAATTGTGAGTAAGTATGTCTGAATGCTTTGACGATTGTATTGATTATGCAATGTTAAGAACAAAGAGAAAGTTAACTTAGGCTATTTGATTCAAGTGAATAGGAAGCCTGAGGTGTATGTTTATCGAGATCTTCTTAAGTTGATGTTCATTAATGAAAGGAATTGTTAAAGAGTTGAGGACGAAATGGTTAAAGAAACAATGTTTGAACTGTGAGAGTGTTCAATTATGATAACCATAGTTGTATGGATCATACTGATCTCTTTAAGTATTACGTGTTAATATCTTTTGCCTTTCAGGGGCGATGTGGTTGTTTACTCATGAATCCAGATCGTGTGAGAATGTTAGCTGATTGTGAAATTAGATTAGACAGTTGTCGATTTAGTAATTGGAATTGACATTCTTTTATCTCCTTGTAACCCTATTCGGGTGTTTTGAGGGGGAAACTGGGGATGGTTCTAGTATAAGGAGTGAAATCATGAGTTTAACGTCGTGGATGGGTTTTCGGACAGTCCGAATAGAATTATAGATTTGATCAAGATTATACCTGCTATTGTGAGATGTGACGATGGTAAAGGTTTTAGATTAGTATAGCAAGAGAAACTCAGATAAGAGTGTGCTTGAAATATGTTTTCAGTGTGGAGAAAAGAGTAGATTAATGTATTGAGATATGATTCGAGTTCTGTGTACATCTACGCATGAATCAATAAAGAGAATAAAATTTTGTGTGTTCGTGAGTGGGGAGCATGATACAAAGATATGCTCTTAGAAATGTTCAAACCGCGATGGTTGAGTTGAAAGTTATTGAAAGAACTGTTTATTTAAAAGTTCTAGTATTGAGATCAGTCTGAATCGAGAAATAGAGTTGACAGGTTGGTGACCCTAAGGCGATTACTTTTATGTTTGTGATGTGAGTTGGATGTTATGAAAGATCCATTTTAAGCAATGCGAGCTAATACTCGGTTGATCTTAGTTGGTAATATCCTATTTTCCGCGAGGTTAATGACAAAAGTGAGTTTTCTTTTCTGAACAAAAGGGTTCAGAAGTGAGATAGTAAATGGTATTTTGAATAAGCTCGGAATGAGTTTATTTGAGATGATAAATACAGATTGTATAAGTTTTCCGTTGTTGGTGTTTCCTTGAGATAGAAGTTGAATGATGATAAATCCAGAACTTATGTGGAAGTTTTGGTATGAGATTTAGTAGTAGCATATCTACTAATACAAGAATAAGGAAGTACAGTTATGTGCATAAATGTTTTGACACTAGAACACATTTCACGATATGATTGAGTTTATGGCCAGAAGTAGTTGACCACTAAAAGCTGAGTTTTTAAAGCGTACAAGTTAAGAGTATTAAAGTCGGTGAATGCTTTAATGAGAAAGTGAGATAAAACCTTATTGATTTCAAATTTGGCTTGACAAAATTCCCAAGAAGGGGAAATGTCATTCGAATTGTCGTAAATCAACCGTTAAAGATCCGAATGATCATTTGGGCGTGTCTGAGTTCTAAATTAGTGGATTCACGAGTATACATACGGAGAAAGAAATACCTAGGTCACAAGTGATGCTTTGACCTTGTGTATGATAGCTAAAGGTTGTTGGCAAGAGAAACTTGAGGATAAGTGGATTTGTGATTTTGAAGAGTTTAAGGAGACGTTTTAAGAATGTTGGTAGCAACTCCTCCTGATAAGATTTTCGGGGACAAAAATCCCTAAGGGGGGAGAATTGTAACAGCCCGAGTTAGGGGCTAGTCGGAACAGTGATCTCGGAATCACAAATTCGAGGTTGGAGAAAATTATTTTCATGTTATGTTATGTGTTATAACATGTTTATAAGGATGCATGGAAATTTTGGTGCTTTAATTTTAGCGATTTCATGCTTAATCGCTAAAAAGGACTAAATCGCGTAAAGTGCGAAAGTTCTATTTTATTTGCTAGAGGTTCCAAATAGCTATGGATTATTAATTGGAGGTCCCAAATGTGCAATTTGGCCTTGTTTAAGTGGGTTGGCCGGCCATGTGAGATAAGGGGGACAAGAGCATTTAATTTTGGTCAAAATTGGTGGGAATTAGGTGATAAAATGAATAAAATAAGATGAATAAAAGATGTTATCATCTTTTACTATTCATTCACCTTCAACCACCGAAAATTTGAAGAGAAAAACAAGGGTTTTGGAGCTCAAACTTTCAGCCAACAAATCCCCTAGCAAGTAAGTGATTTTAATGATCTTTCTTAATAAAAATTGCATTTTTGGAGTCCCCAAAGCTTGAGCTAACTAATGGGGGGACTAATTTGCAACATGGTTGAAAGTTTAGGGACTTACCATGATAGATTTTAAGTTGTTTTATGAGTTTTTATGGAAGAAAATGAATGATAGGATGTTGATAAACAACTTTTGTTAAAGGTGTTGTTATGAAAACACCTAATTTGGGCTAAAATGCAAAAGTTGTAATTTGTTCATTAAGGCATGAAATAGTTGGAATTGTGGATAGTTGTAAGAGGATTAAATGTTCATCTAGGCTTGTTTAACAAGAAAATGTGATGAAAATTTATTTACGAGCCTAGGGGCAAAATTGTAATTTTTCCAAAGTGTAGGGGCAAAATAGTCATTTTGCCTAAAGTGTAGTTTATGGTGAATTATGATTTATAAGTGATTAAATCACTAAATTTCATTGTTCTAGATCAAAGAAAACGAGTTTCGGACCTAGAATAGGAGAAAAGAGAAATGTGGGCAAAAAATCCTTTTTGGCCTTTTCGTCATCGAGGTAAGTTCATGTGCAGATGTGGTAATTACGTATGAGTTATTTTAAATATTAAAAAGTTGTGCGAAATGTATAATTACGCAATGAATGTATTAAGTACTTGTTGATAAGTTGTTAAGTGAATTGAACCTAAGAATAGTAAGAGATGTAAATAGTAAGAAATGATGATAGTTAAGGTTTCGAGTGAGACCATATTCGAATATGACCTCAATGTAAGAATTCGTATAAGACCATGTCTTGGACATGGCATTGACATGTTAATGCAAGTGAGACCCTATTGGGGTATGATGTCAAGGCGACACTATGTGTATGAGACTCAAGAGAGTCATTTAACAATTTGAGTGATTCAACGGGTAAATGATGGTGAGAACGTATGTGATTGTACCATGAGAAGCACAAGTGTGTGTTAGAATTGAATGGAGATGAATTCAGTATATAATGAACCCTAGTGGGTTATGTGTAACTAATGCACTTTAATTGCATGAGATAGATTTATTAATGCATTGTGTGAATGAAAATGAGTACCGTAGAAGGTTAAGTAAGTATAGTAGTGTGTGAGGATATTCCTGGGTGAACGTTTAAAATAGAGAATTTCATGTGGATAACTATCCATGAACGTATAATAACGGTGAGCTAAGTGCGATATCATCTTATTGATTGTTAGGGATGGGCTGTGTGCGATACCATCACTATGTTATTAACGGTGGGCTGTGTGCGTTACCAACTAATTAATCATTAATCGATGGGCTATGTGCGATACCATCACTATGTTATTAACAGTGGGCTGTGTGTGTTACCACCTAATTAATCATTAATCGATGGGCTATGTGCGATACCATCACTATGTTATTAATGGTGGGCTGTGTGCGTTACCACCTGATTAATCATTAATCGATGGGCTGTGTGCGATACCATCAACTATGTTATTAACGGTGGGTTGTGTGCGTTACCACCTAGTAAATTATTAATCGATGGGCTGTATGCGATACCATCGCTTATAAAATCATTTGGTGGGCTAAGTGCGATACCACCATAAGTATAAATAATTGGTGGGCTAAGTGCGATACCACCACAAGTATAAATAATTGGTGGGCTATGTGCGATACCACCCTACTAGAGGCTGATGGTGGGCTAAGTGCGAAACCACCGAGAAATTAGCCGTATGAGTGACTTAGTGAAAATGCTTGATGCATTGTTTTATATGATCATGTGGTAATCAGTGCAGGGTTGTATGATAGTTAAATGAGCAATTGGCTCGTGGCACGGTTAGAATGCGGTACGAGATAGAGTGAGTAATCTTCAAGAATGATTGAGTAGGTAACCATGAGTTTGCGAGAAAAACTCATTATAATACCTGGTGAATGAATATCGGTAACTACTTCTTATCTGTATATGAACTTACTAAGCATTATTACTTACTCCTTTCTTTCTCCCATCTCTTATAGGTTAATTTAGCTAGCTCGGGTTGGAGATTGCCGGAGACGTTTTCGCAATATCGAGCAAACACTTGATGTGAGGTATCAAGTCCTTATGGGTCATGGCATGTATAAGGCTAGTGTTTAAGGTTGATTAAGTTTTAATTGATGTAGCCAAATTGTTTTGGTTTAAGAGAACTTATAGTTTGTTTATGTATATCCATAGATGATGGCTTAAGTTGTTTGAAATTACATGGGAAAATAGTTCTCCCTGGTGTATGGGATGAAGTCCTTGTCTCTTTAAATGATTAAATGTCTTTAATTCAAGAGTTAAATTGATGCTATGTGGAGTTATGTGATGATGTATGTAAATAAGAGTGGTAAAAAGGCTTGGTAGATAGCCTTTAAGTGCCCACATGGATAGACACACAGGCGTGTGTCTAGGCCGTGTGTCTCCTGCACCTTGGTGTCTTAAGTCAGATTAGACCACGGGATGGTCACACGGCCGTTTGTTCAGGCCGTGTGATACACACGATTGGCACATAGGCATGTGCCAAGGCCGTGTGAAGTCTGCACTTGACACTTAGAAATTTAATTATCACATGGGCCAGGGCCACGGGCGTTTCCAGGCCGTGCGGATTTAGTCAGTGTCGACCACAGTTGGAAGGCACGGGCATGTCATAAGGGCACACGGGCGTGTCCCTATACCAACACGGGCGTGTGGCCCCTGTTTTAAAGAAAAGTTTCTTTTAGCTTGTAAAAGTTTTCGGAAGCGAGTTTAAGGCCTCGGAGGGCAATGAGACATATGAGTTGTTTAAGAAAGAGAAGTTTTTAATTTGGAACGAAATTTTATAACCCGTAAATACATGTTTAAGCAAGTTCAAGCATAGTAATGTCTCGTATCTGGTCTAAGCCTCAGACTCGGGTATGGGGTGTTACACGGGGATCGTCGTTAAAGCTCGTCACACTATCATCAATATTTTGGTACCTTTTTGAGGATAAACTTAAAGTTTATGGCATGTATAGGCTATGTTACTTTTTGAGTTCATTTCGAATGGTGTGTATATATTTATATGCCATGTGAAAATGGCTAAATTGTGGTATTTTGGTCTTATGTGAATTCGGCCATGGTGTTAACTTATTATAAAAGTACAAATCCTGTTATGTTTATACTTGGTGTTTGAATATGTGGCTTGATTGATTATTGAGTTGAATCATAGTTGTGTAATTTCAACCATGGTGTTTGTATGATGTGGTAAATAATTTTCATGATAGGTATGAATAGCGTTAAAGGTTATATATTTTGGTTGTGTAAAATTGCTCATGATACACATATGTGTGTGTAATGAGCTTGGTTTTATATGTTTTAGGTTATTGGTAAGATGTATATATAGTTTTGATAATTTGGCTATGTTAATTATAAGAGTTGTGATCTATAATATGGTTGGATGCTTTCAGAAATTGGTATTGAATTTGGTATATCCTAGATTCGGTTAAGTAAGGTTTTAGTATATATGTATATTTTATTTTGATAATTGATAATTTGTTTTAGAAAAATGATACAAGCATGTGCATATTCGGCTATTGTAACTTAATTGACCAAATGAATAGTAACTTTTGTGATTTGATGAAAAATGCTTATATGTGACTTTGACTATATGAATTTAAGATATTTACGTTAATGTTTAAAGTATATTATGATAGTACATCATTACTTATAATGGTTTTGGTTATGTTCATATGAATAGTAAATATTTGTTATGACTTGTGCTATGTCTGGTAATGCCTTGTAATCTTAATCCGACGACGGGTACAGGTTAAGGGTGTTACATTTGATTGGTATCAGAGCTACGATTTAGTCGGTTCTCGAACTAACGTAGCGCGTGTGAGTCTAGCTATAGATGCCATAATTTTTACTTTGATAGTGTGATGACTTCTGACAATGAATTATGTTTTTTTTCTTCCTTATAGTAAATGGATCCTGATCCCGAACGAGCCGTAGCTGATGATGTCGAGAGTGTGGCTCATGCTCCCGCGCAAGGGACCGCACCGGTTGAATCTCGACCAGCTACGAGTAACCAAGATGAGGGAGCTAAGCAACCCTTCTTTAGTATAATGAATGATTGGTTTAATCAGTATATCCGGACAAATGCAGCTGTTCAACAACCCCCGAACCCTGATAATCCACCTGTAGTGCTGGTGGTACCTCCGATCATTAATCCTGAGAGATTAAATAAGCCTCCGATCGACAAAATTAGAAAATATGGAGCTCAAGAGTTTAGAGCCGTAGCGAATGATGATGCTGAGTGAGCTAAATTTTGGCTCGATAATACAATTCGTGCTTTCAATGAACTATCTTGTATGCCTGATGAGTGCCTGAAATGTGCTATATCTTTATTACGAGATTTTGCCTATTATTGGTGGAACACTCTGGTTTCGGTTGTTCCAAATGAGCGGGTCAATTAGGATTTCTTTCAGACAGAGTTCTGCAAGAAATATATTAGCCAGCGATTCATCGATAAAAATGCAAGGAATTTCTTGAGCTTAAACAGGGTCGTATGGCCGTATCTGAGTATGAATGCGAGTGTGTTTCATCTGAGGCTGCTATGTGTAAAAGATTTGAAGAAGGGTTGAACGAAGACATAAAATTTCTCGTTGGTATACTTAAAATAAATGAGTTCAAGTGCTCGTTGGTATACTTGAAATAAATGAGTTCAAGGTACTCGTTGAGTGAGCCTGCAAAGCTGAAGAACTAGGAAAAGAGAAACAAAATGCTGAGTTTGAAGCTAGAGACTTCCGTAAGAGATCAGCGGGTAAAACTTCTCAATCGGCATCGAAAAAGTTAAGAAATGACAGTAGTTGATCCAAGACTAATGCTGGGTTTTCTATACGAGAGCGACCACCAGTGAGTTCACGAGCCACCTTAATAGCTAGTGTTGGCAATACTCAACCTAATAAACCCGAGTGTCAGCATTGTGGTAGGCGACATTTTGGTGAATGCTGGGGCAAGTCCAACAACCGAGCTTGCTACAAGTGTGGTTCGCAGGATCATTTCATTCGGGATTGCCCGGAGTTAGTCGAGAAGGATAATGCTCAGAGTGTGAGATCGAGCGGTGCTGCAGCTAGAGGTAGACCACCGCGAAATGTAGGAGGTAGAAGCGGCACTCGGAGAGGGACTTCGAATACAGTTACTCGGTCAGAGGCTCATGTGCCTGCTAGAGCCTATGCTATCTGTGCCCGAGAGGAGGCTTCATTTCAAGATGTTATCACTGGTATATTTACTCTCTTTAATACTAGTGTAATTGCTTTGATTGATCCCGGTTCAACCCATTCCTATGTGTGTGAAACATTAGTATCCATTAAGACTTTACCTGTTGAGTCTACTGAGTTTGTGATTCGGGTTTCGAATCCCCTGGGCCGGTGTGTGCTAGTTGATAAAGTGTGCAAGAATTGCCCTATGATGATTCGGAATTCATGTTTTCCGGTTGATTTGATGCTACCATTCGATGAGTTTGATATCATTCTCAGTATGGATTGGTTAACCGTGCACGATGCTGTAGTGAATTGCAGACGAAAGACTATTGATTTGCGGTGCCAGAAAAATGAGATAATTCGAATTGAATCTACTGATTTAAATGGGTTACCAGCAGTAATATCTTTGATATTGGCTTGAAAGCTTATGAGAAAGGGTTGCGAAGCTTACTTTGCTTATGTAATTGATAGTAAAATGATCGAAAAGAAGATTGAATCTGTACTAGTTGTTTGTGAGTATCCGAATGTGTTTCCAGAAGAATTGTCGGGTTTGCCACCTGTTCGGGAGGTAGAGTTTGGTATTGAGTTAGTGCCAGGGACGACTCCGATCTCGATATCTCCGTATAGAATGGCACTGACTAAATTAAAAGAATTGAAAGCGCAGTTGCAAGAGTTGACGGATAGAGGTTTTGATCGACCGAGTTTCTCTCCTTGGGGTGCGCTAGTGTTATTTGTAAAGAAGAAAGACGAAACTTTGAGAATGTGCATCGACTACCGACATCTCAATAAAGTGACCATAAAGAATAAATACCCATTGCCGCGCATTGATGATTTATTCGATCAGCTTAAGGGAGCCTCGGTATTTTCGAAGATTGATTTAAGATCAGGTTATTATCAGTTGCGAGTTAGAGACTCTGATGTGCTTAAGACTGCTTTCCGAACGAGATAGGACCATTACGAGTTCTTAGTGATGCCATTCGGACTCACTAATGCCCCTACTATTTTCATGGTTTTGATGAATCGGGTATTCAGACCGTATTTGGATCGATTTGTAGTTGTGTTTATAGATGACATTCTGATCTATTCGCCCGATGAAACTGAGCATGCCGAACACTTGAGACTTGTGTTACAAATTTTGCGTGATAAGTAGTTGTACGCGAAATTCAGTAAATGTGAGTTTTGGTTAAGTGAAGTTACTTTCCTGGGGCATGTTATTTCGGCATCAGGTATTCGGGTTGATCCGAATAAGATTTTGGCTATACTTGATTGGAAACCCCCGTGGAATATTTTTGACGTTTAGAGTTTTCTGGGACTTGCCGGTTATTATAGACGTTTCGTGAAAGGTTTCTCAATGATTACAACTCCGATGACAAAGCTACTTCAGAAAGATGTTAGATTCGAGTGGACGGAAAGGTGCCAGAAGAGTTTCGATCAGTTGAAAACTTTATTGACTGAAGCTCCAGTGCTTGTTCAGCCAGAGTCGGGTAAAGAGTTCGTTATCTTCAGTGATGCATCCTTGAATGGTTTGGGCTGTGTTTTGATGCAGGAGGGTAAGGTTGTAGCCTACGCCTCGAGACAGTTAAAGCCGCACGAAAAGAACTATCCGACGCATGATCTCGAATTAGCCACTATTGTTTTTGCTCTGAAGATATGGCGCCACTATCTATTCGATGAAAAATGTCATGTCTATTCCGATCATAAAAGCCTAAAGTACTTAATGACTCAGAAGAATTTAAATCTGAGACAACGACGATGATTGGAATTATTAAAAGACTACGAGCTTGTGATTGATTATCACCCAGGAAAGGCTAATGTGGTTGCCGATGCCCTAAGCCGAAAATCACTTTTTGCTCTACGTGCGATGAACGCAGATATGGCTATGACTGACGATGGTGCGATTATAGCAGAATTGAAAGTGAGACCGTTATTTGTTCAGTAGATTTGCGAAGCTCAGAAGGTTGATGATAACTTGATTGCAAAAAGGAATCACTTTGTGGTTGAATCTTGACCTGAATTTCAGATTGATCTTTGAGGATGTTTGCGGTTGTAAACCGAATATGTGTACCAAAGGATCCTGAGTTGATTTGAATGATTTGTAATGAAGCTCATAATAGTAAATTTTCTATTCACCCGGCAGCACGAAAATGTATAATGATTTGAGACAGCATTACTGGTGGCACGGTATGAAACGAGTTATTTCAGATTTCGTGTCAAAATGTTTGATAAGTCAGCAAGTAAAAGCCAAACATTAGGTTCCATTTGGATTACTTCAGCCGATTATGATACCCGAATGGAAATGGGATCGAGTCACGATGGATTTCGTATCTGGATTACTGTTGACACCGAGCAAGAAAGATGCAATTTGGGTTATTGTTGATATTTTTACGAAGTCGGCTCACTTTATTCTGGTCCATACAGATTACTCACTCGAAAAGCTAGCTGAATTGTACATTTCTCAGATTGTACGATTACATGGAGTACCTATTTCTATTGTTTCGGATAGAGATTCGAGGTTTACATCGCGGTTTTGGAAGAAACTGCAAGATGCATTAGGTACTAAATTGCATTTTAGCACAGCTTTTCACCCTCGGACGGATGGTCAATCCAAGAGATTTATTCAAATACTTGAGGATATGTTGAGATGTTGTGTTCTCAAGTTCGAGGGTACGTGGGAACGATACTTGCCTTTGATTGAATTTGCGTACAATAATAGTTTTCAATCGAGTATTAAAATGGCACCTTATGAAGCTTTGTATGGTCGAAAATGTCGTACACCTTTATATTGGACTGAGCTCAGTGAAAACAACATATACGGAGTTGAATTGGTTAAAGAAACCAAATAGAAAGTGAAAGTGATCCGTGAAAGTTTGAAAGCAGCGTCAGATCGTCAGAAATCATATGCGAACTTAAAACGTAAAGATATAGAGTGTCAGACTGGTGATCGAGTGTTTTCGAAAGTCTCGCGGTGGAAGAAAATACTCAGATTTGGTCGCAAAGGCAAATTGGGTCCAAGATTTATTGGACCATATGAGGTTTTGGAGCGGATTGGGCCGGTTGCGTATAGATTATTATTGCCACCCTAACTAGAAAAGATTCACAATATTTTTCATGTGTCGATGCTCCGACGGTATAGATCTGACCCTTCTCATGTGTTTAGTCCATCAGAGGTTAATATATAGTCGGATTTAACTTATGAAGAAGAACCAATTCATATTCTGGCTCGTGAAGTGAAAGAGTTGCGAAACAAGAAAATATCGTTGCTAAAAGGGCTTTGGCTTAAGCACAGAATCGAGGAAGAAACTTGGGAGCTTGAGAATTCAATGAAAGAACGTTATCCAAACCTATTCACCGGTAAGATTTTCGGGGACGAAAATCTCTAAGGGGGAGAGTTGTAACAGTCTGATTTTGACCCTAATTGGAACAGTGGTTTTGGGACCATGAATCCGAGTCAGAAAATTTTTTTAAATATTAGTTTCTGTGTTCTGAATGTGTGAATTTGTTGGTGTGAAAATTTCATTTTAAAATTTGATTGTCTTGATGCTTAATTGAGAAAGGAGACTTAATTGCATAATAAGAAAATTTGGTAGATAAAGGTGTAAGTACCTAATTGATGATGGTTTTATAAATTGAAGAGTTGATAAGGTAATTTGACCATAAATTAACATAAGTGGTCGGCCAAAATGCATGTAATAGTAACATGATTGTTTATTATATTTTTATGATGTTTTGTTATAATTTTAATATATGTTAATGTATTATAATTGAATAAAAAAATGAAAATGAAAGAGAAAGTGGTCATCTTTCTCAAGTGACCAAAACTAAGAGAGAAAAGAAGCTTGGAAGCATTCGGCCCTTGCAAGCTCAAATAGGTAAGTGATTTGAGTCCGATTTTTTATAATTTTTACGTTTTTGAGATCGTTGCTTTGAATACTAGCTAGCCCAAGTTAGAATTTTCGAATTTGATGATGTATTCATGAAATACCATTGTTGATAGCTTGATGAAATTTGTGTTTAGTGATGGAAAATAAATATAGGTTGTTAGATTGTTAAGTTTAATTAAGGCATTTTTGGTAGAAATGCCTAAATAGGATTAAATTGTGAAATTTATAAATTGAGGGGTCAAAATGTGAAATAAATGAAATGTATGAGCTTATAATAGGACTATGAATATTCGGCCCTAAAGAAGTGTGGTCAAATTTTGTGTAATTTGTGTTTTATGCAAAAAAAGGACTAAATTGTAAAAAGAGTAAAATATCAGGGGCAAAATGGTAATTAGCCCATTTATGTGTAATTGGACTAAATTCAATGGAATTTTATTTGATTTAGCTAAATTTGAAATTTATTAGATCAAGAACAAAAAGGATCGGGATTGGATCGGGGGAAGGCAAAGTTAAGCGAATAGTCGGAAAACATAGTCCGTCGATATCTGAGGTAAGTTTTAAGCAAATGAGTTGAATTGAATTTATCTATAATGATGCACATGTATTTAATAGAAGTAAATATGTACAATGTTGATATTGCCGAATGTGATATTGGTTGGGAGATGAATATAGTCGAATGTGATGTATACATATATGTTAATGATATAGCCATGTGTGATATTGATTTGGGAGATGAATATAGTTGAATGTGATGAATACTTATATGTCAATGATATAGCCGAATGTGATGTTGATATGGAAATGAAATGAGAGAATATGTATATATGTATATATATATGTAATTGAGGTTCAAGTTTTATATATGTATTTATTTAAACGAATAACAAGTTCAAGTAATGCACTAAGTGTGCGAATTTAAATACCGAGCACTAAGTGTGCGAAATTGGTCATTTAGCAATAAGTGTGCGAAATGTTAAATGTGACAGCACTAAGTGTGCGATACGTTACGAGAATTTGGCACTAATTGTGCTAGATGTTAATGTGACGGCACTAAGTGTGCGATACGTTACAAGGTTTGGCACTAAGTGTGCGGATAAATTGATTCTTCAAGGATGTCGGTTATTGAAAGTGTTAAGCAAAATAAAATGATCAGGTATGTGATGTTAGATAATATAAGGATAGTAAAGTAAGTATTGGCGGTTGAAATGAAATTATGTATTTTGCATATCAATATGTGATTAATGAGGGTTTGAATTGTAAGTAGAAATTCAGTAAATGATAGATGCATATGAAATTAAGAAAAATGTATATGTATTTGTTTTGAGATGAGAAAATGATATATAAATCGATATGAAATCTATTTTTGAATATGTGTATGTTCGGCCTTAAGGTTAAAATGTAAAAATTCACTATTATAATGGTATAATGTATTGAAGTTTTGTAATTACTTATAACTTACTAAGTTATTAAAGCTTACTTGGTTCTTGGTTGCTCTCGTGTTTTGGATTTCCTTTGGGTGATCGTTACGTGCTCGGGGATCGTCGTTAAAGCTCCTCACACTATCATCAATATTTTGGTACCTTTTTTAGGATAAACTTAATGTTTATGGCATGTATAGGCTATGTTACTTTTTGAGTTCATTTCGAATGACGTGTATATATTTATATGCCATGCAAAAATGGCTAAATTGTGGTATTTTGGTCTTATGTGAATTCGGCCATGGTGTTAACTTATTATGAAAGTACAAATCCTGTTATGTTTATACTTGGTGTTTGAATATGTGGCTTGATTGATCATTGAGTTGAATCATAGTTGTGTAATTTCAACCATGGTGTTTGTATGATGTGGTAAATAATTTTCATGATAGGTATGAATAGCGTTAAAGGCTATATATTTTGGTTGTGAAAAATTGTTCATGATACACATATGTGTGTGTAATGAGCTTGGTTTTATATGTTTTAGGTTATTGGTAAGATGTATATATTGTTTTGATTATTTGGCTATGTTAATTATAAGAGTTGTGATCTATAATATGGTTGGATGCTTTCGGAAATTGGTATTGAATTTGGTATATCCTAGATTCGATTAAGTAAGGTTTTAGTATATATGTATATTTGATTTTGATAATTGATAATTTGTTTTAGAAAAATGATATAAACATGTGCATATTCGGCTATTGTAACTTAATTGACCAAATGAATAGTAACTTTTGCGATTTGATGAAAAATGCTTATATGTGACTTTGGCTATATAGATTTAAGATATTTACGTTAATGTTTAAAGTATATTATGATAGTACATCATTACTTATAATGGTTTCGGTTATATTCAAATGAATAGTAAATATTTGTTATGACTTGTGCTATGTCCGGTAATGCCTTGTAACCTTAATCCGGCGACGGATACAGGTTAAGGGTGTTACATACATAATCACGTGTTTACTGTCCCGGCGGATTATCATGGAAGGTGCCATGGGTTTCTCCCTCATGGACTTATTCATATTTTCAGGTCATGATCTGTCATTCCGGTTTACATGTTACCGAAGGCATCACCATGAATATTCATACAGTTATATCTTACCATGGGTCTCAGCCACATGGACTTACACATTCTCATGTCGTGATTTATCAGTCCATGCTTCATCTTACTAGAGGCATCACCATGAGTGTTTTCATATCATACATTGCCATGAGCCTCACCCACATGGTCTTGCACTTATTTTCCTATTATGATCTATCAGTCTAGTTAGCAATATAATTGCTCTACCAGAAGCACCACAAGAGACATTTTTGTAACAGCCTGATTTACAGTGGTTTCGTGACCATAATTCTGACGAAATACTTCGTAGATATTATTTAGTTAGTATATTTATGAGGTCTATAGAGTCATATTAAACTTTGATTGAAAAAAATTATTGTTTGGATAGCTTAATAAATAAAAAGGAATGAATTGTAAAAATTGCAAAGGTTGGGTAGTTAATATAAAAGGCCTAAAAGAGAAATTTAATCATGGAAAATTAGTTAGTGGTATTTGATGAGATTATGCTTAATAAAGTGGTTTAATTAGGCTTAAATAATGATTTGTTAAAGCTTAATTAAGAAAGTTGAAATATTTATAAAAATTCCATAGTATATATATTAAACTAAACCTAAAATTAAAGAAAATTTTCACTATTCTCTCATCTTCCTCATGGCAAAGAAAGGAATAAAATGCTAGGGTTTCAACTTTGATTTTAACCTTTTATTTGGTAAGTGTATTAATGTACGTTTCTAGTAATTTATATGTTTTTTAGTTCGTATTAGTTTGGTCTAGCTAAATCGAGGACCAATTTGTGAAACTGTTAAATGCTATAGAAGTTTCCACTGATGAATGAGGTTGTTTCTTAAAGCTTTCGATGAAATATAGAACCTTGTTGATAGATTAGATTATTTTGAAAAGTGATTTTTGATTATCTTGATGTTTAGGGACTAAATAGATTAAATGATAAATTACTTGTAATTATTGCAAATAGGGACTGATATGAAGTTATACAATATTTGGGTACCATGGGTGTTTAGGAAAAATGAGTAAATTGCATGATTAAGGCCTAAGGACTGAATTGAATAAAATGAAAAGCTAAGGGGCAACTAGGTAATTTTCCAAAAAAGGACTTAGTTGCATGAAATGATCAAATTGTGTTGTTATTCTAATTGATGGAATGAATTTATTATTTTTAGATCAAGAACATGCTGATAATCGTGGAAAAGGTAAAACTGTGAAATAGTCCATGTACTCTGGAAGCTCCTACAAATTAGTTCGGTAAGTTCGTATGTTTATTCAGACTCCTACATTCTTACATTCTTGTTAATATGCTCTTAATGAATGTGTATCATCAACTTAAAGTACGTTCTATCAAGCCAAATCTTACCGTTATACTAATTAAAGCTCAATCGAGCAAATTATACTGTTATACTGAATGGGCTTAACTGAGTAAATCTTACCGTTATACTGAATGATGTTCAATCGAGAAAATTCTACTGTTATACTGAGTGAAGCTCAAATGAGTAGAAATCTAAATATATACTGATGAAAAGCTCAATCGAGCAATGCCACTGAGTATACTGTACTACTGAACTTGGTTGTAATTACTGTTATAGCTGCGTATAATAGCAAATCTCCACGCCTAATTTATTAATTTCTAAACGAACATACTAAGCTTCATTTAAGCTTACTTGTAATTTGTTCATTTTGTAGATCACATTTTGAAGGCTAAGAAGATCGGGTCAACGCTCGGAATCACACTATCCAGAAATCTTGGTAAACTAAATTTCCTAGTTTTTATATGTGGCATGTACTAGGACCCTATGTATTGCTATGTCAAATGCCTAGCTTTTGAGTAATTTGTTGTATTATGTTATGCATTTGAACAACTTGTGATCTCTTACTTCATACTTAAATGTGTTTAATAGGTCATAGTATGGCATGATATACTATGAGATAACTTAAGCTTGTAATGAAATGGATGTTTATATAGATGACTGTGTTTGTGGTTATAAGTTGCGAATGAATTGTGATGAAACATATTGAGGTGTCAAGGTTGATAAATGGTTAATATATAGAATGAATATATGATTAGGTTTGCGTTTGAAGTTGAATTGCATCTTCCATATGTGTAATTGAAGGTGTGTAGGCACCTATGCAATAAGGGATTGAAATTGAGCAAGAAATAGATCATTTTGGGTTCACACAGCATGAGACATGGGTGTGTGACTCAGCCGTGTAAGGCACACGACCTTGCGACACAACCGTGTGTCATCTGAGGGTCTTTTGTATACAAGTCAGTGAGTTGCACAGCCTAACACACGGCCTGGCACACAGGCATGAGGGGAACCTTAGAGAGTTACATAGCCTGGCACACAAGCATGTGGGCCGTGTAACACGACCGTGTGGCCCTACTCAGAGAGTTGCACAGGCGAGGACATGAGCTAGGACACGGCCTTGTGTCCCTTGTTCGAAAGTTACATGGCCATGTGTCCCCCTGTTTTCAAATTTTGCTTTTTTTCCATGAATTTCTAATTTTGTTTCAAATTAGTCCCGATTTGCTCCCAAAATATTTTGGGGCATCGAAAGCTTGGTTTAAGGATGAATATATAAAAATTAATGTTTTGTGATTATTTATTTATTTATTAAATGTTATGATGTCTAAAGTTTCAATTGATCGGTAATATTTCGTAACCCTAATTCGGCGACGGAGGGGTATTACAATTTTACTCAGAATTCACTTACCCATATTTGCTCACACTCCTAGTTGATTAATAAATTTCCATATCATACTTTATCTACATACTTACCACTCAACTTCATATTCAGTCAGTATTTCATACATATCATCATTACACATGTAACATCTTTACTTTTCCTTATATTTTTACCATTTATACGAGATATCATCGTCATTTATATAACTCTACTTAAACAGTTCACATGCAAGGAGTCATAATAGAGACTCACCTGGTACTCACCTAAACTGTAGCTCAAAGCTCCAGACTTGGACATCCATCTTGACCCAGCAACAACAATTGCTTAAAGAACATAGAACCTATAACAGCCCGATTTTGGGTCTAGTCGAAAAAGTGGTTTCGGGACCACAAATCCAACGCAGTAAAATTTATTATTATTATTATTTTATGGTCTATAATTTTACGGAATGATTTCGTGAAAATTTCGTTCGAAAATTTTGACGTTTGAGCACCCAATTTAGCAAAAATGACTAAATTGTAAAAAGTGCAAAAGTTGAGTTTTACATGCTAGAGGTGTCTAATTGCAATGAAATTTTAAATTGAAGGTCCTTATATGGTAATTAGACCACTTGTTAAGTTAGTGGACAAAAATGGACATGGTGAGATAAAATTTCATAGTTTTAAGTGAAGGGTATTTTGGTCATGTAGTAATTAAATGAATTAAAAACCAAAAAATCTAGCCAAAATTTAGTCCATCTTCTTCATGCTTGTGCCAAAATTTAGAAGGGAAGCCATAGCTAGGGTTTGGCCACTATCAAGCTCGATTGTAATTCCGTTCTTGTCCTGTTTTTAATGCTCTTTACATTTTTTGAAGTCGTCATCACTCGATATATCTATTTTTACCATTAATTTGAGAGATAATTGAGGTCTAGGGTTTGACCCATGTTAGACATGTGTGTATTTTGATGTTTAATGGTAGATTATGCAAGTTTAATGTTAGATAAACAACTTTTGCTAGGTGATTTTTGATGAAAATGTCAAAAGGACCTATTTGTAAAAAGATTTCAAAATGTTTGTAAAAGTGTAATTAAATGAAAAATGTGGGCTGTTATAAGCATGAAAGAGGTTCGGCTAGGCTTGGGTCTTGAAGAAATCGAATAGATTTCATTTTATGAGCCTAGAGATAAAATGTACAAATGTCGAAGTTTAGGGGCAAAAATGTAATTTTGCCATAATATGATTTTTTGACTGAATTGAGAAATGTGGATAATAAATGAGTTAAATTTGCTATTATAGATCAAGATAAATGAGGTTCGAACCTAGATCGAGGGAACAACAAGGTGTTTGATGATTAGGTCAATTTTTACTATTTTTTGTACCGAGGTAAGTTCGTATGTAAATAATGCATTGTTTTATTTATGTTTTAAATGCTTTAATATTGTATGAATTATTATTGACTCTTTGGATGTAATTGATAAAGTTTGACAAGTGAAAAATCCCGGTTGAACCTTAGGAATAGGTAGGATACGAATGTCATGACATTAGGATTATTTGAGATTACGTGTAAGACCATATCTGGGATATGGCATCGATATGAGACTTCATGTAAGACCATAGCTGGGCTATTGGCATTAATAAGAGATTCCATGTAAGACCAAATTGGGATATGGCATTGGTATGGTATTGTGTGTGCGAGATTCTCGAGTATCATTTAGTATTCCAAGTGGTTCAACATAAAATTCAACGAGTATGTCAAAGTTGTGAAAGGTTATGATTATGTTGCGAGTTGGTACAGGTACTACGTAAAACTTATTTACTGATGAGCTCGATATGTGATGAATCCCTCAGTAAGGTTATGAATGAGTAAGTTATGATTAGAAGACCTTGATATTAATTATGCCAGGTTCATCATGTTTATTTGTATGATACATGTGTGATTATAATGCTTATTATTTGCATAGGAACTTACTAAGCTATATAGCTTACTCCCCTTTCTTTTCCCTTATCTTATAGTGTCACCAAGCCAGCTCGGGGATCAGGAACTGTAACAGCCCGAATTAGACCCTAGTCAGAATAGTGGTTTTGGGACCACAAATCTGAGGTCGGAAAAATATTTTAATAATATTTTCTGTGTTTACAGTATGTGATTTAGCTTGTGTGAAATTTCTGTGTGAAGATTTTATTGATTGTGTATTTAATTTGTGAAAAGGACCTAATCGCATAAGATGTAAAAGCTGTGTGTTAATTGTTAAAGTACCTATTTGGTATGGCTTTCTAAAGGAGGAGTCCTTATGTTGTAATTAAGCCACAATATAATTAGTGGATGGTTAAAGGACAAGTATAACCAACTATTATAAGTATTAATGTTTATTTCATTAAGGGTAGAATTGGAAATCAATTATTAATGTTATAATAAATAAAACAAAACCAAATTGTTTCTCATCTTTTATCCATCTTTGCCAAAAATCATAAGAAAAAGAAAAGAAGAAGACTACACTAAGGTTCGACTATTGTTGTCCTTGATTGAGGTATGCTTCAAGCTCGATTTTTGATAATTTCTACATTTTCGTAATCGTTGCTTTGTGCTCTTCCAAACCCATGTTTAAATTTTATGAATTGATGATGTCTTTGAAATGTACCATTGATGGACATGTGAGTTCTTGAATGTTTGATGGTGGAAAATGAAAGCTTAGTGTTGGGTTAACATAGTTTGTATTGGAAGTTTTGATGAAATTGAGTAATTTGGATTAAATTGAGAAAAGTGTAAATTCAGGGACTAAAATGTGAAATAAATGAAATGTGTGGGCTTGTATGAACACAAGGAAAATTCGGCTAGGCTTGTGTGAGGAGAAAATATGTGAACTTAATGATTTTGTGAAATAGGGACTAAAGTGTCGAAATGTGAAAATGTGAGGGCTATTTTGTAAAATGCCCTAAATATGTGTGTTCGGACTAAAATGAATGATTTGGTGATTGAATGGATTGGATTTGAATGTGTATAGACCAAGAGAGGAGAGGTTCGGATCGAGATCGAGGCAAAGATAAAGTGCTCGATTAACCGACTGTTGCGATAGTTCAACGTCCGAGGTAAGTTCGGACATAATATGAACATCTAGTTATGTTAAATGCTATGAAATGAATGCTATAATGATATTGAAATGTGGATGCTATGTGAGAGTTGAGTTTGAGTTATGTGGCACTAAGTGTGCGTATTCGGAAACGTGATCGAGATGATCAGCACTGTGTGTACAAAATAATATAAGCTTCGACTTTGTGGTTGCCACTGTGTGTGCGATACCGATTGAAGAACGGTTCGATATAAATGCACTATGTGTGCGGTGATAATTAAGCTTCGGCTAAATATCGGGACACTAAGTGTGCGATTGAATCAAAGAATACACGGAAATTGATCAAAAGGGAAAAGTGAGTATTGAGTAGCAAATGTAATTGACTACTAGGTGTTGGCTAAGGTACACTCGGAATCTATGTGGTTGATGAATCTATGAATGAGATTATGAAATGTTAAATGAGCATTTTAGTTTTGGATGGCATGATATATATGTATATATGAAATAATCTATGTGATGATTTCTTTTATTATAATGTATTACGTTACGAACTTACTAAGCTTTGAAAGCTTACTGTGTGATTTGTTTCTCAGCTTTGCAGTGTCAGTAAAGCTTGCTCAGATCCGGGAATTGTCAGCATCTCAATCACACTATCGACAATCTATTTTGGTACTTTTGGGAAAGATGTACATAGTTGAAATATGGCATGTATAGGCTAGTTTTGTAAGACATGTTTGAGATGTGTAAATAGCAATGTGATGTGGCTAAATAAATGTTGGTAAAATGCATGTGTGGCTTTGATATATGGTGCATATTTTGGTATAGTTTGTGGGTAAAGAAAATGTCTTATGAATGGTAATCTTAGTGATGGTATGATACTAGTATGATTTAGTGAATTTGGGGATGAATCATGTTTGATATTGAATGTGTTCAAGTTGTGTAATTTAGTTACTAAGTTGACATGTTTAGAAATGAGATGATATGAGATGATATGTTGATCACTTGACATGAAAATTTGTTGCCAATTTGTGTGTGGAAGTATGCTTAAATGTGCTTGTAGGTTTGACCCTTGTGTGGGTGGCAAATTGGCCTTGCAAATGGCCTATTTTTCCTACACGGTTATGACACACGGGCTTGCTAATGACCGTGGGGTAAAGTCAGTAGTTAGCTATTTGTACACGGCTATGGCACACGGGCGTGCCTAGTCGTCGTGTGAATAAGTCAGTATGTGGCTTAAGAGCACACAGCCTGAGCACACGGGCGTGCTTGGTGGCCGTGTGGAGAAGTCAGAATGCTTGCTCTGTTTTGGCACGGCTTAGACACATGGGGGTATCTGGTGACCGTGTGGGGCACACGGCCTGGTTACACGGGCGTGTGACCTCAACAGACTTGGTTAATATTTGAAAATTTGAAAACTTTCGTAAGTGTTCGGTTTGGTCTCGACCCTATTCTAGCATGTGTTTAAGGTCTTGTAGACCTCAATAAGGTACCATATGGTGGATAATGAGTATAGTTGATGGATGAATGACTTAGTGTCGTGTAATGGTTGTGTAATGATTCGATTGATCGGTAATGCCTCTTAACCCTATTCTGGCGACGGTTTCGGGTTAGGGGTGTTACATTTTATTGGTATGATAGCTATGATTTAGTCGATTCTCGGACTAACGTAGCCTGTGTGAGTCTAGCTATACATGCCATATATATAAAATTTCGATAGTGTGATGAATTCTGACAGTTATAAATGTGTTTTCGTATAGCAAATGGATCCCGATCGAGCAGTTGCTGACGATGTAGAGAATAACGCGCCTGCTCCCGCTCAAGGGATAGCGCCGGCCACATCTAGGCCGAATGAAAGTAGTGAGGGAGGAGAGGCTAAGCAAGCCTTCTTCCGTATGATAAGTGAGTGTTTTTTGGAGTTCGTTCGAACGAATCCGGCTGCTCCATAACCTTCACCCCCACAAGTACCTATTGTGCCACAAGTGATAGATCTGATTCGATTGAATAAACCTCCTGTGGATAAGATTCAGAAGTATGGGGCTGAAGAGTTTAGGGCCACAGCTGATGACGATGCCGAGCGGGCCGGGTTTTGGCTCGAAAATACAATTCGAGTATTTGATGAGATGTCATTGACTCCTGATGAATGTATAAAGTGTGCAGTTTCATTGTTGAGAGATACAGCCTATAATTGGTGGAAAACAGTGATTTCTGTGGTTCCAAGAGAGAGAATCACTTGGGACTTCTTTCAAGTTGAGTTCAGAAAGAAGTATATCAGTCAACGCTTCATTGATCAGAAACGTAAAGAGTTTTTACAGCTGAAACAGGGTTGTTTGTCGATTCACAGCACTGGCGAGAATTTGTGAGACTGAGCCAGTATGCACGGGAATGTGTTTCGACCGAAGCTACTATGTGTAAACGCTTCATAGAAGGGCTGAACGAGGATATTAAGTTATTGGTTGGGATACTTGACATAAACGAATTTGTTGTGTTAGTCGAAAGAGCATGCAAAGACGAGGAGCTAAGTAAAGAAAAGAAGAAAGCTAATTCTGAAGCTCGTGATGAAAGAAAAGGATCGATGAGTAGGTTTTCTCAACCTTCGACAAAGAGATTCAAAGATGCAAGCAACCGATCAAATGCTTCGTTTGGGCATCCGAATAGAGATCGCACAAGACTAAGTGTTGGTCTGAGAACTCAAGCTCCAATGGAATCAAGTGTCGATAGTGCCAAAAGCAACAAACCTGAGTGTAGACAATGTGAAAGGCAACATTTGGGAGAATGCTGGGGCAAGTACAATAATAGAGTTTGTTATAAATGTGGATCCCGAGATCATTTTATTCAAGATTGCCCAAAGATGGTCGAAGAGGAAAATGTTCAGAATGAAAGACCGAGTAATGTGACTGCTAGAGGTAGACCACCCAGAAACACCAGAAATGTGAGTGGAAGCCAAAGGGGACTACGACACAATTTGTGGTCGAGGCGAGAGCACTTGCGAGCTTATGCTATACGTGCACGAGAGGAAGCATCATCTCGCACGTCATCTCGATTACTTTCACTTTATTTGATCACGATGTCATTGCATTGATATATCCAGGATCTACTCATTCATATGTGTGTGTGAATCTAGTATCAAGTAAGACTCTACCTATTGAGTCTACTAAATTTGTGATTAGAGTATCGAATCCCTTAGGCAAGTGTGTTTTGGTGGATAAGGTGTGCAAGAATTGTCCATTGATGTTTCGGGATGTTTGTTTTCCGGTTAATTTGAGGTTACTACCATTCGATGAGTTTGACATAATTCTGGGTATGGATTGGCTTACTCTGCATAATGCCATCTTGAATTGTAAAAGAAAGAGTATTGAGTTGAAAAGTTAGAATGGTGAGCTAGTTCGAATAGAATCCAATGATATGAAAGGATTACCAGCTGTTGTATCTGCGATGAAAGCTATGAACTATGTGAAAAAGGGTTGTGAAGCTTATTTGGCGTACATGATTGATACAAAAGTATAGGAAAAGAAAGTTGAATCTGTGCCTGTGGTATGTGAGTTTCCAGATGTGTTTCCTGAAGAGTTACCGGGATTACCTCCGATTCGGGAAGTCAAATTTGGTATTGAATTAGTGCCGGGGACCACTCCCATTTTGATAGCTCCGTATAGAATGGAACCAACAAAATTGAAAGAGTTAAAGTCTCAGTTGCAGGAGTTGACTGACAGAGGATTTGCACGACCGAGTTTCTCACCCTGGGGAGCTCCTGTGTTATTCGTGAAAAAGAAAGATGGCACGATGAGGATGTGTATTGATTACAGAAAGTTGAACAAAGTAACGATAAAGAACAAATATCCGTTGCCTCGTATTGATGATTTGTTTGATCAGCTAAGAGGAGCTACAGTGTTTTCAAAGATAGATTTGAGATCAGGTTACTATCAGTTAAGAGTTAAAGAATCCGATGTGCCAAAAACTGCTTTCAGAACGAGGTACGGACATTATGAATTCTTAGTGATGCCTTTTGGACTAACAAATGCTCCTGCAGTGTTTATGGATTTGATGAATCGAATATTCAGACCGTATTTGGATCGCTTTGTAGCGGTGTTCATTGATGATATTTCGATCTATTCGTGTGATGAGACGCAGCATGCCGAGCATTTGAGAATTGTGCTACAAACTCTGTGTGATAAACAGTTGTATGCTAAGTTTAGTATATGTGAATTTTGGTTGCGTGAAGTTGGTTTTCTGGAGCATATTGTGTCAGCTACCGGGATACGAGTTGATCCTAGTAAAATCTCTGCTATATTAGAATGGAAACCTCCGAGAAATGTGTCTGAAGTTCGTAGTTTTCTAGGACTAGCGGGATATTATAGACGGTTTGTGAAAGGCTTCTCGATGATTACGACTTTGTTGACAAAGTTGCTACAGAAAGATGTTAGATTCGAGTGGTCAGAAAAATGCCATCAGAGTTTTGAACAATTGAAAGTGTTGTTGACAGAAGCACCAGTGTTGGTTCAACTGAATCGGGCAAAGAATTCATAGTTTCTAAGTGATGCCTCGTTGAATGGTTTGGGGTGTGTGCCTGATGCAAGAAGGTAAAACCATTGCTTATGCTTCGAGGCAACTAAAGCCGCATGAAAAGAACTACCCAATGCACGACCTTGAATTGGCCACGATTGTGTTTGCATTGAAAATATGGCGTCAATATTTATTTGGTGAGAAGTGTCATATCTTTACAGATCATAAGAGTTTGAAATACTTGATGACTCAGAAAGAATTGAATTTGCGACAGAGAAGATGGCTAGAACTGTTGAAAGATTACGAACTTGTGATTGATTATCATCCAGGTAAAGCTAACGTTGTAGCTGATGCTTTGAGCCGAAAGTCTATATGTGCTTTGCGAGCAATGAATGCTCAAATAGATCTGTGTGATGATAGTGTGGTTTTGGCCGAGTTAAAAGTAAAGCTGATGTTTGTACATCAAATTTGTGATGCTCAGAAAAGTGATGTTGAATTGATGGCTAAACGAACTCAATGTGAATCGAATGCTGAATCAGAATTTCGAGTTGATAATGATGATTGTTTGAGATTTAGAGATCGGATTTGTATTCCGAGAAAATCAGAGTTGATTCAAGCAATTTTAAAAGAGGCTCATAATAGTCGATTAACTGTACATCCTGGGAGTACGAAAATGTATAATGATCTGAAACGGTTTTATTGGTGGCATGGTATAAAACGAGAAATCTCTGACTTTGTGTCGAAATGTTTAATTTGTCAACAAGTTAAAGCCGAACATCAGGTTCCGTCTGGATTGTTGCAATCGATTATGATTCCTGAGTGGAAATGGGAAAGGATCACGATGGACTTTGTGTCGGGATTGCCTTTATCTCTGGGAAAGAAAGATGCAATCTGGTTGATAGTTGACAGATTGACAAAATCAGCTCATTTTGTTCCGGTGAGAACAGATTATTCACTTGATAAATTGGCTGAATTGTATATTGTTGAGATTGTGAGATTGCACGGGGTGCCACTATCTATTGTGTCAGACAGAGATCCGAGATTTACCTCACGATTTTGGAAGAAATTGTAAGAGGCTTTAGGCACAAAATTACATTTCAGTACTGCATTTTATCCGCAAACGGATGGTCAGTCCGAGAGAATCATTTAGATTCTTGAAGATATGTTGAGATGTTGTATACTTGAGTTCAAGACTACGTGGGAAAAACATTTACCGTTGATTGAATTTGCGTACAACAACAGTTTTCAATCTAGCATTAAAATGGCACCGTATGAGGCTCTTTACGGTCAAAAATGTCGAACTCTATTGTATTGGACTGAGCTAAGTGAGAATAAAATTCACGGGGTTGATCTTATTGTTGGACTGCCGGCACCCCTTGGCGTAGCAAAATAAAATTAATTCCGACGATCCATACCATGAATTCATGTGTGAGGAATGAATCGGGGTGAAATAAAGGTTTCGAAATTACCGAAACTTCAATGCGAGTAGGCAATGATGCCTCGGCAACAAGAATTTTGATCTCTTGTCGAACCAAGCCGCAACCTTTTCCGATGTCGGCCTCACGTAATCCACCCAGTTTGACTATGAGCGGAAGAAATCTCCAAAAGCTGTTTTGAGGTTTATTTGCTTGACCATTTGCTAGACCTCACAAGCAATCTCTTAGGGTTTATATTAAGCTCTGTATCTTTTATTACCTTTTATAATTGGTATATCTTTAATGACTCACAAAATTAAATAAATACAATAAAGTTTTTAACCGAAAATTATAATTACATTAATTATATTCGAAAATTATAATTACATTAATTATAACAAGGATTTTGGTAAACTATATTTATTTAAATTTATATACGAACCAAATTCATATATTAATAGAACTATGTTGTCATTATGTGTACAACATCCTTGTACATATAATATGTTCAATATTTGATTGCCCAATTAAATTAATTCTTTAATTAATTTAATTCATGTGACAACCAAACACAATACCAACTATGTTTTATTTCGTTCATTTCAACCATAGGGTGTGACCACAGAGGTTCTTGTAACGTTAGCGATAATACTAGAACGATTCTAATGTCACAAACAATGAGTGGCATCTAGCAATGCATCATTGCTACCTAAGTTACAAGAAGTCATGATTCGACATAACCTTTTGTGATTAACCTTTCATGCATTAATCCTTAAGTCTTTTATCTCTGGAATGGACACAAGTCATGGAATAGTCACACTTGCATAGTCCATCCCATGTTTCTGGATATCTTGAGTAGACTATGATATACAAATTAGTATGACATCTCATATCAACTTATTTGAGCATGGCCATGCATTTCAAGTCTCATTCAATCAAGTGGCCTAAGATATTACTCCTATTATGTAGGATGGACTTATCCTATATTGATCAACCATATCCCTCTACATAGATTGTGGTATATCCAACATCATCCTTTATAGAACAACCTGTTACGGTGTACATTTGACTGTATCAAAATATACAACTAACGATGTTGGGATAATGATGATCTCAAGTCTGAGAATCATATACATATTAATCACTATGAGTAATGTTGTGACAATTACATAACAATCCAAGAAACATACTCATAGCGGGTCAATCCAATATGTTGTTCTCTAACACACATATTCATGCATTGATTTTGACACTCCATATCAATGACAACTCTTTATCATCAATCAACTACATGTTAGTCTTAATGCATTATTGTTGTCTTAGTCAACAATAATACTTGACTAAGGATCTTTTAAGAATAATCATATTATTCTCAGTACATTATTATAAAACAGTTTATTTGTACAAACAGAAAGAAAAACTGAAATAATAATGACAACGCTTTATATTAATAAACATGGTAAATCAAGTATGTTATTACAACCATCTCATGATTGATCTTTGGGCATACTCTTACAATCTCCCACTAGCACTAAACTAATCACTCATATATCTAATACCAAGTGACTTAGTGTGACGATCATGCTTCCCTGTGTCGTCGGAGGCTTGGTCAGAGGATCAGCAATGTTATCATCTGTAGGTACTCTGCATATCTCTACATCCCCTCGATCGATAATCTCTCGAATAAGATGGTAGCGCCTAAGTATATGTTTGGATCGCTGGTGAGATCTGGGTTCTTTAGCTTGTGCAATAGCTCCATTGTTATCACATCGGAGTTCTATAGCATCTGATATGCTAGGCACAACCCCTAGTCCAGTAATGAACTTCTTGATCCAAACCGCTTCTTTTGCTGCCTCACTGGCTACAATATACTCGGCCTATATTGTAGAATCGGCTACTGTACTTTGCTTTAAACTCTTTCACCTCACAGCACCACCATTAAGGCAAAACACAAAACCTGATTGCGATCGAGAATCATCCTTGTCGGTTTGGAAGCTGGCATCAGTGTAACCTTTTACACTTAACTCTTCCTCATCTCCATATATTAGGAACGTATCCTTAGTTCTTTTTAAGTACTTAAGGATATTCTTGACTGTGGTCCAGTGACCTTCACCGGGATCTACTTGGTACCTGCTCGTCATACTTAAGGCATATGAGACATCTGGACGGGTACATAACATGGCATAAATGATAGATCCAATAGCGGAAGCATATGGAATTTTACTCATGCGTTCTCTCTCTTGTGGAGTTGAAGGACACATTTCCTTTGAGAGTGAAATACCATGTCTCATAGGTAGGAATCCTCTTTTAGATTCTTCCATACTAAACCTTTTCAGTACTTTATCTATGTATGTACTTTGGCTTAGACCTAGTAGTCATCTTGATCTATCTCTATAGATCTTGACTCCTAAGATGTAAGTGGCTTCGCCCAAGTCCTTCATAGAAAAACAACTTCCTAACCAAGTTTTAATAGACTGCAAGGTAGGTATGTCATTTCCCATGATAAGTATGACATCCACATACAGTACCAAGAATGTGATAGTGCTCCCACTAACTTTCTTGTAAACATATGGTTCATCTTCATTTTTGATAAAACCAAACTTTTGGATTGCATCGTTAAAATGAAGATTCCAACTTCGAGAAGCTTGCTTTAATCCATAAATTGATATTTGTAGCTTACATATCTTTCTAGCATCCTTTGGATTGATAAAACCTTCAGGTTGTGTCATGTGCACATCCCCTTCAAGTTTCCCGTTAAGGAAAGCTGTTTTGACGTCCATCTGCCAGATTTCATAATCATGAAATGCAGCTATGGCGAGCAAGATCCTGATGGATTTAAACATAGCTACAGGAGAAAAGGTTTCATCATAGTCAACACCATGAATTTGGCGAAAACCTTTAGCGACTAATCGCCCTTTGTATGTTTGTACATTACCATCCATGTCGGTTTTATTTTTGAAAACCCACTTGCACCTTATAGGTTTAACCCCTTCGGGTGGGTCAATCAAAGTCCATACTTGGTTTTCATACATGGAATCCATCTCAGATCTCATGGCCTCAAGCCATTTCTCAGAGTTTGGGCTTGTCACCGCTTCTTGATAAGAAGAACGTCACCATGTGTTGTAATGAGAAATCCATATCTCTCACGTGCATGGCGTTCTCTTAAAGATCTGCGCGGTGGTTGTGTTTCTCTGGCGAGTTGCTTGTTCCTCAATTTCTTGTGGAATTTCTTTGTTGTTCTATCTACAGTTGATGGTATCTTGTGATTCTTAAATTTCTTCAAGTTCAATCTTTCTCCCACTTCCTTTTCTAGAAGTAAATTCTCTCTCGAGGAAGACACGATCCCGAGCAACAAGCGTTTTGTTCTCAGTGGGATTAAAGAAATAATATCCTTTGGTTTCTTTCGGATACCCCACAAAAATACACCTTTCAGATTTGGGTTCAAGCTTAGTAGGCGTCGGACGTTTAACATAAGCTTCACAACCCCAAATTTTCATAAAAGACATCTTTGGGGCGTTTCCCGGTCCACATCTCATATGGCGTCTTTTGAACCGATTTAGATGGAACACAATTTAGTGTGAAAGCAGCTGTCTCAAGTGCATGTCCCCAAAAGAAAGCAGGTAGATCAGCATGACTCATCATGGATCGAACCATGTCTAATGTGAGTTTGATTTCTTCTCTCAGATACTCTATTCCATTGAGGAGTACCAGGAGGAGTAAGTTGTGAGACAATCCCACATTCCTTCAAAAGATCATCAAACTCTAGGCTCAAATACTCTCCACCTCGATCAGATCGAAGTGACTTGATAGTTTTGCCTAGTTGATTTTGTACTTCATTTTTGAATTCCTTGAACTTTTCAAGGGACTCAGACTTATGGCGCGTGAGATAAACATACCCATATCTATGAAATCATCAGTGAAAGTAATGAAGTAGTGAAATCCACCTCTGGCCTGTGTACTTATTGGTCCACATACATCAGAATGTATTAGGCCCAATAAATCACTAGCTTGTTCACTTTTACCAGTAAAAGGAGATTTAGTCATTTTTCCCAATAAGCAAGATTTACATACTTCAAATTGTTCAAAAACAAATGAATTCAAGAGACCATCTTTATAGAGTTTGGATATGCGTTTCTCACTTATGTGGCCCAAACGATAATGCCAAAGATAAGTTTGATTTGAGTAATTTATTTTAGATCTTTTAGTATTTATGTTGTAAATGGGATTCATTTGATCTAAAATATAGAGGCCATTAATCAATTGTGCCGAACAATAGAAAACATTATTGAGATAAAAGGAACAACAATTATTCTTAATAATTATCTCAAAACCAATTTTGTCTAAACAAGAAATTGAAATAATGTTTTTTAGTCAAACTGGGCACAAAATAACAATCCTCTAAACATAAATCAAGTCCACTAGGCAAAGATAAAGTATATGTTCCCACAGCTAATGCAACAACTTTTGCTCCATTTCCAACTCGCAGGTCTACATCTCCTCTAGCCAAAGTCCTACTCCTTTGTAGTCCCTGTACAAAAGTACAAATATGAGAACCACAACCAGTATCTAATACCCAAGAAGTAGTAGTTGATAAATTAATATCAATAACATAAATATCTGAAGCAAACGTTCCGCTTGTTTTGGCCTTCTTGACTTCCTCAAGATAGATAGGGCAGTTCCGCTTCCAATGTCCAGTCACACCACAATGAAAGCAATTTCCTTCCTTAGACACCCCACCTTTAGGTTTCAGTGCAGCCTTTCATTTTCCAAGCTTGGGCTTACCTTTGCCCTTAGGCTTTGTCTGAACTTTGGCCTTTCTGTTGCCCTTGTTATTACGGACCATCAGTATGGGCTTGGTTCCAACCTTTTTCATGTTGCCTTCAAAGATTCGTAACATCTTGAGCAAGCGTGGCAGAGAGTCTTGTCAATTTCATTCATATTGAAATTGAGGACAAACTGGCTGTATCTATCCGGCAACAATCGCAGAATAACATCAGTGGCCAACTCTTGGCTCAATGGAAACCCAAGCTTAGACATGCTTTCAATATAGCCAATCATCTTAAGGACATGAGGTCCTACTGGGCTTCCTTCAGCCAACTTACATTGGAATAGGGCCTTAGAGATATCGAACCTCTTTTGCCGTGCTTGCTGACGATAAAGTTCTTTCGGTGCTCGATCATATCATAAGCAACCATGTCCTCATGTTGCTTGAAGCTCGAGGATTCATAGTGGCAAGCATAAGACATCCAACATCTACCATGTCATCGAGATACTTCTTGTAAGCATCTCTATCAGTCCTCGAGGCTTTAGCAGGTGGTTCATTAGGAAGTGGTTGTTCAATGACATATAATTTCCGTTCTTGTTTGAGGACAATCCTCAAGTTACGGAACCAGTTAAGAAAATTCAAACCATTCAATTTGTCCTTCTCAAGGACCGATCGCAATGAGAGTGTGCTAGTGTTTGCAGCCATAATATATCTACAACAATTAAATATGCGTGTGAGTAAATTTACCAAGTTTATATTAATCATTAAAAAGACTTTATTAAATGATGTCCCCACTATTTTATTTCAAAATTAATAACCCTCATATATTAATTTCGGAAAGACTTTCTCAAAAGTATTTATAGTGGGTTAAGGATCCATATTTCACCTCCTCTTAAGTCAGATTTGGCTTTACTCTCAAGACTATGGTTATTTAGGTAAGCAACATTTGCTAATTACATCATATGTAACTCCTAATATTTGGTGAACAACTCTTGTTCTAATCATCTTATGATTTATCCAATTTACTTGCCTCTAGGTTTCTAATCCTATTAGAGTAACCTAGTTAAGTCATTAACCAATTTTTAACCAGCGAATATCACTTGTTTATTCTTCGCGTTTAATCAAGATAAATACTAGTACTTTGCTTTGGCAGAACCTACATAGTATTGATCAAGGCCTTAACGAGGGTAAAATTGGAAGGCCATGTTAACTTAATATTTTAATAGAGGGATTTTATTAAGGTTGTTGCATCTCACCAATTATGGTCTACTTTAGTCCATTTAGTCTTTTAATTGATCTCATCAATTAATGGGGTTTTTTATTATCAAATTTTAATATATTTAAAATTGGCATGCTTTAGACATCCATAGCATCTCATACATGAATAAATAAAGTAATAAATAAATGCAATAGTTATAGCCCATAAACTAAGGTGGTTCAACCCAAGCCAATGGGAGAACCAAAAGGAAACCTAAAGATGTAAGCCGTTTCATAAGCTATCGGTCCACACTAGTTGTCCCATCTGCCTTCTCGTCTAGCCCACAGCAACTCTTGCAAATTACAATATGCAAAAACTCATTTTACATACGAGGGAGTAAGATGAGAAGAGAAATACAAGAGAATAGTAGTAAGGCACGACATGCAGGCCGTATTTATAAAAAAAAATACAACCTTTTATCAAATGGGTCATTGGGCTATAACTATGCATTTGAAACACCGTGCATGTCAAAAATAGCATACATAATTCAACGTTTTTGCTAAAGTGAATTATAAAATATCCTTTCAACCTTTTGTGGCCTACCGAGTTTTATTAACAAAATATATAATAAGAAGATGGGGTCTGAGGCGGTCGGAGGAAGCGGGCCGAAGGCCCGCGATCGGAGCCGTCCTCAAATCCCCATCCCCAAAATAGGAGAGGGAATTGTCACGGCAGAAGCCGAGGGTGCGGGGCGGAGCCCCCGCGGTACGAACCACATACTCCAGTCAAATGAAACCTCATGATTTGATAACTTTTATCAACAGAATCGTGTTTTCAGGATTTTAATCCTTGAGGTTTCATATCGGAACAACCCTTGTTCCACTAGCCAGTTAACTCTTACTGGAAACTGTAAATACCACCGTCGCATCATTACAGATTTGTTAATAGTTAACAGTAATAACTTAAACCGAATAGGCCACAACACCATGATTGACATTTAATCGATTATTGAAAGGAACAGTTATCAGGTTATGCTTAAACGATTTAAACAGTCGAAAACATAATAAAATTAAAGCATGTATCTCATACAGTCAAAAACATAATAAAATTAAAGCATGCATCTCATACAATTGCATCACCCAAGTATTTAAACCCGAGTCCGTATCACACAAGTGGCTCTGATACCACTGTTGGACCGCCGGCACCCCTTGGCGCAGCAAAATAAAATTAATTCTGGCGATCCATACCATGAATCCATGTGTGAGGAACGAATCGGGGTGAAATAAAGGTTTCAAAATTACCGAAACTTCAATCTGAGTAGACAGCGACGCCACGGCAACAAGAACTTTGATCTACTGTTGAACCAAGCCACAACCTTTTCCGATGTCGGCCTCTACGTAATCCACCCAGTTGACTATGAAGGAAGAAATCTCCAAAATTGTTTTGGAGGTTTATTTGCTTGACGGCTGCTAGACCTCATAAGCAATCTCTTAGGGTTTATATTAAGCTCTGTACCTTTTATTACCTTTTATAATTAGTATATCTTTAATGACTCATAAAATCAAATAAATACAATAAAGTTTTTAACCGAAAATTATAATTACATTAATTATATCCGAAAATTATAATTACATTAATTATAACAAGGATTTCAGTAAACTATATTTATTTAAATTTATATACGAACCAAATTCATATAATAATAGAACTATATTGTCATTATGTGTACAACATCCGTGTACATATAATATGTTCAATATTTGATTGCCCAATTAAATTAATTCTTTAATTAATTTAATTCATGTGACAACCAAACACAATACCAACTATGTTTTATTCCGTTCATTTCAACCATAAGGTGTGACCCTGTAGGTTCTTGTAACGTTAGCAGTAATACTAGAACGATTCTAATGTCACAAATAATGAGTGGCATCTAGCAATGCATCATTGCTACCTAAGTTACAAGAAGTCATGATTCGACATAACCTTTTGTGATTAACCTTTCATGCATTAATCCTTAAGTCCTTTATCTCTGGAACGAACACAAGTCATGGAATAGTCACACTTGCATAGTCCATCCCATGTTTCTTGATATCTTGAGTAGACTATGATATACAAATTAGTATGACATCTCATATCAACTTATTTGAGCATGGCCATGCATTTCAAGTCTCACTCAATCAAGTGGCCTAAGATATTACTCCTATTATGTAGGAGGGACTTATCCTATATTGATCAACCATATCCCTCTACATAGATTGTGGTATATCCAACATCAGCCTTTATAG